>CM021102.1:291637258-291787466 GCA_007115665.2 Sequoiadendron giganteum | reverse complement strand
TCCATGCTCACCTTCTCCTTCCATCCATTCAACTTCACTTACTCCTTCATCTTTGGCTACCCCTTCCTCTTCCCAACTACTCCAAACTGCCTTCTAGACCTCCATCTCCCATAACCCAGGTGTTGCCTATTTCCCATCACCTCACTTCTAGGGTGTTCTCCCAACTACTATTGCCCCTATGTAATCCCAAGTCACTCTGATGCACCCTCCTCCACCTCTTCCTCCAATGATGTGTTTGGGTAACAACCCATCTCTTCTATCCTTCAATCTTTATTATGATATTCCAAAGAATCTGGAGGGATTTTGCACTAAGTTCCACCCTCAGGATCTACAAAGGACAAGATAAGAGCACATTAAGATATTTTAAGCAACCTTGAAAGATATACAAATTGAACATGAAGTTGTGGCCTATAGACTCTTCCCTTATTCAATGGGGAATGAGGCCTTCTAATGGTACATTCACTTGTTGAAAGGGACCATAACCACTTGGGATCTACTAAAGAACACTTTCTTGCAGAAATTTAAGATTGAAGTCAACACCTCTTAGTTGTATCAGTAGTTCATGGCCATTTGAAGAGAAGTCAATGCTCTGATAATTTCCTTTAATGATAGATTCCATCAAGCTTATATGAGGTTACAAACACCCTATGTGGTTGATGATCATTTCAATCACTTGGTATATTATGAAGCCTTGGAAAACCTTACTTCCACATTGGTTAAGAGAATGTGTCCACCATCGACAAAGTTGATGGATGCGTATGCATAAGCCGTCACAACAAGTATGGATTTAGGACAACACATTTCTGGTTTGGTACCACCTTTGGGGGTAGTTTCCCATCCAAATAAAATCTGAGGACTCACTCATGCTTTGGAACATCAAAAACCATTAATTAATCAAGTTTTGTAGCTCTTGGTAGTTCCTCATCTGGGGCAACCAATAAACTAGGTGCCTTTTGTGCCTCAATACCTATAGCCACAGAAACAAGAGGCCTACTCTCATCCACCCTAAGTGTCAACATACCTCCAAAGTTCTAATTTCCCACACATTTTGTAGAATCAACCATCAATACAGTCGGTCTTCCTTCATAATTTAGCCCTATAACCAACCAACATAGAAAAAGATCAAATAGATGAGCTGATGGAGTTGGTCAAGAAGATGTTAACTTAAATGACTCACTTGAGGAATCAGAATAAACAACTATAGGCATCCCAAAGAAGCATTCAAGCCAATGGGTATGTGTAGAATCATCATGGAAAAAACAGGCCCTTAAGTGGCAATAAAATTCAAAAAATCAGAGTTAGGCAACTTGATGTAAAAATTTGAATAATTTATCTATATTATTTAAAAAATATGTAAGAATAGAATCTATAGAGAATTAAATATAGTTTCTAAACTACTAGGTTTATTTTAAAAAAAAAATCTATTTGGTGAAAATTTTAAATTTCAATGTAGTAGTACTTAAATTTCAGGGAAAAAATAAGAAGTAGGTGTCTGTCTGACCACCCTAACCATAATAAAATGATAATATCTTTTTTATAAGATTTTATATATAAGTAGGGGACTCATGTCCCAATGTGATGCATATATTTTTGTAATTCTTTTCCAAGTAAATAATTAATTATGATTTTTTTATTACAAATTTTTAAAAATATAAAAAGCGTATGTCTAACCACCTTAACTTTTTCAAAAATTCATGAAATTCATTTTTTTTAATCCTATAGTATGCAAAGCATAGAATGCGACACATGTTTCAGATTGAAAAAATGTGATACTGTTTGAAAGTTATAGATTTTTTTCAATCAGCCTATCAATCAAGACTTTAGTTGTAATTAAACTAGAAAATGAGTACCAATTATTTATTAAATTCGAAGTAAAACACAATTTATACCGGTGGAAAGTTGAGAATCTCCTTTAAAAATCCTTTTCGTTTCATCAATTTTGTGTTAAAAAAAAGTCGTCAGCCACATGGGTCATCATATCAGTTAGATATCGCCACTTTTTAGCCCATCATGATCTTGCACATACCCAAATATTAATTGTGACAACCACGGAAAATTTAATGCTATTGCTTATTCCAAACAAAATTATGAACGAGGATAGAGTTTAGGGTAGAACTTCGATATAAGGCCTTCAAAACGATAGAATAGAAAATGGAACACAAGGCCAAATATTGGTGGTGTTCCCACACCTCTCGACCAACCAAGAAGTAGTGACAAGAAAACAAGCAAGGTATACATGGTTGAGGCGCCCTATTTGGGTGGTGTCACATCCACAAGACAAGTAGACACTATGAGTTGGATAGTCCAAAATTCTAGACTACCTTCAAGATCTTCCAAGTGGAATTCCATAATGTCGTCAATGGTTTGGATTGTAGATACCTTGTCGCTTATGAACCATATGATTACTCAGTGTTAGTGGTTAATCAAGCTCCTTTCCTAAAAGGAAAAAACAACGTACCTGAGAAGGAAACTACTACCCCAAAGGATGAAGAAGAAAACTAGGTGAGTAATGAAAGCCCTTTTTCCTAGATCTTCAATTCAATAGATAATGGTCCAGTAAATGAGGAAGAGCCACATGAGGATGAGGTCCAAATGTTTCACCAAAGAGAAACTCCGTATGATTTGAGAAATAGGAAGGAAGCCGACCCTTTCACAACTTATACCCCAACTAATAACTTTAGAAATCATCTTGACTCAAATGCTAGTAATAAACTAGGTTACTCCCATGTAACCACCCAATACTTTAACAAGAATAAGTAGCAGGATCAAACCAAAAATTAGCCTGTTGTCTCCTCCCAAAGTAACTCTTTTGAAGCCAAAAATGAAAAAAATGTGGGAGTATGTGGCAAAAGAATTTAAGAAGGTCAAAGTGATCTTGTCCACCTTTGAGTTTCTTAGACTCCAAGTAGTTAGGAGTGATTTCTTTAGAATTTTTAATGGGACTCCCTCATATAAGCTAGCCCAAGAGATTCCTGCCAAGAGGGTCTCCTTCGATGACTCATGAACTGAGCTAGTAATCTAAAACATCTTTGGAAAGAATATAGATCAACCTTCAAATCAGTAAGCAAATAAATAACCCACTAAAGAACAAGATCAAGCCCAAACTCAAAATAGGAACAATGAAAAAGACAAGGGTTAGGTAGCCCAAGTTGATGTTTCAGGGGGGTTGTTCCAAGGGAAGCTAGAGACCCCTCCCTTCCTGACCACACTCAAAATATTTGGAAAGAACCTACATAATTTCTTGCTTGATATGGGAGCCTCCACCAATATAATACCTTAGGTGATGTGAAAATCTTTGGAAATAGTCCCGACCCCTTCTTGATGTAAGGTAACTCAACTAGACAAGATGAAGATAAACTTAGTTGGAGAAATCAATAGAATACATATGTAGATTGTTGTTGATCGAAGGGTACAATAGACAATTGATATTTAAGTTGTCGATATCCTTGATACATATGGCATCATATTAGGGAGGGACTTCACAAAGGCATTGAATGAATATTCCACTAAAAAATATTCCTACTTATGGCTACCATAGAAAGGGTTTCTAAATTAGATCCATATTGAGAGAGAGCCTCAAATGAAATTCATGATTATAGAGTATAACAACACAAATGAGGAACTATTTTTTGAAACAAAGTTGGGTAATTACTACCCCATGGCATATCAGGATGAGTACAAATATTATGAGGAAGAGGTTGTTGAATAGATACTTTATTGTGCTATACAACCTGCCCATCAACTTAACTCATGCCTTTGAAATTATAAAGGCATTAATTGAATCAGACAATGAAGAATCCTATGAGGATGGAAATCTTTGATTGCTGGGCGGTTTCCAAAATTTTATGGAGAAATATGTACAAGATTAGAATAGCCTAGAAGCAACAATGGAATTTCAAGAGCTCCTATTTCCCAATTGGTGCAGGGTGCACAATGCTGCCCACTCAGAATTTAAATGTTACCTATGCCAAATAGTAATTGAGAAAATCAAAGGACGGGTCACTCCAATGGGGGAACTTAAAACAATATAGCTAAATAAAAATACTCCTAAAACCATGCAACCATTTAAGATTTCTGAAGTAAATACATCACCATGCAGAGAAGCAAGCCCTATGAGTCCCAAGATCAAAGATTCTTCCAAGTTTTCGACACTATATTTTGATGGGTCCAAGTCTAAGAAAGAAGCCAAAGTCAACTTCAAACTCATTATCCCTACAAGTAAGATGTACTTTATTTCTCATAGACTTCAATTTTATTGCACAAACATTGTAGCACAGTATGAGGCATTAGTTCTTGGTCTCTTGATGGTATTAAGAAAGAAGGTTAAGATGCTCCAAGTATTTGTTGACTCCGAGCTAGTTGTAAAATAAGAAAGCTATAATCCTGTCATGATACAAGACTATAAAATTATAGGCATGGGGTATGGGATCTCATAGAAGGGTTAGATTCATTTAACATTTATTCTATCCCTCATTCTAATAATTATACTACCGATGCCTTAGCTCAAGCCGCCAATACCTTGTAGCCCCTCTACCTAGTTGGCTTTAAAAGGTTCACTATTGACCTTACTTCCACTCTGTTGGTGCCAAACAATATCACCACTTTATAGGTGTTCAATGATGACAAGAATATCCTATATTTCATCACAAGCTCCGATGTGTTTGCAACTCAAATTATTGATGAGACAAAGCTTGGAGAGGCTAAATTTGACATAGAGGGTGTCATTAATATAAAAAAACACAATACTAGAGGTATGGTCCACTTGGAAAGGATATTTGATTTAGATCAGATAAGGGACAAGGATCAACAAACAAAGAAGGATTTCATTAATAATCAATGTGATTCTCACAACTTAGGGACGACTAAAGAAGCTAAGAATGTGTTCATTGGAAAAGTGTGCAAACCAGAAGAAAGGAAATGGATCATTGATTCCCTACACACTTATCATGGAATCATATCTTGGAGTTGTGAAGACTTGCAAATTTATGATACCTCAGTTATTAATCATACCATTCCTCTCAATCCAGACATGAGACCCTTTAGGAGTTATCAACACCTGATAAATACGCTACTAGAGAACATCATTTACAAAGCAGTTCAAAAGTTGTCCAGAAGGATCATTTTCTCAGTTAGACACTCCACTTGGGTATAAAATTTATTTCTAGTCAAGAAGAAGAACAAAGAAATCAGATTGTGCATAGACTTCTAGAACCTAAATAGAGCTTCATAAAATGACAACTATCTAGTTACCTCATTGGATGAGGTATTGCAAATAGTTAATGGATCATATATGATTTCCTTCTTAGATGGATACTCGGGATATAACTAAGTGATGGTGTTGTAGAAAGACAGGCACAAAACAATATTCACCACAAAATGGGGAACGTTTGCATACTGAAGAATTCCATTTCGGTTAATCAACATTGGTGCCACTTTCACACGTGCAATGAATATTTAGTTCAAGGACATAATTAGCAAATGCATAACTATTTATATTGATGATCTTACTATTTTTTTGAAGAATAGAGGATATCATGTCTTTGATTTGTGTAAGGTCTTCTAGAGGTATAGAGAGTTTGACATTTTTTTAAATATGAAGAAGGGAATCTTCAAAGTTACCAGAGGCAAGTTATCTGGACATGTCCTTTCAGAAAAAAGGAATCTCAATAGACCTAGAGTGAATCCAGGCCATACTAAAGATTTAGCTTCCAGACAATAAGAAGGAATTGAAGTCTTTCTTTGGAAAGATAAAAATTTTCAGAGAATTCATCACAAGTTTTTCTGAAATAGTCAAGCCACTAAATGCTTTGTTGAAGTAGGATGCCAAAGTCGTGTGGATGTCGGAATCCAAGTAGACTTTCGAAGAAATCAAGAAAGTGATTGTTGGCATGCCGGTGCTGGTCAGCTCAGACTACCTAAAACCATTCTATATTTATTTGTTTTCCTCAAACCACTCTTGAGCCAACATATTGATTCAAAAATATGATGAAGGAAATGAGCATTTGATTTCCTTCATGAGTGCTCCGCTAAAAGATATAGAGTTAAGGTACCGCAATATATAGAATTAGGCATATGCCTTTGTTATAGGAGTTAAAAAATTATGAAACTACATTTTGCAGAACAAGGTGTTCGCAATTGTAACTGACCCAATTGTTAAGACTTTGTTAATGTAGAATGAGCTGGGAGAAAGAAGAGATAAGTGAGTTACTTTATTGTGTGATTATTACATGTAAATTCAACCTAGAAAGCTACTTTGAAGGCATACCCTCACTCAAATGATAGTCAAAACAATAGCTAAGGTGGGACTCGAGTTCACCGTGCAACAATATCAACTGTTAGACATTTATCCTAAAGAATGGTATGATGATATTGTATACTATTTTCTAAACCACAAGTGCCCATCCCGACTACAAGGAGTGAAAAATCATACCCTAAGGTTGAAGAGAAACAACTATATGATGCAAGGATCTATACTATACAAGAGAAATCATGAGGGATTCTATCTTAGATGCCTTGGAAAATAAGAAGTTTTGTGAGTAATGAATGAGTTTCATGATAAATTTTGCACTCACCACGGATCCATCCCTTTCACTACTCATCAAATCTCATGGGCTAGGTACTATTGGTTGATGGTGTTTAAAGGCATGCACAACCATGTCAAAAACTTTCATATTTTCTAGACTGTTGTTGCCAAGGAAAGACATGCTTCTCTCTCACTCCAACTAGTCCTAGAGGTAAGATTGTTCACTCAATGGGGCCTCAACTTCATTGGTTCGGCAAGCCCACCATCCTTTATAGGCCATAGCTACATTAGAATTTCTTCTGATTATTGCACTAGGTGGATAGAAGCAATAGTCTGTAGACAATGCACTATTGAGGTGGTAACTGATTTGTAGAAAGTTTTATTTTGAATCACTTTGGTTTCCCCTATACTATTGTGTGTGATAATGGCCCTGCCTTTTCCTCACTTAAGTTTTCTAGTTGGGCCTTCGATTACACAATTGCACTTAAATTTGCATACAACTACTACCCTTAGGGCAATGGCCTAGTTGAGTCAACAAACAAAAATCTGATAACTACGATTAAAAAAATACTTGAAAATAACCCCAAAGATTGACACATCTACTTGCATTTTTCCCTTTTGGTAGATTATATGCACTGTGATTCCTTAAATGTCTACCCTATTCTAAAATTGAAATCTAACTATTATGCACTAATGGAAGAACACAAAAGGTACACCTCAAGATTAGCCTAATGAATGATAATGCAATGAAAAAAGATGAAATGAAGACAATAAATGATTATACCTTCTTTGTTGTTGAATCCCTTGGTTGGCCCTTGATATTCTATGCTTTGTATGCTCCTTGGATGGCAAATGAGATTAAAGATGAAAGATGAGATGCAAGATGATTTAAAGTGTGTTAATGGTGGATTCAAGTGCTATGATGAAGGAAAAATGTTCAAATAACAAAGTAGCAAGAGTTTGGTATCAAATGCATGAGGTTCTAAATTGAGAGAAAATAGGGGGTATTTATAGAGGGATTTGAATTCTCTAGAGAATTCAACGGTTGAGATTAAACCAACAAGGCAAAGATGGAGGACTATGGTGAGTTGAGGACTCACAAGCCCTCACATCTTGACATGTGGAATGTGAGATGGCCTACGATGAGATGATGTGGAAGTGAGGTGGAAGGAAGGTACACAATGTGGAGGAAGAAAAAGTACCTTGGAAAAGGGATGATGTGATCTCTCAATCATCACATAGGGAAGAGGAGAATCTTGGGTGAATAAAATTGAATTAAAAATTTACATGATTGGAAGAATGTAGTGGATAAGACAAGGTTCCCAAAAAGGTGGGAACTTGCCACATGTGAGTGATGTGACAAGTCAAATATTCTAGAAGACTTTGGCAAATGTGAAGTGACAAGTCAAAAGTTCTAGAATTTGCATGGGGAAGAGAAGATTCCTTGGAGGAATAAAAGTGAATTAAAAATTCACATGGGGAAGAGAGGAGCCTCAGATGAATAAAAAGGAATTAAAAACTCCTTGGAGGATGGGGAGAGTTGAACAAGGTACTGATTAGGCTTAACTTATCATTACTTAGAAGATAATTAGTGGTTAATAAGGATTACATGCCAACTTGCAAATTTTGGAGGATGTGACACATCCTAATCAAGGATTAGGCATGTGCACATCCCTAATGAAGAGATTAAGAGGTTGATTAAGATTAAGTGAAGGATGTGACATGTGAAGAATTAAATAAATGTCATATTTATTTAATTCATTTGATGAGAGGGGAATTAAAGGGGTAAGCTATTTAATTATTTAACTAGATACCTTAGGGATTAGAAGAAATTTAGAAGTATTAATTAAATAATAGTGATAATACTTAATTAATGTGGATAAGGGGATATTTAGATGAAAAAGGGGTAAATTTGGACAAATGAAGTGTCAAAATTTAGGTGTCTACATGTTGCACCTCTTTGTGATGGTGTTATGAAGTAGCATCATTTCAAAGAATATTAAAATGTAGAACCCAAAAGAAGATGATTAGATTGGGAAAGATGCCCCAGTCATTCAAAGTAGTGACTAGGAAGAAAGATGATGGGGGTGAGGATGAAGATTAGGGATTGAGGAGGCCCCCTCAAGAGGACATGCGGTTTAAAAAGAACATGGGTGTGCTCTCGAAATGGATGAGATGATGAAAGGGGAGATGATGAAGATGATGCAAAGTGATGGATGAGATAGGATGATAAGCGATGAGAGATAATGATAAGCATAAATTGATTCTAGGAAAAATATGATGTTGCCCCAGTTAAGCTACAAGCCAAAATGGGTTGAAGATGGATGGAGTGTTTTTGATGAGGGAAGTATACATCCAAAAAAAAACATGAGGAGAGGGAAGGATACATCTTGATGATGATGATGATGAAAGTGTTGTTGATGAGGGAAGGATACCTCGCAAAACAACACGAGGATAGGGAAGAATACATCCTAATGAAAGGGTTGTTGATAAGGGAAGGATACATCCTGAAACAACACCAAAGGATAGGGAAGGATACATCTCGATGTTGATGATGATGGTAATGATTGGATCAAGGCTTGTAGAAAGAATGGGAACAAGACCAAGGATGCAATTAGATGATTTGTGCTAGATTGAATGGGTTAGGATTGGATGGATATTTGAGATGGTTAAAAGGAATGATGATGGATGGAAAGATGCAATGCAATGGAAGATGCAATTTTCCATTTTTGGAACACTAATTTTTTCTATAGCATAAGACACCAGCCACCATGGTAGATGAAACCAAGGCGAATTAGTGTCTAATGTAGGAAAAAACACCAAAAAAAAGGTTATCCCAATACCCCAAAGTAACGAAGATTTTGGTTGGGCTAGGTATTGGGATAGCCACAAGAAAAAAGGGATGTCCCCACATAACATAGAATCCGGGGAGAATCTTGGTGGGTACCATGTGGGACAACCCAATAGACAAAAACAATAAATGATCGAGAGATCTCCTTATGTTGACTAGTCAAAGTACACCATGACAAGTGATGATAGGGAGATAAAATGATAAAAAAAAGCTAAAAGTACCAAAAGATCATGATCAATTTCAAAAGTCCTTTTCCATAAGATCACAAAGATGGATGGGGTTTATGTGGTCTATTAGGAAGGATGCATCCTGTTAAGACCGATGATGGATACTAAAATAGAATGACCTAGATGATGCAGGATGTTGGTCACCAATCAAATTTCTTGACACTAGAAGATCTTATTTGTGAAGAACCAACGATGATAGGTACATGTCTGACGACATAACAAGATGACAAGACAAAAAGAAAAGACAATAAGAAAGACACACCCTAAATACCTAGGGGCTTGGGGGTCAATCAAATATTAGCCTTGCCTATGTGAAAGCACAAAGCCCTCATAGTTTGATAAAAAACCATGGATAAAAGTGGAAAGAGGATAATGGAGAGCACGATGGTGGATGCAGACCGAACAAATACCCTAGGGGTAGATGAAATTATTTAGCCTTTCCTACATGAAAGAATAGGGGCAACATAGTTCTATACAAGGCCAAAGTCAGATGATGGAGGATGACAAGACAAATAAAAGACAAAACCTCGGGGGCAGATCAAATGGTCGACCTTGCCTATGTGAAAGTGCAAGGGCAACGTAGTTTGGAACAAGACCAATGACAGACAATGGATAAGAGATGATGAGATGACCATGATAAATGGAGAAAAGGATGGAGTCGATATGATGAGACAAGATAGACTTGCAGGACTGGATAGGATGATGGTTGATATGTGTAAGATATGTATGATGTGAAGCTCAAGGATGGGATAGGTATTTAGATCATTAGACTATGGATTGGGAAGGTGAAACTATGGATAGATGAGCGATGAAGATATGAGAAAGATATGGGAAATAGATAGGAATGATGAGAGGGAGGTAGAAGGGCATTGGAGTGCATGGGGGTAGCCTATAGCTAGATACCAATGACAAGGGATTATGAGATAGGAGGAAAAAGAGAAGTAAATGGGTGGATGGATAAATATGGGAGATAAAAAGATGCAAGGATAGGTTGATATAGGGATAAGGAATTGGAAGGATGGAATGGATTATTGGATGGGGAGATGGGTAGGATGATTAGATAAAGGGAAGTGTAGATAAGGATGAAAGAACGAAAAAAGGAATAATGGATGAGAGTATAGGAAGATAAGGATTTGGTAGATGGAAGGGATTATTGGATGGATAAAGGTATGGGGAAATAAGGATGAGTAGAATGGGGAGGATGGGGAGATGGAAATTTTTATCTGGAGGGATGGATGGACGATGTCTCCAAGGACTCTATTGCAAAGAGCGAGATGCCCCTATTCTAGATGTTTCATGCATGATGAGGCAAAAGGGATAGTAGGGAGTAATACTAATGTGGATAGGAGATATAGATAAGGTAGGGAGATGAATAGTGGTATGATTGGATGGAGGAGGAAGGTAGATGGATGTATATAATAAGCATGGATTAGAAAATAAGATGGGGAGGAGAAGGAATATGATAATGTATGGAGGAGGGGAATATATGTCAAGAGGTGTCCAAAGCATGTATATATGGTGGCCCTTATCTAGGTCAAGATCACAAGGAAGATGGAGGGATGGGGGTTGATGGGGTATGATGGGTAGGATGTGGAAGATAGGAAGATGTAGGAGATGGAGGAAAGGAATGCGTAAGTGGATGCTACCCAAAATCATGGAAGTAGAATAGATGGGGGATTTACGCATGACGTCTGTTTGCCATGTTTTCATCATGTTACTTATCCAAGGTGCTTGTGTGCCATGTTTTCACCATTGGACAAATGATTTTCTCTTTACTATTTTCTTTTTTCTTTTTTCTTTGTTTTTTCTCTTTTTTGATTTTGATTTTTTTGTATTTTTCTGATCTTTTTGTATTTTTTGTATTTTTTTTATTTTTCGGATTTTTGGAATTTGTCGGCGAAAAGACGGATGGAGATGGAGAAGGATATGGATTCATAAGACACATGATAAAGTAGATGGATGAAGGACTCAAGCATCAAGTTCCATATGAGGTAATAAGATCCCATGTGTAAAGTGACCATTGGATGTTGGTAGAACCTTATTAGGAGAAATGGATTATGCAAGAGGATGAATCAAAGGGATTGGATGGGGGAGATATGGGAGATAGTGGACGGGGTGTTGGAAAGTGTATGGATGGAATGATGGAGTGGATGTGTGATAGGGGTAGGTGTTTAGGACCAACATTGGCACATGTGGTGGATGTGAAATGAAAGGAGGGTTGATGGATGGAGAATGTGGTGAGATTGGAGGTGTTGGGATAGTGAATTTTCAGACATAAGGACCCCAAATAGATTTAGGAGATGGAGGATGTGAATTATGAGCTTTGGGAATATAAACTTTTGATGCTGCCATGGAATTTCCATTTGAAGGCATTGTCTCTTTTTTCTTTGGGATCCACATGGTGTTTATTTTTGCTTTGGTGGGACTTTGTGGTTGTTTGGATTGATGAGGATTTTGGATTAGATTTTTCTTTTTGTCAACATGTCTTTTGGAGGGGACATGAGGAGTTGTAGATTCATGTGGACGTTTGGAATTATATACTTTTTCTCTAGCATCCAAAGTGATTTTAGTAGCAATGAGATGGGTATGGGGAGATGGATGATGTGGAGAGGGCATGGATGGAGTGATATAAGTAGGAATTTGATGAGGAAGTGTGGATGGAGGATGTGAGATAGCATGCATGGAGGGGTACCTTTGTTGATCCTAATTAGGAGTTATGAAGGTAGGATTTTTATCTTGTGTACAAGGGATAGGGGGTGGATGAATGAAAGGATGAATATGATAAGATGGAGGGGGTGATTTTGGGATATAAGGACCCAAAATAGATTGTGTATATGGAGGATGTGTGGGGTTTTATGGAGGGATATAAGAACCCATAGTATATGGAGGATGAGAAATGATAGATGGAGGGACATAAGGACCCAAAATGCACTTAGAGGATGAAGGAGGAAGATGGACAATTGTTTTGAGGTAATATGATGGAGGCGGGGGGATGGAAGAAAATGGTTTGGTAGAACAATGTGATGTACCTCTTGTGCCTTTAGAAGAGGATCATTTATGATGCACGAAGGTTGTACCAACAACTTTGGATTACGAGTTTTGGGAGATATATCCAAGACCATGTGTGCTTGGATGTTCTTTGACTTGGATGGGCTCTAAAGTACCTTGTTCATGAAGGCCTAAAACTTTTCCTTGATAGTTCATGTTCTTGAGCATATGATCTAGGGTAGGATTCTTATCCTTCTGGAAACATGATGTGAGTTTGTTATTAGGTAAAGGAGGATGGGTGGTGCATATAATTTTTTTCTCTTCTACAAGGAGACCACCATGGATGAGCGTAATGTTACTGAGGTGGATTGGATTTGGTTATCTTTGATGGGCTTGACATATCTCAGAGTAGGAGATGGGGGCTTAGTGGATTCAAAGGAGGTAATGCTTTCAACAGTGTGAGTGGTGCTAGGGATGGTATAATCAATGATAGGTTGGGTCTCATCACTAGTGACCATGGATGATTGATTGGGATGGCATGGTTCCATGACTTCAAAAGGTGGAGTGGGGAGTTTCTTCTTTGTCATGATTCCTAGGATGACATTTTGAAGGGATGTAGTATTGGGTGGGGTGATGGGAATGGCTAGAGGTTTAGGGATGGTTGGAGGACTAGGATTAGGGATTTGTGGATTAGGTTTAGGTGAGGGCATGGAAATGGATGGAGGACTAGGAGGAGATGAAGGATTAGTATTAGGGATTGGTGGATTAGATGAGTGGATGGGCAGATTAGGATTAGATGTAGAACTAGGAGGAGATGAAGGATTATGATTAGGGATTGGTGGATTAGATGAGTGGATGGGAAGATTAGGATTAGATGTAGAACTAGGAGGATATTGAGGATTATGATTAGATGAGAGGATGGATGAATAGTAGGAGATGAAGGATTAGGTTTAGGGATTGGTGGATTAGGTGAGTGTATGGGTGTATTAGGTTTAGATGTAGAACTAGGGGGATATGCATGATTATGATTATGGATTGGTGGATTAGATGAGTTGATGGGCGCATTAGGATTAGATGTAGAACTAGGAGGATATGGAGGATTATGATTAGGTGAGTGGATGGGACTAGATGGAGGACTAGGAGTGGTTAGAGGACTAGCTGGGTTATGTTTAGATGGAGGATTAAGAAATAATGTGGTGAAAGGGGGAGTGATGTAGGAGGACATGTATGTTGGATTAGATTGGGAATATTGGGATGGTGAGTAATAGTAGGAAGATGTAGATGATGGATTAGGATGAGGAGATGTGGGTGGAGGATGCTTGTAGGAGGACATGGATGGAGGATTAGGATAGACATATGTGTAGGTTGGATTAAGGTAGGGATATTCAGATGGTGGATTGTGATAGGAAGGTGTGGATGTTGGATTAGAAGAGGAGGATTAAGGTGGTGGACTACCATAGGAGGACATGTATGGTGGGTTGGCATAGGAGGATTTGGATGGTATATTAGGATGAGAGGATTGAGATGGTGGATTAGGATAGGAGGAATATTTGGATGGAGGATTGTGATAGGAAGGTGTGGGTGTCAGATTAGGATGGGAAGATTGAGATGTGGGATTAAGGTAGAGCTATTGGGGTTGTTGACGATGACAAGGAGAGGAGGATATGGATGTTTGATAAGATAGAGGTTGACAAGGAGGATAGGATGAATCTATCAATGGTGAGGATGTTGGATATCCCTTGTCAAGGGTAACATAAGGATCGTTATTAGATGTAGATTAAGGAATGGTGGAATAGTTTGAAGAAGTTGGATTTTGGGAGGTGATTGAAGAGAGCTTGCTAGAAATGATATCATCAAGGGGATCTATATAACACTCTTCATGATCAAAAAGACTTTCTTTATCATCATCAACGTAGTTAGGATTCCCCTTGACTACTATTATTAGTCATGTGAGAGGGAGATAAGGATTCATGATGGATACAAATTAGAAGGAAATAATAGATGATGGATAGAGAACTAATATGGATTGGAAGCTCATATGGGGATTGGATGAAAGCTCAGATTGGGATTGAATAAAGGCTCAGATTAGGATGATGGGATTAATGCTCTCATTAGAACTGGATTGGAGCTTAGATTGGGATTGAATTAGAGGCTATGATAGGATAAGTTTGTTTTAGATTGAATGATGAATTAGGATTGATTGATGGAAAGGGTGCTAAACCCAATTCAAAAATCACCCTATGTGACTTAATACATTGTTTGATCGGATTAAAGGACCGAACCAATGACCACGATGCAAAATCCACCTTGAGATGGAAGGGGTTTGATTTGGGCCAATTATGCTAACTTTCAACACAAATATGCCTTAGGATAGAAGTGAATGGATTAGGTTGAAGACAATGATTGATATGTAGGATAATGACCAAACATAACGCCTTGGTCAATTTGGGAGATAACTCTTAAAACAAGGTTTAAGGGATTTTGTGTTGAAAGATGATAAAGAATGGAAAATAAAGATGTCCTTATGGTTTTTATATGATGGGGGGTGATGTCGAAGTGATCTTTTTAGAAAGTGCAAATGTGTAGGTCACACGTGGTCAAATGGGTTCCCCTAGTTATGAAATGAATAATAAGAATGAGAAACAAAATTTTAGAAAGGTTAAATGGAGGATTTAAATGGTCAAAGAGATGTTTAGAAGGGTCAAATGGATGTTTTGAATGGTTAAACAATCAAACAAAGGCTTGAAATGGTCAAATGGGGAAAAATTATCTGTTTAGGAGGTCGTATCCGCCCCTCTGTAGTCAAAAAAGTGACCCGGGAGGGAAATTCCACCCCTCTGTAGTCAAAATAGTGAACCAGAAGGGAAAATCCACCCCTTTGTAGTCAAAACAGTGAACCAGGAGGGAAAATCCGCCCCTCTAGAGTCAAATATAAAAATAAAGTGTAAACAGCAGGGCAAATCCACCCCTCTGCAGAAAACAGGGACTTGGTTTGGATGAGAAATAATATGGCAAAGACTTTGAAATGACAAAAATGAGGCTGACTTATCAAAAATATACTCGTTTCTCACAAAAAGACACTTTAGACAAGCATAATCTTATTTTTAGTGTAGGGTATGGCCAAAAGGTCTTAATCTAGGATGTACATGACTTCTAAGGATTCCTAGATATACTCTTGATATGTGAGCCCTAGACCGTGAACAACAACCCGTCACAAGCATGAGTCGGGAACTCCAACGAGATACTGAAGGGCTCAAACCAACTCTTCACATCTATCTAGGTATCACCCTAGCTTTGATGCTCCGCCAAACATGACATGACTAGATTTGGGTACAACTTTGGCTCTCCCCCCTTTTTATACCCCACCAGTATGTGTGGTTGGGATCATCCCTTGGGGTGATGAAATCCTCAAGGAGGTCCCTCTAAAAAGAAGGCACTAACTGGTTCCAACTACTCCCCAGGGATCACACGAAGTGCAAGGGGAAAGAGAAAATAAATTAGTTCCCCCTTGGGTGACACAACAAGCAATAAATTTTACATTCCCTTGATTAAGCTATGTGCCTAGATGAAAACAACAAGGAAAACTTTTAAAATTTGAACAAGCGGATGGCCCTACAAGCAAATGTTAGCTATTTTATCCTTTGTTCCTTGTTGATTACGAAAGTATGCTGCAAAATATTATCAATAAATCCAACTATACCAACAAACAAAATTTTTTATGGGGTTAGAACCTCAAAACAACAAAAACCTGAAACAAAAATGAAGCTAAAATGCTTATTTTTACCTTCCAAAACATGTTGTTTAGGGAAAATCCACCCCTATGCAGTAAAAATATTAGAAAATAGTGTGAAGAATAGAGAAATATTAGCAAAAAATCCAACTATACCCTCAAACAAACAAGTTTATTGGGTTAGAACCTCAAAACAACAAAAAATTGAGGCAAAAGCGAAGCTAAAATGCCCATTTTTACCTTCCAAAATGTGTTGTTTAGGGAAAATCTGCAACTCTACAGTAAAAATGTTAGAAAATAGTGTGAAGAACAAGGAAAATATTAGCAAGAAATAAAATTATACCCTCAAACAAACAAGGGTAGGTGGTTAGAACCGCTAAACAACAAGAAACTGAGACAAAAATGAAGCTAAAATGCTCATTTTTACCTTCCAAAATGTGTTGTTTAAGGAAAATCTGCCCCTCTATAGTCAAAATAGTGAACCAAGAAGGCAAATCCGCCTCTTCATAGTCAAAACAGTGAACTAGGAGGGCAAATCTACCCCTCTATAGTCAAAAAAGTGAACTAGGAGGGCATATCCACCCCTCTACAGTCAAAATAGTGAACCAAGAGGACAAATCTGTCCCTCTATAGTGAAGATGTTAGAAAAAAGTGAACGAGTAGGGCAAGTCTACCCCTCTGCAACATAAATATTAGAAAATAGTGAACCAATAGGGAAAATCCTCCCCTCTGCAGCATAAATGTCCAAAAACAATGTGAAGAATAGGGAAAATATTAGCAAGAAATCTAGCTATACCCTCAAACAAACAAGGTTAGGGGATTAGAACCCGAAAAAAGAAAAAAAATGAGATAAAAACAAAGCTAAAATACCCAATTTTACCTTCCAAAATGTGTTGTTTAGGGAAAATCTGCCCCTCTGCAGTCAAAACAATGAACTAGAAGGGAAAATCCACCCCTCTACAGTCAAAGTAGTGAATTATGGGGGGAAAATATGCCCCTCTACACTCAAAACACTGAACCAGGAGGGAAAATTTGCCCCTCTATAGTCAAAATAGTGATCCAGGAGGGCAAATCTACCCCTCTACAGTAAAAAAAATGAACTAGGAGGGAAAATATGCCCCTATGTAGCAAACTGGAGGGAAAGTCTACCCCTCTATGACCTGGACCTACAAACAACTCAACAACAACAAACATGAAATAAAGGGACTCATTTTTGGGCCCATTGAGCGTGCCAGAAATGTGATCCCTTAAAGGTCTACCCTATTGTAAAATAAAAATCTAACTATTATGCACTAATGGAAGAACACAAAAGGTACACCTCAAGATTATCCCAAGGAATGATAATGCAATGAAAGAAGATGAAATGAAGACAATAAACGATTATACCTTATTTGTTGTTGAATCCCTTGGTTGGCCCTTGATATTGTATGCTTTGTATGCTCCTTGGACAGAAAATGAGATTAAAGATGCAAGATGGGATGCAAGATGATTGAATTTGGATTGTATTTGGTTATCTTGGTTAGAGGTTGATTAAGATTAAGTGAAGGATGTGACATGTGAAGAATTAAATAAATGTCATATTTATTTAATTCATTTGATGAGAGGGGAATTAAAGTGGTAAGGTATTTAATTATTTAACTAGATACCTTAGGGATTAGAAGAAATTTAGAGGTGTTAGTTAAATAATAGTGATATTAATTAATTAATGTGGATAAGGGGATATTTAGATGAAAAATGGGTAAATTTGGACAAATGAAGTGTCCAAATTTAGGCGTCTACACGTGCCATAAGGCTTCCTTCCCAGTTTCATCTCATCTATGGTCTGGAGCTTATCTTTCTCTTGAACCTAAGTTCCCACCCTCCAGTTTCACAACACATATTATGAAGAGGGAGACCACTGAGAAGCTCCTCTAGCTGAGTTATTGCATTTTGAAGAAGTCCGCGATAAAGCACTTGAAAATTTCACAAAACACCGGGGCATAGTCAAAACATGGTTCAATCGTCGAGCCAAATTAAAGGCCTTTAGAATTGTTGATTTAGTCATTTTCTGGGATAAGGCCCATGAAAAGAAAGGGGGACATGAAAAATTCGAAAAGCTTTGGCTTGGCTCCTTTCAGATTTCAATTTTTTTAGCAGGATATTGCCTTTTGCCTGAAAACACTCACCAGAGACAATGTCTCATTTCCTCTCAATGGGAAACATATCAAGCATTATTTCCTTGCTTGAGATTCCAAAGATCATCTTTGTATATAGTTTTATATAGGTTAGTTTAGGTTTCCTTTGATTCACTATTGTTCTTTTTCTTTTTCTTTTTTCTCATTTTTCGACTACTTTTGATTTGTTGAGGGTGTCTTTCATTCTTGATGTGGTGGCTGTGCTCAACTTGATGAATAGTTCACTTTTTTTCCCACTCTTGTTTATTCTTTGGATAAATATTCATTCATAACTATTGGGTTCTGACCACCTCCATGGATTTGGTTTCCTTATTTGAACTCTAATTTGACCAAGGATGTAACCCTTGTTTGAATCCTTTTACACCTATTTCAGATCATACATGAAAACACACTTTAAGTGTTTCCAAGGAGCTATACAATAGATTTTAGGAGGGTTGGGCAAGTAAAAAATCTTAAGTCTACTCCAATGACCATTTTGGTTCCAAACCCACTTTAAGTTTCAGTGCTTACACAGTTGAGCAAAAGGAGAAAAGAGTACTAAAAGAAAATATCAAGAAAATAAAAGAAAGCAAGAAAGGTTAAAATATGCAACTGTGTGGGTGTGCGAATAACTCTATTGTGGCTATGGATGCCAGCATGACAATAGAGCAATGCTTGTGGGGTCACAATGACAACTCCATTGGGGTTATTGATGTCTGACTGGTAGCAGAGCAATGTGTAGGTTAATTTTGGGGTTAAACAACTTGCATAACTTTCCTTGCCTGATCAATGATTATTTGTGTGGTATTCAAGGAAATGGAATGAATTCACTATACAAACATTTTTAAAATGTTCATGTGACTTTATTCAACCATGGATCTCGTCCTCCTTTGAGTTGTTTGTTCACCTATGGAAATTAGCTTTTGGTCTATGAAAATAGAGATCCTAGGTTCTGAATGAATCTTTACCCTTAGAATTCTCAAGGGCGTTCTCCCAGAAGGGTTGCCATTTGTTGTATCTATAACACACATGCCTCATTTTGAATGAGGATCCGCTCTTTTCGCTTGTGTTAGGTCACTTTTTGCTTTCACCTCATTTTGCATACCCCTATTTTCTAGCATCAAAATGGTCAAGGACCCTAAAATTCATCATCTTCAGTTGACCAAATTTCCAACCAAAAAATTCCTAAGTCTTTGACTTTTCCGTGGTACCCTTGGCAGGTTTCCCTTATCTTTCATTGTTGCCATCCTTTGAGTCTTGCAGGTCTGTAACTTAAGGCTACCCCTTGCACGTTGCTACCTTGTTTTTGTTGTTTCCTAGCGACTGACCTAGGATGTTCACCTACATGGTGGGCCTCACATCCTCCATGGTCATCTCATCCCGCTGCCTTCCAAACCACACTGTCTGGTGTTCCACCCGCTTTGCAGGGTGTGATGTTCTCACTGCCACTCTTTTGGAAATCATGCCCACCTACTTTGACTATCGTCATACCTACATTTAATGAGGGGTCATAAATTCCATTTTACTATAAATAGGTCATTGAATCTATCATTTTCACCAATCATAGTTAAAATTTCAAAGCCCAGAGAAACCACCACCTCTGTCATGGCCACATGACTTCCAAGAAGATTCAAGGCTTAATATTCATCTATTTATTTGAGTTTTTTAGGTATGGCTGCCACCACTAAGCCTAGAATGTTATTTGAGTCAAATTTTCTAAAATGTTAAAAAAACATTAAAATATTTTGGGACAGCTAAATGACCTTGGAATTTCGTACAAATGCACATAAAGAAATCCCCAAAATTCCTTCAAATTCGGCATCTAGGACCTTGTGGAACTTTTCTTTCTCACAAATTTTCTTCACTAGAGCCATGAGGCCCTTACATCCTACATCCTTCTCACCTCCATCAAGGCTATCAAACTTCAAACTCTTAACCAAAAACCCATGACCGCACGATCTTGTGAGTCTGCTTCTATTAGCTGTTGTGTGTGGGCAACACTTACCTTGCAATCATTTTAACTAACCATCCCATTATTGCTTCCCATGTTGTGGGCTTAGCCAAGCCCAATGACACCGAGCAAGCAAATCAAACCTGTATCCTCGCAGTTGATTCTTTTTAGACTTTCATCCACTCTTCATCGCCGCTTTCAATGTTATCCCACACAATGAAGCTCTTGCTTCCACCCACACCACACACACTGCATTCCTCCTTGTCATCAAGATCTACACAAACCAAAAAATTCCAAGTCATTTAATCCTTGTGGATAAATATTTGTGAGGGTCCATCTAAATACCACCTTGTTGCTGCTTTCATTCATAAAATTCCAATAACCCACATCACTCCGCTCTGCGGACCCTAACCCCAAATTTTCCTTCCAAGTATTTAGTGCTAAAAAATGTCTAAGTGAAATGCATTGCAAGTCTTTCCTTGTGGGTCGCTACTTTCCACCCATTGTCATATGGTTTTCATTTGCTAAATGGCCATGCTTTCCTTTCCTTCCATAGGGTGGAGTCTGAGTCCCCCTTCGCCGTCTGATTCCCTTCAAATGAAACATTTAATGCCAAACTGCCTTGTGGACCTGATCGTGTGGGTCACTATGTACGGGCCACCATCTTACCTTTGTCATTCCCAAAAGACCCATCTCCTAGCAGCCTTTTGCACGTCCCTTCTCACAAAATTCCTAGAAACTAAGTTAAGCTCATGCCATCAAAGCCTTTGACAATTCCCACATGGTGGAGTGTTGCATGTGGGTTTCCGCCTTGTGGCTACCATTTCTCAATGACAGAGCTCCAAACATCATTGGATCCACATATGCCTGCACTCCTTAGGTCTACAATTGCATAATCACTAGCTAAATGATTATAGAAAACTCATAACTAATTCTCGCACATGCTAAATGAATTACTAAGGGCGTTGAATCCCAAAAAATCAAATGCATAAATTTGTGTATAGGTGGATGTCTATGGGTCATCGTGCCCCTAGTTTCATCCTATTTCTAAGCACTCCAAATGACCTTCAGCCTAGGGAAACTCCCATCCCTATGCTTGCATCACCATAATTGACTCAAACAAGCCTTGAATGTGGAATTTTAATGGATTTTATGAGCTTTTGATGATATATTAATGAATCTGACCTTTGTTTTGTAGAATTTAGCTAACGCCTCCCTGATTTTTCATATGAATGTGCTTAATACATATTTTTTTGCATGATTTACTAAATATATTGTGGGACCATTAAAGCATCTACAAAAAAGGAGAAAGGAAAGAATCTTTCAAAATAACCAAGGGGAAATGAGGATTAAGACTAGATGAAGTACCAATTCCATGGGGTGGAAATCACTTCCAAGCTCACCTCTGATTGGGGGACCATATCTGTTACCAACCTTAGACATGTAAATATGGAGGATTTCAAACAAAGGGTTACATTCATCCCAAAAACTGAGAAGGCCTTGAAAATCTAAGAAAGTGGCCTCGCTAAGGTGACCGATTTCCCTCCCATGCTCGTTGCTCTAGAGTTGGTGATGGAATGCAGAGAATGCTATCACAATATTAGGAAGATCATAGACCATCATGGCAAAGTTTTGGAAAATTTATTTGCTAGGTCTATAGGCCATGCATTCCATATTCCTACATTCGATAAAATAGAGGAAACAAAGAAGGAATCTGCGGAAATTATGTGGAAGGTAGACCCCCTAGGATGCAAGAAGATAATAAACCAACATTGGTTGAAGGATAAGAGGGGAAGTGCTAATAAAGTGCCATAAGAGCTATAAAAAAGAAACTTCCACAAGGAGTATCATGCTTGGTTACTTTTCTCAATAGGGTAATGGGCCTCCCCACAGTTGCTTTCTTCTAGGAGTGGATGTTATATCTCATCGAGTAGATCATCCATGGAAAAAAAAAGTTCCACTAGGCGAAATCATTAGTGATAACATTCATGGCTAATTGATGGCTGTAAAAAAGACCTCCAAGTTCTATATGACCTCCTACCTAGTGTACATGCTAGCTAAGTCATTCCCCTACAATGGCCTCACCATCACACACAACCCAGATCCAAGGAAAGATTTGAAGGCATATTATAGATACCCTCAGTTGTAATACAAGAATTTCAAGAAAGATTATTAGAGGGTGAATGATGCCTTTATTTGGCATATTATTAGAATTCTTGGGTGAGACTTTGAAAGGAGAGTCTCACATAGTGGTAGGGAATTCATCCAAAGATTCAGGTACTTGTTCATACAATTCCTGAAGTTTACATACATAAGGGTAAAACATTTCTCTGATAAAACTTATAGTTTTCCATGGTACCCCAATGACCAGATGATTCTTCTAGAGGTTACATGATAATTGTAGAATGCTCATGGCTTGTTGAGCGATAAAAATAGAGTGAAAATCCCATATCCCCTCACTTTTGGACAAGGAATATATTCTTTCCTCGCTACCCAATGCACTAACTATTCAGAGAAGGAGATAGTGGAGTATAATCTAGAACTCCAGATAGCTCAATCGAGGATTGACCCATATATTAAGCTGAAGAAGTAGGTGGGAAAGCAATGTGCCCATCAATTGCATCTGGCATACTTCTAGGCTAATTTTCAATATGACAAAGAAGAGCAGATGAGACGCTATATGCGAATGAATTCCCAATTCGTGAAGTCAATAAACTTGTTCCTACTGCTAGACTAAATTTTGGATGAGGATGACATAATTCTTGATCAGAGATTCGATGTTGTGGCTAGCTTGCCACTACCATTAATAGATTGGAATGAGGGAGAGGTCAATGAACTTGATGCAATAACACAACCAATTGTAGATAGAACTAGGTAGTGGGTTGATGCCCAAGTGGTTTAATTTAAGGTGCAAGGTGCAATACTAACTTATGGCAGGCTCAAAGATGAGCTCAAAAGTGAAAATAATAGTGGAACTGCTACCACCTCTATGAAAGAAGCACCAAATTTCCCTCTAGAAACAAGATCAAGGAAAAGGAAGGATGTGCCCAAGTGCCATCCTAAGAATAAGGTATATATTAATGAAAGGCCATAGAGAGAGAAACCTCTAAGAAAGCAAAGAAGATAGGGGATTTGCAATTAAAATTCCCACCATTGAGGAGGACCCTCAACATGAGGGAGAAGAAGAAATTGAGAAGCCACGATCACAACTAGCCACCTTCACTTTTTTGCTACCATTTCCATTACCACTCCACCACCTCCTGCTACACAGACATTGATTGTTTCATCTCTTCAAGAAGGATAGGTTTCTTTACAGTTTGTCTATGAATATTTTTATTCACCCTGTTGCTATGAGTGAAATCATCATCAAGAAAAAACAATGTAAAGCTAGTATAAACATTATATTATTGCTTCACTTAAACTCCATCTTGTATTTAGGCTTTATGGTGAATGAATAGATGGAAATCTCTAGACCTTAGAAGATAACACTAGTTTCATGAGACTGTTAGACATTTTCGTTAAGTGAAACTTAGTTTTGGAAAGGTTTTCCACTGTAGCATCCTCCATTATCATCGTTTATCATTAGTTGTAGGTCTAGGAACTCTTCTACCCCTTTTCCCTTTTGATTTTTCTTTGAGAATAGAAGTTAAAGAAAGATTCCAACATCCTTCTAAATCTAAATCTGATGTTGAATATGGATATTTAGACTGTTGTTTCGAATCTTCACAGAAATTGCATCCCATTTCTATAATTTCGTAAAATCCATTTGAGGTCCAATTCACTCATAGCTCAGTGAACCATAAATACCCTTTATGATTACCAACAAATTACATCAATCAATTAAGTTTTTTTTGTAAGCCATAACTTGACACTTGAGATACCTTGGGATAATTTTATACAACATTTAGGAATTTGTCTTTCAAGAGAGGCATTGCACTTGTGCAGTGCCTATGTTGAGAAAGTGAAAAAACATCCACCAACAAATCTTAAAAAGTGTTGCAGCTTGAGCATGCAAATGAGATTCTATTATGAGATATATTTTACAATGTACAAGTGCCCTATATAAATATGTATAGTATGAAATATGATGTTGACATGTGTCATGATCTTATGATATGTGACAACTAACTAGCTACCTAGGATAATGTGAAGTCTTGGATAAGGCTTCTTGAAGGAATCTTATTTCCTATGCAAATATGTGAAGGGGGATGGCCCCATTATAAATAATTACCTAGTGAATTCAACCTTATAATAGATCTAAGTAAACTTATGAAAGTAGATAATTAAATATGAACTACACCAACATCCCCCATAAGTGCAATTTAGGGAGGAAAAGATAATGCAAATGATGATGCAAGGATGGGTCCTAGCTACATGGCCATTTTAGGTACCCATGTATGAATGAAAATGAAATTAATCTCTTGTAAATGGAGCAAAGGAGAAAACCTAGTGGGAAGAAATTTTTTCTCAAAAAAGAGATGAAAACAAATAAGTGAGGAAGGATGGAGGAATCCATGATACCCTAGACTATACCATCCATCACATATATACATTAAAATCAATAGCACCCACATAAGAAGGAAAGTGAGAGAATATGTAGCCCCTCATAATGTGTAATCACCTAAAAAATGCTAAGTGCTTGCTTGAAGACAAAACATGATCCAATGTTGATAAACAACTTTTCTCCCTTTCGAAAGAAACAAAATCAACTACAAATGCAAGGATGCTTCCCATTTTAGATAGGAATTGAATGAATGAAGAATGAATGATGATGATGTCTCTAAAAAAATACTCATGTGTCTCCTTTCCCAAGGAAGATTAAGATGCCACAATCAAATCAGGTACATGCCCAATCAATGAAGAAGGTGACACACTAGGACTATGTAAAAACTGATGTTGAACAAGATCCAAAGAATGCAATAAAATTATCCATCCATTGAATGAATATATTGAGACTAGGTTGCCCCCAAGAATGAAGTGTCCTCAAAATATCGATAGAAGTTTGAAGCCAATAGAGTGTCTAGTGATGACAAACCTTATGTATCTCACTAGGAAGGAGAAAATTCAATGGTAGATATTGAAGAAACTCCAAATCCATAATGAAATTGGAGGGAAGAAGCCTCATTTATGAAATATTTGAAGAGGAATAAAGTTCCTCCAAGGTAGTCTCACCAAGATCAAGATCCGCAATCAAGGTTGAAACAAAGGAATGTCGATATTCAATAAAAACCTCCAAAGTAGAATCTGCATAGGGGAGAGATATCCCATCAAGAGTATACTCGAAAACTACAGAAGTAGCCAAGTATACAATACCTAAAATAAAGTCATCATGTGATTCCAAGTCTAGAGAATTAAACATGTCCCGTTGAATATGAAAGATGGAAGCCTCAATCAATGAATTTGGATAAAGAATCAGTGAAGGTGAAAGTACATCAACTATATATGATGGAGAAGAAGCATCCGATGAACCCTTGAAATCCTCATCTAAAGATTCAAATCATTCCAAAAATGTAAGATCCTGCATTGCAATATCATCATAGGGTATCCTGTCTGAATAATGAAGTGGACTATGACATTATAAATCATGATCATCGGGTAATGGTGGAGTATCAGGATCTCCATATATCTCTCAAATCTTAGTCCATGGAATGTGAGGACAATCACAATGATCAATACCTTTTTAAACATCATCATCAACATGCATTGTAATAACCTCTAAAACATTATAGCTTCATAAAATCCAAGAAATTGTTTGAATAAATTTAATAGGATGGGGAACTAAACCATAAAAATGTGGAAAAAATTGAAGTGATTGAAGATGGTTTATGATGCAATCTATCCATTGTCTATAGTTTCCCCTTCCCAACATTATGAGTGAAGAATAAATTGAAAACCCCATAACAAACTATGAAAAATATTCAATATTAAAAAAATATTGTTATTCAATATCAAATAGAAACTCCCAACTATGATATGCAACTGAGAAGATGCTTCCCATTGAAAAAAAATCTTCTTCAAACTTCAATATGTCTAGGTAATCAGGAAATTTTAATAAATCACAAAAACATAATAAAAAGTACGTAGAGTTGAAACTGATAGAATTGAATGGAATGATGAAAAGAGCAATAAAATATCTTACGAATTTCACTCGAATCACTAAATTTTGACAAAATGCTGAGAAGTTATGAGCCCTTGAGTCCAAATAGAAGATTTGAATTCAGTTGATTGTAACTTTTACTAGTAGAAAAATTGAGCAAAATAACTTGCACCACTATGTATTTCTCTGAATTACCTTTCCAACATTATCTTGTTTTCTAATTTTTAATATCATGGTGAGAATTAATGCTCCTAAAAAAAAATTGTGCTATTAGGGCTCACAAACTAACTAGGTGCAAAATTATTAGCACTAGGGGCAAAAAATTATCCCCCTCAGGAACGGATCTTGGTTGCTAATGTGATCGGCGTAGATTAGGAGAAAATAATAAGAGGGTGCCACTTGTGGTGGTGGGGGGTGGAGATATGTGGTGGTGTTGTTGTTGCTTGGTTCCATGGTAGATGAGTCACCTGATGATTGGAAAAGAGGATGTCAAAAACGAAAAAAAGGGTGACTGTGGTGTGAGAGAGATCGAAGGCAATAGGTGGTTACCAAGGACTACATGGAAAAATCGGTGACCGAGTCTAGTGGAGGGCTTAACCCAATGGGCCAACAAAAAATACTCCTCCCTACAAAGTTTGAGTACAACTGACAAGACAATTTTTGCAAACTATGAAAGATTTTGAATGGGCCAACACATATTTTTTGAATTTTTTTTAATATTGCAATAATGCAATTAAAAAATCTAAAACCCTTAAAATATTAAATTTTCCCAAAAAATATTTGACCGCAAAAAGAAACTCGACAAAAATATTATGCCACCTGTATATTAACCAAACCCCAAAAAAATTTAAATCCAAACTATAGAACAAACTACAAAAATATTTTTACCAACAATGTAAGCCCACAATTTTTTGAAAGAGCTTGCGATTAAAAACAATTTTCCTTAAATTCTTACTAACGGTATTGTGCAGTCCATATGGATCATATGATATCCCATCCAGTTGATTAAGAACCTCTATGGCTCCCTGGTAAAAGTCTCTGATTTTGATGATTTGGTAGATGTTACTAGAGTTTTGAGGCCTTATGAGCACAATGGTGAGGTGGAAAAGACTTAATCTACTTTAGAAATCATTTTCTCTCTGGTTGAAGCCAGCTAGCATTTAATAAAATCCTTGAAGCCTACAATCCAATCCTCCTTAGCTCAAATTTTTGATTTGAGATGAGTCTTCAATGGCCTATGCTCTGATACCATGTAGAATTTAATGATACATAATAACCCTATGAAGTATCAGACTTTAGATTATCATAACCAAGAAGAATATCACCCACACAAGAAAGTGTTGCAACTTGAGCATGCAAATGATATTCAATTATGAGATATATTTTACAATGTACAAGTGCCCTATATAAATAGGCATAGTATGAAATATGATGTTGGCATATGTCATGATCTTATTACATTTGACGACTAACTAACTACCTAGGATAATGTTAAGTCTTAGATAAGGATTCTAGAAGGAATATTATTTCCTTTATAAGCATGTGAAGTTGGATGGTCCCATTATAACTAATTACCTAGTGAATGCAACCTAGGAATATGACCTAAGTAAACCTATGCAAGTATAATTAAATATTAATTACACCAACATTTCAAAAATAAGACCAATGTGTTGTGTGTTCATTTGGTTTTAAACTTTGATTTAGTGAGATTGCTTTATTTACCACATCAAGATGTCTTAGTTAAGTTCAAACTAAAATTTCTATGTCTAAGAAACTTTCATTCCACAAAGTCCATTATATGAAAATCAATAGGCTAAGGCCATAGTCTCCTACATTGACTTTGGAATGTGTTAATTAATATATAAGTCCAAATATTTAGAAGCCTCTAAAGACAAAATCCGTAGGGACATGTAGCAATATAGGAATTTTTTAAATGTATTCATACTAATTCCAAAGGGTTTAAAATTTGAATAACATGTTGATGTTTGTTTAAATTGTTTAGAAACCAAGAAAAGTATTTGATGTCCAAGATAATGGAGATATTTGGTAAATATTCTTTTAATATTCACTTGGCAAGTTCACAAAAGACAATCATTACAACCTAGAGTAGGTATTCTCTTTGAGGTGGGCCTACCTCAAGTCTCGAAGGGATGATTTATATGTAACTTATAAAGAGGACAAATAGAGGTATATCATCACCTCAAGATTTTATACAAAAGAATGAACTCTAGTAAGCTCTATTCCTCAACCATAAATTGGACTTGGTAAGGAACTTCTATGAAGTAAATTTTGATGCACCACTTTCAAAGAACGTTTTATAAAACTTGGATTGTTATTGAGAAAAAGTGTTTGATGAAAACCAGGAACATCAAGATGTATAGATAAAACGTAAGTCACTTAATACTTTAGTTGTTCCTACCAAAATCATACTTTTGGACAAGGATGAGGCATAGTATGCTATTCCCACTATGGATAGAAGCTAATTTTGTTTATGATTTTACAACCTTTATATAGCCCACTGGTAAACATGCTTGGTTAAGAGTCGTTTGTATGAGTTCTCCATTGAAGGATGTGTTTCATTAGCAAGACCTTATCTAAAAAGACAAGAAAAATGTTATTTATCTTCACCTAAGGTCACACAAAGTGCAAGGGGAGAGGAATCATAGAAAGTTTTTGGGGTGACCAAATTTTATTTTGTATACTAGGAGTGTTTCTCTTCACCCAAGATCATGCAAAGCATAGGGGGAGTGGATATGAACTACAAGTCTACACAAGAAAAGCACTCATAGAATACACTCATTATTTTCAATCCCCAAAGACAATCATGACTTCAGTTTAAGCACCAAACTGAAGTGTATGTTTGTATTTGTTCAATCTTATCTGCTATCGTAATAGTGAGGATGTATGGGTTTAATTTTAACCAAATTTGAAATATTTATTGCATTGTATATTTTAAACCCAGTTAAAATATATTGGTCCTAAAACATGAAACAAAGAAACATATGATGAGATATACTTATCCCATAAGTGTTAACACTTAATGGTCAAATGGTAGTATGCTCCTTCACTTTTACTTATCAATTTGTTAACACTTTTCCAAAATATGGTCAAACGGTAGTATGCTCCTTCACTTCAAGTTTTTCCAAATTTTCAAAATCAATTAGTCTAAAAAAGAATAAAACCAGATGTCAGTAAAAGATTAGAGAGTATATGAAACTGAAAATGTAAAGCACAATGAAAAATTGACTCTTTGTTTTACCTGAAAAAGCATTGTTGTTCTACAATAGTGTCACTCTAAACTTGCCAACTGTATTGCTGATATTTAAATGTCACTCTGGTGAAATGAAATAGCATTGCTCTATAGAAATCAGTGACATAAAAAATGTTAGAATATTAATAGTGTCACAATATTCAAAATCACAATATCAATCCAAAAAAGTAATAGTGTCACAATATTTAAAAGTGTTGTTGTAGCTAAGTCAAAGGCATCACAATACTCGAAAAGCATTGTTGTAGCTATGAAAGGGATCACTCTACCCCTAGAGCCTACAATTGATGGAAACTCAAAATAAATTCATCAAATAAAGCTAGTTCAACCCTCCATCTAGCACCATAATGTGATTGTAATCATAGTAATAGCTAAATACACTAGATCCATACAAATTTAAGCAGTCTTTAACTAACTAAGCTACAATCCCAATGAAATTTTTGAAAACCACTAACAAAGAAACCATTTAGAAAAAACAATAATGAAATGCATAAATGAAACGTAGCTAACTATTTCAAACCTCATCCCATTAGGGGATTGGTGTCATATTGATATGGAATGATCACCCTTTCTCAATCCCTTTGATAAACAAGCTTTGTTTGGTAAAATGCTAAAATAAGCTAAAATGGATGCAATATTGAAGTTCCAAAATGGATGAAAATGCTTAAATTAATGCTAATGGATGAAAGTATAGATGAATTTCAATATGGAGAAAGCACAAACCTACACTTTATAAAGGAATCAGCCAACAATAATTTTTTTTAAACTTTGACAACATAAAAGTGGTCTTTATGTTTTGAATTTCAAAATTATATAAACTAATGAAATGTAGAAATTTTGATGAAGTTTATTCCTATAATTTTTCAGATTTAAAAAAAATTGTTTTCATTGTTTTTTTATCAATTTAAGAATAGATTTTGAAATGCAGAATTTTTTTAGAAAAAAATATGACGTTTAGGAGGATAACAAGAAACAAATTGAAAGAAACTTCATTTTTCCCTAAATTGTTTTCTCCAAATAGGTAACTTTTATATCTAGTGCATGTAAAATCATCAAATTTTGATGTATAATTTTCTCATAATAACATTTTAAAATTAAACTTGTCAGAATTTGACAATTTTCATGGGACACTAGTTATTGTCTATATTTTTAATCATTTTCAAAAAAAATTATACCCTTTTGAAGAGGACTCTCTCCTCTAGTGCATCATATATTTCTTAAACTTTTTAATATATTTTACCATTTAAAAAAATTTCTAATCAACCTCTTTTTAAATTTTAACAACTTGCATTATTCTAAATATTAAATATATGAAAACTAATCAAAATATTAAAAAAAATAGATATTTGGATTCACCACTCTAAGCTCTAGGAAAAGTGTTTTTTTTTTTTGTAGAAAAATCTTTTTGATTGAAGAAATACTTTATTAAAGTTGAATGTCTTAGAAAACTAAAAAAAGGTGAGTTGGTTGCCAAGTAGGAAGCCAACTAGATATGTTTGATTGGAACCTGCTCAACTAAAACATGACCGACTGATACGTGGTCGGCCGAATTTGTTTAGGCTGAAAGCTATCCATATATATATATTAAAAATTTCATCTCAAGAAAATTCGGTAAAATACAAAGGAAGGCATATTTCAACAAAGGAAGGCTTATTTTGACAAAAAGAAGGCTTATTTGAACAAAAGAAGGTTTATTTTGATAATTTCGAAGACTTTTAAAAAAAAAAGGTTTATTCTGATAATTTAGAAGAATTATTTCAACAAAAAGAAAATGTATTTGGACAATAGGAGAGCTATTTTTTAAGGTTCATTGATCTTCAACTTATAATTGATTATGTCACTTTTTTCATGAGTGCATTTGAAGGTTTTTTCTCACTATTTTTCATTTGGATATGGTTGAGAACTAGGGTTATTAGGTTATGGTGTACACATGTACAAAGACCCACGATTTTCGATCATTCAAAGGTATGTGTAGGATCATCATGGAAAAAACAAGCCCTTAAGTGACAATAAAATTTATAAAATCAGAGTTAGGCAACTTGACGTAAAAATTTGAATAAGTTATCTATATTATTTCAAAAATATATAATAATAGAATCTTTATAAAATTGAATGTAGTTTCTAAACTACTAGGTTTATTTTTTTTTAAAATCTATTTGGTGAAAATTTGAAATTTCAATGTAGTAGTACTTAAGTTTCAAGGAAAAAATAAGAAGTAGGTGTCTGTCTGACCACCCTAACCATAATAAAATGATAATATTTTTTCATAAGATTTTACATATAAGTAGGAGACTCATGTCCTAATGTGATGCATATTTTTTTGTAATTTTTGTCCAAGTAAATAATTAATTATGATTTTTTTATTATTATTTTTTTAAATATAAAAAAATGTATGTCTAACCACCTTAACTTGGTCAAAACTTCATGAAATTAAATTTCTATTTTTTTAATCCTACAATATACAAAGCATAGAATATGACACATGTTTTGAATTCAAAAAAGTGATACCGTTTGAAATTTATAGATTTTTTTCAATCAGCCTATCAATCAGGACTTTAGTCATAATTCAAATAGAAAATGAATAATAATTATTTATTAAATTCAAAATAAAACATAATTTATATTGATGGAAAGCAGATAATCTCCTTTAAAAACCCTTTTTGTTTCATCAATTTTGGGTAAAAAAAAGTCGTCAGCCACATGGGCCATCATATCACTTAGATATAGCGACTTTTTGGCCCATCATGATCCCGCACATACCCTCAAGTGCACCTAAAAATTTGTACTATGAAATTTATAAAAATATGTTTAACTTCACCTAGTGTGTTTTAGATAATCATTAAATGTATTATGTGATTCAATGCTACATTTCCCTTAAATTTATACATGAAATTGTTGCATCTTATGATGATATTCCTTCTACATGTCATGACGATTAGATCTATCCATAGATCCACATGTTATTTTTATATCCTTCCTTATTTTATACATTATGATGTGTTTCACATAATCACCATTCTCCCATAGCTCATACGAGACCTATCAATAAATTCATTTAGATATATACCTTTGATGATGTTTGGAATATGTAAATTGATGATCTATTTTGTTAGCCTAGATCATGTATGTGCATTCATGCTTCATCATATTTCCATAAATTAAATGATGATATCAAGCTTACCCATGAAATTTAGAGAAACCACCTAATATGAGATATATGAATTAAATTCATATATTTCATTATTATTGAGATCACCTTGATTTTGTGTTCTTTACTTTTTGTTAGATTAATTGATTTTGTTAATTCAGTTTTGATTTAGATTAATCTAGATTGATTAATATAGGTTGATTTTTTTTAGATTATTTAATTTTATTAATCTAGTTTACATTTAGATTAATTAGATAAATTTGATGTTCGTTAATTAGATTAGATTAAATTTTGTTTGTTAATTTTTGTTAGCTAGATTAATGTTATTTTCCTTTCTAGTTTAGTTTTGATTTTGTGGCTAATATTTGTTGACTTGGATTTTTGTTTCTTCACATGTCAAAGACTTAAAATGAAAACTAAAAATTTTGTTAGTTGAAGACCAAATCCTTAAATCACTAATAAATGGTTTTGTAGGGCTCTCCTTAATTTCCTTTAGTTTAAGTGTCTATTTTCACATAGAATAATTAGGGGGGGTTAATTTTTTGTGAGGTGGTAGGTGTATGTTCTCACCTTGTGCAAAATTGGTGGTCAAAAGAAAAACCCATCGCTTTATTTTTTTCTTTCATATGGGGGGTTAATGAACCAATGTTTTTTGTGCTTGAGATGGTAGGTGTATGCTCTCACCTTGTGCAAAATTGATGATTAGAAACCAAACCCATTATTTTTGTTATGTTAATCCCTTAGAGGGACTTCCTCCCAACTTTTGAGAGGGAATGACCCAAGAGACACTTTGTTTTGGTCTACTATATAAATTTTTGTGATCATTGGGAAAGGCTTTGATCAACTGGTGTAGATATCCTATGTCAACAAGTTCCACCCCTAGTATCAATAAGATTCATCAAAATCCTTTATTAGGAAGGGACTAGTAGGAATCTTAATTGAGCTAGTCTTGTTGCATCTATAAACACCATTATTTACCCAAAACATAGAATGAGAACCATTTGTTGTAGCAACCCAAATCATTTTTACTTTTTGGTGCAGGAGGTCAGACCTTTGAAGCCACCCTATATTCCACTATTATTTGTAGAGATATAAAATCCCTTGAGGTCTCTAGATCTTCAAGGGTAAGAGAAATTTGTGTGCCCGTGTCATGTAAGGGGGATCTAGTGTCACCAAGATCTCTAGCTATCTATTTTGTTTGAGTATTTGGAGAAATCCAAGTAGGGACTCAACAAGTAGTATTGAATTTCTAGCCTAGGTTGTGCTTGCTTACACGTGTTCTCAAAAATTTTCAATACTAGTGAAGCAATTTTGGGACTAACATAAGCCCCTACTTAGACATTTTTTGATTTTATAGCAAATTCACTTAATTTTGTTTGTCTATTATGTTTTACGTGTGTGTTCAAACAAACATTTCCACTAAAAATCAAACACCACACCCTAAACTAACAAAATTTTAACCTTGAAATAAACTAGGCCTACATATAAAAAATGAGCTTAACCTTGAATTTGTTTAGATCAAGGAATTTCTCACCTCATTTTTATCATTGTCCATTCATCCATCACCTCATCTTTTTGCATTATACATTCCTCACAGGTCAAATTTTAAGGTCATTGTTTTAGCTTGAATAAACCTCTTGATTAGGAAGTTAATAAAACTTAGACTCTAGAGACCATAGCTTCAAATCTGAATTCTCTTGACCTTATCTTTTAGAAAAAAATTATCCTAGTCCTTCATCATTTATGTTGGTTTGTCAACTCATCAGTCTAGTTTGAGACCACCTTGTCAACATATCCTATCAGCACTATACCCAAGGTCATTGATGATCAGATTAGTTGTTATACCTATCTTATTTTTATTAGTAATTGTATCTTTGTTTCACTAGAGGTTTTAGTATTCATCCTAGGTCATAGTACTCCATCCCTTCATCTTAGATCTTGCATACCCTAGTCATAGAGATACTTCCGATTTTGATCATTGTGACATTATCTTATTCACACCTTGAATCTTAATCATGATATCATTATTAGGCATCCCTATATCTTCAAAAATATGAAAAACATAGCTTAGGTTGCATACCTTAGGCTTAAGTCATACCTTTGCATTTTTATTTTCTATACTTTACCTCATCACCTTGTCTTCAATTTAGCTTGATATGCTCCATAGTCAAATTGAATACTAGTTACACTGCAACATTGTTAATACCAACAAGCCATAGAAATCAAGAGAAAATGGATCAATTCACCATCCCAATCAACCACAACCTGACTCAACGATCCATATAACCATCTTACCAACAATCCATAAGCTCTAGTCCTCCATCCACCTACCCTCAATATCAATTAACTTTCCATTTATCCACAAAAAATCTCTATTAGTCATCCCTATCCTAACCTTGACAAGGGAAACCAACCTTCCACTAATTCCTTCCAAGCCTCCACATCTTATCCTAGTCCATCATCCCTCAATGGATTCCAATCCTCCACATCCTATCCTAGTCCATAATCCACTAATCCATTCCTATTCATTCTATCCCAAGCTAGATTTAGTTATGAAAATACATTTGGTCATGGTCTCCAAAATCACATCACATTGCCTACACCTTGGGATACATGTCAAAAATAAAGTCCAAAGCATGGCATCATAGCTTCACCTTCATGTCAAGATCAAATTATTCCATCCCATGATCCCATCCTTAAGTCCATCCAACAAGTCCTTCTAGATAATCATGTCGTCCAAAACACACCTATTTTTAACTAGGATCCCACCCTTGAACATGAAGTCCATAATGATCCTCTCATCAACCTTTATACCATCCATGATCAAACATTTGAAGTTGCTCTTACCCAAAATCTAAACACCACCATTTCTAAAAATGAGACACATTTTGAGCCTTTGAACACATAGGTTATCTTCCTTTAGAACAAGATTCTTATACTCTAGACATATTTTCAAATGATCAAGCTATACCAAAATTCACAAGACTCTATGTTCATGACCATAAGGAAGGTTTTTACAATGAATTGGAAGCACCGATATCATTTGAAGAATCATCAGAATATAATATTTCATAAAATTATACCAAAGTTATCAATCAAAAAATTATCCAACATATCGATGGAGCCAAAATATCCTATCAATTAGGATCATCCACTTTTATCAAATCAAGCTTTCTCACAGAAGATATATTTCAAGGAAAAATTTCCACAATGATGGGTTTGCATCTTGCTTCCAAAATGACAAATACCCAATCACAAAGAGAATATTTCAAAGCATGTCGTATCAAGGAAGAGGACTAAGTCTACATGAGAAAGGCATCCGAGAACCAATAAATTTTTATGTAAATCTTAGACATCAAGGGCTTGTCTATTCTCCAATCAACAAAAAAAATGATGTTAGTGATACCTCCACGATACTAGGGAACACTTTATCCAATAAAAACATCAAAATAGGTTCCATGAGTAGTCCTTGTCATAAGGTTGCTACCAAAATTCCTTCCATCCACACCATAACCATAATTGGATTTAAAACAAATAAAAAATATCTAGTGTTTTATTTATACAATATTAACTACATTCATTGAAATCATGTGTGTATATTTGTATGTAGGTGCATTAAAATTTGTGTGAAATTTGTGATGGTGAATCCAGGAAATAGATCAAGAAAGTATGACCGAACAAGAGAGAAGAAGAGAAAAGTGGGTGAAGGAACATCTACTAAAGAACAACCCATGGAAAATATCGATGACCAAGGTGACGTACAAGTACAAGAACAAACTGAACCTAGTAATATAATTTTTTCTATGGTATAGAAAATTTGATGGAGATGGATGAGGATTCTCTTTTCAATAATATTCCATCTAAATATGTGTTATCTGAAAGCATAGTAAAATTACACTCTAAAATAATATGGGATGAATTTTTTGAAGAAAAATCTCTAATTGGAAGAGCATAGTTATTTAAAGAGTTATTTAGATGAAAATAAATGACCCATATTTTGGAGTTGTTAGGGGTTGATAATACAAAAAATTCACCAAGTTCATTAAAACAAAAAATTGTTGTAAACTTAGAAGAAGCATTGAACTGTATTGAAAACGAGAGTGTAGTTAGTGATCTAAATATTGCATGTAGAGAATTGATGACTATAATTTATAGTAAGAAATTATCACATAGAATAAAAGTTCAAGATATTTTAGAATTAATAAATTATTCTAGGATAAATATTCAAAGGTATATTGAAAAGAGAAATGAAATAGATGAAAAATTTGAGAAAAAAATTGATAAATATTTTTAGGGTTCCCCGTAAAGATAGAATTTCAAAATATGTAAAGAAACAGGTGGTTGAATATTGGAAAAGATACTCTTGTATTTCTTCCAATATTATCATTCAGAGCAAGTTGCAATCTTTGTGCAAGTTTTCTACAGGCATGTCGAGTTTCATGTAGATGGTATAGAAGTAGCAAAGATGATTGAATTATCATAAAGGTAGTTCACTTTTATATTAGTGATGATATAGGTCATGATAGAAACTATGTAGATCATTGTTTCAAAATATTTTTTTGAATATCTGAGATGATGTGGCATAGATGGTGAACAACACTGGATATGGTCTGATGGATGTGCTGGTAAGTACATTATTTTAAAACAAAAAAATAAAAATTACTTTAAACTTTCAGACTTAAATTGTTCAATTAATTATATATAATATATTGTGTACACATGTATACATGTGTATATATACATACATGTACATGTATATCTAGTTTTTTGAAGATAATTTGGTTTGAGTGTAATTATTTGTAACTTCATAGGAAAATTTAAGTCACAAAAGCTTTTGTTTGATTAACCCGTCAACATGTTAAACATAGCACCAAATTTTTGTGGAATTTTTATGAGAGTGGACATGGAAAAGGAGAGAATGATGATGTAGGAGCATGTGTGAAGCGTGCACTTTGTCAACATGAACTTGCATGTAGTTCACCATATATATGGAATCTAGAGATTTTAGTTTTAAATAGATATATTTAAACTAAATTAAATTCTTAAAAATTGAAAGTAATAGGTGAATTTTTTTTCCAACATGTGTTCTTGAAAGTAATTCCATAGAGAATGCAAATGAAATTGTTGAATCATGCAAAAGTAATTTTTCCGCTTGCTAAACAAAAAAAAAATTAGAAACTTTACCTAAAATAGGATGTGCCAAACAAAAGTGGAGGTTGCCTATTGAATATCATGAAAATATTTTAGAGATAATTAAAGATAGAGAGGATCCATATTATATGTACTAGGAGCTTTAAGTTATTTTTTGGATATATGTACATGTATGACTATACATATGTGTATATATGTATATATATATATACTTCAACTTTTTGTAGATCTATCCATATCTATACTGATTGGACATGTGACATGATTTAGAATAAATTATTTTGAAAGGCTTGGTCATTTATTTCTAATTATATTTTAATTTGTTCCATGTGGAATTCTTAATTTAGTTCAAGAATCTTTGATTTCATAATTTACATTTTAAACTCCAATTAAATATGCTAGATCATATATATGCTTGATACAAAACCTAGAGACTTTAAAAATGTTTGAACCTTTTTCCTAAATTCCTTTAAATAATATATTCCAATTATATTTCTATGTTTGACATGGAATTGTTACGCTAACTTTCAAATCTTTGATTTCATTTATTCAACTCCACTTATATGCTAGGTCATATATATACAATTTACAAAACCTAGTGACTTTTAAAAATTTCTCATTTTACCTAAATTCCTTTAAATCATCTATTTCGATTACATATTTATGTTTAAGATGGAAATGTTAAGTTCACTTTCAAATCTTCGATTTCATTTGTTCAAATCCACTAGATCATATATGCAAATTTATAAAACCTATTGAGTTTTAAAAAGTTCACATTTTGATTAAATTCCTTTAAATAATCTATTCCTATTGCATTTTTATGTTGGACATGCAATTGTTAAGCTCACTTTCATATCTTCAATTTCATATTTTCAACTCCACTTATATGCTAGATCATATATATGCAGTTTATAAAACCTAGTGACTTTTTAAAAGTTTAGATTTGGCCTAAATTCCTTTAAATCATCTATTCCAATTGCATTGTTATGTTGGACATGGATTTGTTAAGTTCACTTTCAAATATTCAGTTTCATTTGTTCAACTGCACTTATATGATAGATCATATATGTAATTTAAAAAATCTAGTGACTTTTAAAAAGTTCACATCTTGCCTAAATTTCCTTAAATCAGCTATTCCAATTGCATTTTTATGTTAGACATGGAATTGTTAAGTTTGTACACATCTAAAAATGGTCACGGCTATTCAAACTACTAATTAATTAAATATGAATTATTTAATTAATATTCTAAAGTCATCTACATATAAATAAATTTAATTATTTATTTATATTGTTCATTTTTTTAATTCTTCTAGTTTAATTAAATAAATAAGTTTATTTAATTATTGTTGCTTTCCTCTTAATTAAACTAAATCAATTTTATAATTTATTTATTTAATTATCATTTAGTTTCTAAAGTTTGAATGTTTAAATTAAAAACAATGGAATGTTCTGATTTCATCCTATATTTAAATATTATATATTTAAATATCTTTTCACCCCACTTAATTAAATATTGTAAAATATTTAATTACATTTCTTTTTTACTTCCCACATAATTAAATATTTATTATTTAAATTATGGAGACTTCTATTTGCACATGTCACAAGAAATTAAATAAATTTATTTAATTTAATTAAGCAATTATCCTCAAACTTCAACCAAATTTCATAAATTTCATAAATGCCATGTTTGTCTCCATTTTTGAATGAGGATGATGTTGTGGGTTGAAAAAATTCTTCCAATTTCCTCTCAACCTTCCACCTTTCTCTCAACTTCTCCATCTCTCACTGTTCATCCTGACAAGTTTGAATTTCAACCGTCGATCCTCGCCAATTGGATTCTTGCCTTCGAAAATCTATAAATACAACCTTCTCGTAAGTAGATTTCATCCTAGATTTCATGCGTAGTTACTATAGTTGCATTCGAATCAGCATTATAGCATCATTAGCATCATAGAATTTCAAGTTCATAGTTTAAATCACTAATAATGGATATGCATTTTCAAACAATCTCATTCTCCTAAGCTGTCATTTCAACAAGCTGTTGCTTACACAATTGAGAGCCAACAACTTTAATCAAATCCTTGGAGATAGAGGACAATAAGACGAATTTGAAGGAGCTGCAATTGTTTAGAGTTTTAAATTTATGATTTCTAGATTAGTTTCTTTCAATATAATGTCTTGGTGTGTTAGTTTATTGTTTAATTAATCTACATATTTTAACAACACACATTTTTGGTGCCCACTGTGGGGCATTCCCCCGTTTTAATATTTTATTGCAGAAATTTCTGACAGGTGATGGACTGGAGTTGCACTTTAGTGCATACAAGTCTTGGTTTAGCGTATAGATGGACTGTTTCAGCACATCGATGGATTATTTCATCGCATAGACAGAGTTTTTCAGCGTCTCGACAGACTGTTTCGGTGCATAGATAGACTGTTTCGATCATAGACAGACTATTTTAGCACATCCCCAAACTATTTCGGTGCATCCATGGACTATTTCGGTGCATCCATGAACTGTTTGACTCATAGACAGACTATTTTCACGCATCCCGGATTTTTATTTTAGCGCATTTGTCAATTCTTTTGGTGCATTGGTGGCTTGTTTTAGCGCATACAAGGATTGTAAAAAACAAAACAAATTTTGATTCCGACGCCATCCGCAGACAAAATTTTTTACTTCAGTTTTTAAATAAAATGAAGCAACACTAGGATAGAAATTTAAAATCTAGAATTTATCAATCCTAGGATAGTCACCAAACATCATTTCATGCTGGTTAAAATGAATCCAATGTTTGTTGTGAAGCAAAATCTTCACTTAGCATAGAAAATTGTCAATTTGAATTTAAAACTCAACCACTTGTTTGCTGTGATTGTGGGGTAATAGGTATATGCTCTCCCCTTTACTAGGTGATCAGAACACTAGACTTACCTATTTCATTTTATACATTTCAAGCTTTATTAAATCCTTTAGAAGGCCTATCGTAGTGGGAAAAATTACTGACCCTATGGGAACGACCTAAGTGGGAACAACCAAAGCCAGGTTTTCCAACCCACTATAATCAAAAGTGAATTTTGGGGAAACCCATATTCAATGAAAGTGAGAAATATAAACATCCCCAAAATCTTTGTTCTAAAGATTGGGAGGTCTCCTAAGGGAGTTTATCTATTTCCACGGCGAACGGAAACCTTGACTACAAACCATAGTGTAGAAAGCCAACCGTGTCAGTATCCAAACATCATTTCAAACACAGTACAAGGGGAGGGAAGAATCTGCCCCAAGACACTCACTATATAATTGCCACAAATTTTTTTCTCAAGGGATTCGGTATCCACTTCCGTCACCTTGAGTACACACTGGGAAATAAAAGCACAGGTACCCTCTAGGGGGTGACACGGTTGTGTGAGTTGACATGATTTTAAGATGTGTGTTGTGGATGTTATGATGACCTATTTGACAAACTAAAAGTGAGTCTGATTGAAGTGCTTATCTTGTTCAATACCTGTGAAAATATCAAGAACATACACTCTTTGTTTAGATTTAAGGATTAACAAAACAATTGTCTGCTACTCTATGCTGTGTTTTTCACATTTAAATCAGATTAAGATCATCCAAAAAAATCAAACTGTCCAAACATGTCTGTATTAGAAATTTAAATAGATATTTTAGCGCATTGCTACTCTATTTTGGCGCATTGTTGCTCTGTCTCGGTGCATTGCTGCTCTATTTCGATGCATTTATGCTTTGTTTCAGCATATTTGTGCTCTGTTTCGGTGCATCCATGCTCGGTTTTGGTGCATCTGTGCTCTATTTTGGCGCATAGTTGTACTGTTTTGGTGCATCCATGCTATATTTTGGTGCATCTGTGCTCTATTTCGATGCATAGTTAGTCTGTTTTAGTGCATTCATGCTCTATTTTGGCGTATGTGTGGTCCGAGCCTAGGTATTTTTCTGATATTCAGAAACTTAGTCATTCTAAGTCTAGTCTTTTCCATGCTCAGTGTTTGGAATTTTGCAAATTTTGCCAAAAAATCCCTAGAGAGAAAGATTAGAAAGCCAAAAAAATCTCTTGGTTATAAGAAGTTATTGAAGAAGAGGAAATTTCTTTACCAAAGTCGAAAGGTCTTGCTTGAACACAAGACCTTTATTCATCGGTATCATGACTTTGTTAGAGGTTTCACTGACGATTATGTTTTAGAACCTTTATACTCACGAGCCTTCTTTCAGAAAAGAGCCCTTTCTCAAAGGCACAACCACAATACGCGTATTTGTTCTTCTTATTTTCTCCAACCTGCAATTGTATACTCTACTCATCCCAATCAAATTTTGCAATAGAGAACTCAAGCACATTAGGCATTTATCACAACCCATCTTTTTACGAAGCTACGATAAAACTTCACAAAGCGCAAAATATATATTTTTTATTTCTTGATCTTTGGTTTAATTTCCCGTAAAAAGGATTTTCATCCTTTCAATCATGGAAATCATGAACTAAAGACTAGAAATCATTTAATTCATAGAATCTTCATTCTATTCCTAACTTTCATATCCATCAAAATTTCACTATTTCATTTCTTTGATTAGAGTTAGTAGAAATTTTGGCAAAGTTTATGCCTGTTGCCACGAGATCTCGAAAGCACATAGAAAAAGATGAAAGAGAAAGTACGGTAACAAAAATGGGTGATAATAGTGAAAGGGAAGAGAATCCATTTCATACTAAAGAGATAACGGAAGAAAAGCTTCAAGAAGTAGAGCAGGATCTCCAATTCCATACTTTTATGGAAAGGATTTTAGAACAAAACAAGGAAAGATATTTCCTTTCATAAGCTAATCAAGGAGCTAAGTTACCTGCTGATTTTGATACATTAGGGATTAAAGAGAATCTTGAAATGCCTCCTAATGATTTTAGTGCTCTTACTTAATAGTTAAAATAATTACAAGGGAAAATAAAAGAAATGCAAGGGGGTGCAACAAAGAATTATGTTTTGGATGACATATGTCCTTATCCATTTTATAAGAGTTCAAATGATCCCTTTTCCAAAACATGTCGAAATTCCTAAATTTGATAGGTATAATTGGAAAATTGACCCCATTGAACATGTGAGGGATTTTCGAAATATGAGCTTAGAATTCGCTCATGAAGATACCTACTTAATGCCCAAAACATCAGCCCAAATTTCTATCTTGGAGCTCTTAAAGTTATCACCTACGCATAAGGACATTCTGGAAAAGGCACTTGTTGATACAACTGTATCCCCTGATCTGGATATCAATAAATTTCAAGCCATGGTGGGACACTTGTCCTCATCCACATTTTTATCCTTTACTAAAAAGGATGACTCATCCATAACCCATCCACATAATTCATCTCTCAACTTAGAGGTCATGGTTCACAAAGCTCGCATTAGATGTGTCCTAATAGATGGGGGAGCCGGATTAAACATTTGTACCTTCAAATTGGTCCTAGCTTTGGGATATTCTGAAGAATCTATAGATCCACGAAGAAAGATTACAATCAAGGCATATGATGATGAGGAAAGAACTTCTAAAGGTCTTATCATGTTACCAATTAGAGTGGGACATGTTGTGAAGAATACCTTTTGTCAGGTTCTAGATCGAGATCTAACCTATAAAATAATCTTGGGTCATCCATGGATCCATGACATGCAAGCTATTCCATCTACTTATCATCAATGCTTGAAGTTTCCATATGATGGATAGGAGGTAACAATATCTACTGATCACATTAGCAGTCAAACTTGTTCTAGCCTAAGAGAAACTCAAGACACACTCATCCCATATAATAGAGAGGCTTTGGCCATCTCTACCTCCAAGTACAATGAGCAAGCACAAGAAATGATAAGTAATTTTGGCGCCAAGCTAAAATTGAAATATAATGGAGTGGGAGAATATTCTTTATCTCTCTCTAATCTACCCATATCTCCAAGATCCCATGGTCAACCATCAACATCCATACATCAGGCTACAACAACTTTAGCCTCATCTTCAGTTCCCATCACCGAGTTTAATGGGGTATTATCAAAGAAAATGAAATCGAAGATAGAGCTACCCTTGATTGGCTCTATAAAGATGAAGAAGAATTAGTACAACATATCAAGTTACCCATAGAACATTATGGATAAGGTTTTGTGATCATGCAGCAAATGGGTTATGAAGGAAATGGCCCTATAGGTAAAAGAAAAGAGGGTATCATTGAACCTATCCAACTGAAAACAATGCACCCAAAGGATAAGACTGGGTTAGGAAATGGTGAAGATACAAAGGAATAAGTGATACAAATAATGTCTAAAGAGGAGTTAACTGAAACAATCCTGAGAATTCAAGAAAATAATTCTGACATTGACTCCAATGAATATGAATGGGATGACTTCTCTAATGATTCTTTCATCTCAGAGAAAAGGGTGGATGTTATACACAAATTCACACCGACATTCTTACAAGGGGAAAGCTCAATGCCTTCGCTTGATTAAGTTCTACAAAGTGATCACGACTCAAGTGAAACCGATTCAATTCAAAGTGAGATAGATCATCCACAGGAGGATACCATCCTAGACCTCTCCCATAATGACGTTAACTATAGTATCATGACTCTAACGACCAATGACCTTACCCATCTTAATGATCCATTTCCTTTGGTTCATCCCAAACTCATTGATTGGGAACAAGTCACACCTATTAATGTCCCAAATTTTCCTAATGATGAAACCATAATAAACTTTCTTTGTTCATCCCAACCGCAAATAGGTTCCACCAGGGAATCACAAGATCAGAGTTTTCAATAGGAAAGTGCCAAGTTTCTCAGCTGTGAAATAAATAACATAAAAGAAAGATCTAATGGTGAAAACCTAACAAAGGCAGTATTAGATCAAGAAAAGAGAAAAATGAAAAGCGTATCCAATGGTGAAAACCTTTCAAAGGCACTATAGGATGGGAAACTTGACACTCTTCCAGAGCATTACCAGGGAAGGTCTTCTATTCTAATAGAACCAACAGAGGAACTCAATATAGGTACTACAGAAAAGCCCAAAGTCTTTCAATTGGTTGCATCTTTAACACAAGAGGAAATACCAAGATTCATGAATTTTTTTAAGAACAACCAAATTAGTTTTGCATGGTCCTATGTGGATATGCCTGGAATAGATCCAGATCTCATCATGCATCATCTATCTATTATGTCGGGGGTAAAACCTGTAAAATAGAAACTCAGAAAAATGCATCCACATGTTGCATTATTGGTTAAAGAGGAATTAAAGAAGCTTTTAGATGTTGGATTCATTCAGTCTATCGACTATGTAAAATGGATCTCCAATATCATACCTATTTCAAAGCTAGACGGAAGAATTCGAATTTGTACAGATTTCAGAGATTTGAACAAGGCATGTCCTAAAGATGACTTCCCTTTGCCAAACATAGATATGATTGTTAATTCTACTTCTGGACATGCAATGTACTCATTAATGGATGGATTTTCAGGATAAAACCAGATAAAGATTGCACTAGAGGATCATGATAAAACAATGTTCACATGTCCTTGGGTACCTATTGTTGGAATGTAATGCCATTTGGATTGAAGAATTCATGAAATACATACCAACATGCAATGACAACGATTTTTTCATGATATGATTCATACATTCATGGAAGATTACATTGATGACCTCCTTGCCAAATCTAACACCATAGAAGGACACATAGATATCTTATCTAAATTTTTCAAAAGAATGGAACAATTCAAAGACTTAATCCAAAGAAATGTGTTTTTGGAGTGAAATCTAAAAAGTTTCTAGGTTACATTGTATCAGAAAAGGGAATTGAATTAGATCCAGCTAAGGTACAAGCAATTCTTGATATGCCATCGCCAAGGAACATTAGTCAACTACGCTCTTTGTAGGGACAGTTACAATCCATTCAAAGATTCATTGCTCAATTGTAGGATACAAGTTTACCATTTACACATATCTTACATAAGAATGTTCCATTTAAATGGGAGGAAAAATGTGAAGCAACGTTTGATAAGATAAAGCAGTATCTCATGAATCCATCAGTATTGATTCCACCAGTGCAAGGTGCACCACTCATATGGTATATTTTTGCCACAGAAGTGTCCCTAGGAGCATTATTGGCACAGGAAGACAACTCAGGAAAGGAACAAGCAATTTATTACATTAGTCAAACTTTGACAAGCCATGAGCTAAATTACACATTCATTGAAAAAGCTTGCTTAGCAATGGTATTCACTTCTCAAAAGTTATGACATAATATGCTAGCATATACAGTAAATCTTGTGGCTAAGATTGACCCACTTAAATATCTTCTAAGTAAGGCAACCTTAACTGGTAGGTTGGCTAAATGGGTTATGATCCTAAGTGAATTTGATATTCATTATGTGGATCGAAAAGCTATAAAGGGATAGGTAATTGCGGATCAGTTAGTAGAAGTACCAATACTAGCAGAACACCCTATACACATTTATTTTACTGATGTTTATGTATTCACAACAATTATTAAGTAGTCATGGGCACTCTACTTTGATGGTTCTTTCACTCAACATGGTTCAGGAGCAGGGATTATTTTTATTACACCTTAAGGACATACAATTCAAAAATCTTATCGGCTAATGTTTCCTTGCACAAACAACATAGCTAAGTATGAGGCATTATTAATTGGCATGAGAATTGTAGTGGACTGGAAAATCACAAAACTTCAAGGTTTTGGTGATTCACAACTTGTTATAAATCAAATCAATGATGAATATCACACTAAAGATGACAAGTTGATACCTTACAAAATAATGGTAGATGATTTGAAGAAATAATTCGTTGATATTGAGTTCATACAGATTCAACATATTGATAATAAAGCAGCCGATGCAATGGCTACAATAGCCTCTCTACTCCAATTGATAGAGAATCAAACACGGTACGATTTCCTAGTGGAACAATTTTTTTCTCCCGCTTATGACAATCTCGAAACTCAGATCATTTGTCACTTAACCGATTCTGATTCTCCCTTATATGGCCAAATTTACACTTACCTAAAGAATACTACTTTTCCTTTAGATTTTTCTAGAAATCAAAAAATAAATTTCATCCGTCAATCCTCTTGTTACACCTTAATTGTTGACGTCTTATACCGACATGGTCTGGATGGTACCCTCCTTAGATGTCTTGAATGCGATGAATTTGAAAATGCATTACAAGAGGTACATGGTGGAATTTGTGGGACACACTCAAGTGGACTAACCTTAGCAAAGAAACTTGTTCAATTGGGTTAGTATTGGCCGACCATGGAGAAGGAATCATTCATTTTTGTGAAGAAATGTGCAAAATGTTAGATTCATGGGAATCTCATTCATGCTCCTGCTCAGGAATTACAATCCTTCACCACAACATGGCCTTTCGCTCAGTGGGGATTGGACTTTGTTGGCAAGATACACCCATCATCTTCAAATGGACATAAATTCATCATGACAACGACTGAGTATTTCATTAAATGGATTAAAGTTGTTCCCCTAACAACTATTACTAGAAAACAAATCTCTTCATTTATTTTGAACTATATCATTTGTCGATATGGTATTCCCAACTCCATTATCATAGACAATGGAAGACCCTTTAAAAATTAGAATGTTGATGAGCTATGTGAAAGATTTCACATCCAACACAGGTTCTCTACACCTTACAATCCACAAGGGAATGGTCAAGATGAAGCTTCAAACAAAACAATATTGAAGATTTTGAAGAAAATGGTGAATGAAGCAGGTCGTGATTGGCATGTCCAATTAAATCCGGCATTATGTGCATATAGAACAAGCATTCGCACACCAACATCTGCTACTCCTTATGCTTTGGTTTATGGAGTGGAAGCTATTCTACCACTGGAAGTTGAGATTCCTTCACTTCGAGTATCACTAAAGGGGTTAATCAGTGATGAAGACTACAAAGTATCAAGGTTGCAAGAGTTGGACCTGCTTGATGAATGGCATCAAACTATAGTTAATGATTTGAAGGGGTATCAACAAGTTATGTCTCGCAGCTACAATCACAAAGTCAAACCACAAACTTTTCAAGTAGGTGACTTGGTTCTCAAAGAAAACCCTCGTAATCAACAAGATCAGGAAAAGAAAGGAAAGTTTGAACCTTATTGGTTGGGCCCTTTCATTATCATTGTGGCATATGGATTGGGGGCATATTAGTTGTCAACATTAGAAGGGGACATGTTTGAAGATCCAACCAACAACATTCATCTGAAGAAGTTTTATGCCTGAAAATATCAAAAACAATATAAAAAGTCCTGAAAAAATACAAAAAAAATAAAAATAAAAAAGAGCAATAAATACAAAAAAATAAATCAAAAATAGAAAAAAATTGTTGCCTTGATGAAAACCTAGCAAACAGGCATCTTAGTAACAACAAAAAAATCATAAAATTAGGAAAAAGTGCAATAAAAACAAATAGTGAAAACCTGGCAAACAGGCATTGTTTGTGATTTTGTTTGGCTCTCTTATCCATTAGGATACATTCTGCACATCCATCTTTCATCGGCATCACATGCATGCCATACCATCACATTCGCTTCATGCGTCACAACATCTCTTTGAAACAACAAGGATCTCATAATGGCTTGATGATTAAAGTTATCCCTAGTAGTAGTTGTATACAACAGGAGTCAAAGTACGAGATCAATAGGGGGCAATTCGCTTGTTGGAGCTTTCTAGCAGGCAATTGGCAACATGTGTCAAGAATATCAGGAAACAACAAAATTTTCCAATTAAACTAAGTTTACACAACTATTTTGATAGATAAAAAAAACAAATTGGATGATCTTAATCTAAATAAAATGAATGATAAATTTAAAGCATAAGTTGAATTGTTGTTTTAACATTTGATGAAATCATATCTTTGGAGTGGTTCAATGATGTACTGAACTAGAATCATAAGGAAGGAGTATGATTTTCTTTGCTTTATGTTTGTAAGCTAATCATTAGTATTCTGCAAATTTGTCATGGGACATGCTTTACAACGTATCATTGATGACATTTCAGAATTTGCATAGGAAAATGGTTAAATTTTGTTTGTTTATGCAAACAATACTTAGGTCATCTTGGTTCAATTATACCTCGATGCTTGTATTAACTTGCTATACCAAACATTATGAAAGCAGTACTCAGGTCATCATTGGTGCTAACATAATCTTTGATGCTTGTACTAACTTTCAACATATCAAAAGGCTCAATGACGAACATCAATCACAACATGAAATGACAAAAAGGAGAATGGTTCATTATTGCATTCTAGGACTGCATAATTCATTTGCATTCTGGTGCTTGTTTAAATAGATTTTTGAGGGATTGGTAAAATTCTCATATATCTTTTCAAACAAAAATTAAGTACAACTAGAAATTTATTACATCTCATTCCATTATCATTCATATCATTTCACCATCATTCATCATTATTATTGCATTTGCATACTTGCATTATCATTTCATTACATCTTTACATATCATAAATCTACATTAATAAAAAAGATTGCATCCATCTCATTCATTTTCATATCAATTGCATCGTATCATTAGGTATTATTAAATTATCATATTCCATTTGTATCATTTCATTATCATTATTTATCATTATTTACCAATTCATTTCATTGTCATCATTATCATCATTATTCATTTTTTTAAAATATTCATCTTATTATCATTTCATCATCATTTAGGTCATTATTATCATTTCATTTCACATCCATTTATATCACTTTTTATATCGATCATATCATTTTCACATTACATCATGTCATTTTTATGACATATTATCATTTAAATAATTACATCTTACATCTTGCATTCATTACATACATCATGAAAGGAAATCATTCATATTACACCATCATTTGCATCATCATAATAAAAAAATCATACACAACATAGCATATAGAAAATAATCATACATCATAAATCATCCATAACATATGAATAATCGAATCGCCACTGTATCTCATAAATCTCATCAAAACAAATTTCTAGGGGTAGAAGGATATGAAATGTTTCAAGAAGATATATCAAATACAATGAATAAATGTGTCAAAAATGCTCATCACTGAGGGGCACATGACTGTTATTGTCTCCTGAGATAGTAGGTCTCATAGGATCTCTGCTCCCTAAGGCTCTGATCTCTCATCTGACTGGTTGAACCAAACTCCTGGTGGCACTCCTGGAGTGACTGTGTGAGTGGGTCCGAGACTGAGTACCTGACTGTGTGAAGGCAATCCTCCTCTTGGGTGGTACTACCTCGAAGTATCTCATCCTGTAATACTCGGCCTCTCGAGAAGTCTCCAAACCCTCTGCCACAATCTCCCCAATAAAGTTGCTCTCAACTAATCTGAGGAGTCTCTCAGCTACCCCCTTAGCCTGTATACATCTCTCTCAGAAGCTGTCTCTCTTAGTCATAAATTGAGCTACCTGTGGGTCAGGAGGTGGTGGATGTGCAACCTGTGCCTGCAGCTAACTGATCGTCCCCTGATACTGTGCTAACTAACTTCAAAGTGTCTGAATCTCTCCCTACAAGGTATCAATTTGTCCCTGTGAGGGAGCCCTGATAATGATCCGTGGAGCCGAAGTACTCAGCTGATCCACTACTCTCGATGTCCGAGTCCTCATACTAAAAGGTACATCAAAGAAAAACCTTTGCCCTCCACTCCCACCACCTCCATCATCCCTGTCATCACCGCTATCCCCTGAGTCATCTAACTCCTCCTCCTCATCCTCCTCATCCACATCCATGGCTAGCCCACCTATATCCTCAACCTATGCCTGACCCTGTGGCTGTCGTCGTACTCGCTGTATCGCTAGTCCTCCCAATAATGGAGCAGGCTCCTCTAGACTGGTAAATCTAGGAATGAGATGTGTGTAAAAATATGTTGCATAATCATTTGTCATGCTTGCATTTGAAACCTCTGGATGTATAGCCCAAAACCTGGCTGTAGGTCTAGATACTTTGCTCTAGCAGCCTCGATCATCACAACTAGACCCCACTCTGGCACTTCCTCTCGTCGCTTGACATAGTGTGCCTGCCCCTGTGACATCATCTTCACTAATCCAAACTAGCTCAGGACCCTCATCGCCAGATACCACTCAATAATAAAAGGAGTTTTCCCAATCAAGTATCTCAACCTCATATAGTAAGGAAAATCTATATCATCTGCCTCCCATGGATCACAATCTAAATACGGTCTCCAAATGATTGTATCCAAATAATCTAGCACGCGTTGCCAGTACTCTAACTTTCCCAGCCTTGGCTAGACAAAGGGACCTGTTTAGGCATTAACATATGGATACCCAAGAGGAAGATCACTCCGAATAATAGAACAAGTGATGGGAAAATGTTCCCATGCAAATATTTGTAAAAGAGTAACTCCGCAGGAGAGACTCTTCCCATCTATGTATACGACCTAATGAAGATCATGGTACAGATGGGCAAGCATACATGATCCCCATGCATATCTAGTCTGGTGGAGAAGCATATCCTCCAGGATCCTACCCCAACCAACTGATAGTCCCTTTTCCTTATGATCAGGACAAAGGAAACCACCAATGAAACCTGCTAAAATCGACGGCAGTGGGACATATCTCTCCACCATCTCCTTCCAGGGAAGCTCATAGCTGGAAACATGAGGATCTTGGAAGACTCACCTCAGTGCATTAGTCCCCCCGATCTCCTTGTGATCATAGGTCACAAGCTCACCAACTATAGGAATACCCAGGATCTTGTACACATCCTCTGGTGTCACGGTAATCTCTCCTGTGGGCAAATGAGAGGTGTTATGCCAGCTATGCCACCTCTTAGCTAACATGGTCAACATTGCCTTGTTGACTCGATACTATGAGATACTCAATAGTGGACTCAAGCCACACTAGTTTATCACCTCTAAATCATCCTATGATAGTCGAAGAATCATCTCCCAGGTCCGAGGAAATCTCTCTCTAATATGGAGGAGGTTAAATTCCTCCTTTACGACATTACAAGCAATCATGCAAATCAATCAACAAGGGATATATCAATCAATTAGTACATCAAGAAAGTTCAATCAAATCAAATCAAATCTTATTTGTTTCTTCAAGCAAGAAGGCAAGTAAAATTTTCATCTATTTTTGTCTTTTAATCGCGCAAGTAAATCTATCTATCATTTCTACTATTTTTTTTTTCATATCGCATGGAAACAAATTTAACAGTCAATCAACTCAACATCATTACTATTTGTCTTTCAAATAGGAAAGCAAATTTATTAGCCCTATTTGTTCTTCAAGCATGAAGGAAAGTTTAGAAAATCAAGCTAATCTATTCTTGATGTTATTCAAAAGCATAAAATCAGTTGTCTAATCTAGCAACAAGCATCAAGCACTTATCAAATTTTCTTCAAAATTTCAAATTTGGGAAAAATTCATGGATGCTCCAAAACAGTCAATCAATGCACTAAACCATGGATGCACAACTTTAAACCATGTATGCACTAAAACAGACATTGGATACGCTAAACTATCTATGTGCTCTTTTATCAAGTATATGCACCAAATCAGTCATCATATGCACCAATTTACCCTATGCGCTAATCTAGCATCCTACTTGGCAAGCATTTATGTATGCTCTACTTCAGGTATCCTATGCGGCATTCTACGCTATGCGCTAAATCTAAACTTCTATGCGGGACTGTTTTGCATCTATGCGCTACTTTGTATGAGCGTTTTTATCTAACCTATGCATTAGACTATGACTCGTATGCGCTAAATCAGAACGTGAAAAATTTAAAAAATCTTAAAAAATGTGAAAATCGATCAAAAAAATTACGAAGAGGATCAAGTCGACTTACCGTAGGTCTGTACATGGCTGGTCTCTGATATTGAGGGGCTCGCTTGAATTTGTGGCGCTCATAATGGATCGACATTGCGACAATCTCTCTCAAATCTCTCAAAATTATCAAAGGTTACTGTTCAAATGACAATGAATTTTCACCTTTTCCACCTTTTAAGGGGGTAAAAATGTGAAAATATTCAAATTTTTTAGTAGGCAAAGTGCTATTTCGATAGTTAAATTGCCTAAATCTCTCCGAAAATCATCAACATCCTTTCAAAACATCCTCATTATCATTCAAATCATGCGATTTATCTCTCAAGGGGGCATATAGAATCTGTCAATTTTTCCAAATTCAGGGGCAAATTCTTTGAAGCAATGCATAAAACACATCACTTCAAAGAGGGGAAAAATGTACACATCTAGAAAAGGTCACGGTTATTCAAACTGCTAACTAATTAAATATGAATTATTTAATTAATATTCTAAAGTCATCTACATATAAATATATTTAATTATTTATTTATATTGTTCATTTTTCTAATTCTTCTAGTTTAATTAAATAAATAAGTTTATTTAATTATTGTTGGTTTCCTCTTAATTAAACTAAATAAATTTTATAATTTATTTATTTAATTATCATTTTGTTTCTAAAATTTGAATGTTTAAATTCAAAACAATGTGCAATATTCTGATTTCATCCTATATTTAAATATTTTTTTCACCCCACTTAATTAAATATTGTAAAATATTTAATTACCTCTCTTTTTCTCTTCCCACATAATTAAATATTAATTATTTAAATTATGGAAACTTCTATTTTCACATGTCACAAGAAATTAATTAAATTTATTTTATTTAATTAAGCAATTATCCTCAAACTTCAACCATATTTCATAAATGAAAGATAAATGCCATGTTTGTCTGCATTTTTGAATGAGGATGGTTTTGTGGGTTGAAAACATTCTTCCACTTTCCTCTCAACCTTCCACCTTTCTCTCAACTTCTCCATCTCTCACCATTCATCCTGACAAGTTTGAATTTCAATTGTCGATCCTCGCCAACTGGATTCTTACCTTCAAAAATCTATAAATACAGCTTACTCGTAAGTAGATTCCATCCTAGATTTCATGCGTAGTTACTATAGTTGCATTCAAATCAGCATTCTAGCATCATTAGCATTTCAAGTTCATAGTTTAAATCAGTAATAATGTATATGCATTTTTAAACAATCTCATTCTCCTAAGCTGTTATTTCAACAAGCTATTGCTTACACAACTGAGAGCCAACAACTTTAATCAAATCCTTGGAGATAGAGGACAATGGGACGAATTTGAAGGAGATTCAATTGTTTAGAGTTTTCAATTTATGCTTTCTAGATTAGTTTCTTTCAATATAATGTCTTATTGGTGTGTTAGTTTATTGTTTAATTAATCTACATATTTTAACAACACACAATGTTCACTTTCAAATATTCGATTTTATTTGTTCAACTCCACTTATATGCTAGATCATACATGAAATTTAGAAAACCTAGTGACTTTCAAAAAGTTCACATTTTTCCTAAATTCCTTTAAATCATCTATTCCAATTGCATTTTTGTGTTGGACATGGAATTGTTAAGTTCACTTACAAATCTTTGATTTCATTTATTCAACTCCACTTATATGCTAGATCATATATGCAATTTACAAAACCTAGTGACTTTTAAAAGTTCACATTTTGCCTTTAATTCCTTTAAATCATCTATTCCTATTACATATTTTTTGTTGGAAATGGAATTATTAAACTCACTTGAATCTTTGATTTCATTAATTAAGAAGTTCCTATTTATCATCTATTTCTAATTTTGCATAAATTTATGTTCCATGGAATTCTTAAGTTCAAGAATAATTCATTTCATTTGTTCACCTCCATTTATAGTGCATCATATGCAATAAAAAATGTCTAGTAAAAATTAAAAAAATCATTTTCCCTAGAAATTTCTTAAATCGTATATTTTCAATTGTAGAAATATTCCATGGAATTCTTGAGTTCAAGAATAGATTTGATTCCATTTACATTCAACTCCACTTATAGCTCATCATCTAGATTACTTTATTTGCATGCACAATCAAATTAATGTGTACTAGATTATATGGAATTCTTAAGTTCAAGAATAGATTTGATTTCATTTACATTCAATTGGACACTTATAGCTCATCATCTAGTTTGAATTACTTACATACATAATCAGATTCATGTGTATTAGATTATATGGGAATCTTAAGTTCATTTAGCATCATATATGCAATTTACATTCAACCTAGAGTGACTTTAAAAATGAACATTTAGCTAATAATTCCTTATCATCTATTTCCAATTGCATTTTTATGTTTCACTTAAATAACATTGAATCTCTTAGGAATTGACCTAGAACTTACATATTTGCATTAAAATTATTTCTATTTCTTGACCTATTTAAAGACAAACTCATTTATAATTGTACATCCATCTTTTTAAATTTACAAAGAGCAACCATTAGATAGTCCAATATTTTTATTTTTAAAGTTCAATGCTAACAATTAATCAAACCTAATGTTTTCAACATTAATCAAGATTGACATTACAAAAAAAATTAATGTTTAACTCTAATTTTGATCAAGAACATATTTAAGGAAAAAAAATAAAGGTACAAACTTGCTAAATAAATAAAACCATAATAATACATGATGTACATAGATGTAACAAGTTCTCAAACCATAATAATGTGTATAAAAAACCTGTTCAAACCATAACAATGTATGAATGTGATGTAAATAAAAACAAGTGTATACCATAAAACATAAATGTATGTAATGTGATGTAAATCATAAAAAGTATCTCCAACATAATAATATGATCTCAAACCATAATATTGTAAAACATGTAAAACAAATCAAATAGAGGAATATTTAGTATGATTAGAATCATATGATCTCTGCCTAGATCTCTCCCTCAATCCATGTCTTGATCTCGACCATCATGATCCCTCTCGTGATACAAACAATGTGAATTAATGTCCTTATCCAAGTTGTCCTGATCCATGTCTTGTGCATTGTGCCAAGCTCTGCACAATTTCAAGTACACATGGAATTTAATTTTTAGTACATATATGTAAAATTATCTAAAACTTATAGTGTACAAGTTCAATGTGTTCAACCTTACATCAAGTAATTTTATTATTTTATTATTTAAATGTACCTCAGTTGTATAATGCATAGGATCCTTATCATGCTCCAAATTTCCAAACCTTGAAAAATCACCATATTGCTTTAAAAATATTCAAATACATGATTTCAATCAGGAGTTAAAGAACTAGACTTTAAAATAAATTTAATTTAAAATATATGTATGTACGTAAATTTTTAGAACACAATATATATATTGTGAACCCCAATCCTATTCCTGCATAGAAATGAAAAAAAAACACATTAGTTAGTTGATATACAAGATAAAAGAAGGATTCCCCATGAAATCCATTCACAAATACTCAAAATAGGAAAAATGAGAAAAAACATGAAATATAGATGAAATCCTAAATTAAGCAAATGCAAACTCTTGATCCCATGGGGGATTTGGTGTCAATTGATATGTTGAAATTAGCCCTTTCCCAACTCCTTTGTAAGCTTTGTGATTTTATGAGTGATTGATCCACTTTGTTGATGAAGAGCAAGATGAGTTCTTGAGAAAACCTGCAATAACCTAGCTAAGATCTTGAATTGAGGATGAATTTGAATATTGTAAGTTTACTCAAGTTGTGGATGATCGATTGAGAGGAAGAGTCTCTCATTTATAGATTTCCAAAATGGAAGAGAGAGTAGAGTTGAGCAATGTGGGACACAAAACCAACCAATGAGAGAAGGCCACTTGTGCACATGTGATTGGAGGAGGAATGAGCATATTTTGGTCAATGTGCATGATAAATGCTATTGGATTCAAATTTGAAATTTGACTATGACATGTTGGAGGGAGAAGGAAATGGAGTTAATGCCACTTGGATCAATGCAGAAGGACATGTAAGAGGAGTGAATGCTTTGTTGGAAGTACCCATCCACTTGGATTTTTGAATTCAAACTTGAGGGAATATTCCTTCCTTATTCCTTGTTGAGAGAAAATAGACAATTAAATAAATCAAAGTAATTGATCTATTGTGCAAATTTCATTCTCTAGAGGATTTTAGTGATTGAGATTAACTTAATAAGGATTTGATCAATTTAATGAGAGATTGGGTGATTTGACCATTTTGACTTAGATTTTAGGATTGATTTAAATCAAAATGAGAGGAAAATTATTAAAGAATTAATTAAATAAAGATTTGATTTATTTAATTAAGGAGGGATGATGTTGGATTTAAACCAAATAAATATTCATTTAATTTAAAATAGGTGACTTTAGGGATAAATTAAATAAAATGATTTATTTAATTGAAAGGGGGATTACAAAAATAATTAAATAAAATTTATTTATTTAATTAATAGGAGATGATGACTTAATTAGATAAAGTTGATTTATTTATTTAAGAGATGAAAATCGATGAATTTACTCAAATACAGGGGGATTTGTAGCTGGTACAATATCGATGTCAAAAACAATCTAACTATATGTGCCACTTATGTGCAGGATCATCATGGAAAAAATAGGCCCTTAAATGGCAATAAAATTCAGAAAAATCAAAGTTATGCAACTTGACGTAAAAATTTGAATAAGTTATCTATATTATTTCAAAAATATGCAAGAATAGAATTTGTAGAAAATTGAATGTAGTTTCTAAACTACTAGGTTTATTTTAAAAAAAAAAATCTATTTGGTGAAAATTTGAAATTTCAATGCAGTAGTACTTATATTATAGTGAAAAAATAAGAAGTAGGTGTCTGTCTGACCACCCTTACCACAATAAAATGATAATTATTTTTTATAATATTTTAGATTTAAGTAGAGGACTCATGTCCCGATGTGATGCATATTTTTTTTCTAAGTAAATAATTAATTATGAATTTTTTATTACAACTTTTAAAAAATATAAAAACTCGTATGTCTAACCACCTTAACTTGGTCAAAACTTCATGATTTTTTTTTTTGTTTCAGTCCTATATTATGTGGAGCATATAATGTGACACATGTTTCAGATTCAACATGATCTGGAACATGCTGAGTAACCTCGACATGATCTGGAACATGTTGAGGACCTCGACAAGCTATAGGATCAAGCTGCTGCAAACTATTTTGTGAAATTCCCACCCTGTGGCTCATATGTGTACTAGGATATTGTTGTCTAATAAAGGTTTGTACATGGTTAGGAGGGATCCCATGGTCCTCACTGATGACCTAGTAAGTTGTTAGTCAATCCAAAACAAAGACTCTACACATATTATGTAGAGTCATGTCACTCATATGGTCAACATCTGAAGGAGTAGGTAGATAAACACAAATAAATAAAACTGCTCAATTCTAATGGTAACTCTCCTAGCAAGATACAAATAAAAATGCTCAATTCTAATATCATCATAAGGATTGAATGATCGAATTGTCCCAATCATTCATAAAATATCATCTCCAATATTAAATAATCTATCTTGATTAGCCAAATTAGGGGAGTTGTGAATTTTTTGATCTAAAAATCTCAATGTATTTTCTAATCTACCAATACTTTCCTGATATAAATTTAATCTAGCCTGAGCATTCTGTTTAGAATGAGGAGAATGGTGAGATCCCTCATCAACCATGATATGTGTGTGTGTGTGTATAAATAAATAGATCTACATATCATTAAAGAAAAATATATGATGTTAAATTTTTTTATCAAATTTCATAACTAAAACATATATTTAAATTAGAAATTTATCAAGTTTCAAACTAAAACATTTTTAAGTTAAAAATTCATCAAGTTTTGAAAAACTTTAAAACATTAAATTAACTTTATAGATCTAATGAGATAGAAAGTTATAGATCTATGAAGTAGAACCTTTTACAACTTAGATCAACATAAAAAATGAAAACTCCAAAGAGACTTTATATATGTATATATATGTGTACACATGTATGTATATATATATATATATATATATATATATATATATATATATATATATATATATATATATATATATATATATATATGTACATGTGTACATGTATGACATATGTATATAAATGTATATGTGTATGCATGTATAAATATATTTATGTACATGCACATATACATGCATATATGTACACATACATACACATATGTATGTACATATACATATGCATACATATACATACATGTACATGTATATATAAATGCATACATACACATATGCATACATATATACATATACATACATGTACATGTAACTACATACACATGTACAAGTACATATATGTATATATATACATACATATATACATATACATATATACATACACATACATACATGCATCCATACATACATATACAGATTTATATACACATACACATGCATACATACATACATTTACATATGTATCTATACATATACATATGTACACACATACACACATGTAAGATTAAGATTAGGGTTATTTATTTAGATTTAGGTTAGGTAAGGGTTACAATTTAATTAGGGTTTGATCAAGGTTAAACAATGGTTAGAGATCAATCAAGGTCGGGTAAGATTGAAATAAGGTTAAAGAGTTAATTTTATGGTTAAGGTTAAAGTTCAAATAGGGTTAGATGAATGCACAAGCGATGCATTTTATCTTATCATTTGTGCACTCATTAAATATGAAAATTTGCTACATAATATAGGTAGTAATAAATTTCTACTACCATAGTTTTCTTTTTCCCTCTTTGGAGGGTTTGTAGGATGAACATATAGTCATCTTAATTCTTCTCTCTTCCTCTCTTGACTATTATTTAATTTCTAATAAAGTAGAATAGTACAATTTCTTATTTCATAAATTCTACAAGCTTAGGCTTGAGAAATTAAGAATCAAACACTATTGTACTTGTAGCAACATTTCTACATTAGTGCTTTGACAGTATATGGATATTCTTTGAATCTAATCTCAGCTCTAAAAGTTGTCTTTCATTATCTAGTAGAGCACAAATCATCTAGATTTGAACATACATAAATGAGTCAATTAATCAAATATACAGTTGTCTTTGTTTTTTTTTACTAGCTAGTATAGTATAATAGTTCTTATGTTTTAATTATTTCATGCTAATGGTATATTTTGTAGATAAATTCCTCAAGAATGACCTTTGCAGATTATAAGCCAGAAGAATTTGTAATGACAAAGGATGAGAAAATTCTTACCTACTAATGGTGCATTTTTCAAATACACACCTCAAGAATGACCTTATTAGATGATGTTAATCTAGAAGAATTTGTAGTCACTAAGGATGAGTTTTTAGGTGCAGATATTAAAGAGAAATACCAAATCATATTGAAATTTTAGTGATTATCTCATATGCCTTGAATTTAATGAGGGGTTTGAAGTTTTCTTCTTGAAATGGAGCAAATAATGTTAATCTAGAAGAATTTGTAATGACTCTAGTGTAGGATAATGCATACCTTTGCATTTTCACACTTACTTTGTCCCGCCTTGCTTTATTTATCCTCATTTATGTCTTAATTGGTCCTATTTTGTATCCACAAGCCCAATGAACTATATATTTTTTATGGCTAATCTCGACAAACATAAAAGGATAAATGATAATTTAATTATTTTGGTTATGTGTCCTTGATATTTGGGTCGAGACTAAGATGCCACCTAGGGAATTTTTATCCCCTATAGGTCTTCAGACTTGTTGATAGGCGTTTTTGCAATTTCTCAATACAAAAAACACACAAGTATGCTATCTCTCTTGAAAGGTAATTTTCTACAACTATGTTTTGGAAAATCACCCCAACGTCTCTTGGGTGTCAGGTCATGACTTGAAAAAATATCTCAGTTGGTTGATGTGATTTGCTGGAAATCACAAAGGGCATTTGTGGTTTACTAAGCATGGGAAATATGGTTTTACAAATGGAGTTCCATAAATTTTGGAAATGAATGAACAGTTGGTGCAAGTTAAAAGTAGCAAGCTAAAAATCCATCTTGTTCATTAGATTTGGCTTTACAATGATGCTAGAACTTTGTTTTAACTTTATATTTTAAAGAAAAGTCAAAAGGGAAAAGGGATCAAAAGTTTCCTAGACCTGCAACTGAGTTAAACAGTAACACTGGAGGATACTATAGTGGACAAAATTCCATAAAATAAGTACCACATAACCAGGTACATCCCACAATCTCATGAAACTAGTGCAATCTTCAAGTAGTCTTTAAAGATTTTCAGATTGTACATTCACCTTTAAAGCATGAAAAATAATTGAACTTAAGTGTAGAAATATGAATAATGCTTAGAATAGCTTTATACAATAGTTTATCATCAATACAAAAAGTATGATCTGGAAATGCATCAAACACCATAGCATACTTCACCATTAAACCACAACATGAACCATCAACTAAAAATACCTTAAAACTTGAAAGAAAAAAGCTAAATCTACTACTTGGATATAGAATCATGCATACATAGAGAATAAAACACAAGAAACCATCAAAATAATGCTTTCTCATATATTTTTCGCAACATGTCTTTACACAACAACTCATCTCTCTTTAAATAAGAGAAAAAAGCCCGTATTTATTGTTTTCAAAAATTAGAATGAATGGAAAATAATCATTTATAATGAGTGGCCAAGATTCATTCTAACCTAAGGTTTCACCTACCCCCACTATATTACAATTTAATATTGACTATTTTGTCTTTTTCCCTATTTTGTCTTGTAGCTACTTCAACCTTTTAATATACTTCAACAAGTATTTATCATTAATGATAGGATTTCTAGTCTACTTCTATGATGTTCCATGCTCTACGATCTTTTCGATCATGGCTATGAGTTTCTTTTCTTTAGAGAGCTGAAACTTGATGATATGAAAGACTATCTTCTTGAATATTTCAATTATTTGATCCTAGTATTTGGTGGACTTGGGTGTAGCCTTGATAACCTGCTCTGACTTAGTGAATTCCCTTGTGACAAAGTCCATGAAATTTGATGATAGTGTGTCACAAGCTCCTTATTGTATTTTATTATGAAATAATGGCTTGATCTTTTCCAGATATAGCTCCAAGGTAGGCATTTCATAGTTTTCCATCATCTTAAAATAATCTTTTCTATCCATCTAGTATTTTGGAACCCATTCATGATCAATCTCTAACTCTCACAAGGCCTTTTACAAAATTTATTTCTTGCAATAAAGATTCATTTGCCATGTCTCTACCAACCAATGATCTTCTTTAGGAAACTCTAGCTCCTTTTCCCAAATTTCTCGAGAGAGCTTAAGGATGCTCTGCATCTTTGGATAAGTGATTTGATAAAACTCGGGGAAATCCCTCTAGGAACTCATGATGTCCTCCACTTATTTCTTCAAACCTAAAAATATTATTATACATCTTGACTGCATGAAAAATCCCTATGTCGCTATTGTATATCACCCTATTGAACCAATTTGCGGTGGAATTAGTTTAGTTATTTATTTTTTCGATCTTATTTAGATCTTCCTTGGACAAGAGGGTAGGTGTCGATGATTCCACTAGGTTTTCTTCTTCTGTCAAGGTCCATTGTTGGATGTAAGCAGTGAGATCTACTACTTGTGACCTCAACTCTTCCTTAGTGGATATATCCTTGTTCATCTATTGTTTAATAGTGGACACCGACCCTATCCATCTTATGTTCATGATTCATCCAACTAGGATTAATAGTCGATATATGGTAGTTTTGGACTTGGATGATGCTCACATCTTTATCTATTGTTTGGGTCGCTATCTACAATGTCTAGGAGCTAGAGGCATTGACCATCATATTTGATTGGATCTTAAGTTTATTTTATTTTCAGGTTCTTAGTTGTGCTCTGTCTAGTATGGCCTCCAATAATGACTTAGGATACACAATGATAGGATCCTTTTTTTTTAGTCATTGCTCTAGCCATGTGGGGACCTCTATTTGATGCGTTGGTGACTCATGATCACCTTCCTTTTCTTTGTCCTTCTGAGGTTCATCCTCCTCATCACTAAGAGCCTCTTCATGATTATTTTCCTCCTCATCTATATCCTTTTCTTGTGTAGCCTCTTCTATGCCAGGCTCAGTGGAAGCTACATTATCCTCAGTACTATTTTCCTCTTATGGCATGACCCATTTATCCTCTTCATGCTCAATCTCAAAATTCTTCTCAACCTCAATTCTCTTTTCTTGTGAAATATCTTCTTCCCTTTTATCATTTCCTTCCTTCCTATCCAGAAGCATTTCTTCCTATATCAGGCCCTCATCTTAGCTAGTTTATGGTAGTTCCTCAATTATCTCCACATCATCAATTGTGATCATTTTATTTTCTTTGGAGTGACGCTCTTCAAGGTTTACTTCCTTATCTCGCTCTTGATCAAATGTCTCAACTTCATAATATTCATCTATTGTATCCTCAACTTACCGTCTAGACCTTTGTGACTCTTCTTCATCAAAAGCCACCTTGTCAATATTTATGCTTAACCCACCCTTGGGATGTTCAAGATAATCTTCTCGATCAGAATCCTTGGGCTCATCAATGATGTGGTTTGTAGCTTCTTTATGTTTCTCCACATTGAGCCTCTTCATTTCCTTAGAAATCTACAGTATGGTTTCCATTTTTGGCATCTTGGTAGGTGATGGGGGAAGAGGTAGAGTGGCCACAAGCTAAGCCACCAATTCTTGGACCTTGGGATTGAGAATTACCTTGGAGAGTTCAATTGGAATATTCTACATATATGTTGTGAAATATTGTAGCAAACGGGGTGGTTCCATAGATGCTAATGGCATGGATGGCAGCAGACTGGAAAAAGTAGACAGTAGAGGTGGGAGCGAGGAGGATGATAATGGGGAAGTGGTCAAAGAGGAAGAATATAACACCACCATTGGAGTAGTTGGTGAGGCAAAGGTGAGGTGCACTGATATGTCCATAGAAGGCATATATGAGACAAGGAAATATTTTGTAGTGGAAGATGGAGGAGTGGTGACGACAATAACAATAGCGGGAGTGCAAGTGGTAGATGGTCAGTGAAGCTGCTTAGATTCTTCCTCTTCTTCATCTTGGTGTTCCTCTTCCTGAATTGTCGACATATCAAGAATGAATGTCTCTATTATCTTTCTCTTCTTTGATGATTGGCCTTATATTGTCTTCCTAGAATACACCTTGTGCTTGGGCTTACGTTTGGTGCATCTTTCCTCTTTTTGGATCTCTTGATAGGTGAGGACTTGGGAGCTTCACCTGATGAACTTGCAACTGCTCAACTATCAGTTTCTCTCTCAATATCATCTTCAAGCTCCTTGTATGTGAGTTCTACACCATAATTTTTATGTTGGTCTATTTTTCCATCAATCCATTGCTTGGTTTCGTGTTTAATAGGATGAGTGAGAATGTCTAGGTTAGTGACCTCTTCTTTGGTCCAATCAATAATTAGTAGTGGCACATTATTGAACAAAATGTATCTTTCATCTATAACATTTTCATCTTCAACAATTTGATTAGACATAGGGAACAAGTTTACAACCTATACGAATTGGGTGGTCATCCTCATATAGTGCCACATACAAATCTCCTCTTCATCCTCATAGTTTTCCCATAAGTACTCAATGTGGGGTTGGTGGGTGTGTTGTCTCCCAACTTTCTTCTTCAAATTTCCACAAGGATCTTTTCCTCCTCTATCTATATGCATGTCCAAGTGGTACTCCACCAATTCCTTTTCAGAGTGCTCATCACATTGTGCAACAAGTCAAGAGTACATTCCTTGTGCAAATGTTAGGGGGTATGGGACCCCCACTTGGTGCTTATAACTTAGCAGTGTATGGACAATTTGAAGCTACTGAGTGAGCTCTAACATTATGATCTGGTCATTGACATAGCACATAAATATTTAGGGTCTCCTTGAGAACCATTATGCTCTGATATAGGTAAAGTTTCAGAATTGGATGAACAAATATCCAAAACCCTTGATTACTAACTTAGCACTGTGTGTCACTCTTCTTTCAAGCCCCCCCCCCAAAGAATCTAATTATTTATTGATAAATGAATCATTCAATATTCTATATTCCCTCATGAAATTTATGTACTACAATAGAGGATAATAGTCATATACTTTGAGTTATCCTCTCTTGGTTCCCAATGCTCCTACATAAAATAACGCTTTGTACAGGAACTTGACTGCTAGAAGATAGACCAGGTATGAGGTCATATAGAATTTTGAAGTCTTCTTCACTACCATGAGCTAATCATGTAGATTGTTTCTTATCATTTTTCCCCAATGGAATTTAACGATGTCATAAAGGATTTCCTCTATGAAGGAAACATCTATTCTTCAAATAATGTGGTAGTAGGTAGGACCATCACTCTGATTAGGATTGTAACTAGATCATGTTATTCTTCATTAGAATAACTCTTATATAAATTCTAGGGTACCTTGCTATAACTACCCCTCTTATCCTTTAACCACAAATGATTTATTGTCCTCTTACACCTAATAGGGTCATGCTTCCACATTTATTTGGTGTATTCATTTTCAACTTCCTCCATTTCATCAAAGGTTGGAATACCAAATATTTTATTGATAGACTTGGCAGATAAGTCTATCAGTACCCTCCCATCCTTGGAAATTATCTTTTTGTTACGAGAGTGATTGTGCTCTCAAAAATACACGACTAACTCTAAAATGACCAATGTAGGGGGAAATCCAACTACCTTTACAAGGCCACTTTCCTTTATCTTTCGGGCATTCTCCATGGTGGGATTGACCATCACCCTCTAATTGAATCCATCAATGTTTACATGCCCTAGGTCTATGTCAAAGACCGTGTCCCAGTTGGATGCAAGCTTAGAGGTGCACTCCACCCCATGAAACTTGTACTTCATCTACTCTTTCTCTTCTTTCCCTCTAGCGACTCTTGCGGGCTTCTTTCCTTGGTTAATATTTCCTAGTGGCTTCTCTGATGGTCCCCTAGTAGGTTCCATACATCCTATAGGCAAGAGATGTAGTAAGTTTGTTTACATATAGAGACTAAAAATGTCAGTTAAATCCTACAAATTCAACATTAGATGCATTCATATATCCTCAAAAGATCATAATATCCATCCTAGTTTACCATTTAAAGCTCGTTCAGGAAATTTATAAAGATGTGGGCCTTGTAGTGTGATTTTCCCCCTCTATAGAAGCTATTATGAAGAAATTCATTAAGAAACAATGTTGGTGCCATGAAATTCCATAGACAGTTGCCCCCAGGATATTTTTTGCATAACACATTTGATCATAAAATTCCTCGCAAAGTGGTTGGGCTCATGTGGAGATGTATGATGGGGCACCCCTATTCCTTTCCTTCATTAAATTGGTTTTTTTTGGCTTATGCGGGCATAAGGAAAGTGGGCATAGTCTGTGGGAAGAAATTAGTGCTTTGTTGTTAAAGAGCGACAAAAGGTGGACATCCTCCCACATGCAGAGTTCTACATTGCAAAAACCATGGAAAACCTTGATATTATCACTCATGCCCCAATGTTAATCTTTGAAATCAGACTCGAAAATGTGGAAGTTGGATGGCAGACTATTTTTAGACTTTCACCGCTAAGGAATAACCTCATAGGAATAGAGTTTTGGCCATGGAAACCCGCATGAGTTGACCTGACGAGGAGATTCACCCAAAGTTTTGGAACTTGTTCATTTTAGTATCAATGGAATTGGTGGGTTTGGATTTTGGAAAGTGGGGAGACAGACTGATTTTTTCATTAAAGAATGGCCTCCCATGGATAGAAGCCCACAAGGGCGGATTGACAAGGGCCTCTCTCACTATGATTTTAATTGGAAAATGTTTTTTTTTCAGTTTTTGAGGAAATGAGGCCCACAAGATGCGGGTAGCAGAAGGGCATGGGTGCTTGGTGGTTAGATAGCAATAGTACATGGATAACATCCCGATGGCAGATACCTGCATGGGTAGTTCCACACATTCAGTTTGCACTTAGAGGTTCTTGTCAATAAAGTTTTTCTTAGGTCAAAATGAATGCAACACCTACTCGGTGGAAAGATTCCAAGGCTTCACGGCAACAAGATGATAATGAAGTAGGGGTGGCCCATAGGTGTAATCTTACATGCAAACTTTTGTCTAGCACCATAAGCTTATTCATTTTTATTTCAATGTTTTCAAGCATTAATAAAAGTGGGGATGGCATGGTTATCATGGCGAGCCACACCAAGGCCTCCATCATTGAACAACAACAATGACTGAACGAAGTTCCATGCAAATTTAAACACAAGAAATTCACTAGAAAACAATAGTTAGGGTGGTGGCATGCCTACCTTTAGATCAAATGGAAAACTAGAAGGAATCCGACTTGAATACCTTGAAATGTCTTGAGCGTGTAGCTAGACCTTTTACTCCCTTAAAATTAAAAAATGCCAGATGAAAATGATAGCTATGAGGATGGGTTTATATAGACCTAGGTACATTAATGGAAACATTAACTCTCAAGTACGACTAAACTTAGGTAGGTGGAGTTCAAAAACTCAAGTCGATGCAATCATTTGGTTAAGACTTGGGTGGTAAAAGTGAATGTGGGTCCCACCATGTGGGTAGAATCTAGGGGTTGGTCTTTCTTAGCGAGAAAACAAATGCATCAGTCCACATAAGGAGATCCACAACTGTAGGTCCATAGGGTCTAGTGGACATGACAAAAAACTAAAGATAGAGACTCGCATACTTAATCCTACAAGGGCCAAAAACTTAGGGAAATTTGGGGTAGGTGACTTGGTCAAGGGGGTTTTGATGAATTTAATGCATGTGACCAATTCAAGCTCAAAAATAGGGGCATGCAAAATGAGGTGAGGGAAAAAGTGACCCACAAAAAGCCAAACAAGAAGAGGGGTCACTGGACTAAATAGGGCATGTGTACTATAGCCACAACAAATGGTGATTCCACTAGGAGAATTCTCTTGAGAATTTCAAGGGTAAGGATTCATGTAGAACCCAAAATATCTCATTTCATAGACTAGAAGTATGTTTCCTCAAATGAACTAAGAGCTTGAAGGAGGACAAAATCCTTAGTTTAATCAAACCACAAAATATCTCAGGAGTGGGTGTAGTGTGTTTGTTCCTCTCCCTCAAAAACCATAGAGGATAGTGGTCATTTAGCCAAGGTAAGCTACGAACATAATATGATCCCAGAAGTAACTCAAATATTTCTTTTCTACTAGCCATGCATCCATAGCCCTAATTCAGTTGTCATTATAATCTTCGTGATCATTGCTCTATTTCCAATTGGGTGTCCATAGCCCTGGTAGATTTTCTTGCACACCCATATAGTTTCCCACTTTTAATAATTTTTCTTTTCTTTCTTTTCTTTTAATTTTTTAATTTTAATACCCCTTTTCTCAACTATATAAGCAATGAATCTTATAGTAGGCTTGAAGATCATAGTGGTCATTGGAGAAAATTTAAGATTTTTCCCTTTCCGAGGTATCATGATGAAAATCATATAGCTCATCAAGAGTATTTAAAGTGTGTACCATGTGTACTCTAATATAGACATGAAAGGACTCAAATAAGGGTTCCATCTTGGGTCAAGCCAAAATTCTAGTGAGAAAAACTGCTTGACGGAAGTGGACCAAAAATCTTAGTAACTCATGAAAAATTATCCAAGGAACACTAGGAGTGTGTAGAAAAGTGATCCCTTCGACAAGGCCAAGCACATCCACCGCATCAAGATCACATGACACCTTTAGCAAAAGAAAAAGAAACCAAAAAGTAGTAGACCTATTCTAACTAATACAACTATATTCAAAGGGGTAAGCTTAGAAAAATCAAGCAAGGAAATAATGCTTGAGGTATTTCCCATTGATGGGAAATGGGCCATCCTCTCCAGTGAGTGTTTTAAGGTGAAATGCAATATCTACTAAAATTTTAGATATTTGAAAGGGACCAAGCTAGAGCTTGTCAAATTTGTTATGTCCCCCTTTCTTTTTGTGGGGCTTATCCTAGCATAGGACAAATTCAACAATCCTAAAGGCCTTAACTTTGGTTCTATGGTCGAACTATCTCTTGACCATGCTTTGATGCTTGGAGAAATTTTCCATTGCTTTGTCATAGAGTTCCTCTAAACAGAGCATCTTCACTGAGAGACCTTCGAGACATTCTCCCTCCTCATAATAGGTATTGATGAATTGTAAGGTAGGGATCTTAAGGTGAACTAGGAAAATAGGATCTAGGCCATAAACAAGGTAGAATGGGGAATTTCCTAAAGTAGATTTATGTCGAGTGCGATCTTCCCATAGAGTAAAACACAACTAGGTGTGCCAGTATTTTGGGTTCTTGTCGAGAAACTTTCATATTATGGCTAACAAGTTCTTGTTTGTGGATTTGGCTAGATCGTTCCCTTGCGGATAATAATTGGATAAACAAATTAAGTATAATCCCATAATCAAATTCCCAACTAGAAAACTTAAGGGAAGAAAATGTAGGACCATTATTGTAAACTAGGGAAAATAGACAACCAAAACAATTTATAATGAAACTTTCCAAAAAATTAGTAACTACTTCAGTTGTACATTGCCTATAAGTAATTTCTTGTCTCCATCTAGTGAAATAATAAGTAGCGGTTAGAATGTACATGTGGTTTGTAAAAGATGGTGGGTTTATCAGACCAATGAAGTCAAGCCCTTGCTGAGAAAAAGGCCTTACCTTAGCAACCCATTATAGTAGGATAGTAGTGTTCCTTTCCTTGGCGGTCATAGTCTTACATACATGAAATGATCTAACATGGTTGTGGGCATATTTGAATAGAGTTAGCTAATAGGACCCTGCCTGTATGATTTGATGAGATGTTGAAAGAATGGATCCATGGCTAGTGCCAAATTTTTCATTAAATTGATTCAGTACTTCAACTACCTCTACCTTTCCTAGGCATCTAAGATAAATTCCCTCGTGATTATTATTTTACAATACAACCCCCTCCAACATGTAGTTGTTAATATTTAATATCAAAGCACATTTTTGTTCTCCTTGCAGCTGTGGTGGACATTTTTTGTTCAATAGGTAATGCACTATGTCATCATACCATTCATCTGGGGAACATCCTCTAGGTGGTATTACTCGACTATGATCTCCAATCATGTTTCTACCATTGTACGTGTGAGAGCCTATCCTCAAACCAAGTTCATAGGCTAAATCTCCATATTGTAGTCCTATAATAAGGTGACCCATTTTTATCTTCTTTCTCCTAGTTCATTTTGCATCGATAGGGTCTTAACAGCTAGATCTAGAACAATGGAAAAGACTTTATTTCTTAAGATGTAGTGTCTGAATTTTTGAACTCCACATACCAAATAATATGCTTTTTTTTTGACATTGTGATAATGCAAATCAGTGTCCTTCATTGGAGAACTCATAAAGGCAATAGGGTGCTCATTCCCTTCATCATCCTTTTGTGTTAACATGTTGGAACATGAGTGATCCGAAGAAAGATAGTAGATATAAAAAGGCTTCAATTAATCTGGACTGACCAGCACTAGAGCATCTACAATAGTCCACTTGATTTCCTCAAAAGCCTACTTGGCTTACGATGTTGACTCTACTTTAGCCTCATGCTTAGGAATGGTGTTTAGTGGATTGACTATTTCTATGAAGCCTATTATGAACTTCTTGACAAAATTGATCTTTCCAAAGATGGATTTCATCTCCTTTTTACTACCCAAAGGTTAGATCTTCAAAATGGCCTATATACGTTCTAGATCAATGGAGATTCCCTTTTCTAAAATCATGTGTCCTAAAATTTTCCCTCCGGTTACCCCAAAGATGCACTTCTATGGGTTCAATGAGATACCAAATTCTTTGCATTTCTAGAGAAATTGGCATAAGTCAAAGACATGGTCCCCTATTTTCTTTCAGAACATGGTGAGGTCATCCATATATATGATGATAAAATTATGAATGAGATCCTTAAAGGCTATTTATGTGGCAAACTAGAAAATTTCTCCTGCATTGATCAGACCGAACAACATCCTTCTATATGTAAATATTCCCCACTTTGTGGTGAATGTTGTTTTATGCCTATCTTTGTACTACACCATCACTTGGTCATACCCTGATTAACTGTCAAGAAATGACATCATTTTCAAACAATTCACTATATATAGTACTTCATCAAGTGAGGACACTGAATACTTGTCCTTTTTATAAGCTCTATTTTAATTCTAGAAATCCATGTGCACAATCTGATTTCTCCATTATTTTTTTTGAGTGGGACCAATTTGGTTACCCATGTGAATTGCCTAACTGGGAAGATTATTCCGATGGACAAATTTTGCACTTCATTTAAGATAATGGGATCTAGTAGTGCATTGATTGGGCATTGCCATTGCGATAAGGGCCGCACGTCTGGCTTGAGAGGAATGATATGAGTAATGATCAACATCTCATATGTTTTGAGGTCTTCATACCACCAAGCAATCACATCATGAAAGGTATGCAAAGAGTCAAAAATTCCTTTTCTTTCCTATAGGGTGCACACTTTTCCAATGAAAATATTTTTAACTTCCTCAGCAGTGCCCATGCTATAGGCATCACATTAATTATCTATTGACGACTTCTTAGTTTGTTGATATTGGTCCTTTATGTGATTTAAATCAGATATCCTTTCTAATTGGACCATACCCCTTGGTATTGTGTTGGCCTTTAAATTGATTACCCCTTCAATATCAAGCTCAGCTTCCTCAGACTATAATTCATCTATGATTTGGGATGCAAATACATTTGAACTGGTCATGATGTAAAGGATATGCTTATCATCATTAAATAGTTGAAAATGAGTGACATTATCAGACACTGATAGGGTAGAAGTGAGCTCTATAGTAATTTTTTTACACTAGTCAATGATAATGATTGAAGGGTGTTTGTTATTTGGGCTAAGGCATCAGTGGTTTGATTCTTGCTATGAGGGATCAACTGAATATTAAATGCATCTAAGCCTTCTATGATATCTCATACCTTATGCCTATAGTTTAATAGTATTTCATCATGGCACAAGTATAACGTCCTAACTTGTTTGATGACCAATTTAGAGTCACCAAAGTCTTACAACATTTTTAATTTCTTTCTCAGTGCAATTAGTAATCTATAAACTAGAGCTTCATATTTCACTACATTGTTTGTGAAATAGAATTGTAATCTATGAGTGCCAAAGTAAGTGTTACCTCTAGGACCAATGAGTTTAAAACCTTCTCCTGTCCCTTGCTTGGATTTTGACCCATCAAAGTAGAGCATCCAAAACCTTGAAGGGCTCTTTCCTTTGAAACTAATGGATTAGACATCTTCTCTGGATTGCACTTTTTTCTTTGTACTTCTAGGTGACTAATTGTACTCGGGCTAGCTTTGATCTTGTTGCCTTTCCATGTCCTCTTTAGGATCAATTTTCCCTTTGATGTATTCCACTATTATTTGGCATAGGAAGCACTAAAATTTGGAGTGAGTTACTTTATGAAACTTGTGCCAACTAGGGAACAATAACTCTTTGAAATCCATTTGAGCCCCTAGACTGTGCTATCTTGTGCATACTTTCTCATGAATTCTTGGAAGCCATCAAACATTACTAGATGGTCATCCTCCTAGAAATCTTCATTATTAGACTCAACCAAAACTTCAATGCTATTCAGGAGAGAATTCAGATTTGTGGGGGTGCTCCATAATACAAAAATCTCTTCTACCCCTTCTTCCTCTTCATCTTGATAAGTGATGAGAAAGTAGTTTCCCAATTCTATTTTTGCAAACAACACTTCATTCATATTGTTGTACTCGGTGATCATAAATCTCATTTGAGGCTCTTGATCAATACAAATTTGGTTGGGCAGTCCCTTCCAAGGCAGCCAGAAATGTGAATAATCAATTGCGGCATAGCCATTCAAGGCCTGGGTGAAGTCTCTTCCCAATATAATACCATAGGTGTCTGGGATGTGAGCAACTTGAATGTTAATAACTTGCTACACCCTTGTATAAAAAATGACCTACATAGGGATCCTGTCAATCTCCCCAACTATGTTCACCTCTTTCTTATCTAATTGAGTTACTTTTCATCTAGAAGGGGTTGGATTTATTCCTAGTGCTTGGCATACTATGAATGGATTGACACTGGTAGAAGCTCTAGAATCTAGCAAGTAGTTGTGTAAATTCTTTCCAAATATTTGAATAGTCATAAGGAAAGGAGGAGTTTCTAATTTCCCTTGAAAAATACCCATGGAAATGTCATCTTGGGCCACCTGAGTCTTGCCATTGTCACTATATTTATCCTTTTTTTGCACCTAACTTTTCTCTATGGTTGAAGGTTTATCCAATAGTTGAATTCTACTAGTTTTTTGGTTTGGGGGTTGATCGAGATTCTTTCCTATGATTTCCCTTATCATAGGCTCATTATTGAAGGTATCAAATGAAACTCTCTTTATGGGTACCTCTTAAGCTAGTTTTGATGGGGAAGTTCCATTCAGTGATCACAAAAAGGAATTTTGGACAACGAGTACCCTTAGCAACTCAAAGGTTGATAGGCTTAGCTTAAATTTATTTAACTATTTCATTACATATTCACCCATTTGTTTGATGTCTTATTTAGAAGAAGTGCCTTGGTAAGAACTAGCAGGTTGATCTTGAGTCTAATTTGGATGCCTATTTCTATTAAAATACTAGGTAGGCACTTTGGGGTAGGTGCGATTATTGCTAGCATTAGGATCAAGAGGGGTATTGAAATTTTTTGGGTGGGGTAGAGGTTGTGAAGGGACCACTAGCTTGTCTATTTATTAAGCTATAAGGGGTTTCCCTTTGGTGGAACATATGGACCTCATCCTCATGTTGTTCCTCCTCATCTCTAGACCCATTATCTACTAAATCAAATAACTAAGACAAAGAGCTTTCATAACTTACCTCTTTTGTTTCAACCTCCTTGGCTATGGTTTCCTTTTCGCGTGAGTTACTATCACTTTGAGGGAAGGGATCTTGGTTAACCACAAGCATGGAGGAATCATATGACTCTAATGGAACAATGTCTCTATAGCTCAAACCATCAACAATATTTTGAACTTCCACTTGAAATTGTTTTACGACAGTTTGGAACTCTAGGCAGTCCAATTTGGAATACCTATTGGTCTTATGAATTTGACACCATCTAGATATGACAACTTTAACCAAATAAATTCCACTTGTGGATTTATCTATAACACTCAGTTGGTCAAGAGTTGTAGGCACACCTCCATTGTTGGTTTGGTGTTCCAAATTCTATTTTTCCTTTGATATGGCCTCCTTTCAAAGTTTTATCTTGAATTTTGACCTCTCTCATAAATTTTTCCAAAAAGCATACTAAAATCAGGATTATCTCATTGGAGGTTGGATTGAATGCTCCATTGGGAAGCTTGTAATTGGTTTTTTTGGTTCCTTAGATGAGTCATTTCAGTAGACAACTTCTTCACCAATTTAGTTAGCTCATCGATTCAGTCCTTATCTGCATTATTCTATGGAGGCACTAAATTTTGAAGAATACGGGATGCGCCAAAGGTTGGTTTTGTTGGGTAAGTGGGAATTCTAAATTCTATAGGTATGGAGGAACTTGAGGTTGAGAATAAATTTTTTTTTTCGGATCCTCCAAGTAGTTCAACACTGATGAAGCCTAATTTAGTGGTTGCCCTAGATTTGGCACTATTGCAAGCTGAGGAACTTGGTTCATCATAGGTATTTGATGAGATAAGGAATGAGTGAGCCGTTGGATTTGAGTAGGGTTGGAAGCTTGCCTTAATGAGAGTAGTGGACCTACAATGTGTTTCCCAAAGTTGGTACTTTATTTCACTCATTCTGCATAGGCATCTACTAGTCTTGCAGGTGGTTGGTGCATCCTCTTAACTATGGCGGATGCCAAGTTATCTAGAGTAGTATAATAAAATATTTTGGCTAAAGAATCATCAACATAAGGTGACTATAACTTCATGTATGCTCTATGAAATCTATATTTTAAGGATCTTATTGGCTCATTAACTTCCCTTCTTATCAACATGAATTGTTGGTACAACTCTATGCAGGTGACAAGGATCTTGAACTTCTATAGAAAAGTGTCCTACATGAGGTTCCAAGAGGTAATGGAGCCCATTGGTAGATGGATGTACTAGTAGAAGGCCTCATGTCCCAATAAGTAAGGGAAGAGCCTACAAGCCACATCCTTGAATTCAATCTCCGTGTCCTTCAAGGCTGTTTGGAAGATCTTGATGTGCTCTTCTACTATCCTCTAAGGGTCGTTCATGTGGAACTTGGAGCAATTTTTTTTAAAATTATTTGACATGTCATGGTATTTGTTGAAGGACAATAGATATGGATTATTTACCAACCAATCCATTGTGGGAAGTGGAGGTGGTAATGGATGTGTTGCAGCAACTTGGGGTTGAAGTGAAGAAGCAGTTGGGGTAATACCTTGTGAAAGAAGCATAGGGGTGAGGAAAACACTTTGGATGTGGGAAGTGAGTGGAGAAAATGTTGTATGGAGAGAAGGAGAAGATAGAGATGGAGGGGATGGAGGTTGAGTGGGTGGAGCTGAAGTTGATGCTTCACATTTCTTGGCTCTCCTAGCCTTAGTATGGGTCTTTATCTCTTTAAATTCTCCCTTATCTAGTGTGGACTTGAGTACTCTATAAAATATTTGAGGGGAGAAGGACTCAATTTGATCCATCTTAGCCTTGCAATCCTCCTTCTAGTGTCTATTTGGTTGATGGATTTTTTTTCACTTTCTCAACACAGACATCACACAACTATGTTATCTCTCTTGAAAGGTAATTTTCTACAAATAAGTTTTGGAAAATCACCCCAAGGTTTCTTGAGTGTCAGGTCATGTCTTGCAAAAACAGCTCAGTTGATTAATGTGATTTTTTGGTAATCCAAAAGGGAATTTATGGTTTACTAAGCATGGAAAATTTGGGTCTGCAAATGGAGTTTTATAAATTTTGGAAATTAATGAATCATTGGTGCAAGTTCAAAAAGAAGCTAAAAATCCATCTTGTTCATCAAATTTGGCTTTACAATGATGCTGGAATTTTTTTTTGAACTTTAGATTTTAAAGAAAAGTCAAAAGGGAAAAGAGCTGAGAAGTTTCCTAGACCCTGAAACTAAGTTGATTAGTAATAGTGGAGGATGCTACAATGAAAAAAATTCCATAAACTAAGTACCACATAACTAGGGAGAGCCCACAGTATCACGAAACTAGTGCAATCTTCAAGGGGTCCCTGTAGATTTTAAAATTGTCCATTCACCTGTAAAGCATGAACAACAATTGAAATTAAGTGCAACAAGATAAATAATGCTCATACTAACTTTACACAATATTTTATCATCAATAAACAACAAAAATTATGAGATGGAATTGAATCAAACACCATATCATACTTCACCATTAAAGGATAACATGAACCATCAACTAAAAATAACTTAAAACTTGAAAGAACAAAGCTAATTCTACTACTTGGAGATATAATCATGCACACATGGAGAAGAAAACATAAGAAACCATCAAAATAATGTTTTTCTCATATATTTTTTGTAGCATGTCTTTACACAACAACTCATGTCTCTCCAAATGAGAGAAACAAACCCCTATTTATAGTTTTAAAAAAATAGAATGAATGGATAAGATTCATTTGCAATGAGTGGCCAAGATTCATTTTAACCTAGGGTTTCACCTACCCCCACTATATTATAATTTTAAATAGAATCTTTAATCTTTTTCCCTATTTCATCCTCTAGTCTATTTTTATTGTAGCTACTTCCAGCTTTTAAGCTACTTCAAAAAGTATTCATCATCAATGATAGGATTTTGAGCCTCCTTCTATGTTGTTGCATAATATACAATCTTTTCAATCATGGCTATGGGTTTCTTTTCTTGAGAGAGCTCAAACTTGAGGATCTAAAATGTTATCTTCTTGAATCTTTCATTGATTTGATCTCAGTGTTTGGTGCACTTGAGTGTAGTCTTGATAACTTGCTCTGACTTAGTGAACACCCTTGCAAAAAAGTCCATGAAATTTGATGATACCATTTCACCAACTCCTTGTTCCAAATTCTTATGAAATTATGGCTTGATCATTTCTAGATCTAGCTCTAGGGTAGGCATTTCATAGTATGTCATCATCTTTGGATAATATTTTCTATCTTTCTGATGTTCTACAAACCATTCACAATCAAGCTCTAACGCTCACATGGCCTTTTCCAAAATTTATTTCTTATAATCAAGATTCATTTGCCATGTATCTACCAATTAATGATCTTCTTTAGGAAACTCTATCTCCTTTTCCTAAATTTTTCGAGAGAGTTTGAGGATGCTATCTAGATTTGGATAACTGATCTGGTACAACTCGGGGAACTCTATATAGGTGTTCATCATGTCTACCACTTCTTTCTATAAACCTCAACATCTATTATACATCCTGAATGCATGATGGATGACCATGTCACCATTGTATTCACCCTGTTGAACTAATCTATGGTAGACATTATCTAGCTCTTCATTTTTTCCATCTTATTTAGCTCTTCCCAAGATAGGTGGGTAGATTTCAATGATTCCACTAGGGTTTGTTCTTTTATTGAGGTCTAGTGTTGGATGTAAGTAGTGAGATCTGCTACCTATGCCTTCAACTCTTCATTAGTGGACAAATCCTTGTTCATTTGTTGTATAATAGTGGACACTAACCCTTGAAGGTCATCCATATTTTATTCATGAGTCATCAAATCTAGATTAATAGTAGATATATGGCAGTCTTGGCCCTGGATGGTGATCACATCATTATCTGCTATTGGAGTGGCTATCTTTAATGTCTGGGACTCAAAGGCATCGACTATAATATGTCATCGGATCTTAGGATTATTTTCTTTCTAGGTTCTCACTTGTTCTCAAGCTAGTATGGCCTCCAACCATGCCTTAGGATCAACAATCACATGAGCTGTCTTTTTCAGTCACTACTCTATCCATGTAGGGACCTATGTTTGATGCCTTTGTGATTAATGATCACCTTCCTTTTCTTTTTCCTTTTGAGGCTCATCCTCCTCATCACTAAGAGCCTCTTCATCATTCTTTTCCTCCTCATATTGCTTCTTTTCTTGTGTAGCCTCTTCTATGCCAGGGTCAGTGGAAGCTACATTATCCTTAGCAATATTTTTCTCTTGTGGAACAACCCTTTTATCCTCTTAATGTTCACTCTTCTCTTGTGAATTCTCTTCTTCCCTTTTATCTTTTCCTTCCTCCCTTTTCAAAGGCATTTATTCCTGAATTAGGCCCTCATCTTAGCTAGTTTGTGATAATTCCTTAAGTATCTCCACATCGTCATCTAGGTTCATTTTCTCTTCTTTGGAGTGACACTCCTCAGGGTTGGCTTCCTTATCTTGCTCTTGATTAGAGGTCTGAAATTCATAATATTTATCAAGTTTATCCTCAAATTCCTCTTTGGACCTTTGTGAATCTTCTTCATAAAAAGTCACCTTGTCGATATTTATGCTTAACCTGCCCTTAGTATTTTTAAGATAATCTTCCCAGTTAGAATCCTTCAGCTCATAAATGATGTCCTTTGCAACTTATTTATGTTTCTTTGTTTCGAGCCTCTCTTTTTCCTTGAAAATATGCATCGTGGCCTCCATTTTTTGGCAGATCGATAGGTGGTGGGCGAAGAGGTAGAGCGAAATAAATTTGAGCCATCAAGCTTGGACCTTGTGATCGAGAATTACCTTAGAGAGTTAAATTGGAATATCTTAGATATATGCTACAAATAGATTACAAAAAAGTGGGTAGTGTGATAGATGTTGATGGCATGGATGTTGATAGAGTGGAAAAAGTAGGTAGTGGAGGCTAGAGCAAGGAGGATGATAGTGTGGAAGTGGTCAAAGAGGAAGAATCCAATACCGCCACTGGGGAAATTGGTGAGGTGGACTGATATGTCCATAGTAGGCAAAGATGAGATTTTCAAATATTTTGGACTGGAATATGGAGGAGTGGTGATGGTAGCAATCATAGAAAGAGCATACATGGTAGGTGGTGAGTGAAGCTTCTTGGATTCTTCCTCTTCTTCATATAGGTGTTCCTCCATCTGAAAGGTCAACATCTCAAGAATGAATGTCCTTGTTCTTTTTGTCTCATTTGACGATTTTCCTTTTATTTCCTTCTTGGAATACACCTTCTACTTGGGCTTACATTCAAGTGCATCTTTCCTCTTTTTGGATCTTGTGATAGGCAGGGACATGGGAGCTTCACCTGATGAACCCATTGTTGCACCACTAGGTATGTGCGGGATCATGATGGACCAAAAAGTGGCGATATGTAAGCAATATGATGGCCTATGTGGCTGATGACTTTTTTTTACCCAAAATTGATGAAACAAAAAGGGTTTTTAAAGGATATTCTTAGCTTTCCACCAATATAAATTATGCTTTACTTTGAATTTAATAAATTATTATTATTCATTTTCTATTTGAATTACGTATAAATTTCTAATTGATAGGTTGATTGAAAAACATCTATAGATTTCAAATAGTATCATATTTTTTGAATCCAAAACATGTGTCACATTCTATGCTTCACATACTATAGGATTAAAAAAAGAAAAAATGAATTTCATGAAGTTTTGACCAAGTTAAGGTGGTTAGACATATGAGTTTTTATATTTTTTTAAAAGTTGTAATAAAAAAATCGTAATTAATTATTTACTTGGAAAACAATTACAAAAAAAATGCATCACATTAGGACACGAGTCCTCTTCTTAAGTCTAAAATATTATAAAAAAATATTGTCATTTTATTGTGGTTAGGGTGGTCAAAAAGACACCTACTTCTTATTTTTTTCTTGAAATTTAAGTACTATTACATTGAAATTTCAAATTTTCACCAAATAGTTTAAATTAAAAGAAGAAAAACTAGTAGTTTAGAAAATAAATTCAATTTTCTATAGATTCTATTCTTACATATTTTTGAAATTATATAGATAACTTATTCTAATTTTTATGTCAAGTTGCCTAATTCTGATTTTTCTGAATTTTATCACCATTTAAGGACCTATTTTTCCATGAGGATCTTGCACATACCCCACTATCAGTTTTTCTCTCAATATCATATTCAAGTTCCCTGTATGTGAGCTCTATATAATACTTTTGTAGTTGGGATATTTTTCCATCAATTTATTGCCTGGTTGTATGTTCGATAGGATGGGTGAGAATGTCTAGGTCAATGACCTCTTCTTTGATCCAATCAATAATTGGTAGGGGCACATTAACCAAGAAAATATATATTTCATATAGAATGTTTCCATCTTCAAGAATTTGATCATGCATAGGAATAAGTTAACAGACTTTATGAATTGGGTAGTCATCCTCATATAGTTCTGCATATGAACCTCTTTGTCATCCTTGCAGTTCACTTGGAAGTCCTCAATGTGAGGTCAATGGGTGTGTTGTCTCCCAACTTGCTTCTTCAACTTGCCACGAGGATCTATGCTTTCTCTATCCATATGGAAGTCCAAGTGGTACTCCACCAATTCCTTTTTAGAGTGCTTAACACATTGTGCAATAGGACAAGAGTACATTCCTTATCAAAATGTGAGGGGATATGGGACCCTCACTCAATTTTTATCACTTAGGACTCTATGGGCATTTTGTAGGTGGTAAGTGAGCTCTAACAAGAGGATCCAATCATTGGGGTAGTGCAGAAATTTTTAGGGTCTCCCTGAGAACCCCTTTACTCTGATATAGGTAAAATTTTGGAATTGGATGAAAAAATATCCAAAACCCTTGATTACTACCTTAACACTGTGTGTCACTCTTCTTTCAAGGTCTCCCCCTAAGAGTCTAATTATTTTCCTAATGAATGTACCATTCACTCTTTTGTATTCCCTCTTGAAATTTTTGTACTACAATTGAGGATAGAATTTGTATACTTTGTGTTCTCCTCCCTTGTTTCCCAATGCTCTTGCATAGATTAACCATTTGTACATGAACATGACCACTAGAAGGTAGACCAAATATGAGGTCATGTAAAATTATGAATTCTTCTTCACTACCATGAGCTGATCATGTAGATTGTTGCTAATCATTTTGGCCCAATCGAATTTAGCGGTTCCATAAAGGATTTCCTCTATGAAGTAAAAAATCTATTCTTCAAAGAATGTTGTAGTAGGTAGGCCCATCAATCTACTCAAGAGTGTGACCAAATCATGGTATTCTTCAAATAAATCACTCGTGTACAACTTCTGGGGTACCTTGCTGGCACTACCCCTCTTATCCTTTAGCCATACTTGATTTATTATCCTCTTACACCCAATAGGTTCATGCTTCCATATTTTTTTGGTGTATTCATTTTCAACTTCCTCCATTTCATCAAAGGTCAGAATAAAAAAGGTTTTTTCGATAGAATTCGTGGATAGGACTACCAGTGTCCTCTCATCCTTGAAAATTATCTTTTCTATATGAGAGTGATAACACTCTCGACAAGATATGACCAACAGTCGAGTGAAAAATGTAGGAGGGAAGCTCACTCCCATTGCAAGGCTAATTTTCTTTATCTTTTGGGCATCCTCTTTGGTTGGGTTGACCATCACCCTCTTCTTGAATTCATCAACATTTACATTCCCTAGGTCTATGTTAGAGATTGTGTCCCAGTTGGACATGATGTTAGAGGTGCAATCCACTCCATGAAACTGGTACTTGATTTTATCTTTCTCTTCTTTCCCTCTAGGGGCTCTTGTAGGCTTCTTTCTTGTGTTAATATTTCCCACTAGCTTATCTGATGGTCCCCAAGTAGGCTTCATAGATACTACATCCAAGAGATATAGTAAGTTCTTTTACTTATAGAGACACAAAATGTTAGTTAAATCTTGCAAATTTAGTGTTAGATACATTGATATACCCTCAAAAGATCATAATATCCATCCTAGCTTACCATTTGAAGCTCATTCAGGCAATTTATAAAGATATGGGATCAACAATGTGGGTTTCCCCTTTACGGAAGCTGTTATGAAGAAAGTCATTAAGGAACATCATTGGTGCCAAAAGTTCCTACAGACAATGACCCATAGGATATTTTTTTGTTTGGTGTGTTTGATGGGAAAATTCCTCATGAAGTGGTTAGGCACATGTGGAGATGTATGATGAGGCACCCTATTTTTCATTCCTTCATTCATTTGTTCTTTTTTGGCTTATGCAAGTACAAAGAAAGTGAGTGCAATCAGTGGGAAGAAATGAGTTATTTTCTAGTAAAGAGCAGTGAAAGGTGGATGTCCTCTCACATGGAGAGTTCTGCATTGTGGAACCTGTAGATAACCTTGATGTTATCAATCATGCCCCAATGTTAATCTTTGAATTCAAACTTGAGAATGTGAAAGTTGGATTGCAGACTATTGTTAGAATTTTTCCACTAAAGAATGACTTCACAAGAACTAAGTTCGCACCATGATGACCTGCACAAGTGGACCCAACGAGGAGATTCACCTAAAGGTTCAAGACTTGTTCATTTTAGTATCAATAGCATGGGAAGGTTTCAAGTCTACATAGTGGGGAGATGGGTTGATTTTACTATTGAAGAATGGTCTTCAGGTAACAACCTCTCATGGATAGATGCTTGCAAGGGTAGACCCACAAGGGTCTCCCGCACTATGATTCTCATTGAGAAATTTTAAGTTTTAGTTTCAAGTAAATAATACCCATGGGACATGGGTAACAGAAGGGCATGGGAACTTGGTAGTTAGAAAATGGTAGTACAAAGACAACTTCTCGATGGCGGGCACCCACATGGGTGGATCTACATGTTCATATTGGACCTAGAGGTTATTGTCAGAACTTATATAGTTTTTCTCTAGCCATAATGAACATGAAACCTGCTTGATGGAAAGATACCAAGGATTTTGTCATAATGGGACAAAAATGAAGCGAGGATGGCCCATAGGTGGAGTGTCACATGTGGAATTTTTCCCAACATGATAAACTTAGTCATTTTCATTTTAATGTTTTTGATCATTAATAAAAGTTGGGACAACAAGGTTATCATGGTAGACCGCACTAGGGCCTCCATCATTGAAGAACAACGAGGACGAAATGAAGTTCCACACAAATGTAAACATGGGAATTTAAACCTCCTTAAGGGTTTTACATCATTTTGATGAAACATGAGGGAAAAACTGATGTTGGAAGAGGCCATTTTAGTATTGGTTGAATGAATTAGGGTTTTATTTTAATGATTTATTATTAAATAAAACCTATCTATTCCAAACCCTAGGTAATTCACTAGAAAAAAACAATCTAGATGTTGGCGTGCCTACCTTTAGATCACACAAAAAATTGGGATGAATCCAACTTGAATACCTTGAAATTTATTGATCGTGCAGTTGGCCCTTTTGCTCCCTTAAAATTCAAAAGATATTGGATGAAAATGAAAACTACAGGGAGGGGTTTATATAGACCCAGGTGTATTAATGGCAACATTAACTCTCAAGTACAACCAACCTCGAGTAGGTGGGGTGCAAAAACTCGTGTCAACATATTTGTTTGGTTAAGACCCAAGTGAAAAAAGAAAATGAAGGGCCTGCCATGTAGGTGGACTCTAGGGGTTGTCCATGCTTAGCAATGAAATAAATGTGGTGGTCTGCATCAGGAGACTTGAAGCTACGGGTTGACAAGGTCTGGTGGATGTGATGATAAATTGAAGACAAAGACTTGCATACTTAATCTCATAAAGGCCAAAAACCTAGTGAAATATGACGTAGGTGAGTTGGTCAAGGGGAATTTTGATGAATTTAATGCATGTGACCAATTCAAGTACAAAAATAGGGGCACATAAAAATGAGGTGAGGGAAAAAGTGACCCAACGAAAGTGAAACAAGAAGAGGGGGTCCCTTGTCCAAACGAGGCATGTGTGTTATAGGAATAACAAGACCCTAATTTCAAAGGCACCTTAAATGGGCCCCTTTTTGGAGTCTATGCCTCAAAATTCATGCCTCGAGACTAAGATGCCACCTAGGGCATCTTAGTCCCCCTTAAATAAATTTTGAGATTTGATTTCAAATCTTGAGAGGATTTGGCCTCCTTTAATTAATGAATTCCAATGTTGGCTTGTTGAGGTGTAATTTTGGGATATTAAGCATGGATAATTATAAATACAAGGATCTTTCACTCATTTCTCATCTAGCAAGTTGAATGAGAATTCGTAATGAAATTTTAGGAGATCAAGAGCATTCAGGAGCAATTCATCAATAATTTGGAGCCATCATCAAGGTTCAAGCATCATAGCAAAGATATTCTTGCATCATGTGTATTTTTGAGCTACATTTTTGATGTAGGGTTTTGATTCAATCAAGTAATTCAATTCAAGATCTATCAATCATTCAAGTGTTTCAAGATCTACATTAAAGCTAGGCACCTACCATAAGTTTTCAGATTTGATAACAAGGGTTTGGTGAGTTGCAACATAACACTTTGTTCATTCATCATTTCCATTCATTATTCTATTTCATTCCAAGGTTTAATTACCAACAAGGGGTTTGAATAGTGAAAACCCCCATTCAGTAACAATCAACACATTTTTCCTCTCTTTCATGTTTGTGATTGTAGATTTAGGTTGAAGACTTGAAGATCATTTGAAGTGAGAAGTTGCAAAGTTTTCATGTTCATGAAAACTCACGTACAAGAAAAATTGAGAAGTTTTGGGACCTAAGATCTAAGAAGAAGGAAGTGCAGACTTTGGACCTCAATATCACATTCAAAGATTTCGAAAATTCCAGACAAGACTAAGTTTCTACCTAGGGAATCTTAGTCCTCTTGAAGGTATTTTGCAAATATTCTTTTAAATTTGGTTTTGGTACTCAAAGATTTTGAATCTACCCCAAAAAACAACAACAAGACTAAGACAATAGTAAGGGTGTCTTAGTCCTCCATAAAAAAATTTGATAGCTTCTTTGCATTTCGAGAATTCTCATTGCATTTCTAGACTTCCCAAGTACACACATCCTAACTTGTTGTTTCATAATTTCATCATTTGCATTCATCATTTAGCTTGCTTTATTAGGTTTTGTGAGTTGATTGTCTTTTCCAATATTTTGCTTGGTGGTGAACCCATCAAAGCTTAAAGAACCCCTTCTTAGGTCTTCCTTTTTGAGAATTGACTCACCTTTGAGGTTGATAGTCAATCCAATTTGGATTCCTGGGACATACTTGAATAATAATTGGAGAAAATTAGTGTTCTATGACCTAGGTTATAAAGCACCCATTTACACTATTGTTCAATGACTAAGGATGAGTTTTTTGGAGAGATCTGTAAAACAAAAATGCCAACTCATATTGAAATGTTAGCATTTACTGATTGCCTAGCATATGAATTGAATTTAATGAAGGGATTGGATTTTTCTTCTTGCATTGGTGGGGAATACGTGTTAATTTGCATCTTATTGTAAAATATCTAGGTTGAATAATCTATATATATTATTATATTTGTATGTTCCATCTCTAGCTTGGATCTAATGTTAGACTATACTTTTCCAATTGAACCACCAAAAATATAACATTGGACCTAGGGAAAGATGATTCCCTTTACTAGGCCCTTAGGTTTTTTCACCCTAGGAGCTCTTGGTATGTGGGAATGACACTCTTTCCGCTTGATGGTTATGGGTTTTTTGCCGATGGAATTCAAAGGGATGATTGATTGATGAAGGTTATGATGTGTGTGTGTGATGTGTGGCTGAAAACTAAAAATGAAATGATACTAATCTAATCTATGAAATTTAAACTAATACAAACTAGTCTAGGACATGGACGAAATGTATGCAAACAAAAAGAAAATGGGAGAGTTGAGAACTTGTGCATCTGGAAATGTAATGTTGCAGATGAATGGTCTCAAAATATTCTAGAAGTTGTTTGAAATCGGGAGAGAGACACTTACGCCAAGTTGGGCCACCTCTTGTCGGGAAAATCTATCAGAACATGTTTCGGGGAAAAGGGCCTACCCAAAAATGAAAAAACCACTTTTCATGCTTAGCATAGGGACAAGGTCACCAATAATGGTGACCTAGTCCTCTTGATGCTTTTTGAGGAATTAGGGTTTGAATTTGTGGGTCCCAGCTGGCACTTCCTCTAAAGCAATTCATGTCTGAAACTCCCAAAAATGGCTTGCAACTTGTCTTTTTGCTCCTTCTAGGGTCAGGAATTAAATAATGTTTAATGAATTTTGTCAGGTTTTCCTCCTGAAACACACTTGAGTCAGGACTAAAAGTACATTAAGGGGATAAATTAGCATAAGAAAAGGGTTAAATTAGGAGTGATAAGCCTAGATAAGTGTGAAAATGTATTACAACACTTTACAACACTTTGTGACAAGGCTTAGAAAGATGTAAGAGGGTCTTGTTTAGGTGAATTGTGTTGAAAGGGTCTTAGAAAAGTGGGGAAATGTGTTAAAACACTTCACAACACCTTAGTAAAACACCATTATGCTATTGTTAAATTGCAAGCTTACAAGAATGGATCAAGGGAAAACAAGGCCAAAATCCAATGGAAAAGGCCAAAATGAGTGAAAAAGTGCCAAAGACTACACTTTTTGGCAACACATTTAGCCTTAACTTTAGTGAGAGTATAAACTTACTTCAAACTCATACTAAAGTAGCTGAATCATGCATGTCAAGTGGGTTCTATTGTGCTCATGCTAGTAAGGTGAGATGACTATTATCAAGAGGGATGATCAAGCCCCCATGATGAAGATCCCATGGAAAAACCAAACATAAGCACAAAAAATCACACAAGGAGTAATGTGAAAGGGTGGACAAAAGTCAGATCAAGCTTCGACTGTTTGACTAGCTAGTTGTGAATCATATCTAGACTATTTGTCTAAGAGGAAAGGATGTACTCACTTTGGGCCAATGAGAATTTTTGCTGTCTGGCAAGTGAGAATTCAAAAAAGGTGGTGAGATACATACAAATGGTTGGTATGCGCTCACACACAAAAAGGTGGCTATGGGGAAATTCATGCCTCTAGTTGGGCTTGCCGCTCAACCATACCAAAGTTATACCTCTTGATAACTTTTATAAGGCACCACAAAATACAAGGGTGAGGTTCATGAGACAAGAAAATCCCTAGATGCTTAGATCCCATGAACAAGTGCAAGATGGAACCACATGCATGCAAGTTGTGTTATGCAAGGTGGCCATGTATGCATAAATGCAAAATGCAAAAAAATGTAAAATGAAAAATGAAAAAAGAGTGTTCCAAGGAGTCTTGTATAGTTCATATGAGGTCTTTGACTTAGGGAACATTGCATTTAATGTCTCTAAGAGAGAACCAATAAAATGATAGAAGATTTACAACTTAGGGATGCAGTGCATCACATCAGGCCACTAAGAGTAATTTAATATGCTAAGATAAGTCACACTTATGAAGTAAATTACACCAAATGTCATCCAAAAAGTGAGAAAACACATGATGCGAAGTGACAAGGCTGCACTAGGAAGCATGAAAAAAGAAAAAGAAGATGCAAATGGAAAAAAAAATAGTGCCAGTGTATGCCCCCACTTTAAATGGATTGATACACACCATTTTGTGAGCAATCACTTTAAAATAGAGAAAGGAAAAATTCAAAAGAAAATGAAAGGACATGAGATCTTACTTGAAAATCCCTACATAAAATGATAGGTTTCCAAGAGAGGCTACGTCATGTGAAAGTAGAAGAGAAAAGAAAGAAAAAGGGGGTTGCCCCCAAAAATACCAAACACATAAGGGATCTATGGATTTGGGGTTAGTATGTTTGTTGCTGTAATTTTTTTGTTTAGAAAGCATGGAACTATCATCATTCTCCCAAATGCATAGAACTGGAAGAAGGAAACAAAGAGAGCGAAAGCAAATGAAAAAGAATCGGAGTCATTTTGGGTCAACATGGAAGAAGCATAGAATGTCACAACGCTTTGCATCATCCCTGAAAGGACAATAAAAAGAAAAATAAAAAGACAAATGAAAAAGGTTCCTTGCTTTGGAGTCAACATGAAGGAGACATTCAAGTCTCAATGCCTTGCATCATCCTCAAATGAAAGGAAAAAAAGAAAAAGGAAAAGAGCATCATTTAGGTCAACATGAAGAAGACATTGCAGTCTCAATGCCTTGAATCATCCCCAAATCAAAGGAAAAAAGGAAACAAAAAGTTAAAGAGGTTCATTTGGGTCAAAATGAAGGAGACATTGTGGTCTCAATGCCTTGAATCATCCCAAAATGAAAGGAAAAAGGAAAGGAAAATAAAAAGGCGAAAAGGCATGCACTACACATAGAATAAGGTAGATACATATATAAGAATGTCACAAAGAGTAAGAAAAAATAAAACAATATGGGGAATACAAGACACATAAGTAAACACAAGACTAGTAAGGCAAGTGCAAGTCAACCGTGAAGAAATTCATCCACTTTCCCATATCCGTGGGGAAAAGTGTGAGGTGGAAAAAAAATCTACGAGATAGAGACAAGTGCATTACCAAGACAAGGCTAACAACCTCTTGCCCCACTGAGTTTAGGGCGAGAGGGAGCCGAGGTAGGTGATGAGAGGGGATATGTAATAGTGAGAGGTGCATGGTATACAACTATTACATGAATGGGGATAGGATAGTAGGTTAGAGGTCAATAAGATAGCACTCAAAACTGATGAAGTGATACTTACTCAGTATCTCATGCATATGACAACATTCATTGCTTCTATGGCCAGGAACATGATGATAAGAACAATGTGGTGCATTAGAATCTTTAGGATGGATTACCAACTTATTATGATGATGTAAGGTGATGATTCATTTGCTTAAGATGATGTACAATTGTCTCTCACATTTAGGTGGTGGACGGAGAGGAAACTTAAGTTTCTATAATTTATATGGCCTCTTGCAGTGGTTGGATTCTCCAACTTCAAAAGAGGGTATGGGAGTAGGAAGTCCTGAAATGACTCAAGGTTTAACATTGTTGTTATGAGGGGATGGTGGCATTTCCTTAGGAAGGATAGCATCCAAGTTGGGAGGGGAATCAAATATTGACATGCCATCGTTACGGAGCCTAGGGAATTCTCTAGGATGCACCTTAGCATGAGGGGGATGTTGATAATCAATGCCCATTGTATGTTCATCAAGTGACAATGGTTCATAGAATTTGTGAATATCATGTTAGTTTGTGATATCACCACCTTATTTACTTAAAATGGTAAACCATTTTCCATAAGTTTGTTGAAGATTAATGGAAGGGTGTGTAACCAGGTTATGGTAAAAGGGTTGAGGAGGGATCGGGTGAGAGGGACTAGGCTCACCTTGAGTAGGTAGCCTAGATCTGTTATGTATTTCTAGATGAAGGTAATAAAATGTATCAAGAGTTGATATGTTAGGCATCACGAGCTGATTCATAGAGGGGTAAAAATAATTTTTTTCTTCAAGGTTGTCAAGGTAGTCATTAAGGAACTGATACATGCTAGCATCATCATCTCCAATGATGTCTACTTTGGTAGGAGGAAACTCATTGGGATTTGGTTGAGTAGGAGTGGGTTAAAGGTCATTAGGATTAGTGGAAAAGGTGCAACTTGACACATCCATTAAGTATTTGAGGGATGCCCATAACTTCTTGAAAGATAGGGCCATGATGAGGGTTAAGTAATGACAAGAAATGGATGAAAATGAACAATCTGGAAATGAAAATAGAAAGACAATTACAAAAACCAAAAATGCACACAATGTGCTAAAAATGATAGAAACTATGATGCAAAGTGTGCAAGAGGACTAGGTTGCCCAATGTGGCAACTTAGTCCTAGTAGTGTTGTTTTTGAAAAATTTCAGAATTTTTAACTACTTTTTATGCTTTTTCTAATTTGATGATAGAAACAGACACTGGAAATGCAAATTTTTTCTGTATTTTCTTACTAAAAATATGATGCAATGTGCAATTCTAGCATGAAATTTCTCTAATGCACTTTTTCTACCAACTCTAGGATGTAAACAATGCAAACTTTTCAATGCAATTGAAGCTAGCTCCTAAGATGAAATGCAAAATAAAAAAGGTAACAAGTGGTCTATGGTGGGGCTCACCAAAATTAACCATCAAAAATATAACACTACACCTAGGGAAAGAGGATTCCCTCTATTAGGCCCTTAGGGTTTTTCATCCTAGGAGCTCTTGGTGTGTGGGAATGGCACTCTTTTTGCTTGGTGGTTATGGGATTTTTGGTGGTTGCATTCAAAGAAAAGGTTGATTGATGAAGGTTGTGATGTGTGGTTGAAAAATAAAAATCAAATGATACTAATCTAATCTACGAAATGTAAACAAAGAAAATGTAAATTAATAAAAACTAATTTAAGATGACTTAAATGTATGCAAAACAAAAAGAAAATGGGAGAGTTGAGAACTTGTGCACCTAGAAATGAGATGTTGCAGATGAATGGTCCCAAGATATTTAAGAAGTTGTCTAAAATTAGCAAAGGACACTTACGCCAAGTTGGGCAACCTAGTCCTCTTATTGGGAAAATCTTTCGAACCAGGTTTCAAGGAAAAGGGTACCCAAAAATGCTAAAAACTATCTTTCAAGCTTAGCATAGGGATAAGGTCACCAATAGTGGTGACCTAGTCCTCTTGATGCTTTATGAAGATTTAGTGTTTGATTCTATGGGTCCCAGCAGGTAGTTCCTTCCTCTACAACAGTCTGTGTCTAAAACTCATGAAAACGACCTGCAACTTGTCTTTCTTCTCCTTCAAGGTTTTGATGCCTTCAGGTGACTTGAGTGGAATTTTTATAGTTTCTCCAACACTTTGTACTTCACCTAATCTGAATAAAAACCTAAAAACACATGCAAAGACCAAGAATATTTTGGGGTTAGGAAATAGGGGTTTTCCTAAGTCAAATCCCTTTTATGGTAACTCAAACCCAAATGATATAAGACCAAAGGGAAGATGCTTGGATGATAAACAATATAAATTCTCACCAAATCCTTTGTTGTTGATGGTATGCAAAATGCATGAACAAATCCAATGGAAGTATCTTGCAATTCCTTGTGCTTGATTGCTTGCTTGTGAATGCAAAATGATCTTAGGGGGGTCAAAATGAAGGTGAAATCCCTTATTTATACAAGATAAACCCTAATTATTTCGAAATGCAACATGATAGGCTAACACTAGGGTTTAGGAGGCAATATTCCCATTAGGTTTTGTTTTAAATTTCAAATTTATGCCAAAAGGGACTAGGTTGCCCAAGGTGGTGACCTAGTCTACTTGGGAAATTTCAAGTGGTGGTCGGGAATTAAATAATGTTTAATGAATTTTATCAAGTTTGCCTCCTGAAACACACTTGATTCGGGAATAAAAGTACATCAAGGGGACAAATTAGCATAATAAAAAGGTTAAATTAAGGGTGATAAGCCTAGATAAGTGTGAAAATATATTACAACACTTAACAACACTTTGTCACAAGGCTTAGAAAGATGTAAGAGGGTGTTGTTTAGGTGAATTGTGCTGAAAGGGTCTTAGAAAAGTGGGGAAATGTGTTACATTACTTCACAACACCTTAGTGAAAAAACATTATGATATTGTTGAATTGCAAGCTTACAAGACTGAATCAAGGGAAAACAAGGCCAAAATCCAATGGAAATGGCCAAAATGAGTGAAAAAGTGCCAAAGAATATACTTTTTGGTGACACACCAACAAATCAAATACTTGGATTTGTTGTGATAAAGTCTCTTAAATACCAACAAAGACATGTTTTCTATTAGTGTTTCAACATGCACATGAATTTGTAAGAAATCCATCAAAACATAAAAGAGATAGGGACATGAGGAGGGGTCCCTCACTCTTTTGGGTTCTCTAGGTCATAGCCTATGTTTTACTCCATTTTGTGAATGTTCTATCTTTAAATTTTACTAGTATACTCTTCCTTAATTTATATTTTCACATAACAATAATGAAAGTAAAACACAATAGCAGATTACGTGTAGACAACTATAGATATGGTCAAGGTTGCAAATATGGTAAAGACAACTATAAAATCATAGGTTTTTTGCAGGATTACAACGTCCATCTCTACAAATTGGTAGGTCAATATCAAGGCAACTTGCATGTCGTATAAATTATGTAAAATTAATTAATTTTATATTATGTATATGTTGTTTATGGGGGAGATTTTAGGTATTTGTAGGATCACTATGGAAAAAATAGGCCCTTAAGTGGCGATGAAAATTCAAAAAATTAGAGTTAGGCAAATTGACATAAAAAATTGAATAAGTTATCTATGTTATTTCAAAATTTTTGTAAGAATAGAATCTATAGGAAATTGAATGTAGTATCTAAACTACTAGATTTATTTTTAAAAAAGTCTATTTCGTGAAAATTTGAAATTTCAATGTAGTAGTACTTAAATTTTAGGGAGAAAATAAGAAGTAGGTGTTTGTCTGACCACCCTTACCACAATAAAATGATAGTTTTTTTTATAAGATTTTAGATATAAGTAGAGGAATCATGTCCTAATGTGATGCATATTTTTTTGTAATTTTTTTCCATGTAAATAATTAATTATGAATTTTTTATTACAAAATTTAAAAAATATAAAAAACCTATATGTCTAATCACCTTAACTTGGTCAAAACTTCATGAAATTCAATTTTTTTTAACCATATATTATGCAAAGCATAGAATGCAACACATTTTTTTAACTCAAAAAATGTGATACTGTTTGAAAGCTATAGATGTTTTTCAATCAACCTATCAATCAGGTCTTTAGTCATAATTAAAATAGAAATTGAATATTAATTATTTATTAAATAAAAAGTAAAGAATAATTTATATTGGTGGAAAGCTGAGAATCTCCTTTCAAACCCCTTTTTGTTTCATCAATTTTGCACAAATAAAGTCATCAGCCACATGGGCCATCATATCACTTACATATCACCACTTTCTGGCCCATCATGATCTTGCACATACCCTTTTATGATGTTTAAGGGACATAGGGGATGATGAAATACTTGTAATATAGGGGCTACAATTACTACAATAGTATTGTTATGATCTTCATGTAAAAAACTGTTTATCTTATTACAAAAAAAGGTAAAACATAAGGATTGTTTTTCTTCTTTCACATATAAATCAAAAATTTTTTTAGTATGTATCTTGGTTCATTTGTATCTTTTTTGTATCATTCTCAAGTTTAGTAGGATATAAAATTGATAATAAGATAGTGTAGACATCAAAAATTGGTCTAGGCCCGCGAGTACACATTCAACATAATTTTCTATAGTCTGTTGTCATGATTAAATAATGTTTATTATTTAATTACCTTTCTAACACATATTTCCTCTATTAATTAAATACCCCTTTTCATTAATTCATTAATTCATTATAACATTTATTAACCTTTGATTAATTAAATAAATCATAATTATTTAATTATGTTGCTAACTAATTAATTCTTCCTTCTTAATTAAATAATTTATTATTTAACTACCCCCTTTTTCATACTTTATATATAATTAAATATTTATTATTTAATTATTCAATTCCACCTTTACAACAGTCAAAATAAATAAGTTATCTTTATTTATTTGATTAAATCTCTCACTTTCAAATGTTGAATTAAATTAGCATTTAATTAATATTTATTTGTTTATACCGCATTCTTCTATCAATCAGTTGACTAATCATTCACTCACCTTCTGACTCAAGATCTATTTTTAGTTCTCTAGTTATCTCCGAATTCAACATTTGATTGTCTTTGTGAGAGGACTCTCTGTCACAACTAGTCAGTTAACTAGTTTCAACTCATATGCATGATCTGTTTATTAATTAAATATCTTTATCTAATTAATTAACTCATGTTTGCATTCGAATGCATTATTCTTCAACTTCTAACTTTGTCTTTGACATTCAAAGTCTATTTCAGATATTTTCAAAGACTCTTAACTAAAGATTAAGATCTTGAACTCATGTTCTAATTCACGTTCTAACTTAGTCTTTATCCTGCAGTCTTTTTTGACTCATGTTTTAACTCACATTCTATCTAACACAGAAATCACATTGGATGACATTCATCAATCTCGTCTGTCGATCTCTCTTTTAATCTGAGCCAATCGTTCGAAAATGCAAAATCTATGAAATGGCCTATCAGTATCATTAATCCTCCTCTTGAAATCATACACTTTTGAGAAGAAACTTATCTTCGATATTTTTCTTAGACACTCGACGAAGTTATGCTTGCATCAATACTGAGAAATTTGAGGGCAAGAATACTAATACAACAAAATAGAGAAGAGAAATCAAGATAATTCTAAGGAGTGAATGCATATTCGGTGAGAGCTTTCCATTAATTTGTTTAGTTTATTATGTTTATTTCCTCATTCTTTGTTGTTTGATTTAGATTAATATTGGTTAGATTAAGATTAACATCGTTTATTCTAGTTTACAGATACCTAATCCATATTTTATTCTATGTTACATTTGGTGAACCCGACATGAATTACACTTCCAATTAACACATCTTTTCGTCTTTTCATTTTTCTATTTTTTGTTTTTGCAGGTTATCTTACCGTGCACCGCATTTGTTCAACACATCGAGGCATTTGTATCCACGAACCACATCCGTGAAAAACAATGACACATCTATCATCCCGAACCACATTCGCGAAGTCCTGAACCGCATCCACCTATCAACATTGAGCCACATCCATGGCTCAAAACACCGCATCTGCCTGGTAATCACTTTTTCGCTTTTTGGTCATTTTTGTACATTCATTTTTTTTCATTCTCATCATATACGTTGTTTTTATTTTCGCTAATGTTTGTTTATAGTTGTGTTAAGGTGGATTAACTTAGTGTTTGCAAGATGAAGCATAGAAGACAAAAAAAAAACCAAAACCATTGTTTTCTGCATGACGAAAGTCGAAGACACCAAAAACGTAAACTACTAATCAATTTGCATGCAAGACCTAATGCCTTTGTCTTTATTTATTTAGCATGATTTTTGTTTGGTAGATAGATAACTGCCATTTGGAATAAAAATAATCACTATCTTCTTTGTTTGGTGCGAAAAAACATTTTTGTAACCCCATGATTTGGTACACCGAAGTATCCTCTCCCCTTGCGCATTCGTGTGATCCTGGGTGCAAGAGAAACGGTTACCAACTCTAGAACTTGGGCTTGTCTTGGTGCAAAAAAGTACTCACCCCAAGACGACTCAGACCGATAGCATGCTAGATGCCAAGCGACTTCCAACCAGTATATAAAAGTGGATTCTTGGAGAAACCCAAGAATCACACACACTATTTTGATGAGATGGATAGAAAAGGACTGCCACCGACGTTGGATAGTGCCCCACTAATGGAATTCCCTTACTAAACACCTTGTTGTAGATTTTCCAAAATCCCATCTATTTGTTGGCGCAACAGGGTCGACCTTGTGAAGCCATCTTACATTCTTACGGTTTATGTGTGGAGATGAGATGTATGTCATGGGAGTTTCATGGGTAGAGTAGCTTGGATGCCTCGTATAAGTGAGTGTCATGGAGGGGAGCCAGTGGGGTCAAGCTACTAGTCATCTGCCATAAATATGCGTAGCTGGAGAAATCCAAGTAAGAACTCAACAAGTATTGTCCACAAAGCCTAGTTCGTAAATGTTTTTGGTCTTAAAAGTCCTCTCATCACAAAATGAAAATACATTGATTTTTGTGCTTCTTTTTGTTGTATTCGTCAAAAATATTGATCAACAAATAGAGTCAGTCAAAAGAACTTTCAGAAAACTGCAATTGTCAAAATGTTAGCTGCAACTGTCAGTTTTAACACCGCATCTATCTTAGTGAGTCGCATTTGTTAGGGGAAAAGCCATATGTGTTTTTCAAAACATTTCATTTTCCACAGTCTGGATATTACAAGCCGCAACTATCAAAATTTGAGTCACATGTGTGCATGCAAGCCACATCTATCAATTTTCAAGCCACAAGTGTCTAACAGAGAGTTTAGGTTTACAAAGTCCATATTTAAAACCGCATGCATATTACAAAACCACATTTATCAAAAATAAAACCGCATTTGTTAGCAAAACCGCATGCGTATTTCAAAACCGCATCTGTCATGAGGAAAACTGCATCCGTAAAAAATTCCAAACTCTATCGGTGTCCGAAACAAAATTTTAGTCAAATCACCGCATGCATCATTGTAAACCGTATTTGTTAAATGTTGAACCGCAACTGTTAGGTGAACCGCATTTGACTGTCAACAAAAAACTTTGAAAACCACAAATTGAGTCTGAAACATCATTGTCACTTTCTCTTTTGGTTTCTTAAGATCAACCTTGGACAAAAATTGGAAATTTTTTACTCAAAACCTTTCATCATTAGGTGTCATATACGTCTTAGTCATGATCAATGTCTTAGTCATAGTAATCCTAAGTTGCATGCATATAGATACTTCCTAGGAAATTGCATATCACAGAAATAGATAACTTTCCTCATCATTGGATATGTTCATGTTTCGATTTGTCACAAGTCATTAAACCTAGTCACTTAGTCCTATTTTTGAATCTTTCCAGCTCAATAGTCTAGTTTGGGAAATTCACCTTATCAATTGTCCTTGTCCTACAATTAGGTTCCTTGGTCAAACACAAATCCTTACATGCATTTACTCCATAGGTGGTAGGTTATACCCATCTTAGAATCATTTATTGTCATAGTCTACTCAATATTTTACATATTGTCCATCCTATCATACGTCATCTTAGTATACGTCATTTTAGAAATCATTTTAGCAACATCCTTTATTGTCAAAAAATCCAAAAAGCATAGACATAGGACATATAAATTTTTAGATAGTCTGCATTACCCCATTTTGAGCAAATTTTCATGGTTGAAACAAGGTCTCAAAAGAAATAAAAAGCAATGTCATACCCCGATGAATTCATCAATCCATTCGGAAATCAACCTTCAGGGAAAGAAAGACCACATAGAACTTTTCTTGAGAAACATGTGACTAGGGAGACACATGGACAAATTTACATTGAAGACATAGATGCCACCATACAAGATCCTGAGTTTGCATCCTTCATGGATGAGTGTTTGGAAAATGATCCCCAATGCTATCTAGAAAATTTGCTAGTAGAAGGTGCCACACTACCACCAGGATTTGATATTCATACTTTGAAAACACAATCTACTCAACCAATGCAAACTGCAACGTCAAGTGTTTCAATTCCCCAAATCACTGCAACAATACCAACTGGCATACCAAATCAAACATCATCAATTGTAAACACAACCCCTTTCAACATAACACAAGGTTTACAATTTACTGTGGGAGGAACGTTATCAAACCCCTTTGGCACCAACATGACTAGTAAGAGATCCAAATTTGGCATGAATATACCTATACCAAATCAGAACACGCAAACTATAAATATCCCTATACCAAATCGGAACATGCAAATTGGATATATTCCTATACCAAGTTAGATCACGTAAACTGGATACATTCCTATACCAAATCAGAACACACAGATAGGATATATTCCTATACCAAATCAGAACATGCAAACAAGATATATTCCTACACCAAATCGGAACACATAGACATGATATTTTCCTATACCAAATCAGAATATTCAAATAGGAAATATCCCCAATCTGAATCAGAACATTCTAATGGGATACATTCCCTTGCCAAATCACAACTCATCACAGAACATGGCATTTCAAAATATCCACATTGATCCAAATAATTCCAACAACATGTCCTTGACACAAGTAGATGTCCTCTAAAACCAAATGCAAACTCTTCAACAACAGATGGATAACATGTCTATGTCTGGAAAATGAACTATCTCAGTGCAAGATCTATGTCCATGTCCATTCGACAAAGTGCTCTATATGGCACCTTTACCCCATGGATACATTATACCGAATTTTCCAAAGTATAATGGGAGGAAGAATCCTTTGGAACACATTAGAGAATTCTAAACAAAATGCATGGAAATATCATATGACCCCACATACTTGATGCGATTATTTCCATGAACCCTCATAGGGATAGCATTGGAATGGTTTTCTAAATTACCATATGGTATACGATCTTGGGGTGAATTAGCCGAGAAGTTTGTTGAACATTTTTCCTTTAACATAGACAATAAAGTAACAATAGCAACCTTTTGGCACATGACACAAGAAGATGGCGAGACTTTCACCACTTTCTTTCAGAGATGGAGAAGTCTAGCTAGCAGATGTCCAGTCGAAATACCCAAAAAATAGAAGGTCATGATATTCCTCGAAAACATCAATCCGAAACTGAGAGGTGACTTAGGAGTACATTTTTGCACCTCATTCCTAGAATTGGTACAAAAAGGCATCATCCTTGAAAAGGGCCTTATTGACAAAGATGAAATAAAATTACCAGGCAGAAGCCCAATTGTCCAACATCCAAATGCGTCGAATGATAGAAACAAATTTTGGTCTAGAAATAAGAATGTCATGAATGATGGAATTGTTGATGCTAAAAATATACATACATGACCAGTTATCACACTTATAGGATACAACCTAAATGAAGACATGATGAATAGTCCAGATCAAATGGCTAACTATGTCCAAAATTCACAACAAAGACCACAAATGATATTTCCTACACGTGAATTTACACCTTTAGGACAACCAATCAAGATGGTTTTCAGAGAATTGGTCAAACATAATCTCATTAAACCTTTGGAACCACGAGAATATGATCCTGGATAGTTTAAACTATCATGGTGGGACGACAACACCTATTGTGACTATCATCGCACGAAAGGACACAACCTACATCAATGTCGATAGTTAAAGAATATCATACAAGACTTTGTTGAAAATGGCACGATAGAGGTAAATGGGCAGAAAAATACTAAGAAGAGTGATCATAAGGTCTTCACAGACCCATTACATGACCACACAAAAGGAAAAGCCTTCGGTTTAGGAATCAAGAATAATCCATCTGCCAACTACAACAATACCAAGTATGATGATGGTAAAGGATCAATTGTAAATCACCTCTGAGCTGCCACTGAGAATGTCAACACCATTATCATTAAGAAGCACCCAGAATGTGTTGTGAACATAGGCAGAACTAAAATAACTATTTCAGGTCCTTCTTCTGATCCACCTATGTAGAGCTCCAAGTTTAGATACAATCTCCTCGATCAATTGAGAAAAACCCCTACAAAAATATCTATCTTGGAACTATTGACTTTGTCACCAGAACATCGAGCCATTCTTGACAAAGCTTTGCAGAACACGACTATTCTGATGGACTTAGATGTCAATCGCTTTGAAGAAATGGTGGGATATTTGACCAACTCACATCATGCCACATTTCCCAACAAGATTACTCAGCTGAAAAGTCTGATCATAATGACCCATTAGATCTTGAAGTCCTAGTCCATCAAACCAAAGTCAGACGAGTCTTGGTAGATGGAGGAGTAGATTTGAACCTATGTACCCTAAAATTGGTTAAGGCATTAGGATTCTCAAAAGAATGCATAGACACTTCTAAGATTATATTCATCATGGCTTATGATGATGAGGAAAGATCATCCAAAGGAGTTGTCACACTCCCTATTAGAATTGGCCCAACAATTATGAACACCAGCTTCCAATTCTTGGATCTCACCCTTCCATACAACTTGTTGTTAGGTAGACCTTGGATACAAGCAATAAAAGTTGTACCTTCAACATATCACCAATGTCTTAAATTCCCTTATAATGGCATCGAGATCATGATTGATGGTGATCCAGATCCTTTTCAATATTGTACAATCCTAAGGGAAATTCCACAATGACAAGTACCGGTTAACCAAGAAGCTTCATCATCCACTTTATCCCTATACATTGACCCATCATGTCTTACCAATTCCATTTAATTCAAACCACCATCAAACACTTTTAAGGTCGAGATCCAAGACAAGGTTTGTGGCGAATATCACATAAAGGCATCATACTATGTCAGTCAACTGATTCCACCTAAGGCATATGGCTTACCAATGGCAGATAGAAGGCAGTCAGTAGTCACATTCCATGTTCTGCCTATAATGACATTGACCAAATGGGGAGAGTTAAGTGAAGAAATTGTGGACCACGGTGAGATTACCTCCTGGTTGTATCAAGAAGACATTGAATACCCCCCGCAATCTATTAAAATAGCTAAGGACCAATATGGAAAAAGGCTTTAAGATTATGTAAAATGAAGGCTATGATGAACACATTGGGTTAGGACTACATCAGAATGGAAGGAAAAAATTGATCTCTATCTCACCATGACCGAAATACCTAGGGCTAGGGTGTCAACCGCTAAGAATATGGTTTCCTAGTACTTCATCACCATTTCAAGAGGAAGAGTGTGATTATGTAGGCATCTAGACATCTCATGAACCAATTCCCTCAGTCTACGACGAGTCTCATGAACCACTTCCCCCAGTCTACGATGAATCTCACAAACCACTTCCCCCAGTTTATGATGAATCTCCTGAGTCAAGCGATTGTGAATGGGATTCTTATTCCTCTACTAGTACCATGAACATAGATGATCTCTTTGGAGAATTGGACCTAAAGGTAAAACCTGTACCGAAACCAACTAGTCCCCATCATAGGAAGCACTTGTCTAAAGAAGAATGGCATATATACTATTATTTGGAAACCCTTGATCGTGCATCTTGGGCACCTGCCAAACCATCTTCTGACAACTCAGCCGTTACTATAGTCCCACAATAGAATATAGCTACCTATAGGAAGAAAAAAAAGAAGGAGTTAGTCCTAAAATTTTGTGATCATGTCAACCAATCTCTATTCACCTTGTCAGTTGCTACCTTTAACAACTCTGATGATGACATGCCTCTCATATATCTTGAACTTATCAACTAGAATCAACAAGGTACACCCATCATAAATACATTCGAGAACAACAAAGCAATCACTGAGTTCATGGGACTTAGGGAAGGCATACCAAGAGGGGATCATAAAGCTAGTTTTACCATAGACTTGGATGACAAAGCATATTTTCGGGACTCTATTTACATGTCTAGTCTCAAAAATGAAAATAAAAAGAAAAATGATGCAAAAGAGAAAAATGATGAGTCCCTAGGTGAAAACTGAAAGGCACCTTTGGACGAAGAAATAGTCAAAATAAAGGATATATCTGAGGGCGAAAACATCTCTGAGGCACCCAACGATAGAGGTTTAAATATTCTCCCCATTGAACAAGAAAAGTCACCGATGCTAGTAGAAGAGTCTGTTGCAGTCAACATAGGTACAAAAGAGAATCCTCAGATGGTATATTTTGTAGCTTTTTTAACAGAGACAGAAAAACATGAGTTTAAGGACTTCTTCAAAAAGAGACAGATAAACTTTGCATGGTCATATGCTGACATGCCTGGGCTGGATCTAGACCTAATATTGCACCATCTACCATTAGAGCCAAGTATTAAGCCAGTCAAACATAAGCTAAGGAAAATGCATCTATAGATTGCTCTACTGGTCTAGGTAGAACTTAAGAAACTCTTGGATGTTGGATTTATAAGAACTATAGACTATGCAGATTGGATTTTGAATCTTGTGCTAGTGACTAAACCAACTGGGGGCATTCACATTTGCATAGACTTTAGAGACATCAACAAGGCATGTCCTAAGGATGACTTCCCTTTGCCAAACATAGACATGATAGTATATCTTACAATAGGATACGAGATGCTATCCCTCATGGATGGTTTCTCTGGATATAACCAAATCAAAATCATTCCTAAAGACCAACATAAGACAAATTTCATGTGTCCATGGGGCACGTGCTATTGGAATGTTATGCAATTTGTGCTTAAGAACGTAGGAGCTACCAATCAACGAGAAATGACTACATTTTCCATGACTTTATACACACTCTCATGGAATATTATGTAGATGACATTATATCTAAATCAGAATCAAGGGCAGATCATTTGAAGGTTCTAGACAAGATATTCCAGAGGCTAGAGAATTACAACATCAGGCTAAATCCGAAGAAGTGTGTCTTTGGAGTGAAATCAGGAAAACTGTTAGGGTACATCATTTCTAGAAGAGGTATTGAAGTAGATACAGAGAAGGTAAGAGCTACCATAGAAATGCCTCCTCCTGTCAGCATTATTCAACTAAGAATACTACAAGGAAGATTATAGTCCATTAGGCATTTCATTGTACAACTGGCAAACAAACTACACCCATTTCAACATTTTCTCAAGAAAGGAGTACCATTTGTGTGGACACCTAAATGTCAAAAATATTTCCAACAAATCAAGGACTACTTTCTCACTCCACCTATTCTCATGCCACCTATAGATGGAAAACCGTTGATACTATACATTTCAGCAACACAATCAACATTAGGAGCTCTTCTCGCACAACACGATGATCAAGGTCATGAGAGAGCAGTCTACTACATCAATCGTACCTTGGTAGGATATGAATTAAACTATAGAAACATAGAATGTGCCTATCTTGCGGTAGTATTTTCTACTTAAAATCTACAACACTATATGCTCAATCACCAAACAATGGTTGTTGCAAAGATTGATCCCCTCAAATATCTCTTAAGTAAGGCAACATTAATTAGCCAATTAGCTAAATGGGTTATGATACTTAGTGAGTATGACATCCAATATTTGGAAAGGAAGGCTATAAAAGGACAAGTGATTACAGATCAGCTAGCAGATGCACCCATGAAGGCAGACCATCCTTTAGTGGTGGATTTTCCTGACGAATTTATCTTTAAAATTAACACTAGAAAAAATTGGAAATTATACTTTGACGGGTCACATACACAACGTGGTTCAGGAGAAGCTATTCTATTTGTTACACCTCAAGGTGAAACCATTCCTAAATCATTCAGGATTTCTTTCCCTTGCACCAACAACATAGCAGAGTATGAAGCCTTAGTCATAAGATTAAAAATGGCAACACAATGGAAGATTAAGAGTCTACATGTTTTTGGTGATTCTCAGCTAGTAGTCTGGCAAGTAAATGATGATTATGAGACTAAGGATGAGAAAATTTCCCCCTATAAGTGCATGGCTAACAATTTAAAGCATTACATTGATCATATTTCCTTTCAACAAATACCACATATTCAAAATAGGGCTGTAGATGCTATGGAAACCGTGGGTTCCTTGTTGGATATTCTGAGTAATGTGCCTAAATTTGAGTTTTTGGTTGAACAACTATTGGTCCCCGCCTATGATGTCCCCGATTCTGTGATGGTGTGTACAATTGTTGGTCCTACGTCCCCTTGGTATAAAGACATATTTGACTATCTCACTAACCAAACTTTACCTCTAGACCTATCAAATAACAAACGTCGAACCTTCATCCGTAAGTCGGCTAAGTACACCATCATCGGAGATACCCTGTATAGATGTACCTTAGATAACGCCCTAATGAGATGTCTTGATGCTAAAGAAGCACAAACAAATTTGCGAGTGGTGCATGAGGGTATATGTGGATCCTATTTGAGTGGTACTACTTTAGCCCATAAGATTATGAGATTAGGTTATTATTGGCCTACAATGGAGAAAGACTCATATATCTTTGTAAAGAAATGTAGACAGTGTCAGATACATGGAGATTTGAAATGAGAACTAGCACAAGAGCTTCGTTTGATTACATTACCATGGCCTTTTTCCCAATGGGGTCCTGACCTCATAGATAAGATACACCCTCCATCATCCATCGACCATAAATTCTTTATAACCACCACCGAATAATTCACCAAATGGATCAAAGCTATTCCAATGACCTACATGACCGACACGCAAATATCCAAGTCTATTTTAAACTATATCATTTGTTGGTATGGTGTACCCCAATCCATAATCACAAACAATGGCCGCCCAGTCAAATACCAAGAAGTACGCCATTTATGTGAAGAGTTTCATATCAAACATCATTTTTCCACCCCGTATTACCTGTAAGGTAATGGCCAAGCCGAGGGATCTAATAAAACCATTGTTAGAATCCTAAAGAAGACTATCAATGATGCTAGTCATGACTGGAACCTACAACTAAATCCTTCCTTATGGTCTTACCGTACAAGCATCCATACTCCCACTGGCGCCACTCCATATTCCCTAGTATTTGGATCCAAAGCTATCTTACCTATTGAGGTTGAAATTCCTTCCTTGAGGGTATCCTTGGAAGGTCACATTGACGATGAAGAATACCGTATATCTTGATTACAAGAGCTAGAATTATTGGATGAATGAAGACAAAAGGAACTAGACCATTTGTAAGCATATCAGAATCATCTTCGTCGAAGCTATAATAGGAAATTTTTAAATAGACACTTTGACATTGGTGACTTGGTTTTAATGGAGAATCCTAAGAATCAAAATGAATGAGAAAAATTGGGTAAGTTTGAACCTAACTAGTTAGGGCCTTATATTGTCACAGAAGCCTTTTGATCAGGAGCATACCAACTCTCTACTCCTGAAGGAGAGCCTTTTTTGTCACCTATCAATAGTCTTCATCTAAAGAGGTTCTATGCTTAGCTTATGAGAATCCGTGTCTTAATCTAGAAAATACAAAAAAAATGGAAAAAATAAAAAAATGGTTACCTTGATGAAAACCTGGCAAACAGGCATCCTTGTAAAACCAAAAAAATGACAAAAAAAAGAAGTAAAGAGAAATAATCCATCCACTAGTGAAAACCGCTTTGGTGGCGCTATGGATAAGTACCATGGTGAAAACCTAGCAAATAGGCACCATGTGTAGTCAGACCCGCTCTTTCGTCTACCATCATTCCAATCAGACTTTGCACCATCCCTCATAATAAATGGTTGTCCTATCCATTGCTTGGAACAATTGGCATCTAATATCCATTCTGTCACACTCCCCACTCCATCTCACAGGTTTTATTCCCGACTGGGGGAAAATCCTTGTTCTGTTCCATGAAGACCTTGTACATAGAATTACACCATCGGAAAATGTCCTGAAAAAAATCCAAAAATAGTAGAAAACTTCAAAAAGACAAAAAAATCAAAACATATCAAAAAATCCCAAAAAACAGAGTCAAGTCAGTCATGTCTTGTCAATCATGTTGAGTCGGTCATGTTAAGTCAGTCGTAGACATAGTCAAACTATGTTGCCTCTACGACTGGGACGTAGGCAAGGCCATCAATCGATGTGCCCCCGAGGCATTAGGTCTGTTTGTCTAGGTTTGTAATGTGTCACACACATTAAAATCATGACTCTTTGTACATTTAAAGTCATTGGTCATTTCGAACTATGAGGTCTTTGCGTGTAAAAGGTAGGAAACACTAATCAATTGATGAGCTCTCGATACCACAATAGGTCAGTCTAATAGGGTTCATTCACATTCAATTCATCATCACACACATTGCATATCATTCAATTAGATGCATGACTTTAGCCACATTAGGTCAGTCCTTTAGGCTATCACCTCATGTCATACATTGTCAATACAACACACACACTTTTAATTAGTCAACGAATGAAAACAAGTCATGCACCAATAAGGAAACATCTCAAATAGTCATCAAGTGAATATCATACACATTGTCAAAACGATCAACTTATGTCTTTGCAAGATATGTCTTTCTTGTCAACAGATGTCGTCAAATGTCATAGCCTCATGTAGCTTGTTGCATCAACGTCATCAGGCTCCAACGTCTTATATGACACATGCCCTTTCTGAAATCAGGCTTTGTCATGCCTTATAAAAATTGTCACCAAGTTGAAACCAGACGAGAAATGTCTTATTGTGGTATGTGTCATCCCTCACATTACGCTATGGCAAACATCAAACAATCAAACAATCCCACAAGATCAAGTTTTGACAAATAATTTTATTTGGCTTTATGACTTTATATCTTATTTTGTCTTATTTCTTCTCGATTTGTGAATTTAGTCTGGTTACTAGCTTTCTCAAGGATGTCCCTTGAAGGATTTAGAGAAGCAAGGATATCTCAGAACTCTTTTTCTTTGGCTGATGTCTATCAACTATCTTTTTAAACATTGGTTTTTGAGTCATGTTACTATTTTCCTAAAGGATTTCCTATCAAGGATTTAGAGGAGCAATTATGTCTTATTACCCATCTTTTATTTGTTTTTTGTCTGTGGTTTGTTAAGACAAAACGACTGGGGCAATCTTGTCCTTAGTATCAGTTAAGACACTCCTTGTCTACGACTGTCTATTTTTCACAGATGGATGACTTTGTACACTATGGTCTATCTCATATCATAGTGTGTACTATCCATTTGTGTCATGTCCCACCCAATTATGATAACAAGCAAAGCATAGCATACTTGCCAAAATATCGAAGATCATGTGTTTTTCAATCAATCAACCTTTGTTATTTCTTACATTCTGAATTCATTCGTGCTAAAATTTCTCTTCTCCAACATGATGATAAAGTCCTGTGACACAATCAAACATTAGAACATTTGCATTTACATACATTCTATAAACATTTCATATAGTTACATTGCATTAAACATCTTCATTACATATTTACAAAATCATGACATAATAGGAATTTCATCATCATAAGATACATAATGGAAACATTACGATTGTACAACTCACCATCAAATATAAATAACATCATATCCATTCATTACATCCGTTATCATAAGTAAATAAGTCATCCATAACATCATACACTGCATAAAATCACATGTAGAAGCATTAATTCATAACACATATACATACATCATCTAGGAAAGATAATCATATAGAAGCAATGCATCACCATAAAATAGAACTGCATATCATATAGAAGCTGCCAAAATCATATATATATATATATATCACTCAAAATAATGTGTCACAGTACAATATCAGAGTATATCCATAAATAAAATTAGCTCGTAGGCTCTCTGATCAAATACAATGTCTACATATGTAACATTATCATCGTGTCCCATTGCCACTACTGTCACGTGGTGAAGGTGGTGGGAAAAGCCTCGAAGGTTCTCTCTGTGAGGTGGAAGGCCTCTCATATGGACCTTCCCTCAGTGGTCCTACCACACCTTATGTACTCTGTGTCCTGGTATGACTCCTGCCTTGTGATCTCTAACTGCAAACCTCTGAAAAGCTAGGAGCTCGTCTCTCTGTTGGCACCACTCCCTCATATAAATCCCTTTAATAGGTAGCTCTCTCAACTAATCTAACTAACTCCCATGCCATCAGATGAAGACAGATTGAAAAGGTGTCTGACCTCTGTGAATTGCTACTCTATCTCTTGTTGTCGGGCTACGCCTGATCCCTCTCCATGAGTGCACTATCTCTCTCTACCTGGATACTGTCTCTCTCTACACAGACACTGTCTCTCTCTATCCTCATAGTATCAAGCTCTGCTATCATCAGTCTCAATCTCTCCTCCAAGTCCACCCTATCACCATCCCTAGGGGCATCATCCTACCGTCTCCCCTCCACAATCCGATCCTTGAGCTCTCTCTCCTGCTCCTCCATTGTTGCCTCCTCCCCATATCCTGCCAGAACACCTAGAGGGTCTATGTATATATATTCATATCAACATCCTTTGCGGAATCCACTCCTCCAATATCTACATCGGCTCGCTCCTCTACAACTGCCTCCTTGACAACATGCTTATCTCCGCCTTGTACATCCACTCCACCTCCGGTTTCCAACATCGGTACATCCTCTATTGCTGCCTCTCGGATAGGTGAAATTCCACCTACCTGACCTCCTCTCCATCCTCTCCATCCTCGCCTACCACCTCTACCATCATCACCCCTCCCTCTAACTCTAGCACCTCCACCTCTCCATCGTCCTCTTGGTCATGTGCCTCATCTCTCCACTAGTGCGAACAAATCTGGATTGGTGTATGGAATAGGATGATGCTCTACCCACCATGCATCATATGCAGTTGTTGTCTTTGGGTTTGCTAATCCATCTCTCCATCCCCACTATATTGGAAATAAATCTTGTATCTCTGCCTCTACAGTAGAAACATGAATCATGGGCCCCCAATATGGAACCTCTCTCGAAGAATGAGAAAACTCTGCTCTACTCCAAGGATCATCTTGAACCTCGCTGAACTGTCTCAAAACCCTATTTGGTAAGTGTCTCTCTATGATGTGCACACTCGAAACAGTCCTCTCAATCAGGTACTGTGTCTGTCTGCAAAATGACAAATGTATATCCTCATCCGCCCACTCCTCACAGTCCATGTATAGTCTCCAAGTGAACTGATCTAAAATTTTGAGTGCATGTCTCCAATATCTAGTGTCTCCCACATGGCTCTGAATGATGTGCCCTGTGTATCAGAAAACATACAAAGGTCTCTCTCATCGCTATACAGTAATCGGAGGACGAAACACAACTATCCTCTCCCAAGCCCACACCATCAGTAGAGTGGTCCCACAAATCAATGAATATGCATCTCTATATGCAATATCATGTAAATGAAAATATAACATCCCCAATAGAAATGGACCCCAAGCATACCTAGTTTCTCTCTCCAACATCCCCGCCAACATCTCACCCCATCCAACTAGAAAACAATGACCCCGTCGGTCTGGTAGAACTATCCCTCCTATCAATGTACATAATATATAGTCAATCCTCTCATATCTATCAGCTAACACTGACCATTTGATCTCATAGTGCTCGATAGCGAGCCTACTGATATCGTCCACCTGATAAAATCTCACAAGCTCGGTCAATCCATGTTGGGTATCATACATCACCCACTCTCCTCTAATAGATAGTCTCAATATCCTATACACATCCTCCAATGTGACAGTAGCCTCCCCAGTCGGCAAATGAAATGATGATGTCTCAAAGTGCCATCGCTCGCACAAAGCAGTGAGCATCCCCCTATTCGCCCGAATGGTGGGCATCGAAAGACAGTGACGTAGACCAAGTCTCCACAGAAGCCGTATCTCTACACTAGTCAGATGATCTCTCAGATCGAATGTGTCAGGACGTATCTCTCACGTATATATAGGATCTAATACAACCTGCATTTAAACCATGATGTCAAGAATTTTCAAGTTTTTCTTAGAATTTTTTTTCAAAAATTTTACCAGCCAAATGCGGCTCACTTAAACAGATGCGGTGAATTTTTACAAATGCGTTGCACAACACCTAATTTGCATTGCATATTACATATGCATCGCACATTTCCCACACCTGTTTCTACCTACCACACATGCGGTGCATTTTAACAAATGCAATGCATTTTCTATAGCCTATCTACCTACTAAATATGCGTTTCACTAATGCATATGAGGTTCACTACCCCACATGCGTCTATTTCTAATGGAGATGCATTGCATAAAGACATATGCGGTGCCTTATAATGCAAATGTGTTTAACCCCTAAAATTCCTAACCTAACCTAGACATGTTTTCGCACATGCGTCATTTCGTAGTCAAATGCGGCGAATACGATGACATATGCATCGTTCACGAAGGACCGCATATGCTAATCAAGTTTTCAAGACCTAGAAATACATGCAAAAAATAAATTTCAAGAGTTCGTTTTCAGGTGCATACCCGTGGTCCTGCGTCGGCTGGCTGCCTGAAGGTCTAGATTTGATATCCTTGATGCACAACATAGGGAATGGGTGCCATTTTTGTCTGCTAGTCAGAGAAAATTCTTTATTTTCCAAACTCTTTCGGGTGCAAATGAATTAGTTTTCAACCTAATTTCTATTTATAGATAGGGTTTGGGTGGCATTTCTTCTACCCTTGTCTATTCGCCGCTTAACCTTTCAACTTCAAATGACCCGTACACATCTGTATCACCTCCAATTTCAATTCCGTCAACTCCATAGCATTTCTAACTATCAAATTGACTTATCGAGAACATTTCCTAATTTTTTTGAAAATTTTCAAAAATATTCAATTTTCCTGAGGTGGCATACCTTGACCTGTTTCATGCTGGGGCACGATCGGGGCATATTTTCTTTGACACAGCGCTGAAACAACATTGTATCAAAGAGGGGAAAACTGTAGACACTGAAAAATTGGTCTAGGCCTGCGAGTACACATTCAACATAATTTTCTATAGTCTGTTGTCGTGATTAAATAAGTTTTATTATTTAATTACCTTTCTAACACATATTAACTCTATTAATTAAATACCCCTTTTTAATTAATTCATTAATTCATTATAACATTTATTCAACTTTGATTAATTAAATAGATCACAATTATTTAATTATGTCGCTAACTAATTGATTCTTCCTTCTTAATTAAATAATTTATTGTTTAATTTTCCCATTTGTCATACTTTATCTATATATTTAACCCCCTTTATCAATAATTAAATATTTATTATTTAATTATTCAATTCCACCTTTACAATAGTCAAATTAAATAAATTATCTTTATTTATTTAATTAAATCTCTCACTTTCAAATTTTGAATTAAATTATTTAATTCATATTTATTTGTTTATACCACATTCTTCTATCAATCAGTTGGCTAATAATTCACTCACCTTCTGACTCAAGATCTAGTTTTAGTTCTCTAGTTATCTCCGGATTCAACATCTGATTGTTTCTGCAAGAGGACTCTCTATCACAACTACTTAGTTAACTAGTTTCAAATCATATGCATGATCTGTTTATTAATTAAATATCTTTATTTAATTAATTAACTCATTTTTGCATTCAAATGCATTATTTTTCAAACTCTAACTTTGTCTTTGACATTCAAAGTCTATTTCAAATATTTTTGAAGACTCTTAACTAAAGATTAAGATCTTGAACTCGTGTTATAACTCACGTTATAACTTAGTCTTTATCCTGCAGTATTTTCTGACTCATGTTCTAACTCACGTTCTATCTGACATAGAACTCACATTGCATGACATTCATCAATCTCGTCCGTCGATCTCTCTTTTAATCTGAGTCGATCGTTCGAAAACCCAAAATCTATAAAATGGCCTGTCATTATCATTATTCCTCCTCCCGAAATCATACACTTTTGAGAAGAAACTTATCTTCGATATTTTTCTTAAGACACTCAACAAAGTTATGCTTGCATCAATACTGAGAAATCTGAGGGCAAGAATACTGAAATAACAAAATGGAGAAGAGAAATCAAGATAATTTGAAGGAGTGAACGCATATTCGGTGAGAGCTTTCCATTAATTTGTTTAGTTTATTATGTTTATTTCCTCATTCTTTGTTGTTTGATTTAGATTAATATTGGTTAGATTAAGATTAACATTATTTATTCTAGTTTGCAAATACCTAATCCAAATTTTATTCTACGTTATAGATAGTATTGTATTGTACTCTATTTTAGTTTTTTCTTGTAGAATCTTCATTTTTTCTCAAAACGTAATGATACCAAATCATAACAACATCGTCTATGTTTGGGTGGTGAGGACCAAGCCTCTAAACACATACAATAGGCCTACTGCTACTTTTCAAACACCAAGTTGGACAACACTAAGAGGAAATCAAACAAAAGGGTTTATACAACATTATTCCCTAGATTAAGTGGGACAATGCCAATGGATATGATTTCATGAATAATCATTTGGAATCATAGCTTGATTAGCATAAAAAAAAGAAACTTAGAACCTCAAAAAACAATTGTACTATCACTTGGTGGTGAGGTTTTCAAGGGTTTATATCACCCAAAACTAAAAACCTAAAAAAAAAATTGCACTATCACTTGGTGGTAAGGGTTTCATTGTAGAAAGTTACTAATAATATCATTTCCATTTACAGGTTTATATTTTTCCATTCTATTCTTCAAGCCAACAAAATAATACACACTACCATTCATTTACATTTCCAAAAATCAAATCTTTCAAACTACATTTCAAACTTTGACACATTTATTTCACATAAAATACATAAAATCATATTGCCACAACTATGTGCCTATTCTACACCACCAGCTATCTCAAAAATTCTTCTCAACTCAAACAAACTAAGACAAACCTGACACTACCACGCATAACCCACCAAAACCAAACAAGCATACATCACACAAAGAGGATGAGAAGGGAAATGAAACTTGTAGTGTGTGATTTCCTTTTATAGAAGCTCAAACCCTAGCTTAGTCGACAAACTCTCGCCCACAATACTTTTTCTTGAACAAGAAAAAATGGTCGGGCCCTCCTTTATTTTACTTTGATAACTCATGGTTTCAGCTAGAAGGTATTCATCTAGAGGGGTTTCGACCGAAACACTACTGGTTGAAAACATGCTACCATGTCAATGCCATGACATTGTTTCATGGTTCTGACCAAAAGCCACTTATTTAATACCTTCCAGTTGAAAATTGTTCGCTCAAAACTATTTATTTAGTCAAAACTATGACATAATATTTTTATTTTACCCAACATCATAACTTTTCTCAAATGATTGTGGATCCATTTCTCTCCAAAATGTGTGGTATTTATAGGATAAAATGGTGAATCAAGGGCTAAAATTGATTTTATCAATCGATGGCTGAGATGAAAAGTGACGTGAAGGCACATATCAAGGATTATCATCAATGGATGAGAATGCAAGATCACATGGATCAAAGAATCAATCAATGGCTCACAATGATCAAAGGAAGCATACTTTCAAAGTTGTTAAAAAGTTACAAAAGAATATTCCCTTTTTGAACTCAAATAGAAGAAAATTCAAAGGGAACATTCTTATTCAAGTGGGAGGGGGTGAGGCAAAATAGTAATTAGTTAATTAATTTATTTTTTAATTATGCAAGTTGAGAGGAAATTAGGATGGTCATTAAATAATTTATTTATTTAATGAAAAGGGGATGTCAATTTCATTTAATTCAATAATTTAGGTTTATTCAAAAAAATGAGAGGACATAAGGTGTTTAATTTAAATAATTGGCATTATCCGATTAAACAAGGTAAAAAGCTAGTGTGAAATGGTCAAATAGCCAAATAATAGTGGTAATTTTTTTAACAAGATAAATTGATGCATTTTATTAAATAACAAAGATCATTCAATTTAAATAGTCAAAAGAGAGGTGATTTTCAGGATGAAGTGGTGTTATTAGCTAGATTCAAGTGTGTAATTTCATTCAGGTCAATTTTAAGTGTCTACGAAAAAAATTGAGAATTTTTAGGGGTACAATTGATCTAAGTTCAAGAAATGAAGATTCAGTGGAATACGTACCAAAAGTAATGGATAGATGCTCAATGTTTAAAAGTTTTATTTTGATACAAAAATTTGAGAATTTTACAAGCTATCAAGTTATACCTGGATCAAGAAGAAATCATGCCAAATGCTAGGAATGACATTAGGTAATGAGAATATCTTATTCTCCAATACAAGTTGAGGGATATAGAGGGGAAATATGGACTCTTAATATTGGTACACTGAGGATGAAAAGTCCCATTTGAATTCCTAGATGCAAAACATAAAAACTCTAAAATTAAATATATTTTATAACGGGATGAGCGGGTTTTCAAGATTTGTGGGGATGTTATGTAGGTATGTAATTTATTGAAAGTTAAAAGCTCTGAAAAACACACAAAAATACAAGGCAAACACTTATACTTAGCCAAGTTTAGTTTTTGAAAACCTACGAGGTTGATTCAAGTATATAAGGTAGGAAATAATCCACACTAGAAAAGACATATTTTGAACACATTGGAAACACTAAGGGTGTTTTAGATTGATTGTAAATAATGGGTTAAATTTTAGTAAGACATGCAAAATAGAAAGGACTCAAGAAAAAATCAACATGTTATGAATTTTATTCCCAACAGCTTGAACTAGTAGTTCATATTTACTAATAACTCTTCTAGTGAATATGGAATTCTATTTTAACAGTAATTACTTCCTTTGAATGGTCAAGGTTGTTGGAAAATGGTCAATGCTCCCCTTGAAATTTATGGCATGGACTAACCATTCTCATGGATCCATTAACTTTGGTAGTTGTATCAGGCATTAACAGGATGCTGTTTTGGGTGCAACGGTAACTATGGGCCAACAAGTGGTATTAGAGTCAAAGGTGTCAGGTTCAAATCCCCTTGGGTAATGCTGACGGGGATTTTGTTGGTAGATGGTCAATGCGCGGGCTATAACTTGATAGCTTGTAAAATTCTCTAATTTTTGTATCAAAATAAAACTTTTAAACATCGAGCATCTATCCATTACTTTTGGTACTTATTCCACCAAATCTTCATTTCTTGAACTTAGATCCATTACTTTATCACATAGAGTCTTAGTAAAAGTTGACTAGAGGCACAATGTAGTGAATTGGGGAGAACCAAGCGTCATATATTAAGTAGCGTAGTGACCAAAATATTATACATGAAACTATGTTAAGTCTATAAATCCCCCAACACATCATCCTAAGTGTTTTAATCATAACCATTAGTCCTTTTAGATTTTTAGTGAATGATATGAGCACATAAATCATTATATAATAGCTATGTGTTTGTGAGCTTGACACCACCTTCATTTATAAGAAACAATGTGATGATTGATTAAGGAAGATGCTTGGATCCTAACTAACCAAGGGAAATTATTATGGTTGTGTTGGTAAATAAATTTGTACACGTTAAAACTCATCAATAATTATGGGGGTAACAAACCTTCCTCAAGATGGTGAGGTTAACCTTGTTTAAAATAAAAATCTCAAGGTTTTAGGAAATTATTGAAAGAAAAAATGGCTAGCTGTTATAACCATATAGCTTGATGTCGACCAATATTAAATAGTGTAGGAACCTAGGAAACTAAATAATTCTATGGCATAATTCTTATATTCTTTACATTGTTAGCACCTTACATACTTACACATTATTCACAAGATTCAACCAGTCATAATTGAACAACATGTGTCACAAATGCATACACATCCATATAGAAACTAGCATCTAGACTTAATTATATTATTTTGGAGCGATGCATCCACTAAAATTCATGTGTCAAACATAAACACACATAAATATAGGAATTGGAATCTAGAATTAATATATATTATGACTTCAAGAATGTTATGCATGAAATAAAAGAGGCTAATGATGGTGGGAGGGAAGATTATGTAAAATTTTCATTGGTCTTACAAGTGGTGGGAAAAAACTTGAGGATTTGTGTTCATCATGATGTTAGTTGCACACCAACAGTGTAGCTAAATCCTCATAGACAGACCACAAAAACCCATCTTTACTTGAAAGGCTGAACTAGGACAACCTAAATCCTAGGCTAACTCAACAATATTATGGATTTAGCTTTAACCATTCAACAATATTATGGAATCAAAATATTTGCATTAAAATATTTATTTATTTATCTCTTATTTTGATTTAAAAAAAAAATTTAAATAGCTATTCTAAAATAAAGCATGAAAATTATTAAAAAGTAAAATGGCTCCTAGGTATTATCCACGCATGCCTCAAGAATTAACCAAATCAAAGTAAACTACTCTATATTTCACCAGATTACTTCATAGCTAGGCATAGAATGATGTGAGATTTTAAAGAAGTGGGGGTTTATTTGGACACTTGGTAGGTTTTGTATGCACCCTTAAACGATGTAGCATACAATATTTTCGAACTAAACAAACAACCAACTACATAATATTTCATACTAGGTGGTGGATTTAAAATCAGCTTTGATATTGATTAGCTTCTATGTGAATAAAAGTTTTTAATCTGGAATGATTCAGAAAACAAGAAAAGGAACAAAACTTAAAGAAGTTTTGGCTCTCCGACATCCACAAATTCTAAAATTAATTCAAAATGAAACATATCCTAGAGTTTTATAGGAATAAGAAACATAGAAGATTAGGAAAATACATGAGAGGAAATGCAAGGGATCAATCACAAGGTACGTGTAATATGGCAACTAGAAGGAGAATTATTGACAAAGTCAATAGAGGTCAACCTTCTTCAGCACATTGATATCTTTCAAGATCTTCACCTTTATTATCACTAGGTTTAGTGTAGTAAAATACATACCCTTGAATTTTCACACTTGTTTGGGCCCATCTTTCTTTATTTACACTTCTTTATGGCTTAATTGGCCCTATTTTATGACCACAAGCCCTATCAATGACATTTTTCTAGTTAATCGTAACACTCTCAAATGCATGTGGATCTCGTAATGACTTTGATTGGTGTGTCCCTAATTTTTGGTCAGGAATAAAATTCCACTAAGGGTGTCTTTATCCCCCAAGGTCCCAAAATCCTTATTTTGAGGCATCCTTTTTGGGTCCCTTTTTGGTGTCTATGCCCCAAGTTTCATCACTTGGGACTAAGACACCACTTAGGTTATCTTATTCCTCCTTGAGTCACTTTTGAGATTTGATTTCAAATTTTGGCAAGATTTAGCCTCCTTTAATTAATGATTTCATATGTTGGCTTGGTGTGATATGATTTCAGGATATTAAGCATAGACAAGTATAAATACAAGGTTCATCCTAGCAACTTGAGTATTCATTCCTAAGGAGAATTTATGAGATCAAGTTCATTCAAGAGAAATTCATCAAGCAATTAGATCCATCATCAAGTTTCAAGCATCATGTCGAAGATTTTTCTTGCATCATGTGTGTTGTTGTGCTAACATTTGTGATGTAGGGTTTTGACCTAAGAAAATAAGTATTTCAAGATCTATCAAGCATTTCAAGATCCATGTCCATTGCAGCCATTACACACAAGTTTGTAGTATTTGCAATGGTTTGGTGAGTTGTAGCATTGCATGTTGTTCATTCATAATTTCCTTCATCATTTCTATTTAATTTCAAGGTTTAATTACCGATAAGGGGTTTGACTAAGGCAAACCCCCATTCACTAACAATCCACAAGTTTTTCCATCTTGTCCATTTGTATTCACAGATCTAGGTTGAAGACTTGAAGATCAGTTGGAGTGCAATGTTGTCAAAGTTGTCATCTTCATAGAAACTCACCTATAGGTCAAATTCGATTGTTTTAGAACCTAAGATATGAGGAGAAGCAATTACAAATCTGGGAGCTCAAGACCACATTTACACTCTTCATAAATTTAGATCAACACTAAGACGAGAGTAAAGGCATCTTAATCCTCAAGGTGGAATTTTTTAGAGATTCTTCAAGATTCTATTGCATTATTTGAAGATTTTGTTTCTACCCCAAAAAATAGTAGTGGGACTAAGATGGGAGTAAAGGCGTCTTAGTCCTTCAAGGCATATTTTGACAATCTATTTGCATTTCCAAAATCCTTTTAGCATCTCCAGGTTTCCCAGGTACACATACCCTAACATGGAGTTGCTCATTTTTAATATTAGTAAGCTTCATTTTGGTCATTTTGAGTGTTTTTCATATCACAGTGTGTTTTCAAACATTCTCTTTTCCAAGCATTTTCTTGGTGGTGAACCCCTTAATCTGATAGAACACCCCCTCCTAGGTCCAACTAGTTGTGTATTGACTCACCTTGAGAGGTTGATAGTCAATCCTATTAGGGTTCTTAGGACATATTCAAATGAACTAGGTAGAATAAGAGGAAAAGGTACCCCCTTTTATATTCCCAATTTTACCATTGTTCACCAAGATAGTAACTTGAATCCGAATAGGATGAAGGAACTTCCCATATATTCAGAATGATTACTTCAATATTTTGTTCCTACATTTTGGATCTATCTCAAGGTTAATACTTCGGGGAATAAGCCACACCTGAGGTTGGTGCATTTCTTTGCCACATTCGTAATACTAGGATTCTTAGTATTCTAATAACTTAAGCTCCTCCTTCGCAGACTTTTGAAACATATAACCTGATCTAGATATGATTCTATTCGTGATCCAAATTTTGCATTACAATCTATTTCTCCTACAAGCACAAGTTCCACATATTAAATCCCTTAAAATAAAAACACTCATAAAACTCTCATGAGAACAAAACCATCATTAATAAATCATTATTTTAAACACATCATAAATACAACACTTTTAAAAATAATATTCTTTCCTAATTATCCCTTTTAATCGGGTTATCAGACCTTCAAACCCTCGAGAAAATGTAAACATTTAACTTCAAACTTAACACTGTTACCTAGTACTTGGTACCCGATACTTCAAATTTTACCCAAAAATAAGATCTTTTCTAGACCTCAAATTCCACTGGAACCTCCACACTTTCCTAGACCTTTACTCCCAAACCAAAACACTTCATCTAAAGCCTTTCTTAACATTTTTACACTTCTAGCCTTTTGGTACCTGGTACACTTGAATCATGAAGTACTCCAAAAATTCCCTTTGACATTTTAACTTCCATTGATCTCTTACACTAGCTAGCACCTTCCATAAGAATTTTTTGTCACTTGGATCCCCAAGTCTTACAATCTTGGGGAATTTTGTGAGACCGCACAATAACTTGCAACCAGTAAAACCAAATTTAAAAGAAAGATGAGATCAAATCACCCGCTGAAAATTATAACTTATACATATTTTCAAACAATAAGTCTGTACCTGTACTTGGACTCTAACCTAAAGATAATAAAATTTATTTGAAAAGTATTAGTTTGTTCTTTGATTAATTCCAATTTTTGAAACTTGGTGAAAATTTTAGTTCATTGACATTGAACTACATAATTTAATAATCCTCCAAAGCCAACCATGGATAGAGCCTTGCTAGCAGTCAAGCATCCATAGCCTCAAATTTTTTATCTTTGTAATTCCCCCAAACATATTTCTACTACCATTCACGCATCCATAGCCTCGATAGAGATATTTGGATAGCCTAAAGAGTTGAATTTTCTCTTTTGATATTTATTTGATATTCTTTTTTTTTCTTTTGATATTTCATTATAAGCTCATTTGCTTCAGCTTGCAGGAAATGAAACCCACTATTAGGTTGGGAATCATAGTGGTAGAAAAATCTACCTTTTGATTTTTCAATCAATGCAAATCCCTTCATTGTTTCACCAATTCAAAAAAAATCATTTAATTATTCACTCTAGGTACGACTTTCCAGCTAAATTTTACCACCCTTATGTCAAATCCCAACTAACTACAAATCATTATCTATTAAAAATATGTATAAGTTAAAATTTAGCAGCAAATAATTCAATCACCAAATTAAATTTAAATTTAGAACTACCAGTTACTGGACCCTTCCATTTTTTTAATGGCAAGCGCTAAAATCATCGACTAGCAATTCCAAATTGATGACGTTGCACCAACATTAATGCATCAGAGCTTTCATGATTCCACTTAATTTCAACCATCATACTCTGCATTTAATTCACATGCCTTAGCACACACGTATCATATCCTTTTAATTTCCAGATGTTGACGTGTGCCACCTTATTGGCTTGATTTTTCTTCCCGCATTGCACACATGGACACCTTCATGATTAATATGGCTCAATGAAATATAATGAAATGACCACCATCAATTTTGAAATCTTCATTTTTCTAAATTTGTGATCTTCGTATTGGAAAAATTCAAAGCAATGGCCACCAATTCTATGAGAATTAATTAGATTTAACATTTTTCTTTGCACAAAATTGTCCTGCCACCACCTCGAATTGCATTATCCAAGACTTCAATCTAGGAAACCATGTACTACAAATTTCTCATGGTTTTCAATAAATTCCACACTTCTCTTTCAAATTCTTCACATCTTTTCTTTTCTCAATTATCATTTTTCTTTTCTACTCTGCTTGTGCTCTCTAGCTTCCAAGCCATGGATACCCCCATTTTATTGACCTACATTCACCTCTATAATGACTTAATGGGTTGCTACTACCTAGTAGCTCAATAAGGTTTTCTTCCTTTAGACATCTTATTTTACTGCACGAAGTTTGTGGTTGTTCTTTGGGTAAACTTTTGTAGAATCCAAAGCATATTACCAACTAAATTTGAACTTGGCTTCATAGTTTGTAGACTCACTCGTAGATCTCGGGATTTCTATTGTAGAAGTTTACATGGCTTCTCAATTGATAGTGCGACCTAATTTCTTGGGGAACTTAGACTATGTCCTATCTTTTGCACACTCGTCCATCAAAATTCCCTCAGCTAATGACATTCCTTTGTTTCTAGAACAAGGAGAATTAGTTCCTCTTCAAAATTTTCTGACTCATCTCCATACCACTAAATTTTATACTCATTAGGACAACTCTTACTTGGGATATACTACCCTTACGGATGAAGCATCCCAAATTGACTAAATGACCACCCTATTGTAGTAGCTCGGTTCCTCCCTTTTTGTTGTTTTGCACTATTATAAACATATTTTTTTTGTATTTTCATGTCTATATATATGATTTTAATTTCACACTTTAAGCGTGTATTTATTGTGCGCGCTTTTGTTTCTTCATTTCAAGGCATAATTTTTTGAGAATATTTCAATTTATCCTCATGTGTGTGTTAAATTAAGCAAAATTTGTTAATGTCGGGAACAAACTAGAAAGAAAAAAACCCTACGAAAACAAACTAACCTAACTAACCAGAATTTACCCTAAGAAAATGACTAACCCTAACCAATAAATTTACTTTAATCTCTATCACTATCTTCATAGTACTTTTCGTATGAATTACAACAGGCTTGTCTTTAAATTCATTTCACTAGATTTCAAATCTCATACTGCCACAATGAATTATCTTAACTCGTCTAGATTTAACAAATGTAAATTCAAAGGCGTACTTACTAATAAATTGGCTCATATGTATGAAAATGACCTCATTAAAGGTTGGTTGCACACACCTTTGTTGGTTTCTCCATACTCTACCTTCTTCTAGCCTTGGTCCATGCTTTTCTTCTTTGCTTTGTTCAACTCCATGAATGATTGTGTTCATTTCTTGGTTCTCTTTCTCTCCAAGAGCTTCCAAGTCCTTGGCCTTGTCTTCACTTTTAACTTTTTTAGACCAAGCAATAAGACAATTTACATCATCATCAAAAAGAGAAAGTAAAAAATTAATACTTTGTATTATCCATGAAATCAAGAATTTCTTCCCTTTTAAATGGTAGATTTTCAGATAGGGGTGACAAACACACGTCTCCCACTCATTTTTCCTGCTTTTCCTTGGTGTTGTCATCTTCCATGTGTGAAAAGGTTGATGACTCATCACTTTCATTTTCCCACTTTGGCGTGCTTTTTCCAAGTCTCAGTGTCTTTTCCTTTTTCCCTACAAAACTTCAATACTTTCTTCATGATAATTGTAAAATCCCCTCTATTAATGGAATTACATTATGCATGGCCGAACTTACCCTAGCTAGAAAATTTTCACAATCAAGTTCACCATTGTTAGTTGTATCATGGATTCTACACTTGGTGACCCTACCAAAGGTGAATAGACTCAAAGGATAAAGCCTCTGGTTAAGGATTTCCCAGAGCTTATCAACTTCCATTTTCATTCTATCAACTTACATAGACTATCATCTTACAAGCAATTTTGAAACCTATAACCAAGATGAAAATATCGATTCCATTTCAAACTAGAGAAAAATATAAGGCCCTCCTAGTATCAGTTCCTATTAATCATGATGTTAGTCACACACCAATTGTGCATGTAAATCATCACAAACAAAATGCGGGAACCTATCTTTACTTGAAAGACTGAACTAGGACAACTTACATCCTAGGTCGAGTTAGCTTAATCCCAAGGCTTGTTAATATCAAGTCTTGACCACACTAGTTTCGCATTAGGGTTCATTGTGATAATTTTGTTAATCATGAGGGGTAAACGATTACTACTACTTTCAGTTCTCAAAGGAATCATAAGGATAAATGAAATATATTCTCAGTCCAATCATCAGACAATATTATGAAATCAAGAGATTTGCAATAATATTTCATGAATTTCAACAACTTTTCTTTCACTTAAGTAAATTTAGCTTTAAGCATTCAACAATATTATGGAATCAAAATATTTGCAAGAAAATTTCTATTCATTTATCTCTTTGTTTGAAACATTAAAACTGAAATATAAACATATATTCTAAAATAAATCATCAAAAATTACTGAAAAAGTAAAATGGCTCATAGGTATTATCCACGCATGCCTCAAGAATTAACCAAATCAAAGAAAACCACTCTATATTTCACCAAATTTCTTCATAGCTAGGCATAGAATGATGCGAGGTTTTAAAGAAAGGGGGGTTTATTTAGAGACCTGGTAGATTTTGTATGCACCCTTAAATGGCGCAATATACAGTCTTGTCCAACTAAACAAACAACTAGCTACATAAGATTTCATACTAGGTAATAGGTTTCAAATGAGCTTTGATATTGATTAGCTTCTATGTGCATACAAGTTTTTAATTTGGAATGATTCAGAAAATAGAAAAAAGAACAATAAGAAATTTTGGCTCTTTGACATCCACAAATTTTGAACTTAACTTAAAATGAAACATCTCTTGACCTTTTTATAAGAACAAGACATAGGGGATATTAGGCAAATCCATGAGAGGAAATCCAAGGGATGAATCACAACAAGACACATGGAATATGATGACTGGCAAGAGAATTGTTGACGAAGTCAATAGAGGTCATCCTTCTCTAGCACATTGATATCTTTCGGGATCTTCACCTTTATTCTTCTTAGGCTAGTAACTTGCATCCAAATAGGATGTAGGAACTTCCCATATATTTAGAATGATTACTTTAACATTTTGTTCCTACTTTTTTGTTTTTCCTCGAGCTTAATACTCCTGGGAACAAGTCACACTAAAGGTTGGCACATTCCTTCTCTAAATTCGTAATACCGGGATTCTAGGTATTCTGACAACTCAAGATCCTTCTTGGCATAGACTCCTGAAATGTATCACCCAATCTAGATATGATTCTATTAGCGATCCAAATTTATCTTATATTCCATACTTGAATGTTGCATTACAATTTGTTTCTCCTCCAAGCAAAAATTCCACATATTAAATCCCTTAAAAGAAATACATGTACAAAAATCTCATGAAAACAAAATGATCATTTTAAACAAATCATAAATATCACACTTTTAAAATCACATTCTCGCATAATTATCCCTTTCAATCAGGTTATCGAATCTTCAAATAGTCGGTAAAACTTAAACATTTAACTTCAAACTTAACACTGTTACTTGGTACCCAATATTCGATACTTTAGCTTTTACCCAAAAAGAAGATTTTTCCAAACCCTAGATTCCATCAAAACCTCCACACTTTTAGGACCTTTACTCCCAGATTGGAACACTTCACCCAAAACCTTTATTAACATTTTTACAGTTATGGCCCTCTAGTACCCCATACACTCGAATCACGAAGTACTCCAAAAATTATCTTTGACATTTTAATTTCTGGTGATTTCCTCAGCTAGCCAACACCTGCCATAAGCGTTAGTTTTGACTTGGGTCCCCAAGTCTTACAATCTTGAGGCGTGTTGTGCGACCACACAACAATTGGGACCTCCATTCCTACTTCTAAAATTACTTAGGCATCTTTAAGTTTTTTAATAGACATTTGATTTTATAAGGGTTGTTCCTTTTTGAAATTGCGAACTACTTCCGTTTTTACTTAATTATATTTGTGTTTTGTGATTTTTGACTCTACTAATTTAATTTTAAGAGATGATTCCACACTAAATACTTCCTTAATATTTTTTACTCTATCAATTTAACTTTTAAAAATGCTTCTTTACATTTTTAATATACTTTAATATATTTATTATTTTAATATATAATATTTTCATTGAAAAATCGTTCATTCTTTTGTTGGGTCGTTTAAATCATAGTTACGAGACTCGCCCGGAAGCGCCCAAACTCGGCGAGTCCCGAGCCGAGCACACCTGGCCGGGTCCTGGGAGCCCGGATGCGGACGCGGCCGAGTCCTACCGAGTCCTAGCCGGACTCGCCGGACTCGCCGGACTCGCCAGACTCGCCGCTTCCCGGAGAGTCCCGAGCCCTGGACGCGGCCGGCGAATGCAAAAAGAAAAGTGAACAAAAAATCATAAAATTTGATGTTTTAATTTTATTTTTTTTGTGTTATATTATCTCCCCAACCCTAAAAGCAACCTCATTTCATTCATTTGGCAAAATAGGAGGAGAAGAGAGAGTTGTGAGGAAAAATAAGAGGAGAAGAGAGGGCAACCAGCAAGCTGTTGAAGACAAATACAGGGCCACATACCATTTGGGAAGCTTCATAACAGCAAGAAGGTGCATTGAGAGCTCATTACCAGTGATTGGGAGGAGTTTGCATTGCATTCCAAGCCAAATATAAGAGGTAAGTTTGATTTTTATTGGTTTTTTTTGTGTTTTTTTAACAAATAATTCATTGTAATTTGAAAAATCATTGTTTTTTTTAGTTTGCATTTTTTTTTTACAAACCCTACTTGCAATATAAATAATTTTATAAACCCTACTTGTTATTGCAGCCACATTCATTTGCAAATCAAAACATATTATTATTTTCACAATGTCTCAAACCCCAGGCAGAAAAGACCCTGCTTGGAAACATGCTGAAATCTTTCCCGGAATGAAAAAAGGGGAAGCAAAATGTAAATACTGCAAAACAATATATCATGGAGGCATAAATCGATTAAAATACCATATTGCACGCATTCCCATCCATGATGCAGCGGGATGCCCTATAGCACCTCCTGAGGCTGTCCGTGAAGTGCAGGTGCAATTAGAAACTTTTGAATTGCAAAAAGAGATGAAAAAAAAACAGAAGCATGAATTGGTGAGTTTGGGAGTTGGACATGGACTTGGTGCTGTTGGAGATGCTTCTTCCATGCCTCCATACCGTCCTAGTGCTAGTGCTTGTGCTAGTGGTACTGCTTCTGCACCAGCTATCCCTGTGCATACTCCTACTGCTGGTGGCACTAGTACTGCTAGTGGTAGTGGTAGTGGTAGTATTATTGGCCCTAGAGTTCGTAAATCTAGGGTGGACTCATATTTTGTACCACGCACTACTCCTGGTTCCCAACCGTCACTTGAGAGCATGGGTTGGAACAAGGATGTACATGATGCAGCAAAAAAGACAATTGCAGACTTTTGGTACTACTGCACCATTCCCTTCCATGTAGCCAGGTAATTCTTTTTTGTTTAATTGTTTTAAAATTTATTATTTTAGAATCTAGATGTATCTCATTATCGAATTCAAATTTAGTGCAGTTAAAATCTTAAAACTTTTCATTTTACAATACTTATGTAAGTAACTTATTAATTTATTTATGACATGTTTTAGGTCACCTTTTTGGCAAAACATGGTTGATGCCATAACCATATGTGGGCCGGGGTTCAAAGCCCCTTCTGAAGATGAATTAAAGGGCCCACTTTTGACTCAAAAAGTGGCAGATGTGAAAGCACAATTAGAGGAGCAGCGTGAGCAGTGGAGGAGGATTGGTTGCACCATCATGACTGATGGTTGGACCGATAGGAGAAATAGGACGCTGCTTAATTTTCTAGTGTCCTCCGGAGGTAATTGTACTTCCCTCAATGCATTGAAATTTGAATTTGATTTAGTGATTAATAATTTAATATGGCTGATTTTTGTTTTTTAATTTATTGAATAACTGGTTTTGCTTATTCTTTCAGGTGACACCATTTTCATTAAGTCCATTGATGCTTCTGCCCAATTCAAAAATGCCACATATCTGTGTGAGGCTATAGAGGAGGTGATAGCTGATGTGGGGGAAGAGAATGTAGTGCAAGTGGTGACAGATAATGCAGCAAACTATGTTGCTGCTGGTAGATTATTGATGGAGAGGCACCCTACTATATTCTGGACTCCATGTGCCGCCCATTGCATTGACCTCATGATGGAGGATCTTGGCAAGCTCCCATGGATCAAAACATGTGTGGATGCAGGTAGAAACATTTGCAAATTTATATACAATCACACATGGGTGCTTAACCTTATGAGGCAATACACGGGGTTGAGGGAGTTGTCTCGTCCTGGCATCACTAGGTTTGCAACTAATTTTATCACGTTGCAATCCTTGATTCGGTCAAAGGCAGCCTTAAGGCGCATGTTTGTTGGTGAGGAGTGGTCTTCCTCATCGTTTTCTACAAGCACTGCAGGGATTGGTGTGGCCAATTGCATTTTTGACGAGCAAGGGTTTTGGACACCAGTGGAGGAGATTGTGAAGGTAAAATTTAATTCTTTATTATGTTTTAATTTTTAATCATATCTTTTATTTGTTTATTTTCATTCGCACTTATTTGTGAAACATGTTTGCACTTTGCAGTTTATTGAGCCCTTGCTAGTTCTCCTACGAGTTGCAGATGGGGAGAAGCCCGCACTGGGATACATATATGAGGGCATGGATAGGGCCAAAGAGGCCATTAGATCAGTCTATGGTGGAGTTCAGGATAAGTATCGTCCCATTTGGGAGATCATTGATAGGAGATGGCAAAACCAACTTCATAGGCCCATCCATGCAGCCGCATGTTTCCTAAATCCGGCCTTCCAATTCCGCCGTGATATCCGTGGAGATAGAGAAATTCTTAGTGGGCTCTACTCGACGATAGAGCGGATGTTGCCCGCTGTTACTACACAGATAGTGCAGGAGATAGATGCCTTCAGTAAGGCACGAGGAGACTTCTTTGCACGTCAAATGACCATAGACAGTAGGACAACATTACTACCAGGTAAAAATATATTTAAGGGCATAATTGTCATCTTTTTATATTGTATTTTATTATTAAATGTTGAACTTGAAACTTGAAATGAGATTGATTTTGTTTCTTTTTCTCATCTCAGATAGCTGGTGGAGGTTGTTTGGTTCTGATGCACGGAACCTGCAGAATATTGCCATTCGTCTATTGAGCCAGCCATGCAGTTCATCTGGTTGTGAGCGCAATTGGAGTATGTTTGAGCACATACACTCCAAGAAGCGCAATAGATTGACAGTGGAGAGGATGAATGACTTGGTCTATGTTCATTACAACCTTCGGCTCAGATACAAGAAGCTTTTTGACCACGACAACACCCCGATCAATCTAGATGAGGTTGATCCACAGTCTGAGTGGACCACTGAGGCTACAGATGCAGTCTTTAGTGACGAGGACCTTGATTGGGTGGACCAGGCAGAGAGAGAGGCTGAGGTTGTAGCCATGGCTGAGGAGGAGGCTAGAGCACGAGGAGACATAGCTGCTGTTGGTGAGAGTGGCATGGAGACTCAGACAGAGGCAGAGACTATGGCTGCAGCTGCAACATCATCCAGGAGCGTTAGACGCCTTCGTAGGAAGGATGTTGGCTCCACTATGCCATAGAGTCATAGAGTCATAGCTATTGTTTTGATATTTCATATTTGTATGGAACATTTGATGTTATGGATTTCATATTCCATGACTTTTGTATACATTTGACTAGTTTTATAATCTATATATCTAAGTATGCTATTTCCTTCAGCAGCGCAACTACAATTTGTGTACTTTATACTTATGTGATCGTTGTATACTTGTGTATGTGATCAAATTTGCTTTTATTTGTGTTGTATTCAATAAAGGGTGCTTGAAACAAGTTTTAAATCCTTAAAAATCTCTAAATTTTTAGGTTTTTTTCAACTTTTTTTCATTTTGCCGAGTCTGCGCCGAGTCCGAGTCCCGAGTCCCCGAGTCCCGAGTCCCGAGTCGAGTCGCCCTAACCGAGTCCGAGCCGAGTCCGAGTCTCGTTACTTTAAATGCCATCGAGGTGTATTCCAATGAGCATTTAATTGCAGTGGACTTATGTTTTCTCGGGAGATAAGATACGCAAATATCTAATGTGAAACGAAAGACTACAAAGATAGACCGTATGCGGCGGAGGGAAATCTTCAGAATACCATTTTTTGATGTTCTTCATATTAAGTAAATCTGAAAGCCAATGTTCGTTTGGAGTTCACGTAATTTAAGATTATTTTGTTCTGGTCAACGTTCCGATTCTTTCCATTAATAACTTTTCGAGAATCCTTGACCCATATTTTCCACAATTTTTCTAAATTTTCATCTTACACGTGAATCACAATGAAATGGTCCCTTTTTCGCATTACATAATTCTGAGTTGTGTACAGGCTCGCCGCATTTAGCACAATACGCTACACCTAGAATATTCCAATTTCCATACAGGCAAATGTATCGCATACCAAACGCGGAGAAGCTTAGCCAACTGGCATGCATTGCTAGCCGCGGATTACGGATGGCGGAACGCGGATCGGCGGAGGTATCATCTCGTAAAAGCAATTAACCTTTCCACATTGACACGAAATAACAACGGCGTAGAAATAAATGGCCCGTTTCAGGTTGAATCAAACTTCACAGTTTGATAAATCTACAGAATTGTAAGAGTATGTCGACTATTGAAGGTGGAGAGAGAGAAATGAAATACAGAGGCGTAAGAAAGAGGAAATGGGCAAAATATGTGGCCGAAATTCGGTCGGGAAGGAGATCGCGCATATCGCTGGGCTCATACTTCACTTCTCACGCTGCGGCCAGGGCTTACGATGCTGCGCTCTTGTGCCTGCGAGGGCACCACGCTTCGTCTTTCAATTTCCCGGACTCGCACTTCAATTCAACAGCATTGGAGGTGGCAAGTGCAGAGAGTAATCCATCACCGCAGGCGATTCGAACAGCTGCCATTGCGGTTGGCTTCGCCTGCGACATCGTTCCTGCAAGATACTTTCGTAATAATAACGATCAAATCTTTGAGGAGGCTGCACCCGGTGCTGACAAAGAACCATCGGCCGAAGGTGGAGAAGCCATTAAAGGTAAACAGAATGCTTTGGTTGATGAGAAAGTGGAGGAGGAAGAAGTGATATGTGAGTTGAGTGATGAAAATTCTCTTGTACAATCTCCACGGCATATACAATCTGAGAATAGCATAATCATTGTGGCTTAGCTGCTTGGAATGCACCGACTTTTAAGGTAGCCCGAATGTCTATTACACCATGCTCTTGCTTCGCAACGGAACAGTCTTCCATATTTATGAAATAAATATTCCTACGTTAATAATAGGAGCTATTGTTTTACAGCCTGTGATATTGTTATACGATTTAATCGTGTAGTTTTTTCAGATCAAACTCAGTTTGATTGACCCATATTTCAGTAACGGGGGCTGAATAAGATGGGAAATCATCTTCCTGCCTGTGTGATCCTTCGGATTATTGTTTCCAATGATATTAACTATTTGTGGATAGTAGAAACTTGTTGGCCTTCTTCGTGCTTAGAAAGCTTTTTTGTCTGATTATCAATTCATAGCATTCTAACAAAGTCTTTATTATTATATTTGAAACTAATTTATGTTAACATTATTTTGATAATTTTTCTTTTTAATATGTGTATCTTAAAATTTCAATGTACATCTTTGCAATGATAAAGATAAGCCTTATTGTGATGAACAGATTTTTCACTCTAATATTTATATGATAAACATATATCTAATTGTTGGTAAGTAAATTTATCACTGTAATATTTATTGAAAATAGCTTGATTTCTTAAATGGGTAATGATAAAGTTTACAAGAGTTAAATAAATTGCTATTGGATTAGCAATCTCCTTCCATGATTAAATTAAATTACTCCCACATAAAAGAAATTTTTGGGTTTTGTAGAAAGTAAGAAAGATAAATAAATTAAAATTGAAATAGATAAAAGAAACCCTGCATTAGACTAGTGTGGGGCCAATAACCTTGTTTTCTAGAAAAATGAAAAGATCCCAAAAAATTATTCCCATAAAATGATAATTTCAAACGAAAACTACAACAAAAGTTTAAATGAAGAAATTCTACCTAACATAAGAAAATAGATATTCACTTAGGATGTCTAGAATCAAAGATCTAAACAAATATATAAGAGTACATCCACTATTACATTAAGATCCACTTCATGTACCGCATAATAGGAAATATTTGAGAGTGGCTATATATTTAATATTAAAAAAATCTACAAGATAAATAAATAATGCATAGGCTCCTAGACTAGTAATATTCTTCTCTATTGAATTTAAAAATGGGAGAGACCTCAAAGATTTACTCTACTCTTGTACAAAATGAAGGAATGAAAAAGTATTGAGCCTAGAACCATCTTACAATGAGTCTCATTTCAGAATATATAAGTACATTTAAGAATAGGAAAGACAATAGGTGATTATCTCCAAGAGTCACAAGATGATAAATTACTTTGTAATACTAAAGGTCCCTTTGCCTTATCCTTCTATTTTATAATTTACATTTTTAAAATATCCATATTAATGTAATCACAATTAGAGGATCCATGGAAGGATTATCCAATCATGTAGCCCACACACATAAACACACATAAAATAGAAATACACTATAAAATGACACAAGATATACCGTAGAAAATCCTTAGTGATGTACTAAACCCTAGTATCCAAAATATTTTTTATTATATGGATTTCAAAATCATAATTATAGTCTAGTGCAATGGATTATCACACATAAAAAAATAACTTTAGATGCATGAATTCTATACTTGTTGCATTGGCTAAAAGATAACACCTTAGGATCCTCACACAATCTACTCACATGATTGCACTCTACATCATACTCCTTGTTACCTCACTTTGCTTCTCAATCATCACTTTCTCAATACTATTATTACTTGTTACATCTCTAATCTCCTTGATCTTCTTTTCTTTCTTACAAATGAATTGAAACTACATATACATACATTTTCCAAATTTTATGCATGATCTACATCAACCTCAAGGTGATGTAATGCCAAAATAACATAAAATTGTAGTGTAGAAAAAATTATCCTTTTATATTTTGACACTTGTTTGGGCCCTCCTTGCTAAAATTAGGATTCTTTATGCCTTATTTGGTCATATTTTGCATCCACAAGCCTTATTTAATGCATTTCTTAGATGATAATCCGGACATTTATTAAATTCTCAATCATAATTCATGTTTTTGGATTGTGTGTTCTAGATTTGGTGATTTGGGACTCATATGCCACCTTGGGTGTATGCGTTCCACCTAGGTTTTGGGGCATGATCCTAAATATTTCATTGAACCTAACATTTCTTGAATTTTGTGTCCCAAGTTTAAGCTATTGAGACTCTTATGCCCTAACTAGCGTATGAGTCCCGATTTATCTTGGACCTATTTTGAATTCAATTTTTGATGGGATTTTATTCGCCTAGCTCTAATGTCAACTTGTAGTGTTGTAATTTCAAGAAATTTGGTATAAACAAGTATAAATATAACCTGTTATTTCAAATAATTTCTCCTAACAAGACCTAGCAAGTTTATAAGTCATCTAGAAATCTTGAAAAAGCATTACAAGAGAATTATAAGAGCATTACAAGAGCATTACAAGAGCATTCAAGGGAAAATTATCAAGCATTTGGAGAAACCTTCAAGATTCAAGCATCATTTCAAAGTCATCCTCCATCATGTGTGTTTGTGAGATAACATTTGTGTCTAGAAATCTTGACAAAGCATTACAAGAGCATTCGAGGGAAAATTATCAAGAATTTGGAGCAACATTGAAGGTTCAAGCATCATTTCAAAGTCACCATTCATCATGTGTGTTTGTGAGCTAACATTTATGATGTGGGTTTTCATGATTCAAGCAAGCATTCGAGTCAAGATACCATTGGATCCATCTCACACAAGTTTGTAACATTTATTTCAATGCTTTTTTGAGTTGCAACATTGCATATTGTTCATTCATCATTCCTTCATTCTATTTCATTTCATTTCAAGGTTTCATTACCAAAATAGGGTTTGACCAAGGAAAACCCCTATTCCCTAACACAACATTTTTCCCTCTTCATGTGTGATTATAGATCTACGTGATTTAGAGATTGAAGATCCTTTGAAGAAAAAGTTTCAAGATTGAATAAAATTGTCAAAGTTGTCAAGAAATTGTCATCTTCATGTAAACTCACCTACAACTCATAATTCAGACTTTTAGACTTAGAGACCGAGCAAGATGAAAGCTACAAAAGATCACTAGAGGATACATAAGTTTCAACCAAACCCTAGTACTAGGACTAAATCACCCCTCTAGGCGTATGGATGCTAATGTACCTCTTTTTAGCAGTTTTCTATAGATCCTTATTTATCATCTGAAGATTCTAGATTTATCCTAGATTCTGATAGCATGACTAAATCACCTAGTCTCACATATATGAGTCCTAGTTTTCTTTAGAAAAAATGGATTTCATGGGTTTTTAGATCTTGTTTAGACCTCTCCAATCCTCTAGGTACTTTTTTGTATCTTTATATTTTTGTATCTAAATTCATATTCTAAGTTTTTAGGGTTTAGTTTATTCATGTTTGCATTTCCTTATTTATAAGAATTGGCTTACTGGTGAACCCTCGTTTTACTCACACCCAAGGAAACCTGTAAAGAGCGAAAAAATCCTTAAAATAAAATCGATAAATACTTTAAATAAGATCCATTATATTTAAAATAAAGTCGACATTTCATTCATTTAGACATCAAAGAACTAGTTGATTACAAACAACGACATAAAAGTCGATATGATAATTTCATTACAACTCAGTCTAAATCATACAAGTGTAGAATTACACAATTTTAGTTATAAAATTATTTACAATTCAAGACTTAGGCATTCAGTTGCCATAAGCTTGTCATTACATACATCAAGAGTAATAAAACATAAAAGAAGATGTAGTCCATCGATCTTCCATCCAAAAGAAAATCCTCAATAAGAAGACGAGAACAAGGATCAGGCGCTTTTTCCACCCAACCTTGAAGCTTACGCTTCCTCAAAATTTCTTAGTCAATCAAGAAATACCTGACCCTGCATGAATTGCTTAGCAAAAAGCAGTCTACGAGCAAGATGGAATCTGGTGCATGCCTAGTACTACTAGTAAACCACAAGAATTTTCATTTTTCTAATTCATTTAAGAAATAAGCAAGTTTGGTACTAGGATATGGTAGGGAGTTCAATAATCCATCTATTTCAATGGTACAAAAATTAATTGGCCAAGTAAAATTTCATGCATGACAATAAAACCAGTTTTGGAAAAGCAAAATGACACTCTTTATTTACCCATATTCGGCACCCATCCTGGAAGGTAACTTTCCCAAAAACAAAACATGCAGAATTATCTATCATTCATGCATGGTCTAAACAGTCAAACACAGTCTTTTGCAATCTTTAAAACATCAAAGTGGAAACATTGTTTAAAACAAAAAAGCAGTTTAAAAAAGCTTCTTTCCATCATTCAAATTCATAAAATTCACAAAGTCAATATTTTAAATTGAGTATTAAATAATCAATAAGGTTTTTTAAAATGAAGGTGTAACTCCAGTATGTTAAAGAAATACATATAAAAACATAAATTAAAAGAGTACACATTCATTCGTTTATACTCCCATTAATTTAATGCTTTTTCAAAGACATTATGGAGGTTTTCAAATAAATCAAATTTGAAGTTTAATTCTGTCTTTTATTTTCAGTTTTCAAGCATTATTTTCTATCAGCAAAATATATCTATTTTATCTTCATAATCGTTTAATTTTCTAAAATGATAAATATTGTTTCTAGATTTAATAGATTCTCCTAAATTTCATTTCTCTGTTTAATGCATGATTTCAAATCAGTATTTCTAAAATTCTCAGCAAAAACAACAAAGTCTATGTTTAATATGTTTCTAATTCTAAATTTAAAACTTGTTTTCTATTTTGAGTTTATTCCTAAATTTGATCAATATTAATATTTCAAGAATTTAATCGAAGACTTCTCCTATAATCTTTGTCTCTCAATTTGTCTTAACATTCTGGAAAAATAATGACAATCTATTTATTTTTTTGTTTCCATAAAATTTGAATGAATTATTTTTGCAATCCTCATTTTAATCTATCTTTCCTAATTTTTATCAATCAAGATCCTCTTTAGTATTTAATATCCACTTCCAGAATTATTTTGAAATGGAATTCAAAGATCTAATTTAAAATCTAAATAATAGATTCCTACCTGGTAATTTATAAATTCTGGAAAAGCAATTGTGAATTTCCTCTGCCTTTTTCTTCTGTCTTCTATTTCTCTCTGGCTGCGTATTTCCTTTTTGCAGATTGGAAGCCTTTACCTGCTGAGTGATCTTGTCTTCCGCGTAAGATGTGGGGGAAGTCTTTATCTGTGACAGAGGGAAGAATTCCCTTTAGAGGCCGCACCTCCCTGTCCCTAGCACGTGGGGTGTGAGGATGTCTTGAGTGGAGGGTTGTGCGTGCCTCTCTCAGGCTACACCCTCTCCCAAATCCCTGCGCACGTGGAGAGAAGGCTTTTCCTTCGCAACCTTTATGGAGGGCGCGTGGGTTAGAGGACCCTTTCCTCTTATTGTATGGAGAGTAGGAGCTAGCCGCGCCCCTTCCTAAGCTCTCCCTTTCTGCTGTGTGAATCTTGATGACTGCCAGTCACTCCTTCCTTGCCTTTCCAAGTAAAATATCTCACTCTCCTTGCTGCATCTGGTCAGATCCAGAATAAAATAGATAATGATCTTTTAAAATGATTTTTTCTTGTGTTTTTCCCTAAATTCAAATTTTCTGTGTGTCCAAATTCTCTGTGTATGTTTAATTTTGGATTTTTCATCTATATATATCCTTTTTCATGCATTGATCAAAAAAAGAATTGAGATCCACCATTTGCTCATTGATCTTCAGTTAATGAATTTAAACTCTATGTTTCAATTGGTTTTTGAATGCCTTTTCATAAAATAGATATTTTATTTCTCATGTTTAACTGAACTTAAAATTTTGAAAGCATAAACAAAGTTCACGTGAATTTTTGTTTTCAATTCCACATTTAGCTATGTTTAGATACTGATTCAATTTCATAATTTAACAATCCATTAATTTCACAATTTCAATATTAAAAAGCATATAACTTAAAAATAAAATATATTGCATTTAAATTTCTAAATTTATAATTTCTTATTTCCAAATAATAATAAAATATTCAAAAAAGCAATTCATCAATTAATTCAAGTCAATTTCTTCAAATTTAACAAAATCATCATTTAAATCACATGCATTTTCACAATTTTTGAGAAATCACATTAAAACTAAATTTTCACTTTGCAAACATGTTATCGCATAATACATTAAAATATTCATCTATGTGAGGTTGTGAGATCCCATCTATTCGTAAACATCAATCGGCTAAACAAATCTACCTGGTGGTTGTTCTCACCTTCAATCACGTTCACCTGTTCCTGCGTTCACTTGCACTCGATTTATCATCAATAATGACAAACCTCGAAATAAACATAAATATATTTCAATTCATAATACTTGCATTTAAATTTCAGTTTCATTTCAATTTCAATTTCATTTTGATTTTAATTTAACCATCATTAAATAATCATTTAATTTCTATCTAAATCTCGACATAGTAATTAATACTTGCATTTAAATAAGTCAATGAAAATCTATACGTGACATCCTTCCCCTCTTAGAAGAGATATCGTATCGATGTCTTATTAGTCATTCAATAAGCATAACATCATCATCATCATCATAAAAACATACTATCTCAATCAATAACATAGTATCGGTGGATAAAGCATAATATCTCAGTAGGTAAAGCATAGTATCTCAATCAAGCATAATGAAATAGTAACTAACAACATAGTTCTCCAACATAAGCATAAGAAAAATATAGTAGCATCCATGCTATCAAAGTTCACAACACGTGAATCAAAAACTAGAGTATCAAGTATCTCCGCACAAAAACAAATGCTAATCTATGAAAGCAAACGAGGAAAATGATGGTCTATCATCTCAGAATCCTCCCATATAGCACTGTCCTTAGTATACTGGTCCCATTGGACCTTATACTGGGTACTATATCTGTTACATAGCTTAATGCTATGCCTGTCTAGGATTCAGATGGGCTCCACTAGCACCACCCTTGGATCCTATACCTATAATGAACTCCAATCAAGAATATGAGATGCATCACGATGATAAGGTTTCAACAAAGAAACATGGAAAACATTATGGAGTTGAGCAAGAGCAGGTGGTAATGCTAGTCTATATGCAACTGGATTAATAAATTCCAGTACATCAAATGGTCCCACAAATCTCGGTGCCAACTTTGATGATTTCCCAAACGAGATAGAGCTCTTATGAGGCTTAACCCTCAAGAAGACTTTATCTCCTATAGAAAACTGTCTGAAAGTCCTGTTCCTATCAGCATAGCTCTTATGTCTATCGGTTGCTTCCTTCACTCTACCCTTGATCAACTTCATCTGCTCATTCATTTCCTTGAGCATATCTGGTCCAATAATGATCCCATCTTCTATCCTTTCAAGTGTACAACATTTCTGTCCATACAATGCCTCAAAAGGTGCCATACCCAATGATGAATGGTATGAGTTGTAGGAAAACTCAACCAATGGAAAATATTCCTCCCACTTGTACTGCTGATCCATACAATACATCCTCAACAAGTCCTCCACAACCTGATTGACCCTTTCAATTTGGCCATCGGTTTGTGGGTGATATGCTGAACTAAAATTTAGTTTAGTTCCCAAAGATGCATTTAGTGTAGTCCAGAACCTAGATGTCATCCTGGTATCTCTATCAGAAATAATGGTCTCTGGTACACCATGCAATATGAATATCTCTTGCACAAATTTCCTTGCAAGAGTCAATGATTCATTCTTCAAATTCCCAGGTATGAAATGTGAAACCTTCATCAGCTTATCAACAACTACTAAGATAGTATCATGACTATTTCTGCTCAATGGTAATCCTTGGATGAAATCCATACTGATTACTTGCCACTTATACTCAGGTATATCATGGGGATACAAAATTCCTACTAGATGCACATGCTCAGCCTTGACTCATCAACATTCCAAACATCTAGCCACATACTCCATGACATATTTCTTTAGCTTAGGCCAAAAATACAAAGCCTTCAACTCAGCTACCATCTTTGTAACTCTTGGATGCCTTGAATAAGGTGCATCATGAACTTCTTCAAGTATCAACTTCCTCAAATCTCCACCCTCTGGGATATACATCCTTCCTTGATATCTGACAATACCATTATTATCCATCACATAACCATCAAATCTATGATCTGTAGGATCCGGCTCTAAGGCTTTCCTTACTCTGTCATAATGCTCATCACCTGGAAGATACTACAACACTTGTTGCCTCAAATTTGACCTAGTGGTCACCATAGCAGATAGATGCCTTCTCCTACTAAGAGCATCTACAATCCTGTTCTCCTTACCCTTGATATACTCGATACCAAAATCATACTAACTCAGGAACTCTAGCCACCTCCTCTATCTTGCATTGAGGTTCGGTTCTGTGAAGATGTACTTAAGTCCTAAATGATCAATCTTAAGCTCAAATGGCTTCCCTAGGAGATAATGTCTACACATCTACAATGCATGCACAATAGTTGTAAGCTCAAGATCATGTGGCACATAGTTCAACTCATACTGCTTCAGTTTCTTGGACTCATATGCCACCACTTTACCTTCCTGCATTAGCACAACTCCTACACCTTCACCTGATACATTTGTAATCACAATGAAGTGACCATTAGGATCCGGTATAGTCAACACTGGTGCTGATGTCAATTTTTGTTTAAGAATCTGAAATGCTTCCTCGCACTTCTCCATCCACTCATATTTCTTTCCCTTCTTCTGAAGAGAAGTAATAAGTGTTGCAATTCTAGAAAACCCTTCTACATATTTCCGATAGTATCCTGCAAGTCCCATGAAACTATGAACTTCAGTGACACTTTGCGGTGTTGGCCAATCTACAATTGCCTCTATCTTCGTAGGATCAACTGAGATTCCCTCAACATATATGACATGACCCAAATAGTGAACCTTCTTCTAAAAGAAAGTACACTTTGAAAACTTACCAAAAAGCTTTCGATCTCTTAGTCGTTGGAAGACTATTTTCAAGTGCTTCTCATGTTCCTCTTCTGTTTTAGAGTAAATCAGAATGTCATCAATGAATATAAGCATAAAATCATCCAAAAATTCTCTAAAGATACTGTTCATAAGGTTCATGAATGCCGCTGGAGCATTCGTTAGGCCAAAAGGTACCACGGTGAACTCGTAGTGTCCATACCGAGTTCTGAAAGTTGTCTTAGGAATGTCCTCATCCTTAATCCTCAACTGGTGGTAACTTGATCTAAGATCAATCTTAGAAAACACATTGGCCCCTTTCATTTGATAAAACAACTCATTTATCCTAGGTAGGGGATACCTATTCTTGATGGTAACCATATTAAGCATCCTGTAATCAATACACAGTTGCAAGGTTCCATCCTTCTTCTTAACGAAGATTACCGGTGCACCCCATGGTGATACACTCGGCCTAATGAATCCTTGTTTCAGCAACTCTTGCAACTGAGCTTTTAGTTCATATAACTCAGTAGTAGTCATTCTATAAGGGGATTTGGATTGAGGCTCTATTCTAGGTAACAGTTCAATCGAGAAGTCAAATTCTCTCTTCGGCGATAATTCTGTAAGTTCTTCTGGAAAGATATTCAAGAACTCTCTGAGAACTGGATAGTCCTCTAGTCTCTGTTGGGCATTATCCAAGTCACTCACCAAAATAGGAAAAATGGAACATCCCTTCCAATGTGCTTTCTTTAGTTGCATAGCTGAGATATGTCTCAACTCTAGAGGCTCTCGAGATCCTAAAATATCTACTAGATGTCCAAAATCATCCAAAAAACTCACAACCTTGTCCTCACAATTCACTATGGCTTTATGCTAAGTTAACCAATTGATCCCTAAGATAACATCATAAGAACCCAACGGTGCTACATAAATATTAACTTGGGTTTGGAAGTTAGATAATTCTAAATCGCTGCATGATAAACATGTATCTACCCTCTTCTCTACTCGATTTCCATACTGAACCATCCATGAATGTGACATAATTCCAAGTCTAATAGGTAATTTAGCAACTACTCTAGGATCAATAAAGCATTCTGAAGCTCCAATATCTATCAAAATAGAAATAGATTGACGAAAAAGCTTACCCGACATCTGGATAGGTGTAGCTTGAAAGTCGTGTTGATGATTGTCAACCACTACATGTATTTGATGTTGCAGTGCTCGCCGATCATTACCACCTCACTGACCTCCTATACATTGAGTGCAATTGGAGGCATAGTGATCTCCTCCACAAGTATAGCATCCACCTCGTGGGCCTGCTTGACCACCTGTCCTGTTCTTGATATTGGAGAAGTTGGTGTTATTATTGTTCACCTTGTTTCCACCATAGCTACCTTCTCCTTTATCCTAGGTGTTTGTTCCCCTCTTCAGATTTTTGATTTGTTGATTATTGTTGTTACCCCTTTGATTATTGTTGTTGGTTTTTTGGAACTTTTTGTTTCCAAAACCAGATTTTGCATTTACACTTTTCTTGTAGTTCGCTACTTGCTATAGCTTTTGTTCCTGTTTCATGGACTTCTTAAAGACCTCATCCATCATCAATGGATTATGAATGTCCACATCAGCTCTGATCTATGGCCTCAACCCTAGAATGAATTTACGGATACCGAACCGTTCATCCATCTAATACTGCAGTACGTACTTAAGGAGATTGGTGAACCTCTCCTAGTACTGGTAACTGTAAGACCACCCTATGCCAAATTCTGGAACTCTATCATCTTCTTGTCAAAGAACAGCTGTGGAAGCCACCTCTTCCTGAATAGGTTCAAGAATGCTTCCCATGTAGTTCCACTTGGTAGTAATTTCTTCTCAGTCTTCTCATTATCCCACCAAGTAGCAGCTTCTCCAGTAAGCTGGTATGCAGCCCAAACTGCCTTGGTCTCATTGGACATGTTCCTAAGCTCAAAGTATTTTTCCATCTCAATAACCCAAGCTTCTGCTCCATCACCTATTGTCTTACCATCAAACTTGGGTGGTGCTACCCTTTTCAGATCTTTCGCTAACTCCCCTTCAATCCTTGCTTGAGGATTAGATACTTCAACCCTTGGATTATCATTATTAGGTTGCTCCTGATTTTGGGGAATTTCAACTCAAGAGTTTTTCCCTTCTCTGACACCTCAAACTTCCTGTTCCACATTGTCCATTCTAGAACCCTGCTGATTCAAGAGGCTGAGAATCTGATCCAACCTATCAGTCTCATTTCTTGTAGCAGCTTTACCTCTTGTACCCATTATGTCTCACAATTCCTGCATCAAGGAATGTTCACTTAGCATAATGGACAAAGGACCCTAGTGTTTAAACCTGGCTCTGATACCAAATGTAAAGAGCGGAAAACTCCTTCAAACCAAATCGAAAAATAATTTAAATAAGATCCATTATATTTAGAATAAAGTCGACATTCCATTCATTCAGACATCAAAGAACTAGTCGATTACAAACAATGACATAAAAGTTGATATGATAATTTCATTACAACTCAGTCTAAATCATACAAGTGTAGAATTATACAATTTCAGTTATAAATACAATGAATGATAATGTATCCAATTTACAATTTGAGACTTAGGCATTTAGTCGCCATAAGCTTGTCATTACATATATCAAGAATAATAAAGCAAAAAATAAGATGTAGTTCGTCGATCTTCCATCCAAAAGAAAATCTTCAACAAGAAGATGAGAACAAGGATTAGGCACTTTTTCTGCCCAACCTCAAAGCTTACGCTTCCCTGGAATTTCTTATTGAATCAATAAATATCCGACCCTACATGAATTGCTTAGCAAAAAGCAATGTACGAGCAAGATGGAATCTGGTGCATGCCTAGTACTACTAGTAAACCACAAGTATTTTCATTTTTCTAATTCATTAAAGAAATAAGCAAGTTCGATACTAGGATATGGTAGAGAGTTCAATAATCCATATGTTTCAATGGTACATAAATTACTTGGCCAAGTAAAATTTTATGCATGACAATAAAAGAAGTTTTGGAAAAGCAAAACTACACTCTCTATTTACCCATATTCAACACTCGTCTCGGAAGGTATCTTTCCCAAAAACATAACATGCATAATTATCTATCATTCATGCATGTTCTAAACAGTCAAATACAATCTTTTGCAATCTTTTAAAACATCAAACTGGAAACATTGTTTAAAATGAAAACAGTTTAAAAAGAGTTTCTTTCCATTTTTCAAATTCATAAAAGACATAAAATTAACATTTTAAATTGAGTAATTTAAATAATCAATAAAGTTTTTAAATGAAGGTGTGACTCCAGTATGTTAAATAAATACATATAAAAACAAATATTAAAAGAGTACACATTCATTCGTTCATACTCTCGTTTAATTAATGTTGTTTCAATATCATTCAAGATGTTTTCAAAATAAATCAAATTTTAAGTGTAAACGTTTTATTTTCAGTGTATCCTGTTCTCATAAAATAAATTATAATTGTTTATCAAATTAAAAATAAATAATTTAATAGTTCCAGTTTTGACATTTTCTTTTAAAGGTGAAATTTTCAAGTTTAAATAACCTACGTTCAAAAATAGTGTTAACAATTCGAAGTTAAATTCTGTCATTTATTTTCTGTCAGCAAAAATTAAATCTATTTTCTATTCAAGATTGTTTTGTTTCTAAAATGATAAAATTGTTTCAAGATTTAATAGGTTCTCCTAAATTCATTTCTCTGTTTTATGCATGATTCAAATTAGAATTTCCCAAAATTCTTAGCAAAAACAACAAGGTTTTTGTTTAATATGTTTTTGAATCTAAATCTAAAATTTGTTTTGTGTTTTGAATTTGTCCCTTAATTTGATCAATATTATTATTTCATGATTTTTAATCAAATATTTTTCCTAAAAATCTATCTCTAAATTTGTCTAATTTTTTGGAAAATAAATACAGTCTAATTCGTTTACTGTTTAAATAAAATATAAATGAAGAGTTTTATATCAATTTAATAAATCTTCTCTTTCCTAATTTTAACAAACAAGATTTTTTTTATAATTTGATACTGATTTCCAGAAACTAAGTTCAGAATGGAAAGATCTATTTGAAGTATTTAATTTAAGAATTCTTACCTGTTATAATATGAATTCTCTGTATTTTCCTGATTCTTTCCCTAAGATTTCTGTACTCTCTTATTTTCTTCTTGGCGCCTCTTGTCTTTCACTATGGCTAGTTGTGGATTTGCTGCATATGAGGAACCTTTATCTGTTGCGTCCCTCTTCTTCTCCTAATGGTTCCTTGTTGTGATTGTGCACCTTCTTCCTTTATGCGTGGATGAGAGGGGAATGTGGAGAATTCTGGAGGGCTGTGTGTAGGGTGAAGAATGTGTGGAGGTTGCGGATGATGAAGCTGGCCACACCTCCCATAGGCAACGTATTTCCTTTCCTTCCTGGCATGTGGGGTGAGGGAAGTGAAGGCTTTGCCTTCGCAGCCTTTCTTGAAGGCTATTGCAGACTGTAAGGTGGAGGGTGTGTGGGGTGAAGGCCACACCTTCTTAGTAGACTTCCCTAGCCACATGCCTTCTGGCTATGAGTTCCTCCTTCCTGCCTCTCTTCGAAAATCTCTCTGCTTTTTATTTATTTTGGTCAAGATCTAGTTAAAAATCACTATTTTATGCTCTTTTCAATTTCAAAATTTTGTGTGTCACTTCTGAGTGTCTCTCCATTTTGGATTTCCTTCCCCTATATTTATTTTCTCATGCATTGATATTTTTCCAGAATTGAGATCCACAAAATACTCATTTTGATCTCCAAATCAAAATTCAAAACTCCAAGTCTTGGTAATTGAATGCTTTTAGATGATTTTAGATATTTTCTTTCTCATGTTTAACTGAAGATCAAATTTTGAATGCAAATCTAATTTTAAATTTGAACGGATGTTTGTTTCCTTATTCTTTTCAATTTAGCCAATTTAAGATTTTAATTCAATTTTTGAATTTAAAAATACATTCATTTCATAATTTCAAAATTAAAAGGCATTTAATTTCAAAAACACTTTAAATAATTATATTTTAATCAAATTTCGACATTCAATCTATTGCATTTAAATTTCTAAATTTCAAATTTAATATTTCCAAACAGTAATAGAATATTTAAACTAGCAATTTAATTATTTAATTTAAGTTAAATTTTATCAAATTTAACAAAATCATCTTTTAAATCACATGCATTTTCGTAGTTATTTTGAGAATCACATTAAAACTAAATTTTCAATTCGCAAACATGATATACACATAATTCATCAAAATATTCAACTATGTGAGTGTGTGAGATCCCATCTATTCGTAAACGTCAATCGGCTAAACAACTCTACTTGATCATTGTTCTCGCCTTCAATCACGTTCACCTGTTCCTGTGTTCACTTGCGCTCATTTGTCATCAGTAATGACAAACCCTAAATAAACATAAATATAATTCAAATCATAATAATTTCATTTCGATTTCAATTTCAATTTCATTTAGATTTGAATGTCAATTCATTTTCAACTTCATTTCGATTTGAATTTCAATTTAACTATCATTAAATAATAATTTAATTTCCATCTAAATTTTGACATAGTAATTAATACTTGCATTTAAATAAGTCAATAAAAATCTATACGTGACATCCTTCCCCTCTTGGAAGAGACATCGTCTTGATGTCTTATTAGTCATTCAATAAGCATAACATCATCATCATCATAAAAACATACTATCTCAATCAATAACATAGTGTCTCAGTAGGTAAAGCATAATATCTCAACCAAGCATAATGAAATAGTAACTAACAACATAGTTCTCCAACATAAACATAAGAAAAAATAGTAGCATCCATGCTATCAAAGTTCAACATGTGGATCAAAAACCAGAGTATCAAGTATCTCCACACAAAAACAAATGCTAATCTATGAAAGCAAATGAGGAAAATGACGGTCTATCATCTCAGAATCCTCCCATGTAGCACTGTCCTCAGTATACTAGTCCCACTGGACCTTATACTGGGTACTATCTCTTTACACAGCTTGATTCTACGCCTGTCTAGGATTCAGATGGGCTCCACTAGCACCACCCCTAGATCATGTACCTATAATGAATGCCAATCAAGAATATGAGTTGCATCACGATGTTAAGGTTTCAATAAAGAAACATGGAAAACATTATGGAGTCGAACAAGAGCAGGTGGTAACGCTATTCTATATGCAATTGGATTAATAACTTCCAGTATATCAAATGTTCCCACAAATCTCGATGCCAACTTTGATGATTTCCCAAATGAGATAGAGCTCTTATGAGGTTTAACCCTCAAGAAGACTTTATCTCCTGCAGCAAATTGTCTGAAAGTCCTGTTCCTATCAGCATATCTCTTTTATCTATCGACTGCTTCCTTCAACCTACCCTTGATCAACTTCATTTTCCCATCCATTTCCTTGAGCATATCTAGACCAATAATGATCCTATCTTCTATCTTGTCCCAACTGATGGGTGTATGACATTTTCGTCCATACAATGCCTCAAAGGTGCCATACCCAATGAAGAATGGTATGAGTTGTTGTAGGAAAACTCAACCAATGGCAAATATTCCTCCCACTTGTACTGCTGATCCATACAATACATCCTCAGTAAGTCCTTCACAACATGATTGACCCTTTCAGTTTGGCCATCGATTTGTGGGTGATATGTAGAACTAAAATTCAGTTGAGTTCCCAATGTTGCATTCAGTGTAGTCCAGAACCTAGATGTCATCTTGATATCTCTATCAGAAATAATGGGCTCTGGTACACCATGCAATCTGAATATCTCTTGCACAAATTTCCTTGCAAGAGTCAAAGATTCATCCTTCAAATTCCCAAGTATGAAATGTGAAACCTTCGTCAGCTTATCAACAACTACTAAGATGGTATCATGCCTATTTTTGCTCAACGGTAATCCTTGGATGAAATCCATACGATTACCTGCCACTTATACTCAAGTATATCTTGGGGATACAAAAGTCCTGTTGGATGCACATGCTTAGCCTTGACTCACTGGCACTAAACATCTAGCTACGTACTCCATGGCATCTTTCTTAAGTTTAGGCCAAAAATACAAATCCTTCAACTCAGTTACCATCTTTGTAACTCCTAGATGCCCTGAATAAGGTGCATCATGAACTTCCTCAATTATCAACTTCCTCAAATCTCCACCCTTTGGGATATACATTCTTCTCTGATATCTGACAATACCATAATTCTCAATCACATAACCATCAAATCTATGATCTGAAGGATCCGCCTCTAAGGCTTGTCTAACCCTGTCATAATTCTCATCTCCTGGAAGATACTGCAACACTTGTTGCCTCAAATTTGACCTTATGGTCACCATAGTAGATAGATGTCTTCTCCTGCTAAGTGCATCTACAACCCTATTTTCCTTACCCTTGATATACTCGATACCAAAATCATACTCACTTAGGAACTCAAGCCACCTCCTCTTTCTCGCATTGAGGTTCGGTTGTGTGGAGATGTACTTAAGTCCTAAATGATCAGTCTTAAGCTCAAATGGCTTCCCTAGGAGATAATGTCTCCACATCTGCAATGCGTGCACAATAGCTATAAGCTCAAGAGCATGTGGTGCATAGTTCAACTCATACTGTTTCAGTTTCATGGACTCATATGCCACCACTTTACCTTCTTGCATTAGCACAACTCCTAAGCCTTCACCTGATGCATCTGTAATCACAATGAAGTGACCATTAGGATCCGGTATAGTCAACACTGGTGTTGATGTCAACTTCTATTTAGGAATCTGAAATGCTTCCTTGCACTTCTTTGTCCACTCATATTTCTTTCCCTTCTTCTGAAGAGAAGTAATAGGTGCTGCAATTTTAGAAAACCCTTCCACATACTTCCTGTAGTAACCTACAAGTCCCATGAAACTATGAACTTCAGTGACACTTTGCAGTGTTGGCCAATCTACAATTGCCTCTATCTTTGCAAGATCAACTGAGATTCCCTCAGCAGATATGACATGCCCCAAATAGTGAACCTTCTTCTGAAAGAAAGCACACTTTGAAAAATTACCAAAAATCTTTCGATCTCTTAGTCGTTGCAAGACTATTCTCAAGTGCTTCTCATGTTCCTCTTCTATTTTAGAGTAAATCAAAATGTCATCAATGAATATAAACATGAAGTCATCTAAACAATCTTTGAAGATACTATTCATAAGGTTCATGAATGCTGCTCGAGCATTCGTTAGGCCAAAAGGTACCATGGTGAGCTCGTAGTGTCCAAACTGAGTTGTGAAAGCTGTCTTCAGAATATCCTCCAGGGAAAATTTTAGTGGCAAATATTCACCAATTGGCTAATAATAGAAATCAGGAGCTCCAAAAATGGCTAATAGTACAAGCTGAAATGAAGACTAAATCGCCAGGTTTTTATGAAAATATAATTTTGTCTTGATTAATTTGCCATGTAAACGATGCTTCATCAAAAATGATTCGCCAATATTTTATATAGTTACTAAAAAAATGAATTATATTCGCCAGTAATATTATATTCCTCCGATTAATTTTGGGGCAATATCACCAATAATAATAAATTACTATTTAATTTGAGGAATATTTTCTTTTATCTATTGCCATAGATTAGTTTTTTAATCGAACGGTTGTAGGTTGATTCTGGGCCCTAATACACATGTGCCTTTTAAAAGGCTTGTTGATGCTCGAAATTTGTTTTGGGCCACATGATTAAATCTAATCATGTGGCCCAAAACAAATTTCGGGCCTCAACAAGCCTTTAAAAAGGCACATGTGTATTAGGGTGCGAAATGAACTTGCAGCCGTCCTTCATTCTATCAGTGGGACGCCAGATAATGTTTCCCTGATGCCCATAGTTCCCCCAATGCACCATAGGATTGTGATGGGAGTTTCGTCGATGATGCATTGTTAGGCCGATGGTATTGAATTTTGTTAGGAATGGGGGAAGATTTGGCCCTTGACCCCACCTGTATTGTGATAGGAGCATGCCAAGATTCACTAGGATTCACCACTATGATTATTATTTTTACCAATTATTTATTAAGATTCGCCAGGATTTTACAAAAAAATTAATACTGTACATAAGATTTGCTAGGAAAATTAATATTTTTTTTCAAATAGAAGGAGAGATTCGCCAGGATTTTACACCTTCGTCGAGGGGGGTTTCTTAAAGTTATCCCTGATATCCTCACCCTTAATCCTCAACTGGTGGTAACCTGATCTAAGATAAATCTTAGAAAACACATTGGCCCCTTTCATCTAATCGAACAGCTCATCTATCCTAGGTAGAGGATACCTATTCTTGATGGTAACCTTGTTAAGAATCCTGTAATCAATACACAGTCGCAAGGTTCCATCCTTCTTCTTAACGAAGATTACCGGTGCACCCCATGGCGATAAACTCAGCCTTTTTCAGCAACTCCTACAACTGAGCTTTCAGTTCATACAACTCAGTAGTAGTCATTATGTAAGGAGCTTTGGATTGAGGCTTCGTTCCAGGTAACAGTTCAATCGAGAAGTCAAATTCTCTCTTCAGCGGTAATTCTGTAAGTTCTTCTGGAAAGATATCCAAGAACTCTCTAAGAACTGGATAGCCCTCTGGACTCTGTTGAGCATTATCCATGTCACTAACCAAAATAGCATAAATGGAACATCCTTTCTGATGTGCTTTCTTTAGCTACATAGCTGAGATATGTCTCAACTCTAGAGGCTCTCGAGATCCTAAAATCTCAACTGGATGTCCAAAATCATCCAAACAACTCACAACCTTGTCCTCACAGTTCACTATGGCTTTATGCTCAGTTAACCAATTGATCCCTAAGATCACATCATAAGAACCCAACAGTACTACATAAAGGTTAACTTGGGTTTGGAAGTTAGGTAATTCTAAATCGCTGCATGATAAACATGTATCTACCCTCTTCTCTACTCGATTTCCATACTAAACCATCCATGATTGTGACATAATACCAGGTCTAACAGGTAATTTAGTAACTACTTTAGGATCAATAAAGCATTCTGAAGCTCCAGTATCTATCAAAATAGAAAAAGATTGACCAAAAATATTACCTGACATCTGGATAGGTGTAGACTAAAAATATGCTTGATGATTGTCAACCGCTGCATATATCTGATGTTGCGGTGCTCACCGATCATTACCACCTCACTGACCTCCTGTACGCTGAGTGCAATTGGAGGCATAGTGATCTCCTCCACAAGTCTAGCATCCACCTCGTAGCCCTGTTTGACCACCTGCCCTGTTCCTGATATTGGAGAAGTTGGTGTTATTATTGTTCACCCTCTTGTTTCTGCCATAGCTACCTTCTCCTTTATCTTGGGTTTTTTTTCCCCTCTTTAGATTCTTGATCTAATAATTATTATTGTTACCTCTCTGGTTATTGTTATTGTTGTTTTGAAACTTACTATTTCCAAAACCAGAGTTTGCATTCACACTTTTCCTGTAGTTAGCCACCTGTTGCAGCTTTTGTTCCTATTTCATGGCCTTCTCAAATACCTCATCCATTATCAATGGATTATGAATGTCCACATCATCTCCAATCTATGGCCTCAACCATAGAATGAATTTATAGATACGGAACCATTCATCCATCTGATACTACGGTATGTACTTAATAAGATTGGTGAACCTCTCCCAATACTGGGTAACTGTAAGACCACCCTGTGCCAAATTCTGGAACTCTGTCATCTTCCTGTCAAAGAACAGCTATGGAAGCCACCTCTTCCTGAATAGGTTGAAGAATGCTTCCCATGTAGTTCCACCTTGTAATAAATTCTTCTCAGTCTTTTCGTTATCCCACCAAGTAGCAGCTTCTCTAGTAAGCTGGTATGCAGCCCAAACTTCCTTGGTCTCATTAGACATGTTCCTAAGCTCAAAGTATTTCTCCATCTCAATAACCCAAGCTTCTGCTCCATCACCTATTGTCTTACCATCAAACTTGGGCGGTGCTACCCTTTTCAAATCTTTTGCTAACTCCCCTTCAATCCTTGCTTGAGGATTAGGTACTTCAACCCTTGGATTTTCATTATTAGGTTGTTCCTGATTTTGGGGAATTTCAACTCGAGGGTTTTGTCCTTCTCTAACACCTCAAACTTCTTGTTCCAGATTGTCCATTCTAGAACCTTGCTAATTTAAAAGCCTGAGAATCTGATCCAACCTATCAGTCTCATTGCTTGCAGCAGCTCCTTTACCTCTTGTACCCATCATGTAACACAATTCCTGCATCAAGGAATGTTCATTTAGCGTAATGGACCAAGGACCCTAGTGTTTAAACCTAGGGCTATGATACCAAATGTAAAGAGCAGAAATTCCTTAAATCCAAATCGATAATTACTTTAAATAAGATCCATTATATTCAAAATAAAGTTGTCATTCCATTCATTCAAACATCAAAGAACTAGTCGATTACAATCAATGACATAAAAGTCAATAAGATAATTTCATTACAACTTAGTCTAAATCATACAAGTGTCGAATTACACAATTTCAGTTATAAATACAATGAATGATAATGTATCTAATTTACAATTTGAGACTTAGGTAGTCGGTCGCCATAAGCTCGTCATTACATATATAAAGAATAATAAAGCAAAAAAAAGATGCAGTCCATCAATCTTCCATCCAAAAGAAAATCTTCAACAACAAGATGAGAACAAGGATCAGATGCTTTTTCCGCCCAACCTCGAAGCTTACGCTTCCCCAGAATTTCTTAGTCAATCAATAAGTACCCAACCCTGCACAAATTTCTTAGCAAAAAGCAGTCTACGAGCAAGATGGAATCTGGTGCATGCCTAGTACTACTAGTAAACCACAAGCATTTTCATTTTTCTAATTCATTTAAGAAATAAGCAAGTTCGGTACTAGGATATGGTAGAGAGTTCAATAATCCATCTATTTCAATGGTACATAAATTACTTGGCCAAGTAAAATGTCATGCGTGACAATAAAAGCAGTTTTGGAAAAGCAAAACTACACTCTCTATTTACCCATATTCGGTACCCGTCCCAGAAGGTAACTTTCCCAAAAACATAACATGCAGAATTATCTATCATTCATGCATGGTCTAAACAGTCAAATACAGTCTTTTGCAATCTTTTAAAACATCAAACTGGAAACATTGTTTAAAACAAAAATAGTTTTAAAAAAGTTTCTTTCCATTTTTCAAATTCATAAAAGACATAAATTAACATTTTAAATCATGTAATTTAAATAATCAATAAAAATTTTAAATGGTTGCAGTAACCCAATATGTTAAATAAATACATATAAAACAAAATTAAAGAGTACACATTCATTCATTCATACTCTCATTTAATTAATGTTGTTTCAATATCATTCTGGATGTTTTCAAAATAAATCAAAT
>CM021102.1:291429354-291637158 GCA_007115665.2 Sequoiadendron giganteum | reverse complement strand
TATTAATGTAATCACAATTAGAGGATCCATGGAAGGATTATCCAATCATGTAGCCCACACACATAAACACACATAAAATAGAAATACACTATAAAATGACACAAGATATACCGTAGAAAATCCTTAGTGATGTACTAAACCCTAGTATCCAAAATATTTTTTATTATATGGATTTCAAAATCATAATTATAGTCTAGTGCAATGGATTATCACACATAAAAAAATAACTTTAGATGCATGAATTCTATACTTGTTGCATTGGCTAAAAGATAACACCTTAGGATCCTCACACAATCTACTCACATGATTGCACTCTACATCATACTCCTTGTTACCTCACTTTGCTTCTCAATCATCACTTTCTCAATACTATTATTACTTGTTACATCTCTAATCTCCTTGATCTTCTTTTCTTTCTTACAAATGAATTGAAACTACATATACATACATTTTCCAAATTTTATGCATGATCTACATCAACCTCAAGGTGATGTAATGCCAAAATAACATAAAATTGTAGTGTAGAAAAAATTATCCTTTTATATTTTGACACTTGTTTGGGCCCTCCTTGCTAAAATTAGGATTCTTTATGCCTTATTTGGTCATATTTTGCATCCACAAGCCTTATTTAATGCATTTCTTAGATGATAATCCGGACATTTATTAAATTCTCAATCATAATTCATGTTTTTGGATTGTGTGTTCTAGATTTGGTGATTTGGGACTCATATGCCACCTTGGGTGTATGCGTTCCACCTAGGTTTTGGGGCATGATCCTAAATATTTCATTGAACCTAACATTTCTTGAATTTTGTGTCCCAAGTTTAAGCTATTGAGACTCTTATGCCCTAACTAGCGTATGAGTCCCGATTTATCTTGGACCTATTTTGAATTCAATTTTTGATGGGATTTTATTCGCCTAGCTCTAATGTCAACTTGTAGTGTTGTAATTTCAAGAAATTTGGTATAAACAAGTATAAATATAACCTGTTATTTCAAATAATTTCTCCTAACAAGACCTAGCAAGTTTATAAGTCATCTAGAAATCTTGAAAAAGCATTACAAGAGAATTATAAGAGCATTACAAGAGCATTACAAGAGCATTCAAGGGAAAATTATCAAGCATTTGGAGAAACCTTCAAGATTCAAGCATCATTTCAAAGTCATCCTCCATCATGTGTGTTTGTGAGATAACATTTGTGTCTAGAAATCTTGACAAAGCATTACAAGAGCATTCGAGGGAAAATTATCAAGAATTTGGAGCAACATTGAAGGTTCAAGCATCATTTCAAAGTCACCATTCATCATGTGTGTTTGTGAGCTAACATTTATGATGTGGGTTTTCATGATTCAAGCAAGCATTCGAGTCAAGATACCATTGGATCCATCTCACACAAGTTTGTAACATTTATTTCAATGCTTTTTTGAGTTGCAACATTGCATATTGTTCATTCATCATTCCTTCATTCTATTTCATTTCATTTCAAGGTTTCATTACCAAAATAGGGTTTGACCAAGGAAAACCCCTATTCCCTAACACAACATTTTTCCCTCTTCATGTGTGATTATAGATCTACGTGATTTAGAGATTGAAGATCCTTTGAAGAAAAAGTTTCAAGATTGAATAAAATTGTCAAAGTTGTCAAGAAATTGTCATCTTCATGTAAACTCACCTACAACTCATAATTCAGACTTTTAGACTTAGAGACCGAGCAAGATGAAAGCTACAAAAGATCACTAGAGGATACATAAGTTTCAACCAAACCCTAGTACTAGGACTAAATCACCCCTCTAGGCGTATGGATGCTAATGTACCTCTTTTTAGCAGTTTTCTATAGATCCTTATTTATCATCTGAAGATTCTAGATTTATCCTAGATTCTGATAGCATGACTAAATCACCTAGTCTCACATATATGAGTCCTAGTTTTCTTTAGAAAAAATGGATTTCATGGGTTTTTAGATCTTGTTTAGACCTCTCCAATCCTCTAGGTACTTTTTTGTATCTTTATATTTTTGTATCTAAATTCATATTCTAAGTTTTTAGGGTTTAGTTTATTCATGTTTGCATTTCCTTATTTATAAGAATTGGCTTACTGGTGAACCCTCGTTTTACTCACACCCAAGGAAACCTGTAAAGAGCGAAAAAATCCTTAAAATAAAATCGATAAATACTTTAAATAAGATCCATTATATTTAAAATAAAGTCGACATTTCATTCATTTAGACATCAAAGAACTAGTTGATTACAAACAACGACATAAAAGTCGATATGATAATTTCATTACAACTCAGTCTAAATCATACAAGTGTAGAATTACACAATTTTAGTTATAAAATTATTTACAATTCAAGACTTAGGCATTCAGTTGCCATAAGCTTGTCATTACATACATCAAGAGTAATAAAACATAAAAGAAGATGTAGTCCATCGATCTTCCATCCAAAAGAAAATCCTCAATAAGAAGACGAGAACAAGGATCAGGCGCTTTTTCCACCCAACCTTGAAGCTTACGCTTCCTCAAAATTTCTTAGTCAATCAAGAAATACCTGACCCTGCATGAATTGCTTAGCAAAAAGCAGTCTACGAGCAAGATGGAATCTGGTGCATGCCTAGTACTACTAGTAAACCACAAGAATTTTCATTTTTCTAATTCATTTAAGAAATAAGCAAGTTTGGTACTAGGATATGGTAGGGAGTTCAATAATCCATCTATTTCAATGGTACAAAAATTAATTGGCCAAGTAAAATTTCATGCATGACAATAAAACCAGTTTTGGAAAAGCAAAATGACACTCTTTATTTACCCATATTCGGCACCCATCCTGGAAGGTAACTTTCCCAAAAACAAAACATGCAGAATTATCTATCATTCATGCATGGTCTAAACAGTCAAACACAGTCTTTTGCAATCTTTAAAACATCAAAGTGGAAACATTGTTTAAAACAAAAAAGCAGTTTAAAAAAGCTTCTTTCCATCATTCAAATTCATAAAATTCACAAAGTCAATATTTTAAATTGAGTATTAAATAATCAATAAGGTTTTTTAAAATGAAGGTGTAACTCCAGTATGTTAAAGAAATACATATAAAAACATAAATTAAAAGAGTACACATTCATTCGTTTATACTCCCATTAATTTAATGCTTTTTCAAAGACATTATGGAGGTTTTCAAATAAATCAAATTTGAAGTTTAATTCTGTCTTTTATTTTCAGTTTTCAAGCATTATTTTCTATCAGCAAAATATATCTATTTTATCTTCATAATCGTTTAATTTTCTAAAATGATAAATATTGTTTCTAGATTTAATAGATTCTCCTAAATTTCATTTCTCTGTTTAATGCATGATTTCAAATCAGTATTTCTAAAATTCTCAGCAAAAACAACAAAGTCTATGTTTAATATGTTTCTAATTCTAAATTTAAAACTTGTTTTCTATTTTGAGTTTATTCCTAAATTTGATCAATATTAATATTTCAAGAATTTAATCGAAGACTTCTCCTATAATCTTTGTCTCTCAATTTGTCTTAACATTCTGGAAAAATAATGACAATCTATTTATTTTTTTGTTTCCATAAAATTTGAATGAATTATTTTTGCAATCCTCATTTTAATCTATCTTTCCTAATTTTTATCAATCAAGATCCTCTTTAGTATTTAATATCCACTTCCAGAATTATTTTGAAATGGAATTCAAAGATCTAATTTAAAATCTAAATAATAGATTCCTACCTGGTAATTTATAAATTCTGGAAAAGCAATTGTGAATTTCCTCTGCCTTTTTCTTCTGTCTTCTATTTCTCTCTGGCTGCGTATTTCCTTTTTGCAGATTGGAAGCCTTTACCTGCTGAGTGATCTTGTCTTCCGCGTAAGATGTGGGGGAAGTCTTTATCTGTGACAGAGGGAAGAATTCCCTTTAGAGGCCGCACCTCCCTGTCCCTAGCACGTGGGGTGTGAGGATGTCTTGAGTGGAGGGTTGTGCGTGCCTCTCTCAGGCTACACCCTCTCCCAAATCCCTGCGCACGTGGAGAGAAGGCTTTTCCTTCGCAACCTTTATGGAGGGCGCGTGGGTTAGAGGACCCTTTCCTCTTATTGTATGGAGAGTAGGAGCTAGCCGCGCCCCTTCCTAAGCTCTCCCTTTCTGCTGTGTGAATCTTGATGACTGCCAGTCACTCCTTCCTTGCCTTTCCAAGTAAAATATCTCACTCTCCTTGCTGCATCTGGTCAGATCCAGAATAAAATAGATAATGATCTTTTAAAATGATTTTTTCTTGTGTTTTTCCCTAAATTCAAATTTTCTGTGTGTCCAAATTCTCTGTGTATGTTTAATTTTGGATTTTTCATCTATATATATCCTTTTTCATGCATTGATCAAAAAAAGAATTGAGATCCACCATTTGCTCATTGATCTTCAGTTAATGAATTTAAACTCTATGTTTCAATTGGTTTTTGAATGCCTTTTCATAAAATAGATATTTTATTTCTCATGTTTAACTGAACTTAAAATTTTGAAAGCATAAACAAAGTTCACGTGAATTTTTGTTTTCAATTCCACATTTAGCTATGTTTAGATACTGATTCAATTTCATAATTTAACAATCCATTAATTTCACAATTTCAATATTAAAAAGCATATAACTTAAAAATAAAATATATTGCATTTAAATTTCTAAATTTATAATTTCTTATTTCCAAATAATAATAAAATATTCAAAAAAGCAATTCATCAATTAATTCAAGTCAATTTCTTCAAATTTAACAAAATCATCATTTAAATCACATGCATTTTCACAATTTTTGAGAAATCACATTAAAACTAAATTTTCACTTTGCAAACATGTTATCGCATAATACATTAAAATATTCATCTATGTGAGGTTGTGAGATCCCATCTATTCGTAAACATCAATCGGCTAAACAAATCTACCTGGTGGTTGTTCTCACCTTCAATCACGTTCACCTGTTCCTGCGTTCACTTGCACTCGATTTATCATCAATAATGACAAACCTCGAAATAAACATAAATATATTTCAATTCATAATACTTGCATTTAAATTTCAGTTTCATTTCAATTTCAATTTCATTTTGATTTTAATTTAACCATCATTAAATAATCATTTAATTTCTATCTAAATCTCGACATAGTAATTAATACTTGCATTTAAATAAGTCAATGAAAATCTATACGTGACATCCTTCCCCTCTTAGAAGAGATATCGTATCGATGTCTTATTAGTCATTCAATAAGCATAACATCATCATCATCATCATAAAAACATACTATCTCAATCAATAACATAGTATCGGTGGATAAAGCATAATATCTCAGTAGGTAAAGCATAGTATCTCAATCAAGCATAATGAAATAGTAACTAACAACATAGTTCTCCAACATAAGCATAAGAAAAATATAGTAGCATCCATGCTATCAAAGTTCACAACACGTGAATCAAAAACTAGAGTATCAAGTATCTCCGCACAAAAACAAATGCTAATCTATGAAAGCAAACGAGGAAAATGATGGTCTATCATCTCAGAATCCTCCCATATAGCACTGTCCTTAGTATACTGGTCCCATTGGACCTTATACTGGGTACTATATCTGTTACATAGCTTAATGCTATGCCTGTCTAGGATTCAGATGGGCTCCACTAGCACCACCCTTGGATCCTATACCTATAATGAACTCCAATCAAGAATATGAGATGCATCACGATGATAAGGTTTCAACAAAGAAACATGGAAAACATTATGGAGTTGAGCAAGAGCAGGTGGTAATGCTAGTCTATATGCAACTGGATTAATAAATTCCAGTACATCAAATGGTCCCACAAATCTCGGTGCCAACTTTGATGATTTCCCAAACGAGATAGAGCTCTTATGAGGCTTAACCCTCAAGAAGACTTTATCTCCTATAGAAAACTGTCTGAAAGTCCTGTTCCTATCAGCATAGCTCTTATGTCTATCGGTTGCTTCCTTCACTCTACCCTTGATCAACTTCATCTGCTCATTCATTTCCTTGAGCATATCTGGTCCAATAATGATCCCATCTTCTATCCTTTCAAGTGTACAACATTTCTGTCCATACAATGCCTCAAAAGGTGCCATACCCAATGATGAATGGTATGAGTTGTAGGAAAACTCAACCAATGGAAAATATTCCTCCCACTTGTACTGCTGATCCATACAATACATCCTCAACAAGTCCTCCACAACCTGATTGACCCTTTCAATTTGGCCATCGGTTTGTGGGTGATATGCTGAACTAAAATTTAGTTTAGTTCCCAAAGATGCATTTAGTGTAGTCCAGAACCTAGATGTCATCCTGGTATCTCTATCAGAAATAATGGTCTCTGGTACACCATGCAATATGAATATCTCTTGCACAAATTTCCTTGCAAGAGTCAATGATTCATTCTTCAAATTCCCAGGTATGAAATGTGAAACCTTCATCAGCTTATCAACAACTACTAAGATAGTATCATGACTATTTCTGCTCAATGGTAATCCTTGGATGAAATCCATACTGATTACTTGCCACTTATACTCAGGTATATCATGGGGATACAAAATTCCTACTAGATGCACATGCTCAGCCTTGACTCATCAACATTCCAAACATCTAGCCACATACTCCATGACATATTTCTTTAGCTTAGGCCAAAAATACAAAGCCTTCAACTCAGCTACCATCTTTGTAACTCTTGGATGCCTTGAATAAGGTGCATCATGAACTTCTTCAAGTATCAACTTCCTCAAATCTCCACCCTCTGGGATATACATCCTTCCTTGATATCTGACAATACCATTATTATCCATCACATAACCATCAAATCTATGATCTGTAGGATCCGGCTCTAAGGCTTTCCTTACTCTGTCATAATGCTCATCACCTGGAAGATACTACAACACTTGTTGCCTCAAATTTGACCTAGTGGTCACCATAGCAGATAGATGCCTTCTCCTACTAAGAGCATCTACAATCCTGTTCTCCTTACCCTTGATATACTCGATACCAAAATCATACTAACTCAGGAACTCTAGCCACCTCCTCTATCTTGCATTGAGGTTCGGTTCTGTGAAGATGTACTTAAGTCCTAAATGATCAATCTTAAGCTCAAATGGCTTCCCTAGGAGATAATGTCTACACATCTACAATGCATGCACAATAGTTGTAAGCTCAAGATCATGTGGCACATAGTTCAACTCATACTGCTTCAGTTTCTTGGACTCATATGCCACCACTTTACCTTCCTGCATTAGCACAACTCCTACACCTTCACCTGATACATTTGTAATCACAATGAAGTGACCATTAGGATCCGGTATAGTCAACACTGGTGCTGATGTCAATTTTTGTTTAAGAATCTGAAATGCTTCCTCGCACTTCTCCATCCACTCATATTTCTTTCCCTTCTTCTGAAGAGAAGTAATAAGTGTTGCAATTCTAGAAAACCCTTCTACATATTTCCGATAGTATCCTGCAAGTCCCATGAAACTATGAACTTCAGTGACACTTTGCGGTGTTGGCCAATCTACAATTGCCTCTATCTTCGTAGGATCAACTGAGATTCCCTCAACATATATGACATGACCCAAATAGTGAACCTTCTTCTAAAAGAAAGTACACTTTGAAAACTTACCAAAAAGCTTTCGATCTCTTAGTCGTTGGAAGACTATTTTCAAGTGCTTCTCATGTTCCTCTTCTGTTTTAGAGTAAATCAGAATGTCATCAATGAATATAAGCATAAAATCATCCAAAAATTCTCTAAAGATACTGTTCATAAGGTTCATGAATGCCGCTGGAGCATTCGTTAGGCCAAAAGGTACCACGGTGAACTCGTAGTGTCCATACCGAGTTCTGAAAGTTGTCTTAGGAATGTCCTCATCCTTAATCCTCAACTGGTGGTAACTTGATCTAAGATCAATCTTAGAAAACACATTGGCCCCTTTCATTTGATAAAACAACTCATTTATCCTAGGTAGGGGATACCTATTCTTGATGGTAACCATATTAAGCATCCTGTAATCAATACACAGTTGCAAGGTTCCATCCTTCTTCTTAACGAAGATTACCGGTGCACCCCATGGTGATACACTCGGCCTAATGAATCCTTGTTTCAGCAACTCTTGCAACTGAGCTTTTAGTTCATATAACTCAGTAGTAGTCATTCTATAAGGGGATTTGGATTGAGGCTCTATTCTAGGTAACAGTTCAATCGAGAAGTCAAATTCTCTCTTCGGCGATAATTCTGTAAGTTCTTCTGGAAAGATATTCAAGAACTCTCTGAGAACTGGATAGTCCTCTAGTCTCTGTTGGGCATTATCCAAGTCACTCACCAAAATAGGAAAAATGGAACATCCCTTCCAATGTGCTTTCTTTAGTTGCATAGCTGAGATATGTCTCAACTCTAGAGGCTCTCGAGATCCTAAAATATCTACTAGATGTCCAAAATCATCCAAAAAACTCACAACCTTGTCCTCACAATTCACTATGGCTTTATGCTAAGTTAACCAATTGATCCCTAAGATAACATCATAAGAACCCAACGGTGCTACATAAATATTAACTTGGGTTTGGAAGTTAGATAATTCTAAATCGCTGCATGATAAACATGTATCTACCCTCTTCTCTACTCGATTTCCATACTGAACCATCCATGAATGTGACATAATTCCAAGTCTAATAGGTAATTTAGCAACTACTCTAGGATCAATAAAGCATTCTGAAGCTCCAATATCTATCAAAATAGAAATAGATTGACGAAAAAGCTTACCCGACATCTGGATAGGTGTAGCTTGAAAGTCGTGTTGATGATTGTCAACCACTACATGTATTTGATGTTGCAGTGCTCGCCGATCATTACCACCTCACTGACCTCCTATACATTGAGTGCAATTGGAGGCATAGTGATCTCCTCCACAAGTATAGCATCCACCTCGTGGGCCTGCTTGACCACCTGTCCTGTTCTTGATATTGGAGAAGTTGGTGTTATTATTGTTCACCTTGTTTCCACCATAGCTACCTTCTCCTTTATCCTAGGTGTTTGTTCCCCTCTTCAGATTTTTGATTTGTTGATTATTGTTGTTACCCCTTTGATTATTGTTGTTGGTTTTTTGGAACTTTTTGTTTCCAAAACCAGATTTTGCATTTACACTTTTCTTGTAGTTCGCTACTTGCTATAGCTTTTGTTCCTGTTTCATGGACTTCTTAAAGACCTCATCCATCATCAATGGATTATGAATGTCCACATCAGCTCTGATCTATGGCCTCAACCCTAGAATGAATTTACGGATACCGAACCGTTCATCCATCTAATACTGCAGTACGTACTTAAGGAGATTGGTGAACCTCTCCTAGTACTGGTAACTGTAAGACCACCCTATGCCAAATTCTGGAACTCTATCATCTTCTTGTCAAAGAACAGCTGTGGAAGCCACCTCTTCCTGAATAGGTTCAAGAATGCTTCCCATGTAGTTCCACTTGGTAGTAATTTCTTCTCAGTCTTCTCATTATCCCACCAAGTAGCAGCTTCTCCAGTAAGCTGGTATGCAGCCCAAACTGCCTTGGTCTCATTGGACATGTTCCTAAGCTCAAAGTATTTTTCCATCTCAATAACCCAAGCTTCTGCTCCATCACCTATTGTCTTACCATCAAACTTGGGTGGTGCTACCCTTTTCAGATCTTTCGCTAACTCCCCTTCAATCCTTGCTTGAGGATTAGATACTTCAACCCTTGGATTATCATTATTAGGTTGCTCCTGATTTTGGGGAATTTCAACTCAAGAGTTTTTCCCTTCTCTGACACCTCAAACTTCCTGTTCCACATTGTCCATTCTAGAACCCTGCTGATTCAAGAGGCTGAGAATCTGATCCAACCTATCAGTCTCATTTCTTGTAGCAGCTTTACCTCTTGTACCCATTATGTCTCACAATTCCTGCATCAAGGAATGTTCACTTAGCATAATGGACAAAGGACCCTAGTGTTTAAACCTGGCTCTGATACCAAATGTAAAGAGCGGAAAACTCCTTCAAACCAAATCGAAAAATAATTTAAATAAGATCCATTATATTTAGAATAAAGTCGACATTCCATTCATTCAGACATCAAAGAACTAGTCGATTACAAACAATGACATAAAAGTTGATATGATAATTTCATTACAACTCAGTCTAAATCATACAAGTGTAGAATTATACAATTTCAGTTATAAATACAATGAATGATATAAAATTATTTATAATTCAAGACTTAGGCATTCAGTCGCCATAAGCTCGTCATTACATACATCAAGAATAATAAAGCATAAACGAAGATGCAGTCCGTCGATCTTCCATCCAAAAGAAAATCCTCAATAAGAAGACGAGAACAAGGATCAGGAACTTTTTCCGCCCAACCTCGAAGCTTATGCTTCCCCTGAATTTCTTAGTCAATCAAGAAATACTCGACCCTGCACGAATTGCTTTGCAAAAAGTAGTCTACGAGCAAGATGGAATCTGGTGCATGCCTAGTACTACTGGTAAACCACAAGCATTTTCATTTTTCTAATTCATTTAAGAAATATGCAAGTTCACTACTAGAATATGGTAGAGAGTTCAATAATCCATTTGTTTCAATGGTACAAAAATTACTTGGCCAAGTAAAATTTCATGCACGACAATAAAAGCAGTTTTGGAAAAGCAAAATTACACTCTTTATTTACCCATATTCGGCACCCATCCTGGAAGGTAACTTTCCCAAAAACAAAACATGCAAAATTATCTATCATTCATGCATGGTCTAAACAGTCAAATACAGTCTTTTGCAATCTTTAAAACATCAAACTAGAAACATTGTTTAAAATGATTTTTTTTTTTAAAAGAGCTTCTTTCCATCGTTCAAATTCATAAAAGTCATAAAGTCAATATTTTAAATTGAGTATTAAATAATCAATAAGGTTTTTTAAAATGAAGGTGTAACTCCAGTATGTTAAAGAAATACATATAAAAATAGAAATTAAAAGAGTACACATTCATTCATTTATACTCCCGTGAATTTAATGCTGTTTCAAAGTCGTTCTTAAGGTTTTCAAATAAATCAAATTTGAAGTTTAATTCTATCTTTTATTTTAAGTTTTCAAGCATTATTTTCTATCAGCAAAATATATCTATTTTCTCTTCATAATCGTTTAATTTTCTAAAATTATAAATATCATTTCTAGATTTAATAGATTCTTCTAAATTTCATTTCTCTGTTTAATGCATGATTTCAAATCAGTATTTCTAAAATTCTTAGCAATAACAACAAAGTCTCTATTTAATATGTTTCTGATTCTAAATTTAAAACTTGTTTTATGTTTTGAGTTTATTCTGAAATTTGATCAATATTAATATTTCAAGAAATTTAATCGAATATTTCTCCTATAATCCTTGTCTCTCAATTTGTCTTAACATTCTGGAAAAATAATGACAATCTATTTATTTTTTTGTTTACATAAAATTTGAATGAATTATTTTTGCAATCCTTATTTAAATCTCTCTTTCCCAATTTTTATCAATCAAGATCTTTTTTAATATTTAATATCCACTTCCAGAATTCTTTTGAAATGGAATTGAAAGATCTAATTTAAAATTTAAATAACAAATTCCTACCTGGTAATTTATAAATTCTGGAAAAGCAATTGTGGATTTCCTCTGCCTTTTTCTTCTATCTTCTATTTCTCTCTAGCTGCATATTTCCTTTTTGTAGACTGGAAGCCTTTACCTTCTGAGTGATCTTGTCTTCTGCATAAGATGTGGGGGAAGTCTTTATCTATGATAGAGGGAAGAATTCCCTTTAGAGGCCGCACCTCCCTATCCCTAGCATGTGGGGTGTGAGGATATCTTGAGTGGAGGGTTGTGCATGCCTCTCTCAAGCCGCATCCTCTCCCAAATCCCTGTGCACGTGGAGAGAAGGCTTTGCCTTCGTAGCCTTTATGGAAGGCTTTAGCTGAATGAGAGGTGGAGGGTGTGTGGATTAAAGGATCCTTTCCTCTTGATGTATGGAGAGTAGGAGCTGGCCGTGCCCCTTCCTAAGCTCTCCCTTTCTGCTCTGTGAGTCTTGATGGCTACCAGTCACTCCTTCCTTGCCTTTCCAAGTAAAATATCTCACTCTTCTTGCTGCATCTAGTCAGATCCAGAATAAAATAGACAATGATCTTGTAAAATGAATTTTTCCTATGTTTTTCCCCAAATTCGAATTTTCTAAGTGTCCAAATTCTCTGTGTATGTTTAATTTCGGATTTTTCATATGTATATATCCTTTTTCATGCATTGATCAAAACAAGCATTGAGATCCACCATTTGCTCATTGATCTTTAGTTAACAAATTTAAACTCTATGTTTCAATTTTTTTTTGAATGCCTTTTGATAAAATAGATATTTTATTTCTCATGTTTAATTGAACTTTACATTTTGAAAGCATAAACAAAGTTCATGTGAGTTTTTGTTTTCAATTCCACATTTAGCTATGTTTAGATATTGATTCAATTTCATAATTTAACAATCCATTAATTTCACAATTTCAATATTTAAAAGCATATAATTTCAAAATCACTTTATTTAATTAAATTTAGAGCTAATTTCGAAAGAAAATCTATTGCATTTAAATTTCTAAATTTCTAATTTCTTATTTCCAAATAATAATAAAATATTCAAACAAGCAATTCATCAATTAATTCAAATCAATTTCTTCAAATTTAACAAAATCATCATTTAAATCACATGCATTTTCGCAATTTTTGAGAAATCACATTAAAACTAAATTTTCAATTCACAAACATGATATATGCATAATACATTAAAATATTCATCTATGTGAGTGCGTGAGATCCCATCTATTCGTAAATGTAAATCAGCTAAATAAATCTACCTGATCGTTGTTCTCATCTTCAATCACGTTCACTTGTTCCTGCATTCACTTGCACTCGATTTATCATTAGTAATGGCAAACCCCGAAATAAACATAAATATATTTCAATTCATAATACTTGCATTTCAATTTCAGTTTCATTTCAATTTCAATTTCATTTCGATTTCAATTTAACCATCATTAAATAATCATTTAATTTCTATCTAAATCTTGACATAGTAATTAATACTTGCATTTAAATAAGTCAATGAAAATCTATACGTGACTAAACCTCCTACTAATCCTACTAGTAGCAACTTCTTCCCTCAGTTAAGTCACTTGATTGAGGGGTCTCGCGTTCCTAGTGAACTAGAGTGAAATAGGTCCCCTTGCCCTTGTATTTCATCTCCTAAAAGGTGGAGCACTCTATTTCCTATGTGTTCATTTTGGTGAACCTTACCTTTGAGCACTTGCATTTTTGATTCAGAAAACATTGTATTCCTAGATCAAGGTTAACTTTGCATTGCATTTACATTAGTTGAATTGCATTTAGGACTCTTAAATCTTGCATTAGTGGAAAAGTGCATATAGATTGCATTTTTGCATCTTGCATCATTGAATTTCATTGGAAAACTATAATTACACATATTCAAATCAACATACAAGCTAGAAACAACTTAGAATTTTCTGAATTTGATGTAAAATCCCTAATCTAGGACTCATTCACCCACCTGGGCGATTTAGTCCCTATATAGGTGGTTTTTCTAGATTTTTGGGAATTATGTATAGTTTGTTTTTCAACATTTGAACCTTCTAGAAACCCTAACTAGGAATCATTCACCCATTTGGGTGATTTAGTCCTGTATTAGACCTAAATTTGCATCTTACAACATTTAAAACTTATTTTCTATGCTTTTTTTTGTTGTTGTTAGATCTTTATTTTAATTTGCTGAGTTTTTGTTTCATTCATTTCATTAGACCTAGTTTAATAGGGTTCATTTAGTGCATTTCTTAGTTTCAAAATTGCATTCACAAAATTTCATTTTTAAATTGTTGCATAGTACCTTGTTTAGAATATGAAAATTACATTGCATTTCATCATGGATATATGTGCTTTGGTAAGCTTTGTATGTCCTTGAAGTCATTAGTGTATGCGTCAAGCTATAATTTTGGAAATAATCCTGATGAAATTAAACTCACTCATGCTCAATCAACTCCTCATGCATGTCCTCCTTGTGAGGTTGACATCATCAAAGAATATGATGATAGCATGTACAAATTCATAAAAAATTGGCTTAAAAACCTTGAGACTAATGCATCCTTTTATCCTTCCATGAAACAACCAATGGAACTTGAGATGTTTGATTTGTTACATCCTAAAATTGAGACACAAAATGAAATTAAGCTCCCTAGAATAAGTCAACCTAGTTCCTCTAGTCCAGTGAAAATTCATTTATCTTATGTTAACAAAGTAACAAATGCATCAATTAACCTAGAGGAGACATATGGAAAAGAATTCACAATCTTAAGAAAACAAGGATGTGATACAATAAGTGAACATGAAATTCATCAACTCTTAGAGAAACTACCAACTAATGATACCAAAGGGATAGGATATCAAGATCATTCTCTTGACATAAGTTTCCTCCTTCCCAAAGAGAAACCAATACCTCATAACAATGATAAGGATGATAGGATCATCTTAGGTCCTCCTCGTCAACATCTAACTCAAGAAATTGGTGAATCTAGAAAGAAACAAAAGCCTTACAAAATAAAGAAGCTAAAATTTCTATGTCCTATGTCTACAACTAAAAAACCTTACACATACTTCTAAGCAAAGGATTTATAACATTACCACCAATGAATAAACATCTAAAACCATATCCTAAGAATTCAAGCATTCCACATTTTCAATATCATGGAGTTCTTGGACATACTACTGAAGACTGTCATGATTTAAAACAAATATTTTAAAATTTTAATATCATAGAAATAATCCCTTAAGTTATGTCCTTCTACTGCTTTGCATGTAATAGTTGAAGGATGATCACATACTCACTATTGTATATTCTAATATATTCATTTCAAATCATTTCAAGATGAAAGGAGCTCTTTCTTATCACCTATCTCAGCTCATTCTTGTCTTGCACGTATAGTGGGGGCAAGAATTAGATAGCCTTTTCCTAGTTTTGACATTTGATGTTGTCCCTTTGGCTAGTTTTTCTCCTTCCATATATGATGAACAAGATTGGGATGCAGACCAATTGCTATAAGTTGACTCGCATGTGCCTTACTAGTTTTTTTTTCTCCTTTTCATTTTATGTGTGTTGGTTGTTTTTACCGTAACCAGGTTTATCTTCTATTCTACCTATAGAATTTCCAATTCTAATCGACGGAAACTCGAAGGACTTGGACCAACTGACAAGGATTTTAACAATAAACCTCCTAGACTTTGGGCTCTGCAAAATCCAGGAGGGTGGTCCCTATAAAGTGTTTATAATCTCTGCACCAAACTTATAAACAATCATTAAAAATTAACAGATAATACCATTTAATAGCTCAAAAAAATAAGATAATATTTAATTGAATTGGCTTTTCATCAGTAATACCAACTACTTGGAGCATGAGATAATTACAACAATATTTCACAACTTAAGATAGTCATTTAATTTTGCAACTTGGTAGCAAGCTCTAAGCAAAGAAAAACAAATACAGAACCTCACACATGCATACGATTTAGACCAATGCCATACACCATTGGGGATTCAAGTTCACAAACATTTAAAATTCCATGGCAGGTTCAAACACATAGCATGTAAGATCTTTGACGATAATTTCCTTACAACATTATCAATTTATATCTTAACCCAATACTTATTACCAAATCCCTTTATAAAGACATCCATCTATAACTCCAATAAAGCATTTTAATTAATTCTTTGAATTAAAGCCAAAATGGAAGTCATACACACCACAATAGTGAGATGAATGCGATAACCCTTGATTATATTATTCAAAATTATGATATGCTTATACAAAGGAGAGACGTGAGATTGAAATGAATCATGATAAATCAAATGCTACTACTGTTATGGAACATCAAACCTTCATAAACCCAAAACCTAACTAAAAAATGACACAAAACCTAAATTGCATTTACACTAGAAAAATCAGGCATTACAAATTGTTGTGGAACTATGCTTAGCCTCGACCTCAAAATATCTAACTTGCCAACCCTTATTTCTGGCCTTGAAATCCTTCTTATAGAGAATGAAGGAGCAAACAAGCATCGAGCCAAAAATTACACATGTCACTGGTCAATTGGACTGCCTTTTGAAATTTCAAAAATATGATGGGTATGTGCAGGATCATGATGGGCCAAAAAGTGGCAATGATAAAACAATCACATTTTGGATCAACTAAAAAATGCGGAGATGCTGAGTTGACTTTTCTAGGTTCGGGTGTCAATAAATTTAGCCAAACCAAAGCCCAAACCTAGTTTTTACAAATCGGATATCCAATTTGTGGAAACATTATATAAAAGCTAGTCAACTCTTATATCTTCATTTCTCATTGTTTGCAAGCGGGTGCACAAGAAAAAACAAAAATCTGATATTCGATTTCAAAGGTAAGTATTTGGTTTTTTAAATATTTTTATCAATTTTTCAAGTAGATTCTCTTAATTTGAAGTAGTTTTTATGATTTTTTTAAAAATCAAAAATAGGGTTTTCTATTGATTTTTATCAAAAACTAGAGTTTACATTGAATTTTTATTAAAAATTAATGTTTCTAAATGGATTTTGATAAAAATCTAGTGTTGTTGATGTATTTTAATAAAAAATTAGAGTTTGTTATGGATTAATTTGAAAAAGTAGGGTTTTTTTGGGAATTTTATTAAAAACTAGGGTTTTTTTACAATAATTTCATTTATATTGTGTAATTTCAATTAGATTAATTAGTTTTTAACTTTAATCAAGTATTATGGCCTAGAATGAAAATCCACAAAAGCCAAACACTCCACCACCTCTGCAACCACCAATTGAAGATTTAATTGGTGAAAAATTGGGGCAATTGAGGGGTATTTGTGAAGTTTATAAGACAATCCCTTGATTGAGAGATATGACAAAAATATTGAAGGAAATAATATAAAATATAGAAACACTCTCCACCCAAAATAATTCCTTTCATTCATCGTGAGAAGACATGAGGGAATATTATGCATGTGGATTGTCTTATGATGATGTGAAAGATCTCCAAATAACCAAAACCCAAATAGCCTTTTTATTCATTGACCCGCGCACTGGTTTGCCAATGAATGTTAATAAAACAAAACTTTCTATAAAATGGTGCATCCATAGGGATATTGTAGCTAAATTTTGGGATCGTTGGTGTATGGTTTTTGATAAACCACCGAACAATAATTCTGATATACCATTTTACTTTATTAAAAAATTATATGTTGAGTTTGTGTTAGGGCATCATGTCAATTACTTTGATTTTAAACCCTTCCAGGGCATTGGTGGAGGTATTCCCTAGGATAGACGAGGTTCATTTAGGGTAGTTTTGCACCCCAAATGTTCCCGTGTGATCCCACAAATAGTGGTTTACAATTTTTGGCCAAACTGGACACTGAAATTATTATTTTAAACTAAATCTTCATATTTGGGCACCTATAGTAGCTAAACTGTGAGAAATTTGAAGATGATGCAAATTAGAGTCTCATCACATTTTGTCTACAAATTCTAAAAATATTTTTTTCAAATTTTTTGGAACCAAATTGCACTTCTTTTTCCATTTCCCACAAAAACTAGTTTTTTCGAAAAACAACATTTTTATAAAGTGATGCTCACCGTATACAACATAAATTTTTTTGTATGAAGGATAAAATTCTATTTTTTTTTAATTTAGATTTGTAACTATGATATCTAGCACTCTGATTTGGTCTCATAGTTTTTTATTGAATATTTTTTCGTTAATCAAGTTTCAAGTCAAACCAATTGCAATTCAGACATAGGTGGACTGTATACAACATAAATTTTTCTGTATGCATCAAAAATTCAATATTTTTTTTTTAATGGATCAAGGACATCAATACCCAACACCAAAATATTTTTAAATTTTTTATTTTGATAATTGCTATTTGTCCACATTTGCAAAACAAAGAGCTTGATTTTCGGTGAAAAACCTACTTTTAATAAAACTAAAAAAACACATACATAATAAAACCAAAACATATTAAAACTATATTGATTGGATAAATCGTTCTAAGGACTACCTGATTCTAGTTGGGTTTGTGAGGATTCCTCCATTTTCATCCTCAACCCAAGCTCCAAAGTGCCAAAATTTGGGTTTTTTTTGTGTCTAAGATGGGGAATGAGGGATAAGGGGGTTCGAGCGAACCCCTTCAAAGAGGTTCGCTCGAACCCATTTCCTATGCATTTTGTTGTTTTTTTGGTGGTCAAGATTCAAAGGGGTTCGGTCGAACCATGGTTCGAGTGAACCCCATATTGGTTTGGTCGAACCATTAGGTTCATACGAACTCCTAAAATCACTTTTTTTTTTCCTTGGGGTAATTTTTTGTTAGTTTTCCTTCCTCACTTGAATTGTAAACCACTATTTTGGATTCACCCTTCCCTTCCTCCCCTTCCTTCACCACCTCGAATATATCATCCAACTATTATCCAAGATGCAGCCACAGAGACTATTCAAGCTATTCACTCTTTGAGTGGTCATTTGGTTTTGCATGCTTCTATAGTAGCTCAGCCACATTTTGGTGATGTTGGCAAAGGCTCAAGTGTTGGTGCATCATCGTCCTCAAGTCCACATATTTTTTTGCCACATACTTGCACTATGTGCCACCAGATATGCTTGGTTCCTCTTGTACAACCCATTGAGCATCCCTTGCACACTTTTGATTATGACCTCTATGATTTGGACATTATAGATCAGTCACAGGGGAGTGGAGCGCACCCTAAAGAGTCCTCTCCTACTAGAGAGGGGGATGTTGGAATTGTGACAAGTAAAATTTTAGTTGTAATTTCATAACTTGCATTTGTTTTTAAATGAATATTAGTAAGAGATAGTATCAAGTACTAATATTTATTTACATAGTCTATTTAATAGTTGATGTCTGAGGAGGAGCTCACACAGGTGTCTGATAGCACCCTTAGGGCCATTTCATTTGGCTTGGACACACATACAGTATATATTTTTGCACTCACTCATTTACATTTTATATTATATGCTTGCTTGTTATTTATGAAATTATATAATAACTTATATGCTTATCTTATTTTCCTCTTGTAGGAAATACCTAGTGCGAGTGAGGTGAAACCTCATCCAGACTATGGAGGTGCAAATTTAGATAAGGGGAAGCTAATTGAACTCAAATTGGATTGAATTAAGATTTTTAAGATCTTATATTGATTATACATACATCAACATAGATTGGTAGTTTCATATGTACTTTTCAATTTTATGTAAAAGAAATTATGAGCTATACAGATTTGTTGATAAATGACACACTATCTAAAGGAGTAGGTATTGGAACACCTCAAGGAGTAGGTGTTGAAACACTGCAAGGAGGAGGTGTCGAAACACCTGAACGAGATAAAGAAAAATATCAACCTAAAGAGGTATGTGTTTATTTTATTTTGTGTTTGGTAAATATGTTCCTATTACCAATAATTGTATGCTAACTTGGATCAATTTTATATTTTTGTTCACATATATAGATTGGCATTTCAAATGTTGGTTTGGTATATTCTAGGACTCTTGACCCTTTGAAGAGATGTATATTTCAAGTAATCAATATTTTAATTTTAGAGTTCAATTAAAATTTAATCTATATTGATTTTGATGTTAATTATTCAATTTTAAATTATATAGTATAACTAATCTCAGTTGTGATTTGAGTTTTTCTTGTGCAACTACCTTCAAAGCCAACGAGTGCTTCAAAGAGGCTCCATTTTGATGATCCACTAGTAGTTTAGGATGAGATAGACATTTTGGCATGTAAATTATGAATAAATATTGAGATGGCATATGCCACATTTTGTAAAACTTTGTTTGAGTTGGCGTCGATGCCATTTTTGTATATGGACATACACTTGATTATTGGATAAATTGATATATAGAAGTTGAGAATCAAAATTTAATTTGTTCCTCATGTGCATGATTAAACTCTTTGAAAATTTTATTTTGAGCAATGGTTAAATATCAATGTACAATAGCATAAAAAATAATGGTTATATTATGTAGTTTATATTTATATCATTGATTACATTGCATTACACATCTTTCAAACTCAAATCATTAATTCTCATTACATAACTAAAAACTATAAGAAGATGTCAATTGCATTTGTTTGTCATTGAATTCTGAGACCATATTTCATTGAAGTTTTTTTTCAAATAGTCCACTGCCTTGTCTATGCTACCACATTTTTCATACATGATAGCAATCACATTAAGTTGTAATAAATTAAATGATAGCCTATGGCTATTTAATTTATACTCATTTTATTTAAATGGATGAGGCTGACCTTCCTTGATATTATTTTGTAATTTATTATTTTCAAGAGAGTCCAACCTCCTTGAAGAGTCACCTTATTTTGTATAAATACAAGGTGATGTTTGTTCATTTCCTCAATCAAGTTAATTCAGCATAATTTGCATTCCAAGAAAAAATTCCCACTTGAGTAAAAACGATTTATCTTGCAGTAGTAGGCTGATTTCAAGGAGAAGCATATTCAATTGTATCTTTGCATCTAGGAGAGGTGTTATTACTCATTGTATCAAATTCATCCATGAGTTGGGCCTAAGTTGTAAACAGATTTCTTTCTATGTTTATTGTCTTATGTGTTGCATTTTTTTAATGCTTTCAGTTGTATTATATGATCATTAAAACACTAACATGGTATCAGAGAGGGTTTGAAAAAGATTGTGTTGGGACCAGTTATTGCAGGGATACCTCTATTCCCTTTTTTTTGTCTATCTCTATCTTAGTCAAGATGGTGAATGGTCTTAAAATTGAGGATAGACTCTAAGGAGCATCAAACTTCACTTCATGGAGATTCAAAATTATGCTCACTTCAGAGGAAAATGAATTGGTTGAGTGTGGAGATAAAAATTTAGAACCTATAGATGAGGAAGAGAAAGTTCAATGGAGGAAGAAATATATCAAGGCGAAGAAGATGTTAGTTGATTCTGTGAAGGACCATATTGTTCCTATCATCTCTAAGTTGAAGACAGTGAGAGAAATGCTTAAGACTTTGGAGGAGATGTATGAGATCAACAACCCAAGTCGTGCTCTAGCCTTGAAGCAAAAAATTCATCATGTTAATATGGTGAAAGGAGAATTTATCATCACCTACTTCATGAAGATTTATGAATTGAGAGATCAACTCTCTACCATTGGTCATATTGTTGATGACAAATATTTGACCATGTTGTCTCTTAATGGTCTTCGTTCATTTTGGGAGTCTTACATTCAATGAATCAACTTTTCTCGAAGTCAGTCAACTTAGATTTGATCGAAGTCAGTCAAATTGGATTTAACATTGGTAGCTTCACAAAACTATTCAGAATAGAGTGATCTGAAGAGGACATCCCTAAATCTCTACAGAGGTATAAAGTTGCAAAGTGGTGCAAATTTCATTCTCGAAATCGTACGACTAAATAGATTGTTCCAACATGTCTGGATGGCTACATTAATGCTACGTATGGTCCTCTTTTGCACCCAAATATGTCGAATCACTCTGAGATGCATTGCATCGACGATTTCCCTTAAGAGTCCAAAGTGCTAAAAGGCAACAATCTTTGACAGACTATTCCTCAAAAATCGTGATGCTTACAGACTCTTCATTTCATGATATGAGATTTTTTTGGGACCATCTAAAATAACCTTGATCGATTTTCTCTATCTCGAAGGCATTTTCCTGTGGTGATGAGTTTTTAGTTGAGGGAAAAGTTGCCAGATGCAAGCAGAGTAAAGTTGCAAAGTGGTGCAACTTTCACACTCAAACTTGTATGACCAAATGGATTGTTCCAACATGTCCATATGGGTATTTTTACACTAGGTATGGTCCTATTTTCCACCCAAATACACTGAATCACTCTGAGTTGCATTGGACCGATGATTTCCCTTAAGAGTCCAAAGTGCTAAAAGGTAGCAATATTTGATGGAATATTCCTCATAAACCATGATGCTTACATACTCTTCATCTGATGATATGTGATTGTGTTGGGACTGTATACAATAATCTCTCTCCGTTTTTTCTATCTCAAAGGCATTTTCCCGTGGTGATGAGTTTTCAGTTGAGGGGAAAGTTGCGAGATGCAAGCAGTGTAAAGTTGCCAAGTGGTCCAACTTTCATACTTGAACTCGTACGACCAAACAGACTGTTCCAACACATCTAGATGGGTAGGTTTATGCTAGGTATGGTCTTCTTTTTCACCCAAATACGCCTAATCACTCTGAGCTGCATTGGACTGACGATTTCCCTTAAGAGTCCAAAGTGCTAGAAAACAAAAATATTTGATGAACTATTCCTCAAAAACCATAATGCTTACAAACTCTTCATTTGATGATATGAGATTTTTTTGGGACCATCTACAATAACCTCTCTCGGTTTTTTCTATCTCGAAGGCATTTTCCCATGGCAATGAGTTTTCAGTTGAGGGAAAAGTTGTTAGATGCAAGCAGTGTAAAGTTGCAAAGTGGTGTAACTTTCATACTCGAACTCGTACGACCAAACACATTGTTCCAAAACATCTGGATGGGTACGTTTATGCTATGTATGGTCCTCTTTTGCACCCAAATACACTGAATCACTCTGAGCTGCATTGGACTAATGATTTCCCTTAAGAGTCCAAAGTGCTAAAAGATAACAATCTTTGACCGTCTATTCTTCAGAAACTATGATGCTTATAGAATCTTCGGCTGATGATATGAGATTGTGTTGGGACCATCTACAATAAGCTCTCTTGGTTTTCGCTATCTCGAAGGTGTTTTCCCGTGGTGATGAGTTTTCAGTTGAGGGAAAAGTTGCCAAATGCAAACAGTGTAAAGTTGCAAAGTGGTGCAACTTTCATTCTCAAAATTGTCCGACCAAACACACTATTCCAACATGTATGAATGGGTACGTTTACGCTAGGTATGGTCCTCTTTTGCACCAAAATACATTGAATCACTTCGAGCTGCATTAGACCGACGATTTCCCTTAAGAGTCCAAAGTGCTAATGTCAATGAAATGTGGGGGTAGAAAGATTTAAGGTTGGATCAATTCCTAGCTCTTGAATTAGAAAAATCTTACCCAATCAACTTGAATGAATTATGCGGGAAATGAAATTCACACGAACTTTTTACATTTTTATTTTTCGAAAAAGTGGCAAGCCACTGTAATTTGTTATATATAAATATGATATATTACAAAATCTGGTTCAAACGAGCATACCGACAAGAAAGAACCAAGAAGAAAACATTTGTTTGTAGCTCAATTAAGTACAAAAATATTTTTACATTTTAGACATACCCTTTATACAATGCCAAACATTTGACCTGTATTTCAAAAAACATAACTGGATATAGATTATGCCTATACACAGTTATGACCTTTTTACATTGTTTCACATTTCAAAATTTTCCTATTTGAGGCATTCAGGGCACAGTCTTCCACAAGAGTATTATGTTGGAATTTTGGAGTAACAAGCACCTATACAAACCATCAAGGTAGTAGTTAAACTACATATAATAAAATATATTCTTAGAAAAACTAGTCTATATTATTGTAATTTTTCACATACCTCTCTGAAAGGATCAAAGCTCCCTATTGTTGTAGCAAGTCCATGATCAATCATGCCAGGAATATCACAAAATTTCTCAAATGATAAATCTATATTGTCACAATAAAAAAAATTCTTAGACTAACAAATGTATATTAATCTAAACAACCTGAATGATGATGAACTGGTTTAATGTAAACTATAAAAGATGCTTTGAATAACCAATCATATTATTGTAATTTGTCACATACCTCTTTGAAAGGATCAGAGTTGGCTATTGCTGTAGCAAGTCTATGATCAATCATGCCAAGAATATCACAAAATTTGTCAAATGATAAATCTATATTGTCACAACAAAAAAGATGCTTAAGCATTGTACCTTCCATTCTTGAATATGTTATTCAAGTGTGCCTGAAGGGTCATCTCTTTTCTTAAGAGTATCTAATATTGCTTCATGATCAGCATTACTAAGTGTCCATAGTTTTTTTGTCTTTGGTTTGGCATGATGTTTCAACAACTTAACATTTGTTGCTATAACAAGGTGTGAATACATGGGAATGGTTTTGTGTTTCTCATAGTCTTCAAATGCAGACCTATACCATTCTTTCTAATCATGTATGTTCGCAACCAAGTTACTACAACCACAACTAAACCTATAGGATACATTAACCCATCATCATCTCCCATCGATTGTGTTAGCTTGTGCTTTACCTTCACACATTGAGCATACCAATATTCTAATCTCTCTTCATTCCCTCATGGTGCAACAACTGCAAAAACATGTCTTGGATGTAGTAGATCTGAAAGTCGGTCATACTCAAGTGAAATTTTCATTGTGTAATTTGTCATGGATATAGTTTGAGATAAAGGAGTTAGACACTATGGAACCCATGTATCCACCCACTCACTTGACTCACATTGATCTAACTCGCATTGAATACAACTTTGACAAAAACAAGCCAACTGTCATGTCCAAATGGTCCATGTGCTTGCATTTGAGCTTTGAAATGAATTCATCTTTGAAGAATCTTTGATTGTATGACAATCCAATTTGTCTCCCATTGTACCCTCCACAACCAACCAAAAAAATTTGTGCACTGTTGAATCAAGTATCCCTCCTTGTGATAATGTTGAACTACACCAATCAACAATAGAACATGTATCACTAAATTTTTCTCCTGAAATCTTCAATTGCTCCTTAACTAGATCTCTCTTTACACATGCACCTGCTCCATCATGCTCCCCTTTCCCATGCCCAGCTTCAAAAAAACTCCAAATATTAGGTACACTCCTTTCTACATGCATTCTTGAATTAAGTTGTGCAATTATTTGACCAAATGAGATGTCAGCCTGGTAGTGCTATATCATGCTCTTGCAAGAACTCAAAAAAATTCTCAAAACAATGTTGGACATACTCAGATGAGTTAGATCTATCATCACTCATATAAAAATGATACTCTTTGATTATCTTTCGATCCTCCTTTGTACTATTAAGTGCATGTCTAAATGTTATGTGGACAAAAATTGCAATCTGAATGGAATTGTAACACTGAGATTGTACCTCGTTTTGTGGTTGCAATGTGTAGTTTTCAAAAAATTCAACAACTGATATAATAGTGCCAATCAGAAAACAGTCCTTACATATCCTGAATTGTTGATCCAAGCACTGAGACCTATGACTATGCCTTGCATATTTGTAGAAAATATTTTCCTTAAAATCTAAAATAAAATCAGCAACACTGCATTCTTTTGTAACCAACTCGCATCTAGAACCTTCACCTCCACTCTGTAAAGTATATTTGACTATCTCATATCTCTTTTTCTCAACAAAATTCTTTCCAAATTCATGTTTAGAACCCTCATGAAAGAATTGAACAAACTTTGACAAGCCACCACATTTTGAGCACTTCGCATTTAAACAATCATTTCTATAGAAAAAGGAACCATCATCCCTAGAACATAAAAATAGATCTAGAAAGTCCCTTGATGATTTTAGAAGATGCATTGCACCACACTCCTACAACATTTCATTAGTACGCAAAGTAGAATGGATATAGCATAATAGTTCATGGTACATTGAAAAATCCACATGGTATTTGCAACAACAAGTATTACGAATCTTAAGAGGCACACAATAAAATGGCTTCAAACCTTCAAAAGTTCTTTGCGAGATTTCTATATTTGGATGTGTTTGAATAAATTTTTTGAACAACATTGTTTTTCTTGATTCCAAGAAATGTTTAGGATGTTGTATACGGTCTCAACTGTCAATTCTTAACTTTAAAACATCATTTGCATTGGGTGACACTCTAGAGTTATCATGCCAAAAGTGCTGAATTTCCTGCTTTATATTATTGGTTAGATTCTTATCAACACATGGAAGCCTCCCAACAAAATCCCATGCATCATTTTGAAGAGGATCATCTATTCTTTCTCTTCTTGCAAGTGCTTTGTCCAAAGTTTTACGACTTAAGTCAAAATCAATACAATTTTGTCTCATAAAGTGAGTCCTTTTCAATTGATGGCTTACTAGGGTGGTTGCAATGACTCTCCGAGCAGCTCTCTTATCTTTTTCCTTGTTATTTTTTCCAATAGACTTGAGAGCACTAAAAATATTTTTGACAATAATAGAATTTTTTTGGTCCTCTTGTTCACACGAATCTTCAATTTGGCTAGTAAAGGTCTCATCTTTTGCATCTTTAGCAATTGCACAAAAAGTTGGCATTTCTCGGTCAATGTCTTACCGCTAAATTATTGGTTGAAAAGTATTCTAGCCCACAACCGAACAGTTTGTGTTGACCTCTTTCCTTCAAAATTATTTATAATGTTATCATCAATTTCAACTAACCATTTAGGGGTCCTTGAAGGTCTTGAATTTGGAATGTCTTTCTTCCACACAAGGTTCTTCATTTCTCGTGTAATCTGGTGAAACATAATTTACACTTGCTTCAATATTATGTTCAACATCTTCATTTCGAACATTTTCACCTTGAACATTTTCAATATCAATTTGAATAATTTCATTCCCAATTTCAATATCATGTTCAACATCTTCAATTCCAAAATTTTCATTATCAATTTCAATATTTTCATTCCCAATTTCAATGCCATGTTCAACATCTTCAATTCCAACATTTTCACCTTGAAAATTTTCAATATCAATTTGAAAATTTTCATTCCCAATTTCAATATCATGTTCTAAATTTTCACCTTGAACATATTCAATTTACTCTTCAATTGAAAGACCATAGGGCTCAGGTTCACCAATATTTAACATATCTTTTCTTTTCTTCCTATGACTTTCTCTATCTCTTTGTCTATATTCTGATATTTGTTCTTTTGTAAGCTTTCTCGTACGCTTTTGCTTCCGATGAATGTTGCTCCCCATTACACCTCATAAAAGATGCTAAAAAATCATTTCATATGACAAATTTGAGTACAAGATGCTCCAAAAAGTGCTGCAAACAAAATGTAGGGTCCTTTGGAATGCACAAAAATGACCCACATGGGGTTTTTCTATGATCCACAAATCTGATATTTGATTTGTAAAACATGTTCTGCAATGGTAAGATTTTGGCTCTACACATAAAATTTTGACAAATCGGATATCCGATTTTTACACACATAAAGAGGGAGAGAGAGAGGGAGAGTGGGAGAGGGAGAGCGAGAGGGAGAGGGAGAGAGAGAGAGGGAGAGGGATATAGTGAGAGGGAGAGTCAGGGATAGGGAGAGATAGGGATAGGGAGAGGGAGAGAGAGAGAGTGAGTGGGAGAGTGGGAGAGAGAGAGAGAGGAGAGGGAGAGGAGGACAGTGGGAGAAGGAGGAGAGAGAGAGAGAGAGAGAGAGAGAGAGAGAGAGAGAGAGAGAGAGTGGAAGAGGAGAGAGGAGGGGATGAGGGAGGACAAGTGGATAGTGGGAGAGGGAGGGATAGGAAGAGAGAGGGGAAGGGAGAGGGATAGGTAGAAAGGGAGAGAGGGAGAGGGAGAGGGAGAGAGAGAGAGAGAGAGAGAGAGAGAGAGAGAGAGAGAGAGAGAGAAGGAGAGAGAGTGAGAGGGAAATCCCAGAGAGTGAGAGAGTGAGAGGCAGAGTGGGAATCAGATGGAGAGGGAGAAAGGGAGAGTGGGAGAGTAAGAGAGTGAGGGAGAGAGGGAGAGTGGGAGAGTGGGAGATTGAGAGAGGGAGAGGGGAGAGGGAGGGAGAGATAGAGGGTGGGGAGAGTGGGATGGAGAGAGTGGGAGGGATAGGGAGAGAGATCCAAGAGGAGAGGACATGGAGAGAGATAGAAGGAGAGATAGGAGAGGAGAGCCCGAGAGGAGAGAGCAGAGAGGAGAGCAAGACATGGAGAGGGGAGAAAGGAGCGGTAGACTGAGAGGGAGGGAGAGTGGGAGGAGAGATGAGGGAGGGAGAGAGGGAGGAGAGGAGAGGAGAGGAGGAGTGGGAGAGTGATAGAGCGAGAGGGAGAGGAGAGGGAGAGGGAGAGGGGAGATGACAGAGCGAGAGGAGAGTGGGAGAGGAGAGGGGAGAGGGAGAGGAGGGAGAGAGGGAGAAAGAGAAGGAGGAGAGTGGAGGAAGAGAGGAGGGATGGGGAGAGAGGGGAGGGGAGGAGAGGGAGAGAGGAGAGGATAGGACAGGGTGAGTGAGAGAGGAGAGAGAGAGAGAGAGAGAGAGAGAGAGAGAGAGAGAGAGAGAGAGAGAGAGAGAGAGAGAGAGAGAGAGAGGAGTGATTGAGTGAGAGACTTGAGAGAGATAGAGGTGGAAAGAGAGTGGGAAAGAGATAATATTTAAATATTTTATATATTGGTAATATATATATTTAAATATTTATAGATTAACTAAAATATTTAAATAATATTTAAATATTATACATTTAATAATATATTATATATTAAATACATAATTTGGTAAGAGATTATCATAAATTGTATATTAAATATATTACATTATAAACTTTATTGGATATTATATATATTAAATAATAAACTTTATTGTATATTATATATATTAAATTATAAACTTTATTGCATTTTTAAATCATATATTAAAGATTATATAATTTTTTTAAAACTCATATCTAAAACATATCATATATAGAATTCAAATTAGATATCACATTTGAATCGGATATCTGATATGATGACACAAAATATAATGCCTAGGGATTAGGCTCGGGATTTGGTTCAAACCTACCAATCCTAAAAATTCAACACGTAAAATGTGTTTAACAACTTACCTTGCTTTTCCAAAATTCGCCCATGTGGCTGAAATTTTTTATTTTACCCAAAATTGATGAAACAAAAAGGGTTTGTAAAGGACCTTCTTAGCTTTCTACCAATATAAATTATGTTTTACTTAGAATCTAATAAAAAAAATTATCTACTTTTTATTAGAATTACGACTAAAGTCTTGATTGATCTAGTCTGAAAGAAAAACATATATAGCTTTCAAACGGTATCACATTTTTTCAGTCCAAAACATGTGTCACATTCTATGCTTGGCATACTATAGGATTAAAAAAAAATAAAATCATGAAGTTTTGACCAAGTTAAGGTGGTCAGACATACGAGTTTTATATTTTTTAAAAGTTGTAATAAAAAATTCATAATTAATTATTTATTTGAAAAAAATTTAGAAAAAAATATGCATCACATCCGGACATGAGTCCTCTACTTATATCTAAAATCTTGTAAAAAAATATTATTATTTTATTGTGGTTAGGGTGGCCAGATAGACACCTACTTCTTATTTTTTCCTTGAAATTTCAAATTTTCACCAAATAGATTTTTTTTTTACAAAAATTAACCTAGTAGTTTAGAAACTACATTCAATTTTCCACAGATTCTATTCTTACATATTTTTGAAATAATATAGATAACTTATTCAAATTTTTATGTCAAGTTGCCCAACTCTGATTTTTTGAATTTTTATTGCCACTTAAGGGCCTGTTTTTCTCATGATGATCCTGCACATACCCTGATTGCAATCGCCAAGTCCCGGGGCATCTTCTTGTTGATTCCACTCATTAGGGAATAGCTACTGCATTTGCCAAACCTCAAAACCAGCCCCAAAAAGCTGCCATGGAGACAAAACCATAACCAATTACAACTATAATCATTGAGTTGTTAGTTGCCAGTAGTAGACACCATTTTACTCCTCTTCGGTTAAGTACTTGTCCACCCATTTCTGATACTCTTCATCCGTTGTCCAATCAAAACTCACCACCTCATTCACCTTAGCATTGTAAGGTGTAAATTTCACTGCAACTTGATTGGCCTCTCTTTCAAAAGAATTTAAGAATGTGTTGGTATTAATTATTTTATCCATGCTACTTACCAACAAGTCATAATCAAAATCATTACAAATCAATTTGATTTGTGCATTAATAACTTTTGTTTCCCTTTCCTGCCACTAAAATTTTTAAACATTTCCTTGTGCATCAGTGATGTCTGGAAAAAATGTATCATTCTAGTCATCATAGCTCTTTACTAGCTCCCTAATTCTTCTACTCAAATCATTAGACAAGGCCTGGAATCCTTTCAATTATTTCACAAAGATTTGAGTAGGCTTCACTGACTGGGGCCTATTGTCTGCATCAAACCTAGAAGCCTTATACATAACATCTAGATTGTTGGACCTAGGGATCCACTTCTCAACCAACGGAAAAACTATTTCTCGATCCCTATTGATATTTTTTATTCCAACCAAAAATATAGAATACAAATAATATACAGATGGTAATCTACCATCCACCCTCTCATTTAAATGCCTCAAAAGTATTTCCACCACCTCATTTTTTTTGACAGTTGCATCATCCTCACTTTCCTTTAAGGCAGCCTATAATTCTGTAATCTTATTTAACATTTTCTTCTTGGTGGGATCCACATAATACTCCACTTCTTCTTCAATTGGCCCTGGTGTAGGACTGAGGACAAGTGTTTGGATGGGGGATCCTAGAGTAGAAACAATTGGAGTAGTAGGGGGAACTGATCCTGAAGTAGGAGGTAATGCTCTGATACCAAGAGCACTAGAGGATTCTCCCACCTACCCATATTTCAACCTATCTACTTCAGATTGCAGCTCAATGTTCCTTTGTTGCATCCTACTATATTCTCCAATTATTATGTTGTACTTCTCCATGAGACTCTTCTTTTCAACCTCTTCTCTCTCAGTTGTCTTCTAGGCCAATTTGGCCACATTAATTGTCAGGCTTGTAGCTTTTGTTGTTGAATTTTTAGAAGCTCTCTTGATAATTAGCCCTCCCCTTAAGTTTGGGCTAATATCAGCTACATTTGGCTTTCTTCCCTGGGGTGCCAATGTCCATATGGCCAGAGTTTCATAATCCTCACTAAAGGAAAAATCTTGCAAAGCTTCCTTAACCTCTTCTTCATTGTTTTGAATAGGATGCTTGGATTGTATGATAGCATTGAATGCTACAACATCGGCTATGTCCCACTTAGGAAAAATTAGGACACCAGCCTGAGTTACAAGTCTCCTTCCTTCCTTAGGAGTGATGTTTTGGAATTGCTCCATCAATTCAGCCTTGACCTCATCATCATTCTCCTGCTCAAACCTATCAGGTCTTGATTCTCTCCTTCTCTTGCATTTATCCTGGTATTCCCCTAGTTTCATCCTCCAAATTAGTTGCAAGAATACAAGAGTCTTCACAAAAGAATCATCATCTAAGAATGCTTTGTAGGCCTCCATCCTGAAATCTTTTACACATTGCCCCTTTATATCTATATCAGATAACAACAATTATGTTGATCTAGGAGGGGAAGGGATAATAACCTACATGTCTTGATCAGTCACAATTATCTCATCCATCAGAGCCTCTTGTGGTTCCTCAATATTTTTCCTCTTAGGGATTGGCTCTGATGGTAGCACTATAGGATCACTTCTTGGTGGTGAATCTAAATCCAAAATACTTATCCCTCCACGTGCTCTGATCCTTGGGGCTGGCTATGATGATTCTTTCTCTATTTATTTTCCCTTCTTATCCCCCTCATCCTCCTCACTATTATCATTACTATTTCTCTTGTATAGAGGTTTGTCAACTTGGGGCTGATAAGTTGGCCTTGATTCCTCAGGCCTCTCCTCTAGTCTTTGAACTCCAAAGTCCATTTCCAAATTGACCTTCTTGGTCATCAAGGTGCCCATGATCTCTTTAAAATTATCCAACAAGAAAGAAATTCTCTTGTATAATGGAGTAAACTCCATTAATGGATCATATTTTGGATCCATTTTATGCACCATGGCCACTAGCTTCTCATAGGCAATCCATTTTTCTTTATTCAATTCCTGCCTATTCAAATCAAACTCATTTCTGATTAGGTCCTTAGGAAAGTTGAATTCATGTAAAAATATGCCACCTTTAATTTGTTGCCTGAACAAGGAAAATAATCCCTTAGGGTCATTTTGCCTCCTAGATCCACTCTTCAAATGATAGTCATCAAAAAAACTTCGAAAGTGGCCCATCCTCCTTTGGAAAAGATGAAATCTAAAACAATAGTATAATCAAGGAACAAAGTCCCTTTTCCTCTCCTTGTCAGGTTGTCTTCATGAATAAAACATAGCTGTCACATGACCTCGACAAATCCCATCCTTGATGGTACATTATATGGGAGAATGTGAGGGGCTCCCTGGAAACCAAAGACCCTTAGGACAGTGCTTACGGGGTTCAAGATGATGTCACCCCAATTGTGGTAGACCTTTAAATCAGGCTTCCTCACCTTTGGTCGGAGGAATTCATGCAAATAGTCAGGAAATCTTGGCACATTTACTACCAACCTAGCTCTGAGTCTAGAGGTAAACTAGTTATCAAACTACACAAAGTTGGTGCTTTCCCTTTTGTAAGATAAATATGCACTCAAGACCTGTACTGGCAACCTTTCTCCATTCACCTCTTTCCTCAACTCTATCTTCTTTGAGAAGAAGATGAAACTATTCTGCAGGAACATATGCATTGACAGGGAGTACCCAAAGAAAGGAGTGTTAACATCCCCCACAAGCAACTTCAGCAAACTATCATGTATATTTTCTGCAAGAAAAGATGCATAGTCATACACCATGGAGAAGTTGGGATGCTAAATTTGAGCCCCCATCAACATATATGCAATGGGCATCACTATATTTGGGTTGAATCCTAAAATCTAGCACAATGAATTAAATGTTGCCAAAAAGTGATTGGCAAAATAGCTTAGCCTAAAAGGCTCCTGGTCATTTGGGCTGATATGAATAATTGAACACCTTGCCCTACCTAGGTGAGGAGGAAGTAACTTTAATCTGAAAAGAAGCTTATACCTCACATATTCCTGCTTCATCTCCTCAAGATTAATGGGGTTCAAGAATGAGCTAGACTCACTCAAATAAAAAAACTCTTGAATTTCATCTGTGCTTATGCTTAGCAAAATCCTGCCATCATTATCCCTATTTACCCTTGTAACTCGGTCATAACGTGCTTCCACTGCTCTGAGTAGGTCCACATCAAGAAACACATTCGACACTGCTAGTTTCTCCATGTCATATCTCCAACCATTATAAAAGGGGTGGGGTAGGTTTCTTTGTCCATACCATAGTCTAAACATTTCCAGGCCTGTCATAGGAACCCTAGCATCTAGAATATTATAATTTTTGCACACTAATGCCTCGCCTAGGGTTCTTCCATTCATTAAAACAAAACCCCTTCTTCTGTCATTTGTCAATAGTGGGAGTTGATCCAAAAACTCATCATATAAATTCCTTTGCAAATAATCAACATGGCCAGAGTGTTGCTTCGATGGCGCCATATCAAACAACTAGGGCTACCCAGAAAACAAAATTACAACACAATAGTGCAATTTCCAATAATTCAAACGAACTAGTAACCCTATAATAATAAAAAAAAACCCCTAACCAGCACAGTACAACCCCTCACAAAAATCACAGTCAAATTAAACCAATGATACAGAAAGTAACTCATGGGATTTCACGCCATGCAAAAAACAAAAATTTCACAATGATTGCTTGAAAAGCTTTATATATCTGGTTCTGAATTGCTTCAAAAACACTAGAATTCTTTTAAGGTGAAGATAGAATGAAATCAAATACTTTATGTCAATTAAATTTTTCCAGTAGACGTCTCATCCGCCATTAAAGCCCATTTGCATGCCATGCCAACGACTCCAATCGCATTTGATGCAAATTTAAACCTCAACCGTTGATCTTTTATTTTTTTCAGATCATTGAACGACCACCTTAAAAAAGGCTGATGTAATCTCCATGTCAGCGTCAAGAGCCCACCACAATACGAAGCTCCAAAGGGATACACATGGTGCCCGCCCGTGATATTGCAATAAATAAACACCCCGCATCTTTGGATCACGTGATGGCAGGCAACCCTTGATTCCTACCACCGATGATCGTGTTCACTAACAATAGTTAGCAACAACAAATATAACTGTCGAGCAAATTTTCATCAAGATTAAAACACCACTGTTGATCTCAAGCACGTGCATCTCATAGCTCTTTGAGTAACCCACCTTTTTAACGTATTGAAGTCTGATACAAATATTAAACACTTTATTAATCCATCTTCGACATTGGCAACCGAGACATGTGGCGCCCACCCGTCATATCACAATCAGTTGAAACCCATCGGTGTTGTCATTGCGAGATCATGGGGAACGGTCAGGATCAATTGTAGGATGATCGACAGTCAGTAAAATACATTCCTTGCAACATAAGATAATTATTAAAAGGGGAAAAGGGACATTGCCTATGCCAATGACAAACGATTGCATAAGGTTGTTCTTAAAGCACGGGGCACGGTCTGACCTAGGGTTAGGAAATAATAAATTCAAGTGAAATATTTAACACAATTTATTTAAAGGGGCTCGGCCTAGACAAGTCAATGGGGCATAAGTCGTTTTAAAACCTCCCCTAAAAGGTAATGACAAAATAGATCCAACCTAGGGTTTAAGATAGATCATTAGGATTTCATTATGGCAATAATAAAACCCCAACCCTAAGCTTCTCCTTAATAGCATGAAAGACCAGTAATGTGGCAGAAAATTAATGGAACTCAAAGAATTAAATTTGAGGCTCCATCAATGTGATTGCACATGTGCATAATGTGATCTCCCCATATTTTTTTATTTGATGTGTCTCTCTCTTGGTAACATTCCCCTATTAGTACCTACATTCTTCTTTGTGTCGTAAACATTTTATCATTTCATTTTCTTTTGTTTTCCTTTTGGGGATGACACAAGGCATCGGGACATTTAGGTCTCTTCCATGTTGACCCGAAAGATGTTCTTTGTTTTTCCTCTCTTTGTATCATTCTTCCTATTCCATGAGTATTTGGGGAACGATGATGTTTTTGAGCTCTATAAAAACATTGTAGGAAAGACATACTGACCCCAAATCTGTGGATCCCTTACGTGATTTTGAGATTTAATTTTGGGGGCAACCCCTTTTCATGAGGTAGCTTGATTTGGAAATATATGACTTGGCATAGTGATTTCCAAATAAAATCTCATGTCCTCTTTATTTTAAGCATAATTTATCATTTTCTACTTTAAATTAATCACTCATAACATGGTGTTTAGCAGTTTCTTTAAAGTGGGAGCATAAATTGACATTATTCTTTTACATATTACAACTCATATCTCATTGTGTAGTCTTCTTACTTCATGCAATTTTCATCTTTCTCTTTGTGGTGACATTGGGTGTGATGCCCTTCAATATCATGATCTCTCTTAGCATATTGTATTCCTCTTAGCGGCTTGATGTGACACACTGTGTCCCCGAAGTTGTGAATCTTCTAATCTTTGATTGGTCCTCTCTTGGAGACATTAGGCATAATATTCCTATAAGAGAGGGGGACCAACCATGTCAAGGCTCCAATTCATAGAGAGTTGAGTGTGGAGGGCTAACCTAACTTACCTCACTCTAAAGGGGTGTTTTGAATAGAAGCCGAGAATGATGAGGACTATAAGGTACTTTTATCACTCTTCAAACTTGAAATCCAAGTTTAGGTTAGGTGAGATAGTTTTTGGAGTTGATACTACACCTCAAACAAATCTTTGTTTGAGGATGAAATTGTAGTTTTGGGAGGATATCATGGCTCATTGGCATCTCTCAAGCACACTACCATCCGTACAACTAGAAAATAGAAAGTACAATATAGACTACCAATAAAAAAATAAGAGCCTAGCTAGCTATTCGTAAATGAAAAAAACAAAACAATAAAGTACAAAAATAGAAAATGAAGATGATAAAGTAGATGGATAAAAGAAAGGGTGAAAAAGATGATCTCACCAAGCTACTAGTTTTTAAGCTAGCTCTAAATGCACATTCACCTACACAGAAGAAAGAGGGGAAAATTTTGGTGTTGTAGAGGGGTTTGCCTCACTCAGACCCCCATTTTGGTGTTTCCACCTTCATGGAAAACTAGATAGCAATGTCAAAGTATAAATATTCAATGAAGAAGTAAAGAGAGTAGAAGTTGGAATAAACACTACAATATAGTAAAGTTCTACTCAACCAAATCACAAAGGAGAGGAGTGAAACATTACCACCTCCAATTAAAATCTCACTAACCAATGGATGAGAATGAAGTCTTGGCAAGGTCACAAAAACCTCAACTATGATGAAAGGATGTCTCAGAAGAGTCCAAGAACATGATGCTATACCTTGTTTCAAACTTTCTATGTGGAGTTGATGGACTGTGGAAGTGCTGGAAATGCTAGGAGAATGAGATTGAATATCCAGAGACCACTTTAAGAGATGTCTAGAGGATCAAATGAAGTGAGAATGGATCAATTTGAAGGAAGAATTAGGCCTTTTCAGGTCGGTTGGTCAAAGAGGGATGTTACAATTCATTCCCAATCGGGAGTGTAATGCCTTTGCCAACTTCAAACACAAAAATCTATCAGGGATGGTAGCACACTGAGCGCACATCCCAGACGAATATTCTCCCACTAACACAATAGAAAGATGCTAACTGGAATAAATATAGTCGAGTGATATGGAATTTCACCTTCAAATTTTATTTTCTCAGGTGAGGGTGTGTGAAAGGGAAATTTACATAATGGGTACAAATTTTCTCCTATACATTCTTCTCCCACTTTAGTGAGCATGAGTAGTAATGAGTGCTTCGATAAAGTAGATCAAAGAGTTAGTAGGGTTAGAAATTTATACCTAAACCATCAAGGAAGCAAACCGTGATCTAGTGAGATTGAAACTATAGGATGCATCAAAAAACTCCATAGCCCCACAAAACTATGAAGCTACACAAAGTACATCGAAGGCCCTCAGACCAATGGTGGACAAATCATGTAGGATGAAAGTATCTTATAGGCCCACATAACTACAAGGAGGTAGCCCACAAGATCTCTCACATGAAGGAAGCCCCATGAAGTGTTCACCCTATAAACCAACAAACCTGCAAGAAGGTATCCTTGAAGATCTCTCAAATGAAGGAAATCTAGACAAAAAATTGCCTTACGGGTCTGCAAACATGCAATAAGGTATCTCCCAAGATCTCTCACATGAAGAAAACCCAAAAAAAAAAGCACCTTACAAGTTTGTAAACCTGTAAGGAGGCATCCCCTAAGATCTCTTACATGGAGGAAACCCAATGAAGTAAGTTCCTTACAATCCCATAGACCTGGAAGGAGGCATCCCCCAAGATCTCTTTCATTGAGGAAATCCAAAGAAAGGGACTCTACATAGTCAAATTGGAAAGTGGCTTTATAGGTGCACCTGCAAAGTGACATGTTTGTCTACAGATAAAGCATGTCTAAAAACAAAGTGGCCACATAGGCAATCAAGTAGATAGTCACACAGACTATCAACAAATTGGAAGGCTTTAAAAGGGGTCCCTCAAGAACCCGATGTGAAAATGGGGGTCCACTCAAAGGCTATGTTGTTTGAAAGTGTAAAAAGAGTGATTTTTCTCAAATTGATTCATCATAAAGGAATCCTTTCGAAATATGTCCACTTCATCAAGGAATTCAAAAGGATGAAAATGCCCCCTCATAGGGGAAGGCCAAAGTTGCTTCCATGTCAAAGGAAAGTTCTCAATTTATTTCCTTGTGAACCCATGATGAAGGAAACATGTTCCATTAGGGGTCCTAATTGTGAATGTAGTTTTCGATAAAGGAATGTTTGTAAGGATTTTCAAGAAAAGATTTTTTGACAATGAATACATTTTCTAAAATTTGAAGCATCATAGAAATGGTGTTGTCACACATGAGAGGGACAACTAAAGAAAATAAGATAAATAGAGTGAAAACAGAGGGCACAAGGGGATCTCATTTTCTGGGGTCAAATATGCTCATGCTTATATAAATAATAGGTAGCCATAATGCAAGGTGAAAGATCATTAATCCCCAACCAAATCAAGAAGAATGCATGAAAAACAAAGTAAAAATAAAAAATTGGGTCAACATGGAATGGAAGCCTAAATACCCCCAACACTTTGTGTCATCCCTAATTTATCAAAACTCAAACACAAACATGAAGGAATAATGATACAAATAGAAGAATGTTTTCAACAAAATATCGCTCCTATATCCAAGCACCAACAAGGGTGACAAGGGTCATCCAGGAACACGTATCACAAGTAAAGGGGAAAACATCACAACACAGACACATCTAAACTAAAGATAAAGGAGAGGCCTCCCCCTAACACTCGTCAACCAAGAGGTCATCTGTTTCCCACTCTAGATCATCATAAGGGGAAGGAGGATGAGCCTGTAGTGGTGGACATTAAGGGGAGGAGCTTCCGACCCTCCCGTAACAAGGGCTAAGGAAGAAGGCCCCACAAGGTATTCTCTGTTAGGCTCTTGTGGAGCTATGGTCAGAGACTTTGCAAAGATCACCAACAAGGTCAAAAATTCATCTAGAGATTTAAACACGCACTTCATTGGAGTGTCATGTTGTACCTCAATGGACAAAGAGGATTACACCCAAGATTCACTGCTTAGCTCACTGAGTGATTTGGGAGCGGTGAGAAACTAAGGGGAAGTCAAAGCTGGCTTCGACACTAGGATGAAACAAGCTAGAATAGGACCACCTTTTAGAGAAGGTGGGCTCCTCTTACGTCATCCATTGCTAGAAAGACCCACGTCTACCTTTGGATTCATTAGGGGATGGGAATTCCCCATATACGAGGTGAGAGATGGAAGGGAAGAGGAGGAGAAAAACATGACATATAGCACCAAAGTATTTGACATGTCCATGGGGTTTGGGAAAGGTAGGATTTTTAGAAGAGACATCAATAAGGGTGGCTCAACCAAAGGAGTAATGAGAACCTACACCATTTTTGGGTTAGGTGCAATTTTTCTCATAGATGGAGTCAAAAGTGAGACTGAGCTAGGTTGAATGGAAGCCAAGGGGAGAAGAGAGCAGGACATAGTAGGAGTCCCTGATATAGGGGTGGTCAACTCCTCATTCTTTCTTTGTAAAGAATCTTGCTCAACTGCTAGAGCCTTTCACCGATGCTTGTGCTCACATGCAAGGTAGTTTCTACGACTCTTTGAACCAAAAGATGGAAGTTGTGAAGGGATGGAAGACTCCTGCTCAACCATAGGACTATACACTATAGCCATTTTTGGTGGAGGGATAGGCTCCTGAATAGGAGCAAGTTGAGAAACAATGGGGGGAGTCAGCTCTAGTGCCTTAGTAGCAGGCCTCTTCCCATTTATTGTATTGGGAGTAGAAGTGGTAGAAGGCCCTAGGGTCCAAGACATAGGGGATTCCCCATGGGGACCCTTCCTTTACCATATCAAACAAGCCTAGGCTCTATGGGTAGAATAGGAAGCTCGAATGTAGGACACTTAGGATTTTTCCAAGTGGGCACCATAAGATTCTCTCACAAGCATAAAATATAATCTAATGGTGTCGGAGTAGGGTGGGAGGAAGCGTCAAGCTGAAAAATAGAAGAGGAAGAAGAGTGACCTTAAGAAGGCTTTTCTTCTTCTCTCCTATGGGCCTTAGTAGTATCATTACTAGCTTTTAGGCATGCCCTATGGGTATGTGTAGGATCATGATGGGCCAAAAAGTGCCGATATGTAAGTGATATGATGGCCCATGTGGCAGACGAATTGTTTTTTACCCAAAATTGATGAAATGAAAAGGGTTTTTAAAGGAGATTCTTAGCTTTTCACCAATATAAATTATGTGTTACTTTGAATTTAATAAATAATTATTATTCATTTTCTATTTGAATTACAACTAAAGTCCTAATTTATAGGCTAATTGAAAAACATCTATATCTTTCAAAATTGGGTATCACATTTTTTGAATTTGAAACATGTGCCACATTCTATGCTTCACATACTATAGGATTAAAAAAAAAAAATGAATTTCATGAAGTTTTGACCAAGTTAAGGTGGTCAGATGTACGAGTTTTTATATTTTTTAAAAGTTGTAATAAAAAAAATCATAATTAATTATTTACTTGGGAAAACATTACAAAAAAATATGCATCACATTAGGACATGAGTCTTCTACTTATATCTAATATATTATCATTTTATTGTGGTTAGGGTGGTCAAACATACACCTACTTTTTATTTTTTCCCTAAAATTCAAGTACTACTACATTCAAATTTCAAATTTTCACCAAATAGAATTTTTTTAAATAAAATAAACCTAGTAGTTTAGAAACTACATTCAGTTTGCAACAAATTCTATTCTTACATATTTTTGAAATAATATAGTTAACTTGTTCAATTTTTTATGTCAAGTTGCCTAACTCTGATTTTTTTGAATTTTATTGCCACTTAAGGGCCTATTATTTCCATGATGATCATGTACATTCCCCTATGTGAGACAACATAAGGTGATGGGGGTACCTTAATTTATGTGTTAAACACCCTTTCTTATACTTTTGTTATGTTTGGTACAAGATTTCCTTCCTAGGTGGAAGAGGACCAATAGGTGTAGATCAAAATTGATATAAGGAGTAGCTATCATGCGTGATCGGTGGTTTATATCTAGTGTCATGTATCACATTCACTAAAAACCCATGAATAAACTTAAGAAATTTATGCACAATTGAGGGAATCACATTCATAGCTACAAGCTGGGGGATGCCCAACTTAACTTTGAAGAGTTCAGGCCTCGAGATTATGTCAAACAACAGGTTTACAGACTTAGGTCTGACAAGGACTAACAAAACGATACTACCCAAGGGAGGTACGAAAAGTTTGTTATGCATACAGATGGTGCTCATAGGTGCATTATTTGACATGGAATCTTCTTGAAGCTTGCAATATTTTTGGTGGGCCTATTCCTAAACAATTCAAAGTTTCGAGACAATGAAATCTTGCTAGGTGCTTTGATTTTATTTTAGCATAATAGTTCCTCTTAGTTCAAGCTTGAAAAGGAAAAAATCCTCAAATATGTGCTAGTTTTCGCTACTATCACCTTGTGACCATGACAACAAAGATATCAAAAATTTCTATAGGCCCAACCAATTTTATGGAACCAAACACATGATCTTTAAGGTCACTTATCTAGGTCTCTTAATTATATTGGAGCATGCTACTTCATTTAAAAAATTCACCCAAGACTCCTAATATATTCTTACACTCAAGTAGTGGTTGTTCGATCAAAATATTTTAAAAATGGATCAATACTCAACATTTAAACTTCAAAAAATGGCTAGTAGATTATTCAAACCTCAGCAAAAGTCATCGACTTAGAGGAATGAAAAATTGAATTTTTAATGACTCTCCCAACTAAATTTATAACTTCTAGATCAATCTTTAATGTTATCTTGATTGCTTTTGGATTAGATTTGTGGAACCCATGATTCTTTCTATAATTTCAATCTATTTACTTAAGAGGGCCATCCTTGACCACATTCTATAGTGGATTTTTTGAGGACATTCTTGTATATATCTCAAGATAATCAATGTTGAGACATTCCAGGTGTCAAGAGTGTTTTTACTATACCTTAAAATCAAATTGATCTATATAGATGTTTGTACTCTCCATCGGTTTTGTACACAACTAGAGTTTTAAGGTTTTGGTGTTCTATCTCAGAATAAAGCTTGGTTGAGACTCATTTTCTAGGGTTCTTCCCTTTTTTTCTCTATAGAGATATGTAACTTTCTAACTATACTATTATAATAGCTCTATGTCTTTGCATTAATAAAATTTTCTATTTTTACCTCCTCTCCATGTTTCCATTTTATGTAAATATTGTTACCTTTTTGTATGTATGAAGCTTTATCATATTCTACATGTCTCTATTTTATGTTGATTTCAAGTTATTTTTGTCCCTTTTAGTATCCATTAGGCCCTAACCTTCATACTTACCTTTGAGAACTAATAAAATAGATATTGGTGTGAAGTTCTTTGGTGATTTTCATTAATTCTCTATGTAATACTAGGTAAGAAGAAAAAAATCTAACCTAGGTGCATTACCACCGTTTTCCCTTTTATGAATTCCTTCTTATCCTTTTTCCTAGAGAATCGATAGAATGGGATTAGTTGTAGCATTATTTAGTGTTGGACTGGGCGAATATTTCTACATTTAAGTTAGAGAATAATAATGCCTTCCCCAAAGGTTTGATCTTTTCTATAATGTTCCACACCTTGAGATCATTCCCATGATTCATTAGAATGTTGAACAACATATTCAACAAGGGTGCAATTCCAAGTGTTAATAAGAATCATAATCAATTCCAATTTTATATAATTACCCTATAAAATCTATACAATGATAACTAAGACTTGAAAACTAGTCAAAATGGAAACCAACAATATCAAAAGAATAACACTTGGTAACTATGAAAAATGATATAAAACTAACTTTATATCTATGTAAAACAAAAAACAACATGATAATAGAATGATCAAAATAAATAAATTAATTGAAGCTATTCTAGAAAATTAATATATCTTGACAACATTATGAAAGATTATATTCGATTAACGTAATCATAGTCATTAGTATACTATAATAGTTCCTTAAATCAAAACCATATTCCAAATCAACCATGGCATGTAATAACTTATTGTATAAGTGGTGGAATTATCGACTTATTTTATATGCTCAAAATATGATAAAATCAAATCTATTTGGATACCTAATTCATCAATAGTTTATAATCTATAAATTCCATAATTATTAGAGTTATTTTCCCATTAAGACTAAACTACAAGGGGTCATAATTATACAAAAGAAAAATTTGAGCTAATCATGCACTCCTATTAATTTGATATCAAATTATACACAAAAATATTATTATAATAATTATCATAATGTAAAATAATATTAATTATAAATATCAAATCAATAATTATAATAAACTAATAAATAACATATCAATAAAAATCTAATACCAACTACCATAGCAATACTTATCAAATAAATAAGTAGGGAACAATAATGATTTGAAAATTCATTAATATATTAAAAATACTAATGAATAAACATTTTTATAAGTAAGAAAATACTAATTTAATAACATATTAAATCAATGAATCAAGGTAACAACTTGATATCTATATGAAATGATAGTAAAATAACAATAATTAAACAATATGATTTGTAAGAGTAAACTGGTAGAAACATAATTATTAAAATGATATTGAAAATCAATTTTATTCAAGATAATAACTCTATTGTTAACTAAGAAAAAGGATAATAAAAAACTCAACCTCCTACTTCAATAAATTAATGATAATTATTATTCACTATAAGTGATAATAGATGGTAAAGTAGAAAAGGAGAATAAAAAGTTTGATGATTTCAATATAATAGTAGGTTTTATACCTCAAGGTGAATAATTTCTTATCCTTACAAATAAATAAAAAACACTATTTACCTTTGTAGCATCAAAAAAAGTAACCCTTTTTCATGCTTAGCTTGGGAATGAATAATTAATGATAAAATAGACTTAATTTGTGCCTTATTTAGGGTGTTGAATTTTTTTTTATTACACTTTCACACTAATTAAGGGCTTCATTAATTAATTGTGGTTAATTGAGGTTAATTGGCCCTCTAATTCAAATCTAAGCCTTATTAATTGCATTTCTAAAGGATCAATCTTGACACCCATTGATTATATTGCATGGAATTTAACTTGGAAAAATTGATTTCCTAGAAATATGTTCTAGGAGCCATTCGCCTTTACTCGCGAATGGGTCCTCGTAACATAGGACACCCCTTTCTTGGCATATTTGAAATGAGTTGTTTATGTTATTTCATCCCCATGAAGCTTGGTCCTAGGAAATTGTGCTAGGACCCATTTGCCCAAGGTTGTGAATGGGTCCTCCTCTCTTAGGACACCTCTTTTTCAATTTATTTGTGGTGGGATTTTAATGATTTTCAATCCTAAATTTTATGTTGGCTTGGTTTATTTGAATTTTGGGGTTAATTTTTATATTTAGTATAAATACAAGGTTAAGTCACATATTTTCATCTAACAAGAAATCATAAGACTTATAAACAATCAAGATCACTTATACAAGAGTTCACAAGAGCATTCCAAAGGCATTCAAAGATAGATTAATTAGTGAAGTTTTATTGTAGTAATACAAGGTCATATCATCGTGTCAAAGGCATAGTACATTTAAGCATGTTGTTGAACTAAGATTGTTGATGTAACATTGAAGATCACTTGTAAGAATTGGTTCATATCTAATTTGAGATGAAGATCTACATTCTTCATGGCCACTTCATGTTAGTTTGTAGATTTACATTCCAAGACAACTTCCAAGGTATCAGCATTCCATTGTTTTATGTTCATTCTTCAATTTTATTATTTCATTATTTGGTTTAATTACCTTAAAGGGGTTTGACTTAGGAATACCCCTATTCACTAACAATTGACAAATTTTACTCCCCTTGAATGTGTGTTTCTTGATCTATAGGTTGAAGATCAAGTGAAGAACAAGTTTGAAGCAAATTTGTTAGAGTTGTCAACTTGCAAAATTTGTCATTGACATTGCAAGAACATGAAATTGAAGCTACAAAATTGGTTTCAAACTTTCAGGGGCTTATCACCGAGGATCTGAGAGTGCATACATCAAGGAATAGGACCCGGATCTTAGTTTTAGAAACTCTAATAGGGACCCATTCGCTAGTAAAGGTGAATGAGTCCTTTGTTGCCTTAAAAAAGCCTTCTTGTAGGAAGGTACACATCATTCTAGCCTCTCAAAACTTCCCTCATAGTTGCTATAATAGTTAAGATTGATTTTTTATTATTATTTGCATCATATCTTGCACATAATTGCATTTTTTATAGTGATAAGTAGTGGTCCATCATTTTGATCAACTCATCTTGATAACCACACTTTTTCTCCTAAACAACCTTATACTTTATTTAGTGTCGATACTCAATTCCTATAATCTTACTTTTATGAAATCTAAGAGATGTTAACAAATAATATATAAATACATTAATATAACTATTATAATGCTATGTTCACAAAAAATTATAGAAATTTGACATGTTATTAATGATATGTTATTGTACTGCTACTGCTAATACACTGTCTAAGATTAAAATACCATAGCCTTGAATATAACTAAACATATAATTTTTGTATCCATAGATTTCTATAAAATCTTAAAAAATAAGAATGCAAGATTTCTATAAAGAAATTTAGACTAATCAACCATATACTAGGCTCTTACACTAATAGAATTACTGATTTTCAAAACATTATTATTTCATTATACAATACTAATGGACATTTGGAAATGCAATCATGACAATAGGAAGACATTGTAGAATTACTCTATACTAAAATGAACCAATTCTTACACAAGTTTTAGCTTTCTATTCATAAATAAAATTATATGGTTTATAATAAGCCAGACTTATTAAACTAATGCAGCATTGACAAGTCCATTTGTCATCTTGTGTACATTTGTCAACTACCAAGGTGCCTACATCTTGTGGCTATAGACGCGGTGAGTCAAACTCATGCAACCTCAACAATCAAAGCATTGGTACAGGCCAAACTATTGTTGCGAAAAAGCCACGTGAAGTTTTTGACATAATGCCACCAAGAAACGCGATCCCATGGACGGCAATGATTGCAGGATAAGACTGAATCCTAAGACCTTTGTTATTACTCTTCCTGTCGATTAGAAACTTTCATGCAAATGATTGCAATGATTGAAAAGTCGTCAGAAACTTTCATGCAAATAATTGGTAGGGATAAGACTGAATCCTACGACCTTTGTTATTACCCTTCCTGTCGACACTAAAATGGGAGTTCTGGAACAGAGTTGGGACACCCATCAAATATTAAGGAAAGGGGAATATGGTTGAAAGTGCTCGCAGCTGCTATATCAGACATGCATGCAAGATATTATTTAAAAGTAAAATTTTATTTCCGTAATTTTTAATATATTATTTTTATTTTATGTTGATTTTTATTATAATTTTATATTTATTTCAAAATATAAAAAATATAAACTCATTAAATAATTTTTTTTATTTTAAAATTGAATATTTAAATTATAAATTTTTATATATTATTTTTACAAATAAATAATATTAATTTAATATATTTAACATTTTGAAAATTTTAAAAGTAAATAATATTAATTTAATATATTTAATATTTTGAAAAACATAGTAGGTTAATTAATTTTAAAATTGAAATATCTAATTTTTAATTTTTTAAGTTTGTTTTTATCTTAATTTGAAATTTACTTGTAATCCTAACTTTAACTTAGGGTTAGGGGTAGAATTAAGTCCGACTGTTGAACATAGAGAGCAGGATGGAGCCAATGGACCTAATTGGACTTAAAGATATTTAAAAACATCATTTCAAACTTTTCCTCTGTAAAAGACTTTTTATCTTTGGGCCCTTTCTTCTTTCTGGCACTCCCCACTTGCATTGGCCCATACGTTCATGCATAACAAATAATGTTAGTCTATTAAATTTTATTAAGATATTTTCAATATGAAAAGGTAAAAATTGTATGTACATAGTGGAGAAAAACTATATATTTATATTTATATTTTATGTTTATTTTTATTTAAAAGTATTAAAAATACAAGTTATGAAATGATATTTTTATTTAGAATTTTAATATTAAATAAATTCTAAATTTTAAAATTATTATATATATTTTTTTAACAAATTATATTAATTTAATATTTTTAATATTTAAGTAGAAGAAATAATTTAGAAATTATAATATGTTAATTTCATTTTTTGATTCTAGCTATAATCTCAATTCTAATTTAGGGTTATGGTTAGAATTGAAGATATAACTAACATATATATCTTTTAAAAGTCTATATAAAATACATTAAGAGATATCTTTCTTGAGGCGCGTATTAGATTTATTTGTGAGAAATTGATTTATTAAATAGTGAATTGAGCAACTTATTACATATTTAAATATTGAATATACAACTTTGCTAACAGACACCTTTATTAAAATATTGTTCCTTCTCATTCTTTGATCTTTCTATATAGGCCATAGTAATGATCAAGCTTAAAGAGCACATATTAAGCTCTGAATCCCTATGTGGGTCAAAAGTCTTATTTTCTATTTCTATTTTTTATTTTATCATGTCACTTTCATGATTAAGTTTTAACTATTTTATAGTTGATAAGAGGATGTGGTTGTGGCTTCCTCATTAGTAGGAGTACTACATGGAGAGTGTGATGTCCATTTTTCTCTTATAGTTATCAAGTATTAGCAATGGATTTAATATAACAAATAGTAGACTTAATAATGCAATATTATCATTATTAATTTGAATAATTAATATAAGCTACAAACATGTGACAATTAAATAATCAACATGGTAAATGAAATAACACCTCCATATAGATTAATCATATAAAAAATACTCCCAATATTATTGAATTAATGGTTCTTAATACTTACCTTAAAGTAATGGATCTATTGATATCCAACACTTAGAGAAAACTCAACACTCAAAGGAATGGTTATGGACCTAGGCTATTTCCTAGGACAAACATCCCTAGAGGAACTAGTTCTTTCACAAAACCAATCTATCTATATGACATAAATACAACCCTAGCCAGGACACTCCTAGGTGTACATTGTACCCCGAGTTGGATACATGTTTTGTGCCCCTTCTCCAAATGTTTAAATTCCCACCTAGATCGTAACCCTCACTCTTGTGTGTCCTTTTAGTTCGTCTTTCTTTTTTATTTTCTTTCCTTGAATGTTCTTCATCCTTCCATGTTTCTCACAAGTCTCACATGAATGATTTATGTATCCTTTTAAGGGGTGGTTTTCAAACCATTACACCTTTTCACAAAAGGTTGCCTTTAAACAATTATTTTTCTACTTTTTAAAGAGTGTTTATACATATTTTTATTACTACCTTTTTTTAACCAAAGGATCATATTATCCTTTATTTTTCTATCTCCTTTTTAATTCTAAAGTGTTATATCATAACTCTTCTTGGGGAAAATCCACATAAAAATTATCCCCTTGTAAATTAGCTACTATCCTCAGTAGCACATGAGATACATCTACATCACAACTCTAAAAACACTTAATCAATAATTGCAAAAAAATATTGAATATCTATTCTTCATTATATATATACTTCATCTATATCCTTCTCTTCTCTTAATTCATATATATCCCCCTTTTTCAATTGTATTTTAAGTTAACAAGTAATTATAAGAAAATCATTTTTTTTCCAATGACAAGAGTTATACATACATACATACATAAATATTAAGAATTTACAATAAAAAAACTAATGGTATTTTATGTGTTTACTCACATATATTTCAACCTTATGAATTTTCTCTCAAGCAAACAATTTTTTTTAATATAGATATTTTAATCACTTACATGTAACTTCAACATTAACTAATTTACAAAAGAATTATCATATGTTGACATGACATATGACATACATATATCCCATACTATGTAGTCACTCATCCTTGGACTATACAATCAATATACTCAAAATAGATTCTAAGATGATAATCATGCATTTTGGACTATATGAGTATCTTGTTTTCTATAAGTCAAGTATAATTGAAGAAAATTCAATGCAATATTTTATAAGACATGTACAAAGTTATTGGGTTGATCAAGTCCAATAATAAAGTACAATAGAATAAAACATGGTAATCTTCCTAAGTATCTTAACAATGATAATAAACTATTAACATGTATTGAGTACTTCATAGAGAAACATTAAGTTTGGCATTTCTTTCACTTTAACCCAAGAGTAAGGATTGTTTAAAATGATTAATTGACTAGAATAATTATGATTTGCATAGACTCATTTTCTATATGATATGAGACTCAACAAGGCCATTGGGACCACCAAATCATTGCTAGAGACATTTTTGTTTCATAAAAAAGAAAGAAAAAATATTCAACAATTTCTTCCATTGAGGCTCATCACAAGAAAGCTCTATAGTAGTGATCCCAAGAGACCATATAGAATCCTTTTGTTGAGCTTCCCATTTTTTTTATTCATAAAATGTTCTCCAATACTTGTCAATTTGACTATGACACCATTATCTACCAAAAGGTGATTAGGTTTGAGATCTCCATAGATGAATTCTTACTTGTGAAGATTAGTCAAGGCCTTCACTACATCTTTTAATATTGTTACAACAATAGACTCTCTAGATGGACCTCATCAATGAAAATTTTAATATATTTGGTCAATCTAACCAGCATATGTGGCATACATATACATAACCATGTTCACACTATGAAAGGGAAATGAGTATTTCTAAAAAATTTAGAGGTGGTTTCTCTCCTTGTAAAACCTGGACATGTCCCCATTTCTAATTCTAATAAAAAGAATTTAGTTCCTTATTATATAACAATTGTATTATTTTAACTAATGTATTCTAATATGTTAATATTTACCAAATTTTAAAAATAATCCTATGACGTGTGGGTTATGGGCCCACAACATAACCTAGGTTAGAATCTAGGTAAACCTAGAAGTTGATTTTGTTAGAATGAGTATATCGTCACTATACTTGAATTTCACTTTCTAACTTCACAAAATAAACCTAGACCCAAAAACTAAAGGTTTTAGTTTTAAAGTCTCCTTAAGGAGTATAACTATCAAGATCCTAACATAGATATAAAAAAAAATGCATTCGATACAAATATTAATAGAGTTCTTTGAATATGTATTTTAACACAACCATATGAATTTATAACATTAGACTACAAAATATAAATTTTATAAATTTAATCCAAAGAAGCCTTTATGCACTAAAGCCCACTTCCTAATAATTTTAAATAATACCCTTCAAATTAGATAACCGATTTATTTAAAACTCACATATACATATAGGATGATATCCATATGAACCAACTTAAGAATTAGACTTATTACTCATACATAATTCACAGAACAAAGATGGTTCACTTGCAAAAACAAGAAGGGCAATAGAGTCTCGATGCCACAATGCACTCTTGCCATCAATTGTCTCCTTATAATGGTTGTGGTCTACATTCAAACGTACCATGAACGTAGGTGCTATGCGGAAAAAAGGTCAAATGTAACACACAAACCATGTATATATATTTATATAAATTTTGGTCTAAGATAGTGGTATTGAAAATGGGCAATAGAGGTGATGCTTATGAAAATAGGTGATTTGGTTCATACAGGTCAGAATCCTATAGTCCTCCATACGAGGATCAATATATAGAGCATCGTTATGGTGATCATCTCGGGCAAGGTACTCGTTATGATCAAGGTCATTAAGATGATAAAATAAATAGTTATGATGAAAAAAAGGAAGTCCAGGACAATATGAATCAGATAGAAGATACAAGTTATTGGGGCAATCGATGATATGATGATACCTACAAGCCAAGTCTAGGAAAGGATACTCAGAGATATGAAGATATGTACAGGAAAATTCCAAGTCATTTTGAAAGGCGGGTTTGTAGAGATTTGAAAACCAAATGCAAACACAAAACACAAATTTGCTGCTCTGTTTTCCAGTCAAGCTAGAAATACTCAAATCTCAAATGCGGAAAACAACAGGAGACATGCAACTTCTTCTCTTCATTTAATCATCTAGAAATAAACAAAACAAAAAACAAACTAAGAACTAGAAACTATTACAACTTTCTAGGAGCGATCAGAAGTTGCTCAACCAGACTTGTAGTGATCAGGAGCTATCAACAACTCTTTGTCAAGAGCTACATAGAGTGCTACCTGGAGCAATCACTGTTCTTACAGATAACAAACAGTTGTTGTTGTTCAGGAGCTATTAGGAGCACAAAGAGAATGTTCTTCTCACAGTCTGCTGCTGCAATCTTTTTCTCTGACTTCTTCTCTCAACTTTTCCCCAACTCTTTTCTCCAACTGACTTATTGACTAATGTGCCTTCAATCCATTTTGTCTAAAACAAACATTCCCTTTAAAAAAAATTGAAATCACCTACCTCAGTAAATGTTGAATTCAAAAAAAGCTACCTTAATCAATTATGGAGCTGTTAGGACTGCAAGGAGGATCCCCAAAAATGGCAAATTGCTCCTGACAGGTAGGTGAAGGCTGCAGGGGCACTCACAGATGAGTAGAGGCTCAAGAGACATTAAATTCCAACACTCCCCCTTTGTCTGGAGCCAACAAAACAACAAGATCAAATCTGATCTAGATCAACAATGCCCAATTTGCTCCTTAGGTGCACAAAACTGTCAATGCTCAAAGGCTTGGTGAATATGTCTACTAGCTGCTGCTCAGACCTACAAAACTTTATTTTAATTTCACCATTTTCAACCAATTCATGAATGAAATGATACATGATTTCAATGTGCTTGCTTCTTCCATGAAACACAAGATTTTTCGTCAAAGCTATCAATGAAACATTGTCACAATAGATCACTATTCCATCCTCTTGTTCTTCTTTCAAATCTGCCAAGATTCTTCTCAGCCAAATAGTTTGACATACTGCTGCATTTGCTACTATGTACTCAACTTCAGTTGTTGATAGGGAAATAATAGGTCGCTTCTTGGAAGCCCAAGAGATAGCACCCAAACCTAAATGAAATACATAGCCCAATGTGCTCTTCCTATCATCCAAACTTCCTACCCAATCACTGTCTGTGTAACCAACCAGCCCATAGTATTTTCTTGTTGTGTACAACACACCATATCCTTTGGTAGCATTCACATATGTCAGGATTCTCTTACCCACTTTCCAATGGGTGTCTCTTGGAGTCTCCATGAATTTGGAAATCAGACTCACTCCATGCATTATATCTGGCCTAGTTGCTGTCAAATACATCAAGCTTCCAACCAAAATTTTGTACATGGTCGGATCCACATTGTTGTTGCAATCTTCTTTTCTCAACTTAAGACCTACGACTATTGGTGTTGGTGTGGGCTTGCTCTCAAGCATTCTAAATCTCTTCAAGATTTCATTTGCATACTTCTCTTGAGAGATAAAAATTCAATCATGCATTTGCTTTACTTCTATGCCTAGAAAATAACTCAAGAGACCTAAATCTGTCATTTCAAATTCTCTTTTCATGGCCTCTTTAAAGTCAGCAATGAGGAAATCATCATCCCTAGTAAAAATGAAATCATCTACATACAAGAAAATAATTAAAATGTTACCATTTGTTGCCTTGATGTAGAGAGTGGGCTCACCATTGCTTTTGCTAAAGTTGTTGCTCATCAAATATGAGTCAATCCTACTATACCATGCGCATGGAGCTTGCTTCATCCCATAAAGAGCCTTCTTCAGCCTATACACCTTGTGTTCTTGGCCTAGAACTTCATATCCAAAAGGTTGCTCCACATAAACCTCTTCTTTCAATACTCCATTGAAAAAGGTGGACATCACATCCATTTGAACTACCTTCCATTTGTGTTGGGCAGCAATAGCTATGACTGTCCTCACAGTCTCCATCCTAGCAACAGGGGCAAATGTCTCATCATAATCTCTTCCAAACTGTTGTTTGTACCCCTTGACAACTAATTTTGCCTTGTGTCGGTCTATTCTTCCTTCGGCATTATTTTTGGTCTGATAGACCCATATTACTCCAATAGCTTGCTTGTTTGGAGGTAAGTCAATCAACTCCCATGTATTGTTTCTTTCTAATGCATCTATTTCCTCATCCATGGCTTCACACCATTTATCCTCTGTCATAGCTTCTTCAAAATAAATTGGATCATTGTGAGAAAATAGTGCAAAATTCACACTCTCATCAAATTCATCATCATACCTTTCATTTTGGTAGATCTCCCTTAGACTCTTGGTCTTTCTTGGAATTAGGGAGGCGAGAGTGGGGTCTGAATTTTCAGTGCTACTATTGTCTTGTTGAATAGGCTAAATGTGGAGCAATCAAGAGCTGTTAGGAGCTCATCGAGAGCAATCAGGAGCTCATCGAGAGCTATCAAGAGCTCGTTTGAAACTGTCAAGAGCTCGTTGGGAGCTGTCAGGAGCTGAATTTATGGTTGTCTATGGCTGCTTCCCTTTCTGTTTGTTCTGATCAAGAGCCATCATTTTTTGTTGCTACAAAATTTTCTAGATCTTCATCTTCAATTTCTTCATCAGTCTGCACTGTCGGGAGCTGTCGGGAGTTGTCTGAATTTTTTGTGCCATCCCATGACTGATCTTCTAAAAATTCCACATCTCTCCTAATGATAATTTTTTTGGTGACCATATTGTAGAACTTATAGGCTTTGGAATCTTCACTTTAGCCCGTGAAAATGCACTTTTCACCCTTGTCATCTAATTTTTTTCTTTTTTCTTTAGGCACATGTGCATAAGCCACACATCCAAACACTCTCAAGTGTTCAACTGTCCATCTTCATTTTGTCCATGCCTCTTGAGGTATCTTTTCATGGACTGCCTTAGTTGGACTTCTATTAATCAAATGCACGACTATTGCAACAACCTCTCCCCAATATTCTGTAGGGAGTCCTTTTTCTTTTAGCATGCTTCTTGCCATCTCTATGATGGTTCTATTTTTCCTTTCAGCCACTCCATTTTGTTGTGGATTATAACTGGCTGTAAGCTCCTTTTTTATGCCATTCTATTTGCAAACATTCACAAAAGAATTAGAGGTATACTCTCCTCCTCTATCTGACCTTAGGACTTTAATAAAATGTCCACTCTCTTTTTCAGCCTGGGCTTTAAACAATAAAAACTTATTAAATGCATCAGACTTGTGTTGCAAAAAATAAACCCATGTCTTACGGCTGAAATGATCAATAAAGGTCATAAAAAATCTGCTATTACCAATGGAAGTGATTTGCATAGGGCCTACCAAATCCATGTGCACCAGCTCCAATGGTGCTCTTGCCCTTGTAGAGTTGCTCGATTGAAAGGGCTGCCTATGTTGCTTGCCCAAAATGCAAGCCTCACATCTAATATTAGGCTCTACTATCATTGGAAAACCATCAACCATCTTGCTTTTGGGAAATAGACTTAAACCAACATAGCCTAGATGTCCATACTTGAGATGCCATAGCTTGGAGGGGTCTTCAATGGTGCTCTTAAGGGCTGCAAGTTGTACTGTTGTACATTTTCCATCCATGAGAGGAGCTGCAATAGACTGAGATGAGAAGCACGTCTCAATCTTCAATGGAAACATCAGGTTCTTTGTCATTTGTATTGCTGCAAACACCTTTGTTCTCTCATTTTTATCATAAATGACACATTTTCCCTTCTCCATTAGCACTTTGTCTCCATTCTAGATCAATTGTCTTACACTCATGAGGTTGTGCTTTAACCCCAGTGCAAAGAACACATTTTGAACCTCCTTCTCTTCACCCTGCTTGGTGGGGATCATGATAGATGTAACGCCCTGCAACACAACCCTAGAGGAAGTTGCATTTAACTATTTAATCGAAATAATTTTTTAATTTTTTTTTAAAGGATAAATAATAAGTAAGTGAATTAACTAATGCCAACAACCTCTAAGGTTACGAGACAAAGGTTATATAGAACCTCAACAAAAAAAATGAATAAAATATGACAATTATTTAATTAATAAATTAACACATACATACCAAGTAAGATGAAGTAACAACAAGCATAAGATAAGATTTCCGATTTTATTAATCCTTTCATTTAAACAATAAGGTTACAATCTCTCATTCCCCGAATGAGGCAAACCAATACATAATTACAATTACAAATTCCACCTCGATAACATAGAGGGGTAATGATATAGGAATAACAGAAATGGAAACAAGTAAGAACTGCAACAGAAGCCACGAGCCCTCCAATTGGAAGTCTCGTCCATAAGGACATGAAAAAGGAGCCCAACGGATTAAGGTGCACGCCACCCAACCAAGTGGAACCCAAAGGCCCACCCCCCATGCTAGGAGATAGTAACAAGAATTTCTATCCAAAGACGTCAACCACTAGACATAGACTAACATAACCATACTGAAATAAATATAGTGACATCACTAACAGATGGTTACAATGCTTCCAGAAATTACATAATCAATTGCATCACTGATGCGAACATACTGTCGACTTAGGAGAAGTGTCATCACAATGTTACATAGGTTACCCTGGTGAGTCTTCCTAGGTCCTGGCCCCCATCTCGGGTTATCCTGGTAACCTCTAACAACTTCCGTCCCCTCATGTAAACCAATGCGGAATCAGTTATCTTTCATAAAGACAAGATAATGATCTTGCCATTCTAGGCCTTCCCGTCTCAACCCAAGTCTTTACAAGCCCTTGTGTTCCTGAGTGAGGCATAATTATCTTATTAAGTGTTTGGTACTACGTGATACTCTAATCATTTAATTTAGTTATCACTGGATTAACTAACTTACAACGAGTTACCCTGGCACCACTTCGTGTGCCGGCCCCCGTTACAAGCCACTCCTCTAAGACGACACGTGGAACAACTCCACAACCCAAGGATACTCAAATGCGACACACAGCAAAGGTGTTCCAACCACTCCAACTCTAGGAGGTATAACATAGAACAAGGCCACTCCTTACAAGGAGATACAAATCCCATAACCCGCCCTAATACCAGAAACACAATACACCCCTGTTCGTGGAAACCGGGTAATGATAGATAGCTTACTACATGCTTCCCAAGGGTACAAAATAGGTTGACAACCTGACACGACAACCCACCATAAGAAAGAACCCTATCTGGAATACTTACAAGTGCCATGCCCACATAACCCCAATGATGACACGAATAGGTCAATAATCAAGGCAAACATGCAATCCTACTTTGGGTTCACTAAACCCATTTTCTCATTAATATTCAGGAATTCACCGCATTTAATAAATCGGGAAAAGAATAAAATTTAACTCCAATGTTTAAGTTCCGCTATTGTTCAATGATATCAAGAATTGATTAATATCTACGTTTCAAGACTAGACGTTTAGAAATCAAATTGGTATATGGTAAAATCATCTATTCACTAAGTACGATGCCAACACATTTCTTGTCAAATCATGTTTAACATTTCATAATGCTATTGCTTTAATACTAATAATTAAAAGCATGCCATAGAAAAATATAATTAAGATTGCACAACCTGTTTGCCCAAGAAAATAATTCCCCTTTGTAAAAACATTTAAGAATGATTCAATTAATTATTTACTTAATTAATTTAATTCCCACCCTTAACCAAATTTCACTAATGAAAAAATAATAACATACCCATGCCTTAATTTTATTATTATAATATTAAAACTTATAAACTTCCTTATTAAATTAATATTAAAATAACATACATATTATAATATTAAATATTAATATTCAATATTATAACATATATACTATTTAATATTAAATAATAATTTAAAAAAAAAAAATTAAAATTAAAAAAAAAGAAAAGTAGCCAACCTTAATACCATAAGGAGGCGGAAGCCCTAGCCACACGCACCATGGGCAGCCGTGTTTACACACAACCGACCCCCATGAATGGGGGCGACTGTGTGTAAACACAGTCGTCCTCCATGGGTGACTGTGCGTAGGAAGGGAGAGGGCGGGGTGCGCGCAGGGCGCGACTCCCCTCACTTGCCTCCCATGGGGGCATGGTGGGGGTCAAGCCCCCTGCATCTCCCCTGTTTTTCTATTTTACTTTTTTTTTATAAAATTTTCCTGTGTAGAAAATTTCGGATTTTCAAAATAAAAATAAAATACACAGTCCTATTTTCTGGGCAGAAAATTTTATATATTCACTATAGAAAATGAAGAAATGGGGGACATGACCTCAACCCCAGTGATAAAAACTAATATTTAAACATATATATATTTACATATATATAAATCTTTGCAACCAAATTTTCAAAGTAAAATTGATTGAGGAGAAGAAAACAATTTTTTTTTTTTTTTAAATAACATATTGATTCCAAAAGACACCATTGTTTTTTCTTGAAGAAATTATTTTTCCAAGGATGATATTTTTCACAATAAACCTAATTTTCCATATGGGTTTCTCCATTGCAATTCACAACCAGAAAGTTGAAAACAATTTACAATTAGATTTTCAACATCACACATATTTGAATTTAAATTTTCAAAAACAACAAAACCAAAGACAAGAACCTGATAAATTTGGAATTTGAAGATGACCAGATGAAGATTAGCTTTCCCTCTTGCTTCCAATCCAATTCCTCGAGATTTTGCAACTCCAATCAAAAAACCCACAAATTTGAAGAATCTTTCTTTTACAATTTTCCAATTTCCTCAAAAACTCAAGATCCCCCAAATTCTCAAGCAAATTCAAACACATAAGGATTTTTTGCCCTAAAAAAAACTCAACAACCCTCATAAATTCAAAATGGAAAATATCTATTTTAGAATTTTAGAATTTTAGAATTTTGAATTTTTTGAATTTTTTTTAACTTTGACTTTTAAATTCACTTTCCTTTTATTTTTCAATTTTGCCCAAATATGCATAAAATTCCCAAAATGAAAAATTCAACTATTACAACATTATAAATTTAATCAATCAATAACATGGATTTACTCAACGATTAATTTATTTAATAACTAGATTAAATTGACAATAAAATCAATTACATTGCAACATAATCAAACAAGGTAAATGCCAATTTAACTATAAGAGCATATATTTTGCCATTTTCCTAACTTGCACATAAAACTTGAAATTTAAAGCCAGAAGACCCAAATAAGACAACTTAAACCGACTAACAACAGACGACACACTAGGACTAGGGTGACGACTCGGCACGGAAATCCTAGCTATTATCTCCCAATCAAATACTATTGGGCAATGGACATGCTTGAACCTGAGAAACTAGGTGGAGTCAATGTCCTATACCTGTTAACCTGCAAACATAAAATATATCCACATGCAATAATATGACATAAATAAGGCACACCGTGAAGAGGAAGTCATGAGATCGTTGGGCACTCGCCAGCGAGTGATGCGATACTGTCCTCTCCACCAATACAATAGTTCTAACTGACGCATCTAACATAACAGTATAATCGAAAGCATGAAACATCATAAATTAAGCATCCACATATGTTAATTCCAAATATGTCATAATAATCACATCGAAATAAAGTATCATTACATCAAAAAACATCATGATAAAATAGTGATCCACTGTAATCAAGTACGTAGTCCAAGTACAACACCAAAACTAAAGCATAGAAAGGAAACAACATAGTTCGCACAATAGAGCAAAACAGAGGGGTGTTACAATAGATCCTTTTCCTTTAACAAGAAAAATTCCATTGTTCCCAATTCTAATTTATGATTTAATATTTTTGTCAATGAAAGAAAAAAGACTTTCATTACCACCCATGTGGTTGCTACAACCACTGTCCAAATACCAGACCTCAAGGCTGCCTTATTCACCAACATTGCACATGATGAAGGTTGTGGACCGATTGCCTTCAACCACATTTGAATCAGCAACATTAGCATTTTGTCTTTGCTTATTACCATGCTTCTTCCAACACTCATTAGCATAGTGTCCAAACTTGTGACACTAGTAGCACTCAATGTTCCTCTTGTCACTTCTCCCACTTGAACTGTTATTCTTTGTGCCTCTTTGAAAGTTGTTCTGAGAGATGCTTGCTTCCTCTTGGCTGCTTGCTCGTCCCGAGCTTTCTCCACCAACATTTCCTTGACTGGATCTGCCTCTACCTCTTCGGGAGCCATTTCTACCTCTCCCTCTACCTCTTGCATTTGACTAAGCTTTGAAATCTTGCTCATGGGAAGTAGTAGTAGACCCTTTTAAATGCTGCTCATGGGTATGGAGAGAACCCATTAACTCATCCACTGTCAAAATAGAAAGGTTTGTCATTGCTTCAATAGCAATGAAAAGAGGATCATACCTCGTGGGTAGACATCGAAGAAGTTTTTCAACAATCTTCAGCTCTTCTATCACATCTCCATTTGCTCTCAGCTAGTTCAACAAACTAGAGAACCTTGTTTGAAAGTGTGCAACAAACTCACTTTCTTTCATCTCAATAACTTCGAACTCTCTTTGAAGTAGTTGGAGCTTCACACTTTTGACTTTATCAGTCCCTTTGTAGCCAATCTCAAGTATTTCCCAAGATTCTTTTGCATACTCAACTGTTGCTATTCTGGAAAAAATAGCCTCTATTAAGACTGCTTCGATCAAACTCAAATATTTTGCATCCTTCTTCCTCTGCTCCTTCAGCTGGGTCTTCTGGTTATTTGTGAGAGTTGCAAATGCAGCTAGGTCAGTGATATCCACAAACCCATTTATGAGAAAATCCAACAAATCATTTGCCACCATGATGGTCTTCATCTTCTTGGCCCAAATGTCATAGTTTTATCCATTAAAGGATGGTGGCTGCTGCCAACTCCTTGCTTCATCTCCAACCATGTCTCCTACAACAAAAAACTCAACACCCAGAAAATACAAATGCCCAAACTCACAAGGAAATGGGGCCTATGGTTTTGATACCATGTAGAGATTTGAAAACCAAATGCAAACACAAAACATAGAGTTGCTGCTCTATTTTCCAGTCAAGCTAGAAATACCCAAATCTCAAATGCGAAAAACAACAGGAGACATGCAACTTCTTCTCTTCATTTAATCAACTGGAAATAAACAAAACAAAAAATAAACTAAGAACTAGAAACTATTACAACTTTCTGGGAGCGATCAGAAGTTGCTCAACCAGACTTTTAGTGATCAGGAGCTATCAACAGCTCTTTGTCAAGAGCTACGTAGAGCTCTACCTGGAGCAATCACTGCTCTTACAAATAAAAAACAACTGCTGATGTTTAGGAGCTACTGGGAGTACAGAGAGAATATTCTTCTCATAGTCTGTTGCTGCAATCTTTTTCTTTGACTTCTTCTCTCAACTTTTCTCCAACTGACTTACAGACTAATGTGCCTTGAATCCATTTTGTCTAAAACAAACATTCCCTCTCAAAAAAATTGAGATCACCTACCTCAGTAAATGCTGAATTAAAAAACAACTACCTTAATCAATTTTGGAATTGTCAGGAGCTACAAGGAGGATTCCCAAAACTGGCAAACTACTCCTAACAGGTAGGTGAAGGCTGCAGGGGCACTGGCAGATGAGCAAAGGCTCATGAAACATTAAATTCCAACAAGTTTGTAGAAATTTGAAGACCACCGTTATCTTGATTGATCTGATAGACATTGACTTGAAGAGCCATCACCAAATCAACAGATGGATTTCGGCCCTCATCCGAATGTCCTACGACTTATTTCAATATTGATATATCTTTCTTGTAATCTTTACTCTATATATTATATGACCACATCAAGGACAAGAACTATTGCAAACTACCAATACATGATTCATGGGTTGTTTGTTCTGCCACAGTTATTATATATTTAACCAGACTGGCATCATCCCATGAAAATTTGAATATTTAATAGTTGGCTTGATAAACTGGCTACTTTGGCATTAAGTTGCAGGGAAAAATCATATCGATGCTAATCAAGTAGTCTTAGAAGGCCTTGTGCACATCTATTGGAGACACATCATGCAATGTTTGAATGCATAATCCCTCTCGTTTTAAACTCTATCTATGCTTGAAGGTAAAAAGCATTTAATATAGGACATATCATAGCAAACACAATTAGATATCAAGCGTTGTATTAATCAATGAGAGACATTATCTCGGAATGACATGACCCATTATATGCTCTAGCTCACACCTCTTTAAAGAGATGGTTGGTTTCGTGTGAGAGTGGCACAACGATTTAACAGTGTATGCCAAGGTTGAAAGGTAACAATACAATGGAGACTTATAATTTCAAACCGTATTTTGTGTGGGGTCGACGGCTTCTATGACCAATGTCTTAGAAACGGCATTAACCGACTAGTCCTCCAAATGCACTTCATAAGTAGCTTTGTGTATTATAATTACCTTAGTATTAATGCAACACGTTTAATCTAATAAGGGGACGTCATATACTCTTTATAAGTACACATTTGATTCAGATTAGGCATGTCTTATAGATATGTCTTTTTTGTTGCTATTGTATTGAGGCACAATATAGATTACGTATTTTAAAATATAGAGGAATGTAAAATGATAGAATGTGACATGATAGGTTATAGTAGTGACTATATATAAATAAATACATAAAAGAATGAATTAATGTATGGAGTATATGTTGAATGCATAATAAGATATATTATTTTGTAAAGATAAAGAGAATAGTTAAAAGTAGAAAATACTAAATAATTGTTTCAAAGGAGTGAAGAGTAGGTGTATATATGTAGATGGTTTATTTTTAAAAAATATAAGTTTATATATCAATAATTGATTTAAATACACATATATAGAATGTTTTAAATTTATCTATTTATAAATAAGCTATGGATGTTGCATTTTAAGTAGAATCTATATATAAATAGGAATTTCTCAAGGAAATGTTAATTCTTTAATACGAATGTAAGCACACATAGATGATCTAAGGATCTCCAACAATGTCAATGAATAATAAAAAATAAAAAATAGGTCTTATAGAATTAAGTCTAATAACTCAAAGGTTAGGACAAGTGTATAATGTTAGGCATGCATTAGTTTCATTAGTATGAAATTTGTACAAATAAAGGAAATTTCAAAGGTATTAAGGCCCAATCATTAGGCTTTGATACCAAATGTGATGTCACCTTTCCTCTTATAATTATTAAGTATTAGAAACAACTTTAATATAACAAATAGTAGGTTTAATAATACAATATTATAAAAATTAATGTGAATAATTAATATAAGCTACAAAAATGTGAAAATTAAATAATCAACATAGTAAATGGAATAACACCTCCAATAGATTAATCATATAGACAATATTCCCAATATTATTGAATTAGTGGTTCTCAATAGTCATCTTAAAGTCATGGAATAGTTGCTATCTAGTACTCTGAGAAAAATATACACTCAAAGTAATGGTTATGGACCTAGGTTTTTTTCCCAACACAAACACCCATAGAGGAACCGGTTCTTGCACATAACCAATCTCTCTTTACAACATAAACATAGCCCTGGTCAAGATACTCTCGGGTGTATGATGTACCTCAAGTTGGACATACACTGTGTGCCCCTTCTCCATATATTTAAATGCCCACCTAGACCCTAACCTTCACTCCTTTGTGCCCTTTTAGTTCTTTATTTTTTCTCTTCTTTCCTTGAATGTTCTGGACCCTTCCATATTTCTCATAACTCTCACATGAATGAAATTTACATATCCTTTTAAAGGGTGGTTTCCAAACCATCACACCTTTTCACAAAAGGTTGTCTTTTAATAATTATTTAAATAAATAATTAGTCTTCCTCTTTTTAAAGAGTGTTTATGGATAAGTTCATTAATATTTTTATTAATATATCTTTCTAATTCTAAAAGGTTATATCATAACTCTTCTTGGGGAAAAATTCACATAATAAAGAAGGTTTTTGGGAGGGTAGGATCAACATCTAAAAGACATGCACTTGAATGGTGGGAGGAAAATATATAAACTAATTGAAATCAATGGATAAAGCAAGTGCCGAAAGGAAGATCGTATTCATTAATTTTTTAATTTTGGTTTTTCTCAATATATTCAGTTTAAATATTTTAAAATATATATATTAGTTTTTTTATTATAATATATTTATTATTTATATATTATTAATATTTAGATTCAATATTAAACGTAGTCATATCATAATATTTTAAAATTTATTATAATGTATTTAAATTTACATATAATTTTTATTTTTAAGGATTTATTATTTTTTTCAAAAAATCAAATTTATATAAGAAAAATTTATTCAAAAATTTTATAAAAAAGTCTTCTTGTCAAATTTCATCTAAATTTAATTGTTTTCGAACATGAACACAAACTCAAACCTTACCTTATGACGCAAGTTTTAATCTTACAAATTAGTGTTGTTAAACATAGCAAGGAATGTTGGATGAGAATTGTTTGTGTTTCTCTTTTATCATTGTAGATTATACAAGATAAAATTTAACTAAAAGTATCACTTAGTATTCTCAGAAGAATATGAATTAGGTTTTGGGACTTTCATAGTAGTGTTACATTACATATGATTTTGGAAACTAAATCAAGTTAATTAGATTGTATTAAGTCAGTTTGTTATGATGTATTTGATTATTCGAAAACATTCTCTGATGTTTACATTGTTTATCTATAATTTTGAATGATTCAAGTGAAGAATAAAATAATTATGGTGTCCTTATGTGATTCAAAAATGTTATTGTACAAATTGAATCAAATTATTGACTTCTCACCCTTCCTTGCCTCTCTTTCTTTTTCATTCTATTTAAATCCTTTCATGTTTGAGGTTAGCATTAGCAATCTTACAAATCCTTTGGAATAATATTTTTTTTGGTGAAAGGTTATAACCTATATATTTATATTAATATATAAAAGTAGAGGGTTACATAAGATGATTTCATCATCTCTTATCAACCTAAATTTACAGCATATTATTCATACTTGTAGCAAAAAAACTTAATCGTAGCCTTGAGAAAGAAAATTTTAACTATGACTACCCCATCAAAATTCATATTTAACTATAGAGCCCATTTTATAGGCATTTACATGAAGTAAAAATATTTCTATCCCAATATTGCAATTGGTACATTCAAAAGCTTCTGAAACACAAGAACCCCCATTCCTCCATGTCATCACTCTAAATTGCATTTTCCTCTTGTTGCTCAAGGAGACCTTCTACATTTCCTTGCACTGGGAATGAAGCATTCAAATTTGGGATACACTGGGGCTGAGGAGGACTAGATGAACTAGCATTATTCAGGGTGACTGGAACAAAAGGAGCTCCCACTGCTAGCAGATAACTTTGAAATACGAAAGGAGGAAGAACAACTATTGGCTCTTGGTGCTCATGAGAAATTAGAGCCAATATGGAATTGACTCTTCTCTTTACCTTGTACGCTAAATCATCACCAATGACCCTACCATGCTTGTCCAAAACTAGATGCAAGTGCCTAAAGCAGTGCATTTCCAAAGTATTTGCAAATTTATTTATTTAATCTTGTTGAATATTTATAAATATTTTCAAATATCTTATTATTAATACTCCTAAACCATAAATGTAATTTATAAAATAATGTAGAATGAACCTCTAAGTAATCTAGTGAGTTGTGAATCTAATTATCTTATAGAAGAGGTAAAATTTGTTGTCAATTTTATCTTCATTGTACATGACTACAAATCATGTCAAAAAAAAGTGGAGCTAGAAGGATAATTGATATTATAAACTAGACTCAAGAAGAACTCGTACTAAATATCAATATACTAACTTTAAAGAATAATTTCTCAAGTTAATAGATAATAGAAGAAGTTAGAGAAAAAATTCTATTGGATTGGTCCCTCCAAATATAAATCTTATTGTTAATATAGTACCAATAGATAAATTATTCAAATGACAATGAAACTTCTCCTATTTTTTTTTTTTCATATATCATGATCTCCTCAAGAATATAAAGAAGTTATTTCCAAAATATAATTCACGCAAAGATGTAGAAGCTCATCTATAGATTTTTGAAGCCACATTTCAAAGAGCTAGAACTTATCATGAAGATGTTATTTTCCACTTATTTTCATACATAGTTTCGAATGGGGTTTCCTAGCATGGCTTTGATACCATGTTATTATTTTCAAATTCATAAAGAAAACACTATAAACTTCCATAAAATTATTGCACACAATATGCATAGTTATATTATCAAAGAGTTTATTTGGATGTACAAAGTAACCTTGCTTATATAGGCAAGGTGGTTAAGGTAGGCAAGTAATTTTTTTTGACTAACTACCCCACAAAATATGGAACACTTGTTAACTCACATGGCAAGTGATATGTGAGTAGAAAGTGACCATGCAAGAGGTGTCTAATAAAGTGACGACACTTGTCTCAACCACATGAGGCATGACCAAACTATAGAAGTCCCTAAGTGGAGATTCAAGAAATGTGAATAGGACTCTTCTAGTTAGGTTAATAGCTAACTAGTTTGATAAAGACACTATTTACACCAACAACTAGTCCTCTTTGGAGATTCACTCCAACTTTCATGTCACCCATAGCCTAAGAGTGTTATGTAGGAACTTCTACACACATAAATTTTGACTCAAGAGAGTTTGATTGAAGCAATTCTCAATAAGTTTTTAGGCCATTTATAGTCATTTAAGGCCTCAAACTAGTACTTTTGTTAGCTTCAAATAATTGGAAATTTTTTTGGCCATGCAAATAAGCATGCAAACTTACTAAAAAATAGTATTTTCATATTAAAGTAGATTTCGTAAGAATTCTAAGAGTTTTAAAAATTCTTGTTTTTTGGGGTTTAGAATTTACAATGGAGAATGGATTAAATATTTGAGTATTAATTTTGTGTGTATCTACATTTTCTATTTTAATTATGAGAATAGATTCAACAATGTGAATGTTGGTTGCATCAAAGTGTTTCCATTGTGTTAGTTGATAGGAGAATTTATACACTAATCTTTCAAAGGGTGCATTTGAACATGATGAAAATGCCACATAGAGATCAATTAATAACTTAGTAATAATCCCATAGTTTTCCTATAAAGTCTTAGCAAATAAGAATACAATATTTTTTTAGAGGGGTTTAGACTTAGTAACCTTATACTATGTTCTTACACTAACACAATATTGCATAAGAATAATAACCCTCACACACAATTCAGCGATATTATCTTTCAACCCTTATTATTTCATAATACAATACTAATGGATGTTTAGAATACAATATTGCATAAGAATAATAACCCTCACACACAATTCAGTGATATTATCTTTCAACCCTTATTATTTCATAATACAATACTAATGGATGTTTAGAAATGCAATCAGGAAAGTAAGAGTAAATTTTAGAATTGTTTGATACTAAAATGAACCAATTTCTACACAAATTTATCATTTTATTATTAAAGAAGATTATATTGTTTATAGTAAACAAGACTTATTAGTATTGCAATTAGTTTTTCTTAATTAGTTATTAAAATATATTTTTTTCTCTATTCAAGAAATATAACTTTAAAATGTTTCAAAATTATTTATGATGAATATCATCAATTACGAATGAATTTCTAGGAATGATAGATTTTTAGGTTTTTTTTGTGATTTCCTTATATTTAACAATAAAGATCAATTTTAAATAGTTTTTCAAGTTATTTATAATATTATAAATAAATTGATTTTTCTCTATAGATACATATAGAAAAATTATTAATAATAATATATTTTAAGTCTTAATGATTTAGTATATTATATTTTTTAGTAATTTAATATATTTTAACTATATTATATAACAAGCAATAAAAAACTGCAATGTGTCTGGTTTAACGTGACAAACAACTTTGCCATGACACACCCCGTTAAACCAACAACTCTGCCATGACACACCCTCTGGTACCACAGGGGTGGGGGAGACTAGACCTCATGACCAACCTCCTGCAATAGGAAAGATTTAGCCAACCAAGTAGGGCCCCAATCCCAATAATATTATATTTTCATGATATATATTTTTAATAATTTAATATATATTAAATATATAATATGATAAATTTTAATATCCCAATAATATTATGTAATAATCTATAATACAATATTATTATATTTTAATTCTTAATGGTTTAGTAAATTAGATTGTATATTATATTAATATTTAAAATTAATATGCATGTAGTAATATTTTGACCCAAAAAAATGAAAAATATTATAAACTTGATTTTATTTTATTTTTAAGTTTTGTTTTATTTTAAAAATAATTTTAATAAGCATGAAAATTAACTAGAATTAAAATTAAGATTATGTTTAAAATTAACTAAGTTTATTTTTAATTTTCTAAAATAATTATAGTTAAAAATTATGTTTACAGTTACCTTTACTATTATAATTTTAGATAAATCAAATTAAAATTATAATATATTTTATTTTGTTTATTTTTATTTTTTAGTCTTAAAAAATAATTTTAATTAGCATGAAAATTAATTGAAACTAAAATTAAAATTAGCATTCAAATCTATTACAATTTATTTATAAGATTGGGGGGGCTACTTCAATTGGTTAAAGCATCCTGGTGCAAGCAAGAGGCCATGAGGTCTAGTCTCTCCCGTACCCATGGTACCGGAGTACATGACATTATAGCATCACCGATCACATGAAAAAAGTTTAACAGATGCATTGCAGTAGATAGACTATATTGTCTGGTTTGCCCTCTAGAATTCAGTAATCATCATGCCTGAAAATAACTTCCGAATAGTTGAAATAGACCTCAACTCACCTGAAAATAAATTTTGATTAAATCAAATAAAATGAAATCAGATTCAAATCGGAAGAAATCAAATCGGATCAAATCTTGTCTTGAGCATAAAAATCGAGCAGCTATTGGAAGATTGGTTCTGGTTCATCAAATTTTACAGAAATTTCTTCTTTCGTAGGGTTTCATAATATTTTTATTGCACACTCAGGCCAATTTTTTCACAATGACACCGTTGACAACATGACATAATATGTGTAGAATCTTGGAGTCACTTGCCATGGTTTCAATGAGTGATTAGCTCTCCCTTCCCCTCAAAGATAGTTGATATAAGTCGCTTATGGCTTCGTTACTGGGTCAACACCAATGGGATCCTGCATCTACATATAGCTCAAAAAATTGCTTGGCTCTAGAGAGGACTATATTTGCACCTAGAATATCTCAAGATCAAGACTTGGAGCCATTCATACAAAGTAAGTTCAAAATACGGGACTGGGAATATAGTTCCAATTATTTTCCTTGAACCAATTAATGATCCAATGGCAAAGCCTATGAGAGGGGCGCATGACCGAATTTCTGATCCAAAGACAGAAAGGGAAGGTTGAGATGGCCGAGTGGACAAATCAATCTCACCAGTAATTATTGATAGAACCTGTAATGGGGGAAACACCTGATAGATGAGGACTAGAAATCGTGAGATCATTGGCTCATAAAAAATGATTGGAAATACCATGTCGGGTGCACATGAGTATACTTCAAATTTAAGGCAACAAACGTATAGGAAATCAAGGAGAAACCCATCTTGGAAGTCACAAACACGGACATAGTTACCACCATTGACAATTTTAGATTACACAAATTTGCAAGTTTTCTCTCAATTTAGGCATCTTGTATGCTTTCAAGATTGATTCTCTAGAAGAGAGACAAAGCATAGCTTAAGTATTGTGAACATTCTTGTTTTATTTTTCTTGGTTTTCATTATTTACATCTCACAAATAGTTTACATTTGAGATTTCTTCAATGATAATATATCATATGTACTGATTATAGTGTATTTGTGGTTGAAACTTTTTTTTCATTATTTAAATAATACATACAAATATGTTATTTTTATTTATGAATACGCATTTATATCTATTAATTAAAAAAAAAATCACACATATTCATAAAAAGAAGTTTGGGTGGTAAAGGCACACTCTAAGAATCACATGGGCACAACCCATAAAGTAGAAAGCATTAAAATAACGATATAAAAGGCACTAAGTGGCCATGGCAATGCTAGTAAAAGGAGGTAGATCATTGTCATGTGAATTTCCCCATACAATAGAGGGGTTGAAAGTGACATTAGGAAGATCCCAACCATTGACATCCTTGTCTTTATCTTCTCGTTGAGGATAAATTGCCAGATCAAACTACAAAAAAACCTAGTAGAGTCAGTCGGCCAATCAGAATCTCTACTAGAAGGCCACCTGGAAGCACCACTGCCACCTCCAGACAGTTTTCCAGAAGGTCACCCCAGGTCAGCCCAAGGAGGAGGATGTTGGAAATGAGTTGTCTGAAACTTGCTATTTCTAAAGATTTGATTTGTTTTCATTTAAGATTTTCCTATCATTGTTACACATTGTCGGTGCTTTGAAAATATAAATTTTAGTTGTCAAAAGATGCCCATCTGATAGCATATCATGGAAGGATTAATTTCAGAGATATTATGACAAATTTTATGACATCTTTGAGCGTAAAAAATTAGGTAGAATATTGTGGATGTGAGAGACTAATTTTAGATCGAAATCTTGTATTTTTGGGCAATGCACCTCATGAGAGGTTTTGCACATGGTTTTGTAAACCACTAATGGTTTCTTGTATTGTTGGAAGTCTATAAATTGTAGGCTTGAGAAGTATTTTGTGTGTTGAGTTTGCAGGTACTGTTAGGCTATCAAATTGCTACCAGAATTCTTCCAGAATTGTTTACTGGTTATACTCATGTAAAAGACTTGTTTTGCAACTATATGTAATCTTGTTGTTGGATTTGAAATACAGTGAGCAGGATTTGGAGTGTGGGGTTTTTCACCCGAAAGGGTTTTCCCCATGTATATTTGGTGTTTGTGTTAATTTCTTATTTTCTTATTATGAATGTGTTGTTGAAATTTTTGTAATTGTTTGATCAACTTTTAAAAGTTTATCATAATCTATCTTCTCAATATTGGTGTAGGAAATTGTTTCCTCTACTCTAATTTCCTTACAAGTGGTATCAAAGCCTGATCACCTTTGGTTTCAGTTATGGGTTTGTTGGGTTTTTTGAGCTAATCAAGGTTTGAGTGGGAGCTTGTGTAGAGGATACTTTGTGATCATGTTGCATATATCTTTTCAAATGGGGAGCACATCTAGGAGGATTGAGGTAGAGAAGTTTTATGGCATGAAATTTGAAATGTGGAAGCTCAAGATGGAAGATCTATTGATTGATTGAGATCTATGGGATATAGTGGATGAAAATGTCCAAAGGCTTACAAATCTAGTTTTGGCCGCAAAATATGATGTAATTGATAAAAAAGATAAAGGTCTCCTTAGACTATTTCTTGTAGATTCAATCCTGATAAATGTCCATGAAGAACTCACTTCAAAGAATCTTTAGAAGAAGTTGGGTGATATATACCAAGCCAAATCTCGAGTAAATAAGATTTTCTTGAGGAAGAAGTTATATTCCTTGAGAATGGAAGAAGGTGGATGAATATATGAGAAATTTGAAACATCCAATATGTTGGTGACTCGGTTGACCTCAATTGGGGTTAATATGGACAAAGAAGAAAGGTGCCAAACTTTGTTGTGTTTGTTGTCAGACTCATGGGATAGCCTAGTCATGGCCATTAGGAGCACTTCTATCATCTTGAAGATGGAGGATGTTGTTGGTTCTCTACTATCTGAAGAGATGAGAAGGAAGGTCTCTTTGAACACCAAGGAGGCTTTGAGTGTTAGAAGAAGACAAAAGAAATGAGGAAAAAATGAGAAGAAACATGGTTATTCTAAGTCAAAAAATAAGGGGAGATCAAAATATCATGGTAAGTCCAAGGTAATATGCTAGAACTGTGGCAAACTCAGACACTTTCAAAATGAATGTAAAGAAGAGAAGAAAAATAAGAAGAAGCAAGATTTTGATTCTGAGTCTAAAAAAGAAGATGGAGATGCCTTTATTGTAGCCTTGACCACTTGTGCGGGTGATAATGTATGGTTGATAGATTCGGGTGCATAATTCCACATGACTCCTAAAAAAAATTGGTTTAGTAAGTATGAAAACTATGATGGTGGTATGGTGTATTTGGGTGATGATTCTTTCCTTGATATTGTTGGTCATGGTAGTATTAATGTGAAGTTTACTGATGGTAGAGTTAGACAATTTGATGGTGCCTTGCATATCCCAGGACTAGCAAGAAATTTGTTGTCTGTTAGCAATCTAATAAATGCAGGTGTGCATGTATAGTTTTCTGAAGCAGGTGTGAAAATGGTGAGAGGTGTTATGGTGATAGCGAGAGGAAGCATATTGGGTACATTATACTAGCTCGATGCATGCATAGTTGAATACAGTAGCACTTATGATAAGGGTGTTGGCAAGAAGTTGAGTCCACTTTTTGGCCAAAAAGTGGAAGTATTTTCCTTGATTTTCAAAGTTTGACACATTTGACCTTAAAATTTGAAACACTTAGAGATGAAATCTTCAAACAAGTCACTAATCATGAAATGTATTACTCGGAGTCTAGTTTCTAAATATGTAATTTATTTCAATACCCAGATTGTACAAATTGAGTTTCAATATGCTTTTGTAAAAACCACTATTTAAAAGTACTTTTTTTTTACCATACCATGCACGTGTATGACATCCATATTTTGACTTAAATTATCATATTTTTCTAAATCCTTTTGGGAAAAGATTTGTGACTCAGTGAAGCATGCCCTGGATATTTTTTTGTAATTTTTTATTGAATTTTTTTTCTGTTAATTTTTTATCAGGTATATTTGTCATTTAGAAAAATCATCGTGTATGACGCGCATAAGATAACCTAAAGTTATCATTTTTTGAATATTTTTTTTAAAATTGAAAAGAATTGTCTGAAGTTTTCCCTTGTGCAATTCGTTCGTCAAAATGTTATGTTGATCAAAAGTTATTAAAATAGTAAAAAACTCTAATATTTAAAGTTTATGAACCAATTTCATCATAAATTAATTGGAAAATAGAAAAAATAATCCAATTGTAAAAAAAATTACATATTTGGAATCTACATTGTCTCATCTAAAATAGGTTTTAATTTCGTCAAAAAATTCTACAAAGAATTCATCAGCCATATGTCCAAACTTGGTATTTTTCTCTAACATTGTTAGAACCTTCAACTTGTAGGTCAAACTAGGTTGAAGGCCTAGGTTCAGACTCCCAATGCTTTTCCCGAACCAAAATCTGAGGCAAAAACCCGACCACAAAGCCAAACCAATTTAAAATTTTAAAAATTAATTAAAAAATCATTTTTTATGCTTTTACAAAACGGGATCCCGTTTACAAAATGGGATCCCACTTTACAAAACGGGATCAAATGGAAATTTTTCAAAAATGGATAGTTTCCAAAAAGGGAAACTTTTCAAAATGGGATCCTATTTTGAAAAGTTGCCAAAAATGGAAATTTTCATTTTGGAAAATTTCAAACAAGATCCCATTTTGGAAATTTTCAAAAATGGAAATGATTAAAAGCGGGATCCGTTTTAAGCGAGATCACATTTTTTGAAAAATAGGATCCCTTTTTAAAATATAGGATCCCGTTTTTTAATAAACGGGATCCCGTTTTTTAATAAATGGGATCCCGTTTTTTAAAATATGGGATCCCATTTTTTGATTTTAGGCTTGGGATCCCGAACCTAAACGGGATCCCATTTATTAAAAACAAGATCTCGTTTTTGCAATGCTGATTTCATTTTTTTGGCTAAGGGAAAAACTCCCACGTTTTGTGGACTCAACCTCTTGCACTTACCCATAAGATTAATCCATAAATTACTTCATTGAGAAAATAGATGGTTTCCTCTTTTGCGGATGGTCATGGCTTCTGGGTACTTAAGGGTGCTCTATCTACCGAATCAAAGTTTTCTACAAAGAAGACCATGTTATGGCACCAAAGGCTTGACCACATTGGAGAGAAGTATTTAAAATCCTTAAAAAATAAGAACCTCATTAAGGGGTTGAATGATTGCAATCTAGAGTTTGACTTTTGTGAACATTGTATTTATGGTAAATAGAACCACGACCAACTTAACTCATCTCCTCATAAGTCTTCATGTATCGTGGATCTGATTCATTCTAATGTATTTGGTCCTATTGATGTTTCTTCTATTGGTAAATCAATTTATTATGTTACTTTCATTGATGATTTCAGTAGGAGGACATGGGTATATTTAAAAAAAAAGTAAATCTAAAGTTTTCAGTCATTTTAAGGAGTTCAAGGCTATGGTAGAAACTCATATTGGAAAGAAAATTAAATTTTTGAGGACTGACAATGGTGGGGTGATCCCATAATACTGGTTTACAATTTTTGGGCAAAATGGACACGAAACTAATTTTTTTTAACTAAATCTTCACTTTCGGGCTCCTATAGAGGCTAAACCATGAGGAATTTGAAGATGATGAAAACTAGTTATTTGTGACGTTTTTTTCTATAGACTAAATATATTTTTTTCATTTTTTTTGGAATCAGATTGCACTTATTTTTCCATCTCCTTCGAAAACTAGTTTTAAAAAAAAAAAACAATATTTTAAAGGAGTGATGCTCACCATATACAACATAACTTTTTTTGTATGAAGGATAAAATTCTAATTTTTTCAAATTTAAATTCGTAACTATGATATCTAGCACTTTCATTTGGTTTTATAGTGTTTTATTGAATATTTTTTCCTCAATCAAGTTTCGAAGTCAAACCAATTACAATTCAGACATAGGCAGACTGATACAACATAACTTTTTCTGTATATATCAAAATTCAATTTTATTTTTTTAAATGGATTAAGGACATCAATACCCAACCCAAACATATTTTTCAAAATTTTATTTTGATAATCTGCTATTTTTCCACATGTGCAGAACAAAGAGCTTGATTTCCAGTGAAAAACCTATCTTTATTAAAACTAAAAAAACATATACATAACAAAACCAAAACATATTAAAATTATATTCATTGGATAGCTTGTTCTGAGGACTACCATAATCATTTGAAATAAATTTTAAATGAATTAATTTGATCCCCCAAAAGGTAAATCAAAAGTGATTTTTTATCGACATTTTGATAGGTGTAAAGGAGACTCATTTATAGGTATGATTTAAAAATAGTGAGGTTCTATCCAAGGGGGTTTTCTCTAAGGTGGTTTGATCGAACCTTCTTCAATTAGAATCCTTAAAATGGAACTTTTAAAGGCCTAAATCATTGTATTTTCTAAAAATATGTGATTTCAGCAAAAATTAGTTCCTCTTAGAAATTGTAAACCAGCTTTGTGGGATCACCCGGTGGTGAGTACTGTTCTGCAGACTTTGACAGATTCTATATAGATTGTGATATTAAAAGACAAGACAACTCTGTATTCTTCACAATAGAATGCAGTTGCAAAAAGAATGAATAAAATGTTGACGATGAAGGCTAGGAGCATAATGAGTGGAGTTGGTCAAGAAAAAAAAATTGTCATTGCTTGTTTTTGGATAAATAGATCTCCTACATCAACACTTGTTGAGAAAACACCAATGAAGGCATGGTCAGGGAAAAATCCTTCCTGCTTAGACATATGAGATTTTTTGGTTGTGAGGCATATGCACATGTACCTAAGGAGCAAAGAAAAAAATTGGATTCTAAGGTAGTCAAATGTATCTTCATTGGCTATAGCTATGGTGTGAAAGGATACAAACTTTGGGACCTTGTTGCACAAAAGGTAATTTATTTCATAAATGCTATTTTTAGAGAGACTAAATCTTCTCCTATTAATTTATAGCTACAACAACATAAATAAATTGAACAAAAAAGGATGTGGTTCAACTTCCTTCTATGCCTAAGGAAGTTGAATCGAGACCCCAAAACAGACAAGAAGTTGAGGAGAGCTCATCAAGCTCTAAATATTCAAAAGATGAAGAAGAGAAGGAAGAAGTGGAAGATCCTCAACCTCAGCTTATTTGAAGGTCTACAAGGCAAAGGAAACCACCTAGATATGGGTATTTTCCTGATGATTGGAAGTGTATATTCTCTTTGAGTACTAACATTAATGAACTGAGATTTGTGCAAGAGGCTTAAGATATGCATGATACAAAGTCCTAGAAAATAGCGATGGATGAAGAGATGGTAACTCTTAAAAGGAATGATACATGTGACCTTGTACCATTTTATGAAGGTTGAAAACTTGTTGGATGTAAATGGGTGTTTAAGAAAAATATTGGTTTAGATGGAAATGTTGAAAATTATAAGGCATGGTTGGTTGCAAAGGGATACTCTCAAGTTGAGGATATTGATTATGGTGAGATTTTTTCTCATATTGCTAAAATGACATCCATTTGATTTTTATTATCTATTGCAACAACTTATGATCTAGAGGTGGAACAAATGGATGTGAAAATTGTGTTCCTTCATGGTGATTTGGAGGAAAAAAATTATATGACACAACTAGAGAACTACATGCTATAAGGTAGAAGAAATTTGGTTTGTACATAGGTTAAAGAAATCTCTGTATGACCTTAAGAAAATTCATAGGATGTGGTACCAGAAGTTTGATACATATGTGTTGAGTTTTGGATTTGTGTTGTCTAGATATGATCACTATGCATATTTTAAATCTGATGGTGATTATTTTCTAGTAATTTCTTTATATTTTGATTACATGTTGTTTGTTGGGAAAGGAAAAGATTTTATTGTAGAATTTAAATCTTAGCTCTCTCTGAAATTTGAAATGAAAGATCTTGGTGCAACAAAACACATACTTGGGTTGGATATTAGAAGAAATCATTAGAATATAAAGCTATGGATTGGACTTGAAGTAAGTATGTTTGTTCTATTTTGAAAAGGTTCAACATGTAGGATTATAAACCACTTTGTGTTCCTGTTACATTGGGAACGAAGCTCTCTATTTCACAATGTCATTCATCCTCATCGGAGATGGAAGACATGAGCAGAGTATCTTACTAGAGTGCAGTTAGAAGCTCAATGTATGTTATGGAATGTGCAAGAGTAGACATTGCCCAAGCACTGGAGTTTCTTTCTTGTTTTATGTCTAATCTTGGAAGAGTGCATTGGGATGCAATTCAAAGGGTCTTCAAATATTTGTGGGGTACAATAGAGTACTCTATATTTTTTCATGGTATAGGATATCAACATTCCATGGGTATTCATGGTTTTGAGGATTCAAATTGGGCTAGTGATGTCAATAGTAGAAGGTCCACCAGTGCATATATGTTTACTCTTAATGGTTGTGCAATCAGTTGGATGGGAAAGTGATAGGGTGTGGTCACTTTATCCACTATTAAGGTAGAGTATACGGTAGCTACTCATGCATGTAAAGAAGACATTTAGCTAAAGTGTTTGTGTTCATATATTGGATTGAAACAAGGTGCAGTTACACTTTATTGTGATAGTCAGAGTGTAATCTTCCTTACGAGGAACACAACTTTTCATGCCAGGATCAAACACATTGATGTTTACTATCACTTTGTGTGAGATATGTTCGATGATGGCAGGGTGAAACTAGAAAAGGTAGAGATAGTGGAAAATGTTGCAGATGCATTAACTAAGCTTGTAGCACAGTGAAATTTAGGCGGTGTTCAGAGTCTATGATCCTTTCGTCCCCTAGTAGTTGATCCATGATAGAATGTCTCCCTTGGCTCTCACAAGGTATTCAACAAGTGGGAGAATGTTGGAAATGAGGTGTCTCAACCTTGCTATTTTTTAAGATTTGATTTGTTTTCATTTAAGATTTTCATATAGTTGTTACACATTGTTGGTGCTTTGAAAATATAAATTTTAGCTTTCAAAAGATGCTCATGTAATAGCATATCATGGAAGAGTTAATTTCAGAGATAGATTATGATAGATTTTATTACATCTTTGAGGGTCAATAATCAAGGAGAATATTATGGATGTGAGAGCCTAATTTTTGACCAAAATGTTGCATTTTTGGTCAATAACCTCATGAGAGGTTTTTCACATGGTTTTGTAAACCATTGATGATTTCTTGTATTATTGGATGTCTATAAATTGTATCCTTGAGAAGTAGTTTTTGTGTTGAGTTTGCAGGTACTGTTATGCTATCAAATTGCTGCCAAAATTCTTCTAGAATTGTTTACTAGTTATACTCTTGTAAAAGACTTTCTCTGCAAGTGTACATGTAATCTTATTGTTGGATTTAAAATACATTGAGCAAGCTTTGGAGTATGGGTTTTTTCACCCAAAAAAAATATCTCCACATATATCTAGTGTTTATGTTAATTGTTTACTTTTTTGTTATCAATGTGTTGGAATTTCTATAATTGTTTGGTGAACTTTTAAAAGTTTTTCATAATATCTCTTCTCAAGATTGGCATAGGAAATTGTTTTCACTACTCTAATTTCCTTATAGAGGAGAATGTGAATGTTTGTGAGGACACAAGCCACTGTGAGGAGCTTGAGAATGGGGGTGAGACTTGTTATATTTTAACATTATTTCTTTTCCTACATCCAATTAAAGGTTAAATTATTTGCATGCAAATATAATGGTAATGAATAGTTGAACTAAAACCAATTTTAACCCTAACATCAAAATCTAGAGAACCTTAGTTACAACCAATAACTAAAAGGGTGCTCAAATTAATTAAGAACAACTCATTATTTTAAAGAAAAATTAACTAACTAAGCTATCACTAGAATAAAAACCTTGATAAACCGGTTGGAAATTCAATGATTGTACCTTTTTTGTAGGTTAAAATAACTCTCAAGATATAAACATGAGGTACGATTTCAAGGGTATTTATATCCCTTTCCCAATCGTTGTGTGATGGAGATCCATAGAAAACATATACTTAGGGTATGATAGTATTATTGAATTCCATAAGATAATGACTAACACTAATGCAACTATTTTGGCAAGGAAGAAAATTATAAATGGTTTGGATAAGGCAACAACATTTATCATTTCCATATAACACCTAGAAATATTACTAGGATGCATGAAGCATTATGATGAAAATAAAAGGAAAGGAGTTGGTAGATGGATATTTTTATTTGATTTGAACTTACTAAGGAAATCAAGAGAACCTTTGATATTCCCTTCTTCACTAGAGTAGGGTACATAGATATAAATAATGTTGATAAATAGTTTAACAATGAAACTAAGAAGTACATAATAATCATTAGCGTGAAATGGATGCAACATACTAAGAATTTTTTATCCAAGATTCCGAAAGTCTTATATAGGATCTATTTCCAAAATGATATTAGAGATATTGTAAAATTTCTCAGAAGAGATGTAGGACTTTCAATTTCTTCCACATTTCAACCTTAGATGTAATTATTATTTAAAGTGATCTAGACAATACAAGATATGATGGATTAGAAAATTATAAGTGATAAATGGTTAATTGGGTACCCTTTATTAATCAATAGTGTCGACTACCTTTCTTAAGTTGGATAAAGTGGGCACCATTTTTTCTAAGCAAAGAAAAAAAATTGTCACCACTATCTATAAATGGAGCAGAAAGAATCCATGAAGCATTATAGAAGTGTAAATTATTCCCTTTTTATGTGCTTTGGAGTAACTATATGGAAGGAGGTAAGGCTAAGAGACTATATGTAGAGGCATAAGGTGTCATTAATAGCTAGGGAAGTTGTTTAATATAGTTTTAAAAATTCACCTATATGAAAAAGGAAGGATTCCTTGGAAATCCCTATGATATAAAAATCTTTCCAAATGAAAATATGGTCTTATTAGAGCTCTCAAGATGGTTTGTAGTATCCCTAGGAGTATTTTAATAAAAAAAAAAGGTGGGATTAAAATTTCCTACGATTATTAGATTGTATTCCTATTATAACATCAAATTTGTCAAGTCTTCAAAAAAAATTTAAAATGTGTAACTTGTGGATATATGTTATAGCTAGACCAAACTATGACCCATATGAGAGAATTGAAAAATACATGTCTTCTTAATCAAAACTTGCACTATATGAGAGATTTTCTAGGATGATTGCATATATTATATCAAAGTTAGGAAGGCGAACTATATTTTCTCATTGTTAAAGAAATGAGGACCTTGTGAACACATATAGTGCTACAATAGGTAAAGGATGATGAGAAGGTCTTGCATTCTAGCGATGACATGACTATAATTTTTCATGAGCCAATACCAAATCAAAAGTGGTCAAAGAGAAATTTATTCCATTGAGTACATTGCATATAATGTATTGGATAAAATTATTGTTGGGATAAATTCACACATTGAAGCACTCAAAGTAATGGTATTTTTCTTAACCTATAATAGAAATGTATTCAAGAAGAGAAAATAATTGCATGAGAAGGAAGGTTAGGATTGTCATGATTTACTTGCTATAAAGAGGAGATTACACGAAATATAAGTGGTGAAACAAGGGGAAGGACCTAGGGGAATGATCTAGTGTTATAGAGGCTTCTCTCATTCCTAATTTTACTATTACAAAAACTTCAAAACTATCAGTTCTTATTGCTACTTGACACAAAAAATGCTATAATAATTATCACATAGGTTACCAAAGGAACTATATCAAATCCTTCTCCATAAGCATAGGTTATAACTCCTAGCAAGGATCAAATAATTCAGGAGCTACTAGTAGAGTAGAAGACACTAGAGTTTACCATAAAATAAAATAAAACCATGACGGAAACATATACCTCCTCTTCAACTAAGAAAACATAATTATTTTCTCCTCCTTCCATGTCCAACATAGTTAATATTTCAAAAGAATTGGAAGAGGTAGAGTTAGATAGGAGAGAGGTAATCAATAGATAGAGAGATTTTTTTTTTTTTTTTTGCAAGAGATAATACAATAATCCTAGACAAAGGGAGATTCATAATCTAAGGGAAAAATTTCCAGGGATCAACAAGAGTTGGTATAAAAATAGTAAAATATTCTTTCACCTCAATGCATTGTTGAGGAAGTTCATGAAGACATTGATAATAGCCTAGACCATCTATACCAATAGTAATTCAGTAGATTAATTTGGAAGCACCTAAGAATGTTAATGAGCTAAATAAAGAAGGCCAAATATTGATAAAAATAGGTGAAAATAATAAAGAGACTAATACAAAGGTTCAAATCTAGAACAACAAGTAGGTTAGTGAGAAGGGTCTTTACAAATAAAGAGAGAATAGTGGATGAGGTTCACCAAGAATAGGACAAATATGTAGTTGAATTATCCATATGTGAAAGAGTAGATTGGAAAAAATTACATGAAAACATACAAAAACAAGATGAGCATGTGCCAAAGAAGAAGTGAACAAAGTTGGAGAACAGGGCTATAAAATGTATATTCATTAGATATACTTATGGTGTGAAAGGATACATGATTTGGTATATTGTTGCACAAAAGGTAATGTATAGTAGAAAAGTTAATTTTAGAGAAACTAAGCCTTATTATATTACATTATATCCAAAATAAACTATATAAGAAGATGTGATTAAACTTCCTCTACACCTAAAAAAGTTGAATAAATGCCCCTAGATTAAAGAGAAGTTCAGGATAGCTCATCTAGCTCTGAACCTTTAGAGGAGGAGGAAGCACCTCCATATCATCTTCTTCATAGGTCTATAAGGCATAAACAACCACCTATAATGTATTTACTTGATGATTGAAGATATATTTTTCTTTGAATACTAACATGGATGAACCTATATCTATAGAAGAATCATATATGGCATGTGACATCTACAAATTCTTGGTTATAAGTCATTAACATTAAAAAAAGGTTCAATTCTAGCTTATTATAAAAATTCTAGGAGTGTCTTGGTGTAAAGGATGTGGTTTACTCCAAGGCCATTCAAGTATTTTTAATTCTTTATAATAATGTTATTTAATCCTCAACAAAACACCTTCTTAGGTCTAGTAAAGCATAAAACATAAAAAAAATAGGACTGTAATATAGATTGGTATGTATAGTTATACATTATATAATCATAAGTATTTGAATATTATCTTGAGTTGATCTTCCCAAGGCTTGGGTATTAGTATATCCTTAAGTATTTATGGAGTCACAATTTGAGATTCAACACAATCTATGGGAGAAGGTGGATACTAGTCTTCAAAAAAATAACACATTTCATCCATAGTCAAATGAGCTAATTGAGGTAGTGAATATGATATTAGTATATCTCATACATGGATACAACTATTGGGAAAATGTGTCTCAACCTTACAATTATAAAATATTTGTTGTTGATAGGTGACTGTGGAGAGTTGCATGGGGTAAACCCCAAGGAGTACAGGGGGCTCATCCCCCTGGCATAGGGTCTAGGACCCACATGCCTCAACAGGGGTTCAGGGGCATTGCCATCAAAAGACTTATTCTATATATATATTATTGTAAATCGGAACCATTCACCATTAGGTCTCAGATATGTCGGTGGATATTTTTTTGGCTTCTCTTTTCCTAGAAGGAAACCTTATTTTATGAGGGAAATGTATTACGATTGGGCATTGTGATGTATTTTGAGATTCTAATAGTGGTTGTGTTGCCTTTGGATCTCTAGTTTGTGATACTCCTATAAGAAGCTTGCTCTACAATAATATTTTAGTCTTTGTGATTAATGAATAATATATTAGAAAACTTTTGGAGTTTTTTTTTCCTCGTAAAAAGGGTTTTCCCCAAATTAATCATTGTGTTATGGTATGCATGATATTTAAGTTTATTTCTATTTAACTTTCTATAACTACTATAAATGTTTGTAAAGTTCTACATTTTCCTCCTCTCAAGATTAATGTAGGAATTTGTTTCACAATCTTAGCTTCCTTACAAGTGGTATGAGAGCCTGATCACCTTGGGTTTTATTTGTGTGTTGTTGAATTTTTTGAACTAATCTAGATTTGATTGGGAGCTTGTGTAAAAAATACTTAGGTGATCTCGCAAAACTGGTTTACAATTTTTTCCCAAACTAGACATTGAACTATTTTTTTTTAACTAGATATTCACTTTCAAGCACCTATAGCTACTAAACCATGAGGAATTTGAAGATGATGCAAACTAGTGATTTGTGACAATTTTCTATAGATTATATATATATATTAAAAATTTGGAATCAAATTGCATTTCTTTTTCCATCTTCTTCAAACACTAGTTTTTAATAGTAAACACCATTTTTGAAGAGTGGCATGTACCTGCTAACACAACTTTTTTTCTATGAAGGATAAAATCTTATTTTTCTAATTTAACTATGATATCTAGTGCACACAATTGGTTTCATAGTGTTTTATTGAGTATTTTTTTCTTGATTAAGTTTTGAAGTCATACTAGTTACAATTCAGACATAGGTTTACCTGCTAACACAAACTTCTTTTATATGTATTAAGAATAAATTATTATTTTTGTCAGATCAAGGACATCAATATATAGTGCATAGATATTTTTTAGAATTTTTTTTATAATCTTCTATTTTTTTTCATGTGTAGAACAAAGAGCTTGATTTTCGGTGAAAAACCTACATTCACAAAAAATTAAAAAATAAATATAATAATCAAATTAAATATATTGAAAATTATACTTTTTTGGAAGCTTATAATAAGGACTACATACTTATAGAAAATAAATTTTAAATGAATTAACTTGATCCCCCAAAAGGTAAATCAAAAGTGGTTTTTTATTAGCATTTTGATAGGTGTAAATGACACTTTGTTATAGGTATGGTTTAAAACTAGCGGGGTTATATCCAAGGGGGTTTTATATAAGGTGGTTTGATCAAACCCTCTTCAATTTTAATCCTTTAAATAGAACTTTTCAAGGATTAAATCATTATATTTTATAAAAATGTTATTTCAACAAAAATCAAGATGTCCCAAAAAGTGTAAACCACTATTGTGGGATCACCCACTTTGTTATCTTATTCCAAGAATCAAATGAAAATTTCATAAAGGATAATAGAGGTGAATATTTTTTTGGGAAATAATTTTTGAGATGTGAAATCTAAACAAGAAGGATCTATTAATAGAACAAGATATATGTGATGTTGTTGATGAGAATGTTTCAAAGCCTACAAATCCTACTTCTGTTGCTCAATATGATGTTATGGATTGTAAATATAAGGGTCTAATCATATTGTGCTTGGTAGAATTTAATTTAATAAATTTAAAAGAAGAAATATTTGCATAGAATCCATGGAATAAATGTGGTAAGATGTATCAAGCCAAATATTTATTGAACAATATTTTCTTGAGGAAGAAAATGTATTCCCTAAGAATAGAAGAGGGTGGATGAATTAAAAACCACCTGGAACCATTCAATATGTTGGTAGCTCAATTAGAATCAATTGACCTATATAAATGGATGAGGAGGAGAAATATCAAATTTTGATGTGTTATTTTCCTAACTTGTGGTATTATCTTGTTATGGCTATTTGGAGCACTTTTTCCATCTTGAAGACTGAATATGTGGTGGGTTCTCTACTTTTTGAAGAGATGAGGAGAAAGGTATCCATTAGTGCAAAGGAGGCCCTAAATGTTCATGGAATAACTAAGGGAAAATTAAAGAAAAATGAGAACCATGATAATTCTAAGTCTAAGGGGAGATACAAATCTATTGGAAAGTCCAAAGTTATTTGCTGGAACTATGATAAGCTTGGTCCTTTTCATAAGAAATGAAAAGAAGAAAAGAAGAATAAAAACAAGATATTTGATTTTGATTATGAGTTTAAGAAGGAATATGGTGATGCATTCATTGCATCTTTGGAACCTGTTCAAGTAATGATGCATGGTTAATTGACTAGGTGCATCTTTCCATTTGACCTCTATTAGAGAATGCACATGTTTCTAAGGAGAAGTGAAATAATTTAGAGAATAAGGCTATGAAATGTATGTTCATCGGATATAGTTATGGTGTGAAAGGATACATTCTTTGGGATTTGGCTGCATAGAAGGAAATATATAGTAGAAGTTTTATTTTTAGAGAAACTAAGCATTCTTATATTACATTTTAGCCAAAAAAAAACTAAATAGGAAGATGTGATTCAACTTCTCTCTACACCAAAAAAAATTGATTCAATTCCCCTAGATATACAAGAAGTTGAGGAGAGATCATCTAGCTCTGAATCTTTAGAAGAGGAAGAACCTCCAACTCTACTTGTTCCTGGGTATACAAGAAATAAATAACCACCTGAAATGTATTCACCTAATGATTCTTGAGATGTATGTTTTCTTTGAATAGTAACATGGATGAAGCTAGATTTACGGAAGAGGCATTAGGTTTGAATGATGCAGAATCCTAGAAGATTATTGTAATGCTCTGCCAAGTAACCTTAAAGGAAGTTACAATTAATGTCTTAAGCGAACCAATTTTTTTTTTTTTTAAGAGTAGATAACATACACATTCACTTAAAAATTAACAACAACCTCTAAGGCTACAAGGTTAAGGTTTACTTAAACCCACACATACAGATTACATATAACCATAGCATTATATACTTTATGAAATAAAAATCATACATCATAAGGATATCACATTACATAATAAGATAAACATCCAAAATACAATCTCATAATCAATTTTCTCCAATAGTTACATCACTCATTCTAATTTTATCTTTTCAATTTTCTATCCAAAACCTATACCACGCATTCCAATTTTATATTTTAAAATCCCTATTCACAATAATATAAAACTTTTTCCCTTTCAAAATAATTGAAATAATTAAACAAGTGTCTTCAATCTACAAATATAAGAAATACTAATTTAAAAAATTTAAATCAAATTCAATGTTTACTTCTAAAACCAACATCAGTTCTCTACTACCTGGATTTCTTTTGTTTTTCCAACTAACTCATATAATTTATTCAATTTATTTAAAATACCTTTATCCCTTATCAATCTAAATTATCCATACTAATCTGTTCCAATTTAAACCTCCAATAATACTAGATTGTATATAATAATAAAATAAAATAAAATATTAAATATATAATTAATATATATGCTTATACCATCTATACATTAAATATATATATTTAATATATTTAATCACATGTATACATTTAAATCTATCCTCTGTTTTTTTAAAAAATATTAAATTATTTTATTCCAAATAAGATAGACCTTTATCAACCAATTACTAAAATATGGATATATATATCAATATTATATATATATAGTACATCATATATATATAATATTGATATATATATATATATTACAAATAATCTTAAAAAACCAAAGAAACCAGAGATTGAAATGTGGACCGGCAGATGGAAAGTACGGACGGAATGCAGAGGGTTACTATCTTTTTTTATTATTTTTATTGTTAAGAACAATGCACTGTGGGGTGCCGACTATACTATGTACAGTCTGGCCACACCCCAAGAGCCGTCGGAGGGGGCAGCGCTCCCTATGGGGTAGCACGTCCCCCAAAATGGTGGGCGCATTGCCTCATAGGCAGTGCTCCACCCAAGAGCTAGTGTGGGCGGTGGGGAATACAACCGCCCCCACCAACCACAGTACACAACACTTTTATTTTTTAACTTAAAATTTTTAGTTTTAAAACTATAACAATTGGAAATTCGTAAATACCCCAAAAACAAAAGCGAGTAAAATTCGCTTCAATTAAATTCCACAATTTTTCAAGAACAAATGGAATTAATATATTTTCATATATTTGTCTTATAAATATATATATATATATACAGTTCAATATATATATATATATATATATATATATATATTTATAATGAAAATTTCAACAAGGAAACAAATTGAATAAATTATTTTGAGATATTCACCTATAGGTGAAAATATGAAAGAATTTTCAAAACAAAGCAGAATTCTACAAAGGTTCAAAATTAATTCTTGTAAACCATTTTCACGAATTTATGAACAATAAAAATAATAAAAATAAAAATTAAAAGGATCTAAATTAAACTCAGAAGATTTTAAATCCTCTAGATTTCTCCACCCTAATTTTTACATAAGTTTTTCAAAATAAATTTATTTTCTACAGTGATTTAAATTTTCTAAACAGTCTAATTGTTTTATTTAACCTCTAGATTTGATTTAAATAACAAAACTAACCATTTCCTCAAATAAATTAAATTCTATAGAGGTTTACACAATTTCCACTCAAGAATTTTCACAAAAAGAAAAGCTTTAAATTTATTTATTTCCTTTCTTCTAATATCAAATTTCCTTCCTAAAACAGATTTAACAAACAAATATTTAATCACTACTATTTTAAAAGCAACCAAGAACAATAAAAAAATAGAAGAAAACTTGATTTAAGAAGCTACAAAAAAGATGAATTTCTAGTGCAAAACCTCCTCCAAGGATCTCACGAATTCTCTTCTACCATACGAAGAATCCAATCCAAAAGCTCAACCAATTATAAACAGACTTTCCTCAAATCAATTCTATAATCAAAAAATTCTTCCAACCCTTCTCTATGCAATTTTCCCCAAAATCCTCCTTTCAAAATCTTCTCTCAGAATAAATGAATTTTCAATAATCTCTTCTCCTTAATTAAGCATGCAATTTAGTCCTAAATCAAACATATCCTAAAACCAAATCTGATCCTTTGCATGCAATATTGATAATTACAATATTAATTTTAATTTCAATTTTTTGAAAACCCACTTTCAATACAAAATGCAATTTCAAATAATAATTTAATTCCCAAATAAACATTTAATTGTAATTTCTAATTTAATTCCCACCAGTTGAATGCCATTTCGGCGGAAATTCTTCACAAAGTTGGCATTCGTGGGCACAAACCTTGGTGGAAAGACTGGAAATGGTTTCCAGATACTCCTCTGAGGAGCTACAAGCCGTGGCTTGGTTACAGGTGGCTTTCACCCCATTTCCCTATGCTTAGCTCTTTGAACTAGTGGTGGCTTCTTAACTCCTCGACCTTTGCTTGGCGTAGGAGATTTGATGCCATTTGGTCTGCAATTGTTAATTCGAAGCTGGCCCACTTTGCTTGGTGTATTCTTTTCCAAGGCTTGCCTGTGGGCTCTTGGCTAGTTCATTTGGGGGTCTTTGACCCTCGCTGTTCATTTTGTGGGTAGCTAGAAAGCTTCAAGCACCTTTTTTGGTTTTGTCCCAAAGCTCAGTAGTTCTGGACTTGGATTCATGATTTCTTTCAGCCTTTTAGGCCCGAACCCTTTTCGTGGCATATGGTTCTACTGGGGGACCCGCCTGGAACCCTGACTAAGTTCACCCAGATTTGGCACACTTTCAGAGTGGAAATCCTCTTCAATATCTGGAAAGACAGAAATTCTTGTATTTTTTCTCATTCACATTTAGATATTAATGTGTCTCTTTATGCTAAAGCTGTTATATGTTCTAATGTAATGTTACAGATTCAAGTGCAAGCCAACAAGGTTACACTGGAAGTGGCTCACCTGCAGGTTCTCCTGGACCACTGGGGTAATGCCCCTTGTACCGTGGCTCGGATTCCTGACTCACCCTTCTCCTCCCGCGGCCGGTCGCCCTCTCGGGGCCAGAAGTGGAGTGATTCCACACGGGCTCACTCCCAGCCTCCTGCACGGAGGGAATCTCGGCCTCCCGGGTGGGCTCGTTCTCCTTCACCACGTCCTAGTCAGGGCCGACACTCTAGTGGTGCACTGAGGAGCAATGGTGGTGGTTTTGGATGGCCTTCGGATGCTCCTCCTACTACTGGCTCTGGTTGTCCCTCCACTGGCAAAAGCTTTCTATGGCTTGCTCTCACAATCTCGCCTCGACATGAGGATAAAGATAAAGAAGAAGAAAAGAATGATGATGATTGGGGTGCTCCTCCTGACGTCACTCCTAACCCTGCTGATGTATGGGGGAAAAATCTGGATGACTAGGATCCCCTAGGATCTTCTGGCACTGCTTTAGCTACTTAGTTTTCATTTAGTTGTTTTATTTTTGGGCTAGGCCCATGTGACATTTATCTTTTTTGGTGTTTCTGGGCTGAGCCCATGTGACTTTCGGGGTGTGCCTTCTTACCACCCTCCCCTTTTTTGTGAATTTGTAATTTTATCTTTTTTAATATAGATATCTAGAAAATTCATCAAAAAAATAACTAAATTCATCCTTTTGGATTAAATTTAATTAATTAAATAGATTAAATTTAATCAAATAATTTAAATAATAGTTTCAATCAACAAAATATAATTTTAATTAAATAATCATCAACATGATTTTATGCAATAATTCTAAATATCTATTTCAAAATAAGAATCCTTCATAATTTAAAGAAGATTAAAGCAAGACAAACAATGACTTGACACACACGACTGATGACACACTAAGGTTAGGGCATATAGTTGACACATGTTACCTAGCTACTATCTCCTGTTCAACTTAATCGTTGGATCGACACACTCAAAACTATGAAACCAGGTGGAGTCGATGTCATGTACCTGCAACCTGAAACCAAGTCAACAACATCATACAGTATATAATACACACCGTGAAAAAGAAATCTCATATTTGCAGGGCACTCACAAGTGAGTGATGCGAACCCGTCCCCTTCACCAATACACTCATCAAAACTAACACTTCCATCATAATTCCAATAATCTCATAAGCAATTACATGTTATATCAACTAACATCTTTATACCAATTAAAACATGTAAACTAAAGCATCAGATAAATCAAATCACTTCACATAGTCTATCACTCAATAAATGGCAATCAAATACACACACAAGATAAAGTATCTGAATATCCAGAAACATAAACCAAAACAAAACAAGGACACACTGTCTAGTCCAGAAAGAAAAATGGAGGGGTGTTACATTCTCCCCCCCAAGGGTTAGGCTTACTCCTAAAAGCCTGCAAAAACCTCAAGTGCAAACTCCATACAATCACATAGCCAAGGGTTCCAAATTGAACCACTGTATACCTCAACACAAAAAAAACAGCAACCCATGCCATATACAACTCAACCAAATACACTGTCAATCCAACCAAGAAAACATGATGAAGCAACCACCAACCAAGTCTCCACAAACACATAACCATGAATTATCATACATAATACACATATGTACCAATACACAACACTAGAAATCATCGTAAGACTACACAAGGGTCCAACTAGACACTGGAAAATGACATACCAATCCATACCTCAACACAAAAAAAAATAGCAACCCATGCCGTATACAACTCAGCCAAGTACACTGTCAATCCAACCAAGGCAACATGGTGAAGCAACCACCAACCAAGTCTCCACAAACACATAACCATGAATTATCATACATAATACACATATGTACCAATAAACAACACTAGAAATCATCGCAAGACTACACAAGGGTCCAACTAGACACTGGAAAATGACATACTGATCCATGATAGAAGGATCCATGAACAAGAACAACTAATCATCTCAACTAAATCTAACATAAACCAATGGCTTGATGGTGTTAGGTCACACAAAAGGTGAGACCATCCAAACAAGACCACAATTCCATGTCTCTTGTTGTGTAAGGTGATTAGCCTCCAAGAGATAGTCATCACACATAGGTAAGTAGTGGGTCATAGCTGCGTCCAGCCTCACATACCCCCATTCTCAACGTTTCTTGCATCTATTTCCTCATACACACTCACCAAGTTTGCCTCAAAAAACCTTGGAGAGGAATCACAATACGACACATAGCCGACATGAAAACAACAAAGATAACTAGCTTAGCCACCAAGTTCATAAAGAATAGAAAATTAAAGTTCCATTTCAACAATAAGGCAATAATGCACATAATTTCAACACTAAATCAAATATATAAACACTAGGGTTATAAGAAAATAAGATCACAAGTTGTGGCTAAACCTTCACAATCAAATATAAACAAAGTGTCGGCCCTCATAATCAATCGAAAAGAATCATCAAAAACCGAAAGAAAGTTCACAATCTTTAAATTCCACTATACAACAATTATGTGACTAGATAATAGCCACAAAATGAGGAAGGAGGAAACAACGTCCAACTAGAATGATAACAACCCTCATGTGATGCAGAGTGAGCACACAATTCACATGACCTAGAGTGTATCCATGACTCGCAAACAAGATACAATTACTGGTATCTTACATTTACAAGGGTACATCTACATACCTAATCCCATAGGAACATCAAATTCCAAAACCCATGGAATACATATCATAACTTTCCAACCTTAACCTTATATTGGGTTACTAACATGCTACTCCATTTCTTAGAGTACATCATGCTAAATTAAAAGCCATGAACACATGATCACTTATCATTCCACTAAAAAAACACAGGGACAACATAGTGGACACAAATGTACCCAGAGAACCCAGTGTTTAAACCTTGGCTCTGATACGATGTGTAATGCCCCGCTAAGTAACCTTAAAGGAAGTTGCAATTAAAGTCTTAAGCGAACCAATTTTTTTTTTTTTAAAAGTGTAGATAACATACACATTCACTTAAAAATTAACAACCTCTAAGGCTACAAGGTTAAGGTTTACTTAAACCCACACATACATATTACATATAACCATAGGATTATATATTTTATGAAATAAACATCATACATCATAAGGATATCACATAACATAATAAGATAAACATCCAAAATACAATCTCATAATAAATTTACTCCAATAGTCACATCACTCATTCCCAGAATGAGGCAATAGAATAAATGTGTTACAATTACATAATTCCACCTCATAAACATAAGAGGGATAAAATAACTTATACAATCTGAAATATTACAATGCAAGAAATTACAATAAGAATCGCGAGTTGTCCATCTGGCTATCTCGCCATGAAGTACTGAAGATAGATGGGGACCCAACAATGTATGGTGCATGTTCCACCCAACCAAGTGGTACCCGAAGGCCCACCCCCATGCTAGGAGATAGTAACAATGTAACATAGACAAAAATCTACACCCACTATTCCAAAGGCAGACTCATACTGACATACCCAAAGAAATGAAATAAACAAGTACAACTCAATTATAACATAAGAACAACATTCACATCACTGAAATAGATCACATTGCTTCCAGACATAAAATAGGTCAAGTATGTTCATAGACCCATACACATAAAACAATTAACAACAGTTGTCCTAGATAGAGTGTCATCGCATAGTAGTCATGAGATCTCATCTGGGCATCCTTCATAGGCTTCGGTAATTCTAGTGACCTCAACCGAATCCTGACCCTCATACTCACTCATGCGACATCCTATATCTCTTGTATTGGCAAGATAGATGACTCCCATTTCAGGCCTACCCACTCATCCCAAGTCTAAACGAGCCCTTGCGTCTATGAGTGAGGAAAAATTATCTTGATTAATGTGGAAAACATCCTAATCATCTAAGTACATTAATTTAATTATCACTTGATTAACTCACTTCTGAAGGTTACCCATTTTACCTCTTTGGGCTCCGGTGCCTAACAAAAGCCACTCTTCTATGGGTGAAGCCACAATAGTGGTTTACAATTCAAGTGAAGAAGGAAAACTCACAAAAAGAAACCCCAAAGAAAAAAAAGTGATTTTAGGGGTTTGTATGAACCTATTGGTTTGACTGAACCCCTTTGCATCTTTGCTGCCAAAAAATCCAATGCAATGCATAGCAAAGGGGTTCAAGCAAACCCCTTCAAAGAGGTTTGCTCGAACCCCTATGGGTTCGAACGAACCCCTTTATCCCTCATTCCCCATCTCAGACACAAAAAATAAAAAAATTGGCACTTCGGAGCTCGGGTTGAGGATGAAAATGGAGGAATCTTCACAAACCCAACTAGAATCAAGTAGTCCTCAGAACGAGCTATCCAATGAATATAATATTACTATGTTTTGGTTTTATTATGTATGTGTTTTTTTAGTTTTATTAAACATAGGTTTTTCACCAAAAGTCAAGCTCTTTGTTTTGCACATGTGGAAAAATAGCAAATTATAAAAATAAAAAATTTAAAAATATGTTGAGGTTGAGTATTGATTTCCTTGATCCATTAAAAAAAAAAAATTGAATTTCGATATATACAGAAAAAGTTATGTTGTATACAGTCCGCCTATGTCTGAATTGCAATTGGTTTGACTTTGAAACTTGATTAAGGAAAAAATATTCAATAAAAAAATATAAGACCAATTGCAAGTGCTAGATATCGTAGTTACAAATCTAAATTTGAAAAAAATACAATTTTATCATTCATACAGAAAAAGGTATGTTGTATACAGTGAGCGTCACTTTTTAAAAATGTTGTTTTCTGAAAAAAACCAATTTTCGTGAGAGATGGAAAAAAAAGTGCAATTTGATTCCAAAAAAAATTGAAAAAAATATTTTTAGAATCTGCAGACAAAATGTGATGAGACTCTAGTTTGCATCATCTCCAAATTCCTCATGGTTTAGCCGCTATAGTTGCCCGAATATGAAGATTTAGTTAAAAATAATAATTGCAGTGTCCAGTTTGGCCAAAAATTGTAAACCACTATTGTGGGATCACCCCTATTCGACAACACACACCCAAACAAACCACCAAGGAATTCAAAAGTGCATACAAACTAGGCATCACAACCACTCCAACACAAGGAGGAAACAAATAATAGAATTCACTCCACACATCTTGGAGGCAACAAACACATAGACCACTCCTTTCATAGGAGGTACAAAACATCCCTGTTCGTGGAAATCGGGTAAATACTGAAAAGATACCATGCACTACCCAAGGGAAAACAACTGGTTGACATAAAGATTCGACAACCCTCATCCTCTAAGATCTTCTGGAAGACTTACAAATTTGGACTAACACATAATCCCATATCCCAAAATACATCATGATGACATAGCTACAAAAGCATTCAAGTCATTAATTCAAATCTAATATTTGGATTTCCTAAATCCATACTCATTAAATAGATAACGTTGACAAAGTCAAAGGCACGATAACAGAGTTAACTCAAATAATCTTATACCCTTTTTCCATTTTCATAATAGGGAATCTTAAATTATTTGAACTCACATCCCTATGCGAATAATGAGGAAAATAAATCAAAAAGACAATCACGAGGATATTACCATTTTTGGGTATACTAAATCCATATCTCTTCCATATTCCATTCTCAATAAATAAATTGCTCAAAATAGAAAATAAATAAATTAAAGTAATTAATTGCCTCATAATAATCAATTCCTAAATTTACTTTTAATACAACATAAAACTATTGCAAACAATATTTTCAATTTTCTATCCAAAACCTATACCACACATTCTAGTTTTATCTTTTAAAATCACTATTCACAATAATATAAAACTTTTTCCCTTTCAAAATAATTGAAATAATTAAACAAGTGCCTTCAATCTACAAATATAAGAAATACTAATTTAAACAATTTAAAGCAAATTCAAAGTTTACTTCTAAAACCAACATCAGTTCTCTACTAACTGGATTTCTTTTGTTTTTCCAACTAACTCATATAATTTATTCAATTTATTTAAAATACCTTTTTCCCTTATCAATCTAAATTATCCATACTAATCTATTCCAATTTAAACCTCCAATAATGCTAGATTGTATATAATAATAAAATAAAATAAAATATTAAATATATAATTAATATATTTATGCTTATACCATCTATACATTAAATATATATATTTAATATATTTAATCACATGTATACATTTAAATCTATCCTCTGTTTTGTTTTTTAATATTAAATTATTTTATTCCAAATAAAATAGACCTTTATCAACCAATTACTAAAATATGGATATATATATATAGTACATCGTATATATATATAATATCGATATATCTATATATATTACAAATAATCTTAAAAAACCAAAGAAACCAGAGATTGAAATGCAGATCGACGGATGGAAAGTACGGACGAAACGTAGAGGGTTACTATCTTATTATTATTATTTTTATTGTTAAGACCAATGCACTGTGGGGTGCTGGTTGTACTATGTACAATCCGGCCACACCCCAAGAGCCGCCAGAGGGGGCAACTCGTCCCCCAAAATGGTGGGCGCATTGCCTCATAGGCAATGCTCCACCCAAGATCTAGTGTGGGCTATGGGGAATACAACCGCCCCCACCAACCACAGTACACAACACTTTTATTTTTATTTTTATTTTTTAACTTAAAAGTTTTAGTTTTAAAACTATAACAAATGGGAATTCGTAAATACCCCAAAAACAAAAGCGAGTAAAATTTGCTTCAATTAAATTCCATGATTTTTCAAGAACAAATGGAATTAATATATTTTCATATATTTGTCTTATATATATATATATATATATATATATATATATACAGTTCAATATATATATATTTATAATGAAAATTTCAACAAGGAAACAAATTGAATAAATTATTTTGAGATATTCACCTACAAGTGAAAATATGAAAGAATTTCCAAAACAAAGCAGAATTCTACAAAGGTTCAAAATTAATTCTTTTAAACCATTTTCATGAATTTATGAACAATAACAATAAAAAAAAAAAACAATTAAATTAAAAGGATCTAAATTAAACTCAAAGATTTTAAATCCTGTAGATTTCTGCACCCTAATTTTTACATAGGTTTTTCAATATAAATTTGTTTTCTACAACGATTTAAATTTTCTAAATAGTCTAAATGTTTTATTTAACCTCTAGATTCGATTTAAATAACAAAACTAACCATTTCCTCAAATAAATTAAATTCTACAAAGGTTTACACAATTTTCACTCAAGAATTTTCACAAAAATAAAAGCTATAAATTTATTTATTTCCTTTCTACTAATATCAAATTTCCTTCCCAAAACAGATTTAACAATCAAATCTTTAATCACTACTATTTTAAAAGCAACCAAGAACAATAAAAACACAGAAGAAAACCTAATTCAAGAAGCTACAGAAAAGATGAATTTTTGATGCAAAACCTCCTCCAAGGATCTCATGAATTCTCTTATACCGTACCAAGAATCCAATCCAAAAGCTCAACCAATTATAAACAGACTTTCCTCAAATCAATTCTACAATCAAAAACTTCTTCCAACCCTTCTGTATGCAATTTTCCCCAAAACCCTCCTTTCAAAATCTTCTCTCAAAATGAATGAATTTTCAATAATCTCTTCTCCTTAATTAAGCATGAAATTTGGTCCTAAATCAAAAATATCCTAAAACCAAATCTAATCCTTTGCATGCAATATTGACAATTACAATATTAATTTTAATTTCAATTTTCGAAAACCCACTTTCAATATAAAATGCAATTTCAAATAATAATTTAATTCCCAAAATTGATACTAATTTCCCAAATAAAAATTTAATTATAATTTCTAATTTAATTCCCACGAGTTGAAATTAAATTCCAAAATTAATTTTAATTCCTTTCTTTCCTTTCATTTTCTTGCATCACATTTAATTAATTAATTTAATTATTTAATAACTAAATTCATCCTTTTGGATTAAATTTAATTAATTAAATAGATTAAATTTAATCAATTAATTTAAATAATAATTTCAATCAACAAAATATAATTTTAATTAAATAACCATCAACATGATTATAATGCAATAATTCTAAATATCTATTTCCAAATAAGAATCCTTCAGAATTTAAATAAGATTAAAGCAAGACAAACAATGACTCGACACACACGACCGACGACACACTAAGGTTAGGGTGTAGACTTGACACATGTTATCTAGCTACTATCTCCCATTCAACTTAACTGTTGGATCGACACCCTCAAACCTATGAAACCAGGTGGAGTCGATGTCATGTACCTGCAACCTGAAACCAAGTCAACAACATCATATAGTATATAATACACATCGTGAAGAAGAAATCTCAGATTTGCAGGGCGCTCACAAGCGAGTGATGCGAACCCGTCCCCTTTACCAATACACTCATCAAAACTAACACTTCCATCATAATTCCAATAATCTCATAAGCAATTACATGTTATATCAACTAACATCTTTATACCAATTAAAACATGTAAACTAAAGCATTAGATAAATCAAATCACTTCACATAGTCTATCGCTCAATAAATGGCGATCAAATACACACACAAGATAAAGTATCCGAATATCCAGAAACATAAACCAAAACAAAACAAGGACACACTGTCCAGTCCAGAAAGGAAAATGGAGGGGTGTTACAGTTATTATGGATGAAGAAATGACATATTTGAAAAGGAATTATATATGGGATCTTGTACCATTTCCTAGAGGATGAAAATATGTTGGTTGCAAATGGGTGTTCAAGAAAAATATTTGTTCAAATGGGGGTATTGATAAGTACAAATAAAAGTTGGATGTGAAAGGTTACTCTCAATTTGAGGGTGTTGATTATGGTGAGATAATTTCTCTTGTTGTCAAAATGGAATCCATTATCTTTTTTTTTCTATTATTACTACTTATGATTTAGAGGCTGACAAAATGGATGTGAAAAATGCTTTACTTCATGGTGATTGGGAGGAGGATATTTATATGACATAGCCAAAGAACTACATGGTGAAAGGTAAAAGTATGGTTTGTAAATTGAAGAAATCTATGCATGGCCTAAAAAAGAGTCTTAGGATGTGGTACCAAAAATTTGATACATATGTGTTGAGTTTGGGATTTGAGCATTCTAAATCATATCATTGTGTCTATTATAAAATTGATGGTGATCATTTCCTATTTATTTTATTATATGTTGATGATATGTTATTTATTGGTAAAGGGAAAGGTATGATTTAAGAATTGAAGTCTCAACTTGCACCTAAATCTGAAATGAAAGAGCTTGGTACAACTAGACACATTCTTTAGATAGAAATTAAAAGGCATAGAGTGAGAAAAAAGCTATGGCTTGACCAAAGTAAGTATATCAATTAAATTTTATAGAGGTTTAACATGCAAGATTGTATACCATTTGTGTGTTCCTTTTTTAGGTGGAACAAAGTTATTTATTTTAATTTTTTCAACATCCCCATCAGAGATATAAGACATGAGAAATGTTTCATACTGGAGTGTATTTAGAATTTTTATGTATGTTATGGTTTGTACTAGACTAGCCATTTCCTAAGAAATGGGATCTATTTCCAAATATATGTCTAATCTTGGTAAAGTTCATTAGGATGTTAAAAGAGTCTTCATATATTTGTGTGGTATCTCAAAGTATTCGTTATGTTATCATATTAATTTTACATGAGATTTCCCTTGATATTCATGGTTATTTCAATTCATACTGGGTGGGTGATATTGATATAAAATGATCCATTAGTGGTTGTGTGTTTATTTTATTTAGTGGTGCAAGATGGATTAGTAAGCGAAAATTTATGGTTTCTTTGTCTACTATTAAAGCTAATCATATGTAAGATAATAATGCTCAAGTAGAGAATTCATTTGGATTAAGAGACTATGTTTAGGTATAGGAATAGAGCAAGGTGTAGTGATAGTTTATTGTGATAGTTAGAGTGTGATCTATCTAGCTAAGAACCCAAAAATTTAAGCTAGGAACAAGAACATAAATGTACAATATCATATTTTTAGAGATATGGTCAAAGATGGCAAGGTGAAGGTTGTTAAGCTATAGAATTTGATGAATTTTGTTGATTTTTTAACTTATCTTTTGAGCATAGAGAATTTTGGATGGTGTTTAGAGTCTATGGGCCTTTTGGCCTCTAGAAATTAAGAAATGATGGTTATGCTCCCTCCTATTGCTCTTGGAAGGTGTTTGACAAGTAAGATTTTTTTTATGAAAATGTGCAACCTTGCAATTACAAAAGGTTTATTTCTAACATGTGAGTGAAGAGGGGTGCATGGGGGTACCCTTGTGCTTTTGGGGGCTCATCCCCCTAGTGAGGAGTCTGAGGGTTGCATGCCTCAATGGGGGTTCAGGGGTAGCACCCTTGAAAGCCATATTTTATGTATATTTTATTATTATAAATCTAGGTCATTCATTATTAGGTCCCAGATCTAATGGTGGATAATTTTTTTACTTGTCTTTCCCTAGAAGGCAACCATATTTTATCAAGGCATTGTATTACGATTGTGCATTGTGATTTTTTTGAGAGTGTGATAGTCGTCATGTTATCTCTAGATCTTTGGTTAGTGATAATCCTATGAGAAGCTTTCTCTACACTTATATTGTAATATTTCATTATATTTAAATAATATATTGGGTGATTTTTGGAGTGTGGAGATTTTCTCCAAAAAGGGATCTCCCCACATAAATCATTGTGTTGTAGTATGTATGATATAAATATGTTTGTTTTTGTTAATTTTTTGTAATTTTTACAAAGATCTATAAAAAATTTCATTATCCTCCTCTCAATATTAGTGTAGGAAGTTGTTTTTCTACCTTACCTTCCTTACAATAACAATAGGATGATTAATGCTTCTAAAAAATCCTTAGCTTTTATTCAAAACTACTACAATGAGGTGGTTTATTCTTGTATAACTTACTCAATATTGAAGATATATTTAGTGTAGAGAAGGGGGATTCACTAATTATGAGTCTCTTTATTCTCAAAATATTCCCAAGGGGTGAACTTCCCTAAACTACCATAGGGAACAAAGAAAGAGTTTTAGAATAAAAAAGAGGTCACATAGATGTTTTGGAAAAAATAGCAAGCTCTCGGCCAAATACTGGTAGCAAAATATAAGGATGAAAATGTGGCACGTTGGCATCCTAGAGGCAGGGTCTCGTACAGACCAAAAAGTGAGAATATACCAAAAAAAATTTAGTGACTATTAACAATCAAATTGCTAAGAACTCTTAAGATGTGGTAAAATAATAGAATATAACAAAATTGAAATGCAGTAAAGTAAATGATAGAACTAAAGAGAATGGAGAAATAAAAATCTCACAACAACCCAAGTAATGAAGCCTCCAACTCTAGTAGATATCTTCAATACCTAAAAGCATGTAATATATAGAGAAAATGTTGGGGTTGTATAGGGGTTTGCCTCAGACAAACCCTTATTTTGGTGTTCCCACCTCCATAGATAGCTAGATAGATAGAGATAAATGAACAAAGGAGTGATAAAAGCAATCCTTGCTTGAGGAGGAGAATCTCTATCACAAAATATAGGTGATAAAAGCAATCCCAACTAGTTGAGGAGAACCCACATCACAAAATATAGATGCAATAGATAAGGGGGTGTGGAAAATCCTATGATGCTCACAAGAACAAGGTAAGAAAGATATCAGTTGCAAAGATTGAGGAAGCTAAGGAGAGTAAGGACGAGAGAGAGCTATAAAGAGCAATGTAAGAGCTTGAGAGTGTTGTAAGAATGTGAAAACTTGGAGCTACTATAGAAAGAAAGATTTTATGCAAGAAAGATAGAAAGAGAAAGATGGGAGAATGTCCAAGATAGAAGCCAAGAGGAGAAGAAGAAGACCAAATGAGTTAAAAAGATAGATTTTAAAGAGGGAAAAGAAGCTTCTTGAGCGGTTACAAGGTGACTCGAGAAATTACAAGGTGTCTCAAGTCATTACCACCAACAAATCTTGCTGACAAGTTGAAAACATGCTTGAAAGAGGTCATTTGAACATTGAAACATCGCATGATGCTAGTGTGGTGCATAGATGTATGCGTGATGCACTAGTCTCTAGACACATAATGCTACAAAATGACATAAATGGGAAAAGCATAAGGTTTAATTCAAAGCTGACACATGAGCGTAGCTCTTGAAAATGGGTCTCAAGCATCTTGAGAGGGGAAAAAGACTTATGTAAGGTCTGAAATGAGCCCACACAAATGCTAAGGGAGTGGACACTAAAGTGGATGCAAAGATGTATTTGAAATTGCAAGGGGTGCAATTTCACGACATTACATTTTTCCCCCACTTTAGCGGGCATATGAACCTACACTAATATGCACAATAAAGGAAATCCACTAAACATAAATAACATCATGCTACCAAAAGGATACTATAGAGGAAGCAAATAACCCTTCGAACCAAGGAAGCATGCCCTCAGGCTAAAGACCTACAAAATAAATTAATTAGACAAGAATGACTTGCACAAGACAACAATGTTAGAACATAAAATTTCATTACATCATGGAGTTAGAACATAAAAACACATACACATAGTCACCTAACTAAATAACAAGATTTGAGTCAGCAAAGTGAAAGAGACCTCGATGTAAAAGGTTGTCTCATTACCATGTGTTGTCCCCAAATTAAGACACAACACATAGAAGAATTGTTAAACAGAGAGAAGAATGTAAGGATTGATCACTTCAAGAGAAAAATTCACCCAAAATTCAAAGAAGCAACTAATGTTGAAGAGAGAAAGAGAATATACTCAGGATGAAGATGTAAGTCTTTGATCCAATATACACAACTGAGAAAAGAAAAAAGAAGAGAATTTAAGTGCTAGAAAAGGAATGAAAATTATTAAAGAGATGGATCCACAGGTACTCTCTCTTAAGGAGGTTTGAACAAAAGGACTATGTAGCTTCGTAGAACTATGAAGTTGCACAAAGTAGACCAAAGGCCCATAGACCAATGATGGAAAAATCCCATAGGATGCAAGTGCTTCACAGGTCCTCAAAATTTCAAAGAAGGCGTTCCACCAGGTAGTCTCTCATGAAGGAAGCCCAATGAAAGGGATCTCCGCAAAGTCTTGAAAGTTGCTTCATAGGTGCACTTGAAAAAACAACATGCCAATCCACAAATAGAACCTATTAGGTTTGAAAAATCCACATAGGAAGATAGACAGTCACATAGATAGCCAATAATTTGAAAGCTTTGAAAGAGGTCCCTCAAGAACCCTTCAAAAGAAAAGGAGTCCACTCAAGAGACGCACTATTTGAAAAGAAAGGTCTAGTCAGGATGCCCCCAAGCTAGATTCCATATAATTCATTTGAGAGAAAATATTTCAAAGAGGGTCCTTTGGTAACCCTTGAAAATAAAAGGGTCCACTTAAGGGATGCTTCATTTGAAAGAAATGGAGAAGTGAGAGGGGCCTTAAGAAGGAAACACATCTTCAGAATGATTTATCACTACCCCCAACATACAATGGAGGAGAATCATGCAAGATACTTAGAACATTTAGGATAAAGATAAACCATGATATAATTTTTCATGTGAAGAAGAGGAAGGTGCATCAGAAAATAAATGAGTGATGGCACCTAAATCAAGATTTTTTTTTATTTTATCCTTCAAGGCCTTACATTCACTAGTGGAAAGGCTAGGCACTCGATGTTATGCACAAAAAATGTTTTTCCTTATCATGCTTGTGAAATTTCTTACATGTAGGAAAAGGAAGGGTAATCAAGTGGGCTTTGAGAGGCCACAACAAAATACACTCTTGCTTAGATAGAGGATAAGGAGTAAGAAGCAACCCTTTCTCTTATGAAGAAGAGTTTTACTACTCACAAGAATAAGACATGAAACTAATTGATAGTGGTGGGTGAAGTTGAGAGGAAATCATGTCAACATTCAACCGTGGTTTCTATTTAGATTATTCATTCGAGCAACCAAGCCCCAAATTATGCTTATGAGGTGTACATTATATAGGGACTTGAATACCTTGTTCATTACACCCATAACCTTTATTCCCATAGCCATATCTAGAGACAAGCTTAAAGCTAGGGCCATAATCTGCTTGCAAATCTTGAGAAGGTGGATGATCTTCATAGAAAATGTTATTCGAGCAATGGGGATCACACTCTTCTATGGTATCACCATCAGCCTTCTTGATAGGACTATAAAAATTATCCTCTTTAATAGAGGTGCGATCATCTTCCTCAAAAGGAGGAAGATCAGCATGAAGGGCATTATATTTTTTGTTCACATTACCCTGCAATACAAAAGAGTAACTATCTTCGCAAGGTAGACGAGACTACACCCATAGCATGAATCCATGGTCTACCAAGAAGAAGGTTATATGGTAATTTTTTTGACATAACATATACAAGGGTGGGTATGGTAACGGGTCTCAACATAAAAGGCAAGAATATCATGCCTAGGTCTTGTCGACTGACATTATCCAACTTGCAAATGACAACATAAGAAGCACTAAGAGAAGATAGATAAATATTAATCTTAGGTAATAAATCAATTCTACATATGTTGAGTGTTTAATTGACATCAGTGAGAGTACATCTAATGCCAATTTCATTAATGTTAACTATAACCATTAGAGAATTCGCTTGCTTTTGTACTTCTGAAGGTGGGAGTTCGTATCAATAGAACGCAATATTCAACAAATCCGCACAAATATGGGCTATCAATGCATTAGCATTTTTTGGCCTAACAAAAGAAGGCAAGAGGATATTTTTATAGGCTTCTTGATGCATACCTTGATAAACTAGACCATGTTGAAGCAAGTCCCACAGTGAGATCTTGGCTGGAGTAATACGGAGTTTCTTGACAAGATCATAATCACCAAGTGCTTTTGTTGTAAGTTTAGGAGTTGGAGGAAGACTTGGTTGAGAAGGTGGTAAATATGAAGGTTGAGCAACATTTAATTTATTCTTTCTAAATTAATTATGAGTATCGGCTTAGAGGGAGCCTTAAGAATATTAGGAGAATCATTATCAAATGGAATGTACCATTAATAGAACAAATCCTTTTAGGATAAGGACTAGTTGGGGTTAGATATAATAATAGGTCTCTTAGGCCTTTAAAGGGTAGTAGAGATAGATCATATTTATAGACTCATCACAACTAATGGAATAATTATTTGAAGACATACTCTCAACATCAATCTAGGGAGGATCAAATATGGAAGGAGATTCATCATTCACTAATGCATCATATCTAGAGGAGAGTGCATTAGAATGGAGAATATATTTGATCATTCACCAATGCATAATCCTTAGAAGATAGTGCATTGGAATGAAGAGAAGGTAGAGTAATGAACTAAGAAAGGTATCAATGATTTCATCTTCTTGCAACAAGATATCCTTCAAAGGAAGAGGATACTCATTGAAAGGATCAAAGATACAAAGCTACATGGGCAAAGCCAAGTCACTATCACATGCATGAAATGGAAAATCATTAAAATTTTGAAAATAATTAGATAATTAACTCATAAAATAGTATATCATATTCATTTTGGATAGAGGAAGTGAACCACCTAAAACATGTAGTAAGGAAAGAGGATTACCCAATAGGCTCCTAGGGTTTTTCACCTAGAAGTTGGTTGGTACAATGCCTCTTTCACACTAATGTGTACTTCGTGTGGTTCTATGTGTGGTGTGTGTGTCTAAATGGAAGGATCTAAGCACAAAAGGCTAAAAATAGAAGCTAACTAGTAATAAAAATCTACAAAATGAACTAAGCTGGAAAACACATTGTGATATGCAAATGAATTAAGAAATGTAAACAAATTGTATCAGAAACTTATGAAATGAAAGGTGTGCATGTGGAAACTTGTAGAGGCTGGAATGAGGACTGGAAATGGTACTTAAACTAGAATTTTTTCCTATTGGGACATCTATGCCATTCTGGGTGACCAAGTAAAAGATCTAAAAACTTCATCAGAGCCCATTTCGGCCAAATGGGTATCCAAATCTATAAAAACTTCCAAAAAATAGGTTTAGTGGAACTAGATCACCATTTTTGGTGACTTACTCCTCTTCTAGATCTCTAAAAATCTGGAAGTGGAAGTGGAATCCCTTGTTCTGCACTTCGGTTCCTGGTAGGTGTTTGGTTTAGACTCTTCAGAAAATAGGCTGAAAGAGGTCTCCGAGCTTCAACTAGGGATTTTTTGACTTGAATGACTTTGATGAGTTGATAACACCTTTTTAGCACCTTTCTCCTTGACAAACCTACATACAAAAAGTTGCAAAGCACACATGCAAATAGGAGAAAAGGGTTAGGGTTAGAGAATAGGGGTTTTCCTTAGTCAAACCCCATGATGGTAATCAAACCCAAATGATTAAATGAAATAAGAAAGGAAAGATGATTGAATAACATGTAAATTTAAACACTCACCAAACCCTTATTGAAGAAGTCTGAAGACATGTAAGAACTAGCTACAAATGGTGACATCTCAAATGATAAGTGCTTGAATGCTTGATTGAGAAGATTGAGTGCTTGAGTGCTTGTGAAGATGCAATAGTTGGAGATATGTGGAAGAAGAGAGACAAAATAAGGATAAAAACCCTTATTTATACATGTTATACCCTAATTTCCTCAACAATACCACCTTATAGGCCAACCTTAGGGTTTTGGAGGCAAAATCTTGCTAGAAATTTTCTTTAATTTTGAATTTTATGCCAAAGGGGACTAGGTCGCCCAAGGTGGTGACCTAGTCCACTTGGAAAAATTTAAGTGATGGTCGGGAATTAATTGGTGTTTAATGTTGATTAATCGACTTGTCTCCCGAAACACACTTAAGTCAGGCCTAAAATTACTTTAAGTGGCCAATTTATCATGATAAAGGGTTGAATTAGTGATGACAAGCTTAGAAAAGTGTGAGGGTTAATTACAACACCTTACAAAACTTTATACTAAGGCTTGGAAAAGGGTTATTTAGGTGAATTATTGTAGAAACATCCTAGAAAAGTGAGGAAATGTGTTACAACACTTCACAACACCCTTGTAAGAATTTGTTAGGTTTTTCTTGATCTACAAAGATTTAAGGCCTAATGTGAATATGTTGGCCACATTACAACATTAGATGAAAGAAAAACAAGGCCAAAATCCAAGGGAGAAGGACCAAATGAGCAAAAAGTGTCAAGGCTACACTTTTTGGTGACACATTTAGTCCCCACTTTAGTGAGAGGATCAACTTTCTTCAAAGTGACACTAAAGTAGTTGAGTCATGCATGTCGAGAGGGATTTGATGTATTCATGCTAGTAAGGTGAGATGAATATAATCAAGAGGGATGATCAATTCCCTAGGATCAAGATCCCATGGAAAACCAAACATAAGCACAAAATATCACACAAGGAGTGATGTGAAAGAGTGAGGAGAGAGGGAAAGTGGGATCAAGCTTTGATCATTTGTCCAAGTAGTTGGGGATCAGATCTAGGTTGTTTGTCCAAATGGAAGTGCACTCACTATGGGGCGATGAGACTTTTGACTATTAGTCGGGTGAGAAGGCCCAAAAGGGTGAGAAACATATGCTTGGTTGGTATGCACTCACACACACACACAAAGGTGGCTATGGGGAAAGTCATGCCACTAGTTGGGCTTCCCACTCAACCATACCAAAGTTATACCTCTTGATAACTTTGATAAGGCACCACAAAAGATGAGGATTTGTGGTTCATGAGACAAGGAAAGCCTTAGATGCTTAGAACTCATGGACAAGTACAAGATGAAACCATAGGCATGCAAGTTGTGCCCACCCTCATCACCACCATGTGGTAATTTTTTAGATGTAGAACCAAGGTGAGAATATAAAACATAGGATTTTTTGTGTGTAGGGTGTGAGATTCAACACTCTCCTTTAAAGGGAGGCATAAGACCCGAATCATTACTAGAATTTGTATCTGAAAATGAATTGTTTTATATGAATCTTTGGACCAAGAGGGTGAGATTTTTGAAATTAAATATGGAAAGGAGGTCTAGAATCTAACAACCCCAAATGATCGACAAATATTTTTATTGTAGGTGAATGATTATCATCAACTTGTATAAGTCTTGATTTAGGAATGAAATTATTAGGGGAGGTGGAAATTTTGTGATTAGTTGATTCATAGTTGTGTTCATGTACATCAACCATGTATATCTTATTATTGTATTCCAATTTCATTGTACGGTGAAGTGTAGAGGGGACTCCTTTGATAGTATGAATCCATGGTCTTCCTAGGAGAATAGTGTATGGAAGGGGTCCTTGCATGATATGTATAGAGGTAGGAAACACTACAGGTCTGACCTCAATAGGTAATGTGATCATCCCTATTGGTTTCCTATTCAAATATGAAAAGCCAAGAATATGAACATCATTAAGTTGAATGATATTTTTTTCCATGCCAAGTTTGTTGAGGAGTTTCATGCTACAAACATTAATTTATGCTCCATTGTCTATGAGAGTGCGCTTGACTAAAGTCTCATGAATGATCACCTTTATCATCAAGGGATCACTCTTATTTTGAATCTCAAGCGAGGGTAATTCATTTTTAGAGAATGTGATGTTAGATTGGGTTACTTGCATGGGATAAGAGGTAGATGTGACATTATTAAATTTTGTGTAAGATTGGATCTCATCCATCTATACTTGAAACATTTCTTGAAATAGACATTTGTATATAGGTGATATTTGAATGAGTTGTCATACAGATAGATTATCACGAGTCTTTTTAAGGTCCTCAACACTAGGGACTTTAAGTTGGGAAAGGGTTAATGGTGTAGGAGTGATGTGTGATCCCCTATATGTTTGAGTCACTAAGTTACAACTTAGAGGCTGTAAAACATTGTTATTATTAGATTGCATCATGGATTTCAAGAACTCTCTTAGTTTTTTGGGTGGTTCACTAGTGGGAAGTGACTTAGGAGGCTCATTAATTAAAGAAGATCCCACTTGTTTCATCATAACCTCAAGAGTCTTGTATTTATTTGTGTAGACATGGAAAATGAATAAATTTAGTTCAACACACTTAATCCTGATTATTAAGGAAATTTCCTCCTAAATCATAATCTCATTTTTTCATCATAGTATGTCTCTTAATTCAATAAATCATTGTTTATTTGATTAAGTCTTTCTCCTTCTTTGATTAAATTAATTAATTTAATTTAATTAACCATATATCTCTCTTTAATTAAATAAATCAAATTATTTAATTAAAATTTCTAAAGTCCTCTTATTAAATTGAATAAATTTGAACTTATTTGATTTAATCTAACATTATCCCACTTATATAAATAAATCAAAATCATTTATTTAATTAAGCATTTCCTCTCAATTCTAATTTAAATCAATTCATCAATTTAAGTCAAAATTGTTAAATCATCTAATCTCTCATTAAATTAATCAAAATCTTGATTAAGTTAACCCCTATCACTAAAATCTTCTAGAGAATGTAAGTTGCCCATGAAAATAGATTTAATTCATTTATTAAATCTCTATTTTCCCTCACATGGCATCAAAAGGGAATATTCTCTTAATTTGAATTCAAAAATTCCAAATGGACTTGTACATCCAACAAGGCATTCACTCCTCTTACATGTCCTTGTGCATTGAGCCAAGTGGTATTTATTTCATTCTTTTTTCCCTCTCATGTGTCATTTCTCAAATTTGAAATTCTGCCTAATTGCATTTATTAGGACTTTGGCCAAAATGTGCACAACCATCAACCATTCACATTTTGACAATGGCACTTGGCCATTGGATGTTGAATGATCCCACATTGATCTATTTCACTATCTCTTCCATTTTGGAAATCTATAAATTGGAGGCTTCTCTCCTCCTTTTATCATCCACAATTCAAGAAAGTATACTATACTTCATTTCATCCACAAATTTCACATATTTCATGCAAACTTACTATCTTAAATTGAGAGCTAATCTTGTTCATTCCATTCAAACCAGCTGATATCATCCTCACAATCATCAAGCTTACAAACAGGAATTGGGAAAGGGTTGATTTCGACATACCAATCAACACCAATTCCCCCATGGGATTGATAGTTATTCATTAGAATAGGATTTTCTTACTTCCATTTATATTGTGCTTCACTTATTTTCCTATTTTAATGTTACAATCTAATTTTAGAGGGAATCCTCATTTCACCTTGCACATTTGATCTAATGTTGTGTCTGTTTGTTGCTTATGTGCAGGTCCGAAATTAAAGGGTTCACATTCTTGTGCTAGAAGGAGGGATCTTTGCTTTTGAATTCGTTTTTTTAACAATATTACTTGTACCTCTATTGTAGGAAATTTCATAAGAAGACAGTGATCAATGTTTCTTTTCCTTTATATTATTCTGTATGAGAATTTTTTTTCATAAAATGCAAGCCTCAGATCTTCTTTGATAAATGATTAATATTCGTGTATCTTAAATAATCACAATTTGAACAGGCCATTGCTATAAACTTTTTTTTTTCCTTATATTCCTACGAGTTCACTATGTTTTTACTTTAATGTTGACCTGCATTTTTTTTTTATCGCCTTATCGCGGTTTACCCTTCATCTCCCCACAGTACAATGGTGTTTTGATTTTGACTGCTCCACTGCCATTTATCTCCACATCACTCAATTGTCGTCTTATCCCTTCAGCCCGTGGTATTGCGATATACACCTTCATTGCCTCTTGCGCTATCTGCTAAGCCTTTACCGCGGTCACCATAATCTCCGCTTTCACTGTGTGCGGTATCCACCACTATATTGTGGCCTATAATTCCATCACCCATGGTATTGCAAAATCATTTTCATTGCCGCCTCTGACAGTCCTTACCGCTTAACCACAACCTTCTACCATACCTGTTGCAGTAGAGTGGTGTCCAGTGCATCACCGCTAGCTAACTATCACTTACCCAAAGTAGCGCAGTAACTGTCCTCACCGTGTCACCGTGGTCTACCAGTTAACCCTTCATTGTAGTGTGGTAACCGTCCATGGTCTTCACCGTTGTCCCACGGTCTACCAGCTAACCCTCCACGGTAGTGTGGTAACTGCCCACGGTCTTCACTGATGTCCCGCGCTCTACCAGCTATCCCTCTGCAGTAGTGTGGTAACCATCCAATGTCATCACTATCGTCCTACGGTCTATCATTGAACCCTCTGCGATGTTGCAGCTAACCGCTCACGGTCTTCACCGCTATCCCATTGTCTACCACCTTACCAACCATGGTATCACAGTAAATCTCGTGTCCATTGTCACTTAACCACCAGCTTTACCCACCGCGCTACGATAGGTTTCCCTCAGACCATCTACGGTATAGCGGTAGCGGTCTTAGCCGACTATGTGAAGTCGCCAACCGTGATACCGTAGGCTGCTATAAAATAGTGAAAGGGTTTAAACTCAAGAAATAAAGCAATGGTATAAGGAAATTTTTTGGTACTGATTCATTTTTTTATCATGAGACAACATTTTCCTTAATGATTTATGATTAATGCATGGATATATGAGAAATTTTTTGAACTATTTTATTCATATTGACTTTGTATTTTCTTTTAAAGGTTGATATTGGAATCAAATCAAGGCAAAATAAGATTGGAGAAATTCACAAAAGCATTTTTTAATGCTTATTGAGCTAGATTTTTGACATTGTCATACTTGGTTAAAATTAATCATTTCACTTGATTCTCTTGGTTAAAAAAAACCTTAGACATTTATTAGATTTCAATTTGGGTCTAAAATTGAACAAGGAAAATTTTCACACTTCAAAGTTGGTGCTTTAAAAAGAACTCATCTTTTTCTTTAAGGATTAAAATGAACATGTGTGTACTTGATGTTTTGTAATCCTTTTCACAAAGTAATATCATTTAAAAGGTGTATGTTATTCTCTCGTGCCTCACAACGACCTTGAGAATCAAAATCCTTTTTGTGATATTAATTTGTCAAAAGTATTACCTCCACACTTTATTTTTGGGTTTAAAATTGAACAAAACATCTTGCAAGTGTGAGTAAGCTTATTGTCTATGTTCTCCCTTTGTTTCTAAAAAAAGTCCGATTGAACTACGAATATGTTTATTCGCTTTTGTTTATCTTCGTGTACCTGCCTTGTGGGAAAAATTACTCACCCAAGGGAACGACCCAACTGGTAACACACTAAGGACAAGTGTATTTCTAGCCAGGATATAAAAGTGGGTACTGGAAAAAAAACTAGTATCAAGTGGTTGGCTCCAACGAGAAGGGTAGCAATGGTCTCTTCCCGCATGGGTCAACCTCCATGAACGGAAAGTCTGAATTAAAACCCATATTTAGAAGGCCAAATCCTTGTCTATTTTTTTGGTGCAAAAGGTCATGTCCTTTAAAGCCGCCCCATGTTATACATGTAGTTTTGTTGTAGAGATGAAAATTATGCCATGGGAGATTCACGAGTACTAATGTTTGGCTGACCTGAGAAGTGTGTGTCGTGGAGGGGAGCCAGTGTGGTCAAGCATCTAGTCATCCACATAGAATATGTGCAACTAGATTCGTCCAAGTGGGAACCCAACAAAATATTGTCTCTTCATCCTAATGTTGTACATGTGCTTGGAAATGAAAAATACATTGCTTGGTTCTCAAAACAATTGAAAAACAAACATTCACAAAGAGCTCCAAATTTCAAACCCCTTGGAGGAAACACATATCTTTGATGAATTTAAGTACTCTTTCTTTCCCTAGGGATCATATCCTTAGAGGTTTCTAACTACTTGGATTTTATCATCATTTTTTTTCACTAAGGTCAACCTAGGAAACTTTTTCCCTAATTTCCTTGATTTCCACATAATAGACCTTGTGGGATAAAAAAGAAAGTGGGACACTAGACATGCAATTTGAAACTTAATCAAGCAAGTTCTTTTGGTAAAAATAATTCATTAAGGCAAGATAAAAGACAAATTGGACCTCATATGTGTTACCTCAAATAATTTCCCGAAAGATCAATATCCCAAAACCAAATTTCAAAAGGATTAGTCTCAAAGCCCATGAACAATGTCTTGAAATCCTCCTTGAAGTTAGAGAAATACTAGTGTACAACTTCTATACGAAGGCTTTAAGAAACAACCCAACTTTGTATGCATTCTACTATCAACATAATGTTGAGATTTTTGAAAGGTTTTCTTTCCTCACATAGGAAGTGTAGCATGTTCTTCAACACTGAGGTTTTGTAAAAAAGAGTCATATCTAGGTCAAGGTCTAGGATCAAAATCTTCACCTTCATCCATCTGTCCATCAACAAAATCTCATCCCATCAACAAACTTTTGAGAACTTTAAAAAAATCATCCATGCTAAACTTAAAGGCTAAATCAACATCACTCTATCTTGGCTTAACACACCTAGCCAAATAATAAAAACTCTTGAACAAATCTACCTCTAGGATAATACAACTTCTTGAGGTTTACTAGTTCATGATCACCTTGGTTGGCTTAACACACTTAGCCTATCCATTCCCTTGTGCGATTTTTTTCCTAGGATAACACAACTTCCTAAGGTGTAAAAATTCACCACAATCTTGTTTGACTTAATACATCTAGTCAAACCATCAATCCAAGCCCTAAAGTTTAGCGTAACCCCTAAAATGTTCCTCAAAATTTTCACTCATTCATCGCATTTGTTTATCTTATCATCACCACCTCCTTTTTGATCCTTTTTTCTTCCTAGTTCTTCTCTTTTGGGCCTAAAAATCAAGATCAAATGATCCATAATTTTATGGTCCAAACAAGATCATAATATAAGAGGAACATGGAAAACATAAAAAAAATATCAACTTCCAGTGACTTGGGTCAAGTAACCACCGAAAAAAACCTTAATGTATCAAGCAATCCCCCAAGTAGTTCTCCTTTACCATCACAAAATCCTCAAGAGGAAAACTATGAAGAGGACACCATAAATGAGGACATGGGGATGACAAAATAAAAAATGCTAGAAATGGTCCAAAATTTGGAGAATCATAAAATTGTCAATGCCATGTTTAAATACTTATGCACGTTAACGGAAGGAGGGATCTCAATTCCTTCTGACCTTGATGTAGGAACTAGTATGGACATGCCTCTTAAAAACACATCCCCAATGTCAACTCCGAACATCACTCAAGAAATGCCTCAAATCATATCAACAATCACACCAACCTCCTCGATTGTAAACAAAGTGCTATGTTTCGAGAGTTACAACAACATCGCCTTGTGAACAACAAAGAGGTAAGTGTCAAAAACACACCGAAAAAATACATCTCGGTGAATCCATCACACCCTTACATCCCACTCACCTTCCATAATCCCACTGATTCATCCACATTTCATGTGATACCCACCTATCCGTTAAACATATAAACTTCTCTACCACAAGGAGAAGGTGGTTTGTTTGGAACAACAGGATTCACTGACCCATTTTGCTTTCAGGGGAACTTACCACCCTTTCCCCCATTACCGCTCATATCCACATCACCTATTGGATTGGGTCTTCCCCCCCTACCCACATCTAGTTTCTCAAATCCAGGCAATTTGAGCATCACACCAAATACTCTCTTTTTTCCTACAACATCACAACAACAAGTGGTAACCATTCAAGCCACCATACTCAATACATTAATCGGTCCTCAAATCTCTCAAACCATACCTTCTCAAGGACCAAGCATCTCAACCACACCTCCAACAACCCAAATCTCGATAATCAACACAATTGTTTCACCTATCACCATGGTTGGCATAATTCCGAATCCACCACCAATCCCACCAAAATCTAACGTGATGAATTCATTCACCACCTTGATCCAAACCATCCAAAAATCCAATCATCAGAGGTTACTAAAGAAAAAGAAACAAGCTACATAGCAAGCACAAGCGCAACTAGCTGCCCAACAAGGTGCACAAGTTGCTCAAGCCTAGCAAGCCACATAAGCTACACAAGCCACTCAAGCAACCCAACAAGCACAATCTCAAGCTCAAGCCCAACAATAGTCACAACCACATTACCAAGCGCAATTGCAAGTGATCTATCGACAAGCATACCAACAAGCCCTGCAAGACTTTCAGGCACAACAATAAGCTAAACAACAAGCTTTGTTGGCACAACAACAACTCGACCAACAACAAGCTTTGTTGGTACAACAATAGCTAGACCAAAAATAAGCTTTGTTAGCCCAATAGTAGCTAGACCTTAAAATTCTCTATGGGAACAAAAACAGATGGACCAACAACAAGCTTTGTTGGAACAACAGCAGCAGGATCAACAACAAGCATTATTGATGCAAATGTAGGCATATCACCATGCCTTGAATGCACAATAGAGCTTTTAGAAAAATCCCACTAGTACTCCTCCCACCAATGAAACTCCCCAAACACCTCCAAACACATTCATTCCACCTCTCGATCCAAGCAATGATGTCGCAACGCAAATCAAACTGCTCTTGTCGCAGGCGTTGGACGTCCAAGCAGGAAAAACAACCAGAACACTAGGAAACTTGTGCCCTTATCCATTTGAAAGAAGTCCCATGATGGTACCATTCCAAAAGGGATTCAAGATCCCCAAATTCGACAAGTATAATGGAATAGGTAACCTTGAAAACCACATCAGGGAATTTCAGGTACATTGCATGGAGGTTGCATATGATGACACATATCTAATGTGACTCTTCCCTCAAAATTTGACTGGTCCAGCCATGGAATGGTTTTCTCGCCTACCCAAGGGCATTAAAACATTCAAAAAAATTGTGGAAGCATTCCTTAAAATTTATGCTTTCAACATGGGTGCAAACATTAGTTTGGAAGAACTATCAATGCTCAAACAAAGAAAAGGAGAGATATTCGCATCGTTCTTGCAAAGTTGGTGATCCAAGGCCAATCAGAGCAAGTGGACCATGCCAGAAGAACAAAAATTTTGCACGATCATATCTAATCTAGATAAAAACTTGGAATTCTACTTAAAAATGCAATGCATCACATCATATGATCAATTGATCCCAAAGGTGCTCAACATCGAAAGGGCCCATACTATGCGAGGAAGCACCTCAACATTTACTCCACCACAGGATAACCACCCATCTAACAAATATAATGATAAACCTTAAACATGGTCAAGGAACAAAAACATCACAAATGACAATGTGGTTGATGCTAAAGTAGTCATAAGTGCTCCCAAACCAAACATCCAAACTCATCACCAATTGCAAAATAACAATTGTAATAATGTGTAAACTAATGCAGTTGTAGCACAACAACAACCACTTCCCACCAACCAAATCAATAACTTGGGAAATCGAGGAGGACCACCTCCCTGAGGCAGATACCCTCCCAAGCAGAAGTTCACAGACCTTGGGGAATCCATTGAGTCCATAATGAAGAAGTTGGTCAACGAAAATCTAATCAAAGTCTCCAACTCCAAGAAATACATGGAACCATGACCAAATTACCATGGTATAATGAAAATCCCCTTTGTGACTTTCACAAGATCAAGGGACATACCACCAAAAATTGCATGAGATTGAATAATATCATCTAAAACCTCATCAAAGACAACATCATCAATGTTGAGCAACTAGTAGATAATCAAGATCTGAAAATATACACAAATCCGATGCCAAACCACAATCAAGGAAACAATCAGGGGAACAACAAAGGCAAGCAAAAATATGCTAGTGCTAACCTAGTATATGAGGAAATGGTTGCATGTGTTGATGAAATGGTCATGGTCATTAATGTCAAGGGCACCGACACTAACTGTGGAGTCACCAAATGTGGCGACAAGGTCACCACTATAGGGGCACCATCTAAGACCCCCACTTTAAATACAAAATTCATTCCCTATGACTACAATATCATTGACCAACTGAAGAGAACCCCCACACAGATCTCCATCATGGAACTATTAAAAATTTCCATTGTCCATAGGCAAATTCTTGATGAAGCGTTAGTAGCATCCACCGTCCTTGCCACCCTTGAAATAGATTAGTTTTAGGATATGGTTGGTAATATTATTACCCTGAATCTCCTTACATTCTTTGACCAGGACTTGCCCCTATAGCCATCTCATAACCGCTCACTTCACCTTCAAGTGTTGGTCCACAAAAATAAAGTTAAAAGAGTCATGGTGGATGGAGGTTTAGGCCTTAATATTTTCTCTCACAAGCTTATAAACAACTTGGGATTTTTTGAGGATTCCATTAACAAGAACAATAGTATCACAATAAGGTCATATGATGATCAAGAAAGAGTGTCTCAAAGAACTATTAAAATCTGAATCCAAGTGGGACCAACAACCATGGAGACTACCTGTTAGGTCTTCAACCTTGACTTACCATATAACATCCTCTTAGGATGTCCATGGATCCATAGAATGAAAGTAGTGGCCTCAAGATATCACCAATGCATCAATTTCTTGCACCAAAATGAGGAGGTCACTATACACGGGGATCTCGAACCTTTCGCTTACTGCAAAAACTTGGAAGCCAAGTTTTATAAAATCCCCCAAGTGCCAAAAAATTATGAAGGCCTGTCTACTACATACATCGACCTAGCTAACCTCGCCTCCACTTGTGCGACAGAGACACTCGCGTTCCCTAATATATCTGACATGAAAAAAATGATCTAGGACAATGGATGCGACGAATATAGAATGAAAAGGAACGCATTTTTCGTAGAAGAGTTACCACAATATCCTAGGTCGCATGGGCAACCTTGACCAACTGAAACACCCGTCCACACCCTTAGGGAGGACCCCTTTGGATTGCGCCATTGGGGAGACCTAAGTCCGAAAAGTGTTGGTGAGGAGGATATTTCAAGCATAATATACCGTGATGCAGAACCCACACGCACCTTACCTATGGATGAAGCCAACACAGGGCTACAAATAAGGATTGGCATGGGGTACAATAGAAATCAAAGCCTTGGAAGGAACAATGATAGACGGTTGGAGCACATCATTGCAAAAAGAAGAATATGGAACCTTGGCCTTGAATGTACTCCCCTGAGTATAACCCTGTGTGGCAGAGGTTCTCTCAGTAGGGTAGTTGGGTCATCCCCTTAGGTACTAGTAACCACCCTTAGACCACCTGTATGCACAAGCATCCTGCTTGACAACTTCATCTTTGACATCATTGATGTTTGCACTAGTACTGATGATGATGATACCATAACAGACCTACCCATGATTTTTGAGGATTCCTCCTTACTAATGATTAGTGTCTCACCCACTAAGTCAAACCAATAAACCCACCAAATCACCTTAGTATACCCTCAACTCATCGATCATGACCAACGACGACCGCCAATTCTAGACTCATTCAAAAATGATGAGGCTCTCTCGAAATTCATGGGACTAAGGGATACATTTCCATGTGGGGATCACAAGGGAGGTTTTGACATCACTTTAGACACCCAGACATATTATAAAGAAATGACTAAGTCCTTCAGTCGCAAAAGAAAAAAATTGAGAATAAGCTCAGAGTTATTGAGTGAAAAGCACATTGTGGCACTCTCTAACCACATAACAGTAAAAATAAAGGATGCATCCACTGGTGAAAACCTCTCTAAGGCACCGGAGGATGAAGGAATCAATCTCACCCCTACTGCTCTACATCAAGAGAAATGAACAGTCATGGCAGAGCAATGTAATCCTATTAACTTGGGAACAAAGACAAAACCACAAATCACTTTCTATGTTGAGTCTCTCCTAACAAAGGAACAAGAACTATTGGCAATATTTTTGAAAGAAAGGAAGGTAAAATTTGTGTGGACCTATGCTGACATGCCAGGTCTAGATCCAGAAATGGTAGTTCATCATTTAGCTATTTTTCCTAGAGCTAAGCCTGTTAGACAAAACTTAAGGAAAATGCATCCCCAAATAGCCTTTCTAGTCAAGGTAGAGCTACAAAAACTCCTGGATATTGGCTTCATACGCCTGATTGACTATCCAGAATGGGTATCCAACGTTGTACTAGTCTCAAAACCAAATGGGGGCATCCGCATTTGCACGGACTTTAGAGACCTCAAAAAAGCATGTCCTAAGGATGATTTTCCACTACCTAACATTGATATGATAGTGGACATGGCAAACAAACATGAGATGCTATCCTTTATGGATGGCTTCTCGAGGTATAACCAAATAATGATTGCAAAAGAAGACCAACATAAAATGGTGTTTACATATCCTTGGGGAACCTACTGCTGGAGTGTGATGCCATTTGGGCTAAAGAATGTAGGGGCTATATATCAAAGGGCCATGACACTAATCTTCCATGACATGATATATAAAACAATCAAAGATTATGTGGATGAAATAATGACTAAATCAAAGAAGAAACAAAATCACATAGCAACCCTAAGCGACATCTTTGACAAATTGGAAAAATACAAGGTCGGGCTTAACCTAAAGAAATGTGTCTTTGGGGTTCAATCTGGAAAACTGTTGGGATACATAGTGTCAATGAGAGGGATAGAGGTGGATCATGCAAAGGTTAAGGAAATCCTTGATATGGAAGCACCAAGAACAATGAAATAACTCAGAGGATTACAGGGTAGACTCCAGTCCATTCAAAGGTAGATAGCGCAACTGGCAGACAAATAGATTGCGTATTCACATCTACTCCACAAGGGGGTAGCATTCAAGTGGGATGACAAGTGCGAATAGGAATTCAAAAAAATCAAATAATATCTACCTATGCCACCCATTGTAGGGAAACCATTGAACTTATACATCTCAGCAACAACAGTAGCTCTGGGTGCTCTTCTAGCTCAACATGATGAAAATGGAACATAAAGGGCTATCTATTACATCAATAGGACAATGGTTGGCCACAATTTAAACTAAACATTCATTGAGAAATCTTGCCTAGCAGTAGTGTTCGCTTCACAAAAATTTTGACACTACATGCTGGCACATAAAATCAAGATCATTGCCAAAATAGATCCCTTAAAATATCTACTATCAAAAGCTATTCTCACGGGAAGGATGGCTAAATAGGTAATGATATTGTCAGAGTATGACATCGATTATGTGGAGCAAAAGGCAATAAAAGGACAAGTCATTGCAGACCAATTGGTAGAAGCTCCCATCTATGTAGACAATCTACTCATATCAAAGTTTCCAAACAAGTCCATTTTCAATCTTAGTATAGCCGATCATTGGAAACTATACTTTGACGGTTCCCACACACAACATGGATTAGGAGTCGTGTTTTTCATCACCCCCCAGGGGGATTGTATACCAAGATCTTACAAGTTGGCATTCCCCTATATAAATAACATTGCAGAGTATAAGGCTTTAATCATAGGTCTAAAAATTATGGCACAGTGGTGAATCATGGCATTAAAGGTCTGTGGAGATTCACAGCTTATCATTAACCAAGTCAACGGTGAATACCAAATTAAGGATGATAAGCTTACACCATACAAGAAGGTGGTAGAAAGCCTCAAAAAATATTTTATTGATATCACTTTTGAGCAAATATCGAGGGAAAACAATAGAGTAGCTAATGCCATGGTGATGATTAGATCCTTGCTAGATATCCCTCGCAATGTCTCAAAACACAAATTTTTGGTAGAGTAGCTTCTCGTACCTACTTTTAAGGTACTAGAGTCAGAATATGCATGCAAACTCATTGGTCTCGGTGATCTTTGGTACCATGACATCTACACCTATATGATATTAGGAGTCCTCCCAACCAACATTACCCCGAACCTCAAGCGAAATTTTGTCAAAAGGTCCTTATGATTTGTCATCCTAGGGGAAACCCTTTTCCATAGGAGCATTGATGGAACCCTACTACATTGCTTAAAACCTAAGGAATCCCTAACTGCTTTGACTGAGGTAAACAATGGCACTTACGGTTCACACTCGAGTGGTATGATCTTGGCCAAGAAGTTACTAAGAACTGGATATTATTGGCTGACAATGGAAAGAGAGGCACATGATTTTGTCAGAAGGTGTCTACAATGCCAATAGCATGGAGATCTCATTCATGCACCAGCTCAAGAATTACATCCTATTGTTACACCTTGGACCTTTTCGTAATGGGGGCTCGATCTCATAGGTAAAATCTCACCCACCTCATCCAACGGCCACAAGTTCATCATCACCCCCATAAAATATTTCACAAAATGGGTCGAAACAATTTCCATGACCTACATCACTGGAAAGCAGATATCCAAGTTCATCCTGAACTATCTTATTTGTCGATATGACATCCCTCAATCAATTATCTCTGATAACGAGACACCTTTCAAGAATTAGGATGTTTGTGACTTGTGTGAAAAATTCAAAATCCAACATCGCTTTTCCACCCCATATTACCCACAAGGCAATGGCCAAGCAGAAGCTACCAACAAAACCATTTTGAAAATCCTTAAGAAAACAGTCAATGATTCTGGTTGTGACTGGCTAGTCTGTAGCTAAATCCTACCTTATGGGCCTACTACACCAGCATTTGCATGCAAACAGGTGCCACCCCATTTTCCTTGGTCTACGGATCATAAGCCATACTCCCAATTGAGATCGATTTCCCGTCCTTGAGAATATCTTTGCAAAACCTCATCACAAATGAGGAATATAGGGTTGCAAGATTGAATGAGCTGGAGTTACTAGATGAATGGTGAATGGATGCCCTAAATCATCTATAGGTCTACCAAAATCGCTTGAAACGAAGCTACAACAAGAAGATCAGGCAACACACCTTTGAAGTTGGTGAAGTTGTGATGAAAGAGAACCAAAAGAATGTGCCAAATTTAGAGAGCAAAGGAAAATTCATGCCCAAGTGGCTGGGACATTTCCTCATCATAGCTAGCTATAAATCAGGAGCATATCAATTAGCAACACTAGAAGGCGAGCCTCTGCAGGAGCCTCTAAACGACTCTCACCTCAAAAAAATTTATGCCTAATAACTTGCAAGGTATAGAACCAAAAAATAATAAAACAATAAAAAAAGGTCCTGAAAAAATGGTTACCTTGATGAAAACTTGGCCAACAGGCATCTTGGTGACAACAAAAGATTCAAAAAATGCAAAAATAAAAAAAAGGATTGAAAATGGTAGAGAAAATATTATCCTCTAGTACCTTGGTGAAAACCTGGCAAACAAGCACCAAGTGTAAATAAAGCACTCCCCATCCACCAGGATCTACACAAATCACTCACCCATTCCATCATATTTCATTAATCATCCACCCACCCATCTGCTCGCATCCATACCATAGCCTGAGTTGATGCCCATATCATACTCCACCATATTACTACTCGGCATATTTCTAAGGTCAGTTTGTCCTACCTTCACTAAAGTAGTCTACTGCACCCTGTTGGGGGCATGTTCCTATACCTGCATCGGATCGCATTTGTGTATATTCTTGTGACCTTCCTAAAAATAAAAAATCCAAAAACATTCAGAGAATTCATCATTCAAAATCCAAAAATATGTCGAAAAACTTAAAAAATCTTCACAAATTTCATCATTGAGTCTTGTTAGTCTTCCACCTTGTCCAAACTACGTCGTCTCTGAGCTTGAATGTAGGCAAGGTTGATCTTTGATCATCCCCTGAGTCATATTAGGTAAGTTCTTAGGCATCCGTCGCAATAAAATGGCAATCTTTTTTCCCATCTATCTCATCATTGAGTCAAGTCTGTCGTCAGTCGAACTACGTGGTTTCTGTGTGTATAGTGTAGGCAAGGCTAATCTGTGGATCAGCTCTCGAGACCCCTAGGATAGGTGTTTAAGTTAGTCTCTTCGTCATAAATCTCGAAAATACCAAAACATTTGCAAAAAATTACAAAATTATAAAACAAAACAACATCAAAATATCCAAAAAATCAAAAATGATACACCCATTTCATCTCACTTTCACCCATGATTTGTCATCACTCATAATAAAGTCAATTTTCACCTTCACCCTTTGGTGAGTCAGTCAGAAGCAAGTTTAGCAGGTTCCAAAGTGAACACCTAATTGTCAAAGTCTCAAGTCTAGGTCAGTAAGAAAGCAAGTTGGTCAACTCTGAGTATTAATAGCTTATCACCCAATCAGTCTCATCAAAATCTTGATCACTACATGTCCTAGGATGAATCCTTCCCACAATGGACATAAGCATCAAGTACCCCACAGTAGTTTAGCCTTGGCTAGCGGTATGAAGAACATTAGCTTGTTTGCTTACTTTATCTTTGTCTTGTTTAGACTTATCTTCCACTCATTCCAAGGACCTCTCGATGATGCCTAAACAAAAAATGGTTTAGAGAGAAAGGAATGGGGCAAAGATCATTGTCTTTTTTATCTATTGCTCTTGTGGGATACACTTGTAAAATAACTTAGTCAAATATGCTTTGTTTGGTTTGTGGAGAGGATGTTTTAGATATCTTGTTGACCACATTAGAAAGCTTTCTTTCCTATGTTTTGGCCCGAGATGTTTAGAATGTCTGAACTACATCTTGAACGAAGTATGTACGCTAAGTGTGAACAAGAATACTCCTATATAATTTCTGAGTCAAAGTCCATCACATTGGATACAATGCCATCCTATTCCTTTATACCTTGATGCATCGTATCTATGTGTGTTATCAAACATAAAGTAATTGGCCCTTTGAAAATCCCAATTCCTGGTAAGCAATCATCATCATCATAATGTACGCTTGTTGGATCCTCTTTTCGTCCATCTTATTCTTCGTATTCCTCTATCTTTGCTAACATTTATATCTAAAATCAGTGTGTTCAATCAAGATATACACGAGATTACCCATAGTCGATGACTTTCTATACATCATTAGATTTGTCTACATCAAAATAAATCATCCAATAAGAACCACTCCTCTCGCATTTTCTCGCGATATTGATAGAAAAATTTGCATTTCCACTCGATCTCTTGAGGGGGAAACATACTAGCATAATCATTTTGTTGGGGCAATAGTGGGGCATTCAAAAAGTCAAGAAATTTTTGACTTTGATTATAGCAGTTTATTCTTTGAATCAATGCAACAAGTACATTGCTTCAAAGAGCAGCAAAATGTAAACATGGAAAATGAAAAAAATCAGTTCGACACACTTAGTCCTGATTATTAACAACATTTTCTCCTAAATCATACTCTTATCTTTTCACCACATTATGTCTCTTAATTCAATAAATCATTGTTTATTTGAGTAAGTCTTTCTCCTTCTTTGATTAAATTAATCAATTTAATTTAATTAACCTTATCTCTCCGTTTAATTAAATAAATCAAATTATTTAATTAAATTTTCTAAAGTCCTCTTATTAAATTGAATAAATTAAACCTTATTTGATTTAATCTAACATTATCCAACTTAGTTAAATAAATCAAAATCATTTATTTAATTAAGCATTTCCTCTCAATTCTGATTTAAATCAATTCATCAATTTAAGTCAAAATTGTCAAATCATCTAATCCCTCATTAAATTAATCAAAATATTGATTAAGTTAATCTCTATCACTAAAATCTTCTAGAGAATGCAAATTGCACATGAAAATAGATTTAATTCATTTATTAAATCTCTATTTTCCCTCACATGGCATCAAAAGGGAATATTCTCTCAATTTGAATTCAAAAATTCCAAATGGACTTGTACATCCAATAAGGCATTCACTCCTCTTACATGTCCTTGTGCATTGAATAAGAGCTATTGTCATCTTTAATGGAAAATAAGAGCTATTGTCACCTTTAATGGAATAAAAAGAGTCTAACATGAGGATACCTTAAGCATGTGGAACTTTCAAGAATATATAGGGTGAATAGGAAAGATTTTAATGGGTCTCAAAAAGTGATTTTCAAAGGATAGACCATGATAAAATTCCACTAGTACTCCAAAGAGAAGGTGTTGGAATTGTTACCTCATCTTGTATAGGTTTAATATTTTAAGGGAGGAAAATTCTATCTACAAAGGTAGGTGTGATTTGAAAAAGAGCATCGATGTAGTAAGACTTTAAAAATTTGACTAGTTTAATAATAAATAATAAATGAAAATGATAATACTAATATTATAATATAATCACTACGTTAGTAATATGTATAAGAGGTGGTTAAAAAATTGATAGTGATAGTATTAGAATGATATGTGATAGTTTTATCAAATTGACATTAGCAATAGTCTCATCGCATGTAGTTTCAAAAAGAAAAGGTAAAAAATATAACAAAATATTTAGATGTTTGGATGGTTTGGCTACTCTAATGCATGGGATCAAGGCCTAGAAATATAAGAAAGATGGAAGAATATATTGGAAGAGTTGTGAACAAAGAGAACTTAATCAAACAACTTATGTCATAGGGAACACATAGATGAAAAGAGTCATATTTACATGTTAATCCTCCTATTCTACTATGTATTTAACAATACACATGATATATTTTCTATTGACACATATGAATGAGGTTTTTCACCTCAATGAGGGGATTCTTAAGTGAAAAGCATGTACAAAGTGTTTAATAATGTTTGATTGAATTTCCTAGTGGTTTGAGGATAGTTTTCAGTATCTAAATCTTCATTAAAATTCATTTGAACTATGAAACAATAATTTAAATGAATTCACAAGGATAACTTTTGGCATTTAAGTTATTACAAATCAAATATCTAAATATACATACATTGTGACAAATGGCACAATATGGGCTCATTTGCCTACCCACTTTATCCACTTACACACATATTTTCCTATAATCTTATCCATACCATCATTTACACACATAGACTTATGCGTCTACCTTATCCATGTATTTATCACAACTATCAATGCACCTATCTCCAATTAGTTTCTTAGTACTTGGATGGGGAAACCTGACACTCATGATCTTGTCCCTTTTCAATTTATAAAAGTGAGGATTTAAACTTTCCAACTTATCCCTTGACCCTTCTACATTGAGTTAGCTAAATATAATTTTGACATGATTAAATTTTATTCATTAGTGTAATAGAGTACATATATCAAGTAAAATTAAGTGCTCAATAATTGTGAATAGTAATCATTAGCCACACACTTAAATTTGATGGATTAAAATAAGTCAAGAATATACATATTAGATTCTTGCTTGTTATAGTTGATATTGTTCAAACTTCAAGGGGTTTATCAAGGCATGGTTTCTTCACAACCTAGTCAAATGAAAACTTAATGAAGGTATTATCAATATCACCACCAAAAACATTTAGAAAAGGTACAACAAAATATTGATTATTAGACAAAAGTTGCAAGACATTACAAATTACTAAGATGAATCTAGAGTATATGTATAGATTCATGGCCAAGAATTCATCCAAGACCCATAAACTTGTGCTCTAACAAAAAAAAAAGATATAGTATAGAATTCTAAGCAATTTTACTAATAGAAATATATTTTCTTGAAAATGTGTAAGAAATAACTCTCAAAATCTTCTTCATTTAACATCATCATTCAATTATTAGACTAAATATGACCTTTTACATTATTCAATTTTAAAAATATATTATCTAATTTACTAGCATCAATTCTTTATATTTAAATAGTTGAAAGTAATTATAAACTAATATTAACCACAAATTGTTTATTATTTTTACTTTCTTACTTTTCTAAGATTGCTCAAAATAAAAATAAAAATTGTAAAATTCAGTCTTGAGGGTGTACATTTGCCTCTAGGTAATACAAGTATTCACATTTCAAAATATCATTGAGCTTGATGTATGAGGCCCACACAGATGGGAATAAGCGTAAATTAAAAGAAGAAATTTAAAAATGAAATATAAAATAAAAATGAATGGCGATATATGGGTCAACGAAGTAAGTAACCCTTTCACAGAAGCAAAGCTTTCTAGAAGCATTTACACTTTGAGAGGAGCGTATGCGGGGCAAGAAAAATGATATGGACATCAGCGGTAAGTGATAAGTCTGTAAAGTTGAAATTCGTTTGTTAGGGCCCACATCGGCCGACCATATATATTCACGGTTGGGTGGCACCTACATTTGCCCACAAATTCTACCGTCCAAATTCAAGCTTACCCAAAACGTGCAGATAAATGTACTCTTAACCTAAATAGGTTTACACTGTGTTCCTATAAAATCTCCAATGGGCCCAGCAGGAGACTTGTCAGCGTTATTGACTTTGAAAACAAAATGCGCCACAGGATTAAACTGCATCCGTGCGCCAAGCACCCATTAAAACAGTCTCCCAGCTGACTTTCTTAGTAAACACATTTTAGCCACGTCGCCACCGGCCATGCCTGAAATCAATCACTTCACCGGCCTCAATCGGAACTTTACTTATTCAGGCCTGTTGGTTTGTTATGTATTCACCATTGTGATCGCTGGTGGACTGTTGGAGTATTTGATTATGGAGAAAGGAGAGGAGGAGAAAAGGAAGACATACAAAGGAGTCCGAAAGAGGAGCTGGGGAAAATGGGTGTCGGAAATTCGGGAGCCCAGAAAGAGGTCGCGGATATGGCTGGGCTCGTATCACACGCCAGAGGCTGCCGCTCGAGCCTACGATACCGCGCTCATTTGCTTGCGCGGTCCCACTGCGCGCCTCAATTTTCCCGATTCGCATACTAATAACCTGTTAAATGTGGGTGCTGCGCTCTCGCCCAAGTCCGTTCAAAAGGCCGCGGTCGCCGTAGGCTCTGCCCACGACGTCGACCCTGCCAAAAAAAATCCTTCCTCGTCGCGACGTCCTGAGGTCGAATCCCAGCCAGGCCAGTCTTGTGTTGTGAAAACAGAAGGTGCGGATTTGGTCCCTGAAACCCAGTCTACAAGTACCAGCGTTATGCAGAACGAATGGGCGCGTTTTTCTTCTCAAGATGCGAATGTTTGTTATTCTGTACAGACTGATGTTTTTCAGAAATCTGTCGCTTTCTCAACTGGAAATTATGCAGCTCATGATGAAGATGAAGATGAAGACCATGTCTTTGGCATGCTTGGAGGCGATCTGTGGAGCTAAATTTGTTGACTGTTCATTTCTTCTTATAAGTTTCTCGATATTGGATGTAGTTTTCTAGCTTTGATGTTTTCCTATTCAGCATTATTTCTTATTACTTTCGAAGAATAAAAAGATCTACCTTGTTACTTCTGGTCTACAGTTGACTGCAACTTTTTTCGGCATTATTTCTCGACTAGATTCGTCCTACTGTTCGGACATTTGTATACAAATGCCTTTGTTTTTTAATTGTTTCGAAAGATTATGGAGATTCTAAATGACTACTACTTTTGACATTCTTTAGACTCCTTTGAATGACAAAGGATTACGTGATTACAGCTCATACCAAAGTGCCCCCACGATCGTGGTGATGCCCATTTGACTGTATTTATTAATTCGTTGAAATTCAAAATTATGATGAAATGGTCAAAATTGTGTCACGTGCATTTTCCTCGTTTGTTTTGGAGTTTAATATAATTTGTTTTTAGTGTAATGATTTGTGCATAAAACAAGGTATTTTGTGGGTAAATATGATATTATTTTTAAGATATAAATACGATTTTGTATTTTATTTATTTATTATGCACTGTTAAATTTGTAATTGTGTAAATATGTTTAGTTAAATGTCTTTATTTATGATAATAAGTTTTGAGATTTTCAAAAAAAAATATTTTGGATTGGTAGATTTTCTTTCACATATTTCTTATGAGTTGATTTAAATACGAAATATTTGAATTGGATGTTAGTATGTTATATTTAAAGACAAACCTAAATTTGTTAAAAACATCAAGCAAATTTTGAGAAACATATTTAAAACCGAGAAAAATGATTCATTTATCACTAGATCATTTTGAGAATATTGGTATCTACATAACATTATAGCAATATTGTGGACACTTAATTCTCATTGTAGACACCTAAAATTTACCATTGTTGTTTGGTCAATTCTATCCTCTTATTTTGTCTAAATTTCTCATTGACTATGTTAATTAAATAATGACCTATTATTTAATTAATATCCTTGCTAAAGTCTTAAGGTAATTAATTTATTTAATTTAGCTATGCTAGATTATGGTGTTTCATCTATCTATTAAATTAATACCTAAGGTACTTTATTTATTTTGATTAATCCCTAAACCCCCTTTCCCCTTTTTCCTCTAAATAAGAATTAAATTTAATTATTTAATTCCTCACACTTTCCCTTCTAAGAGAATAATAAAAAAAAATCCTATTAATTTAATTCTTCTCACATGTCACATACTCCATGGTTTTTTATCACCCTCTAATCCCATCCTAATCATCTCATTAATCATAATGCACACATTTAATCTTTGATTAAGAGGTTTCACATCCTCCATCACCTCCACTTTGTATAATACATCTTATAATCTAACCCTAATCACCCATCTTAATCACTTGCACATTATTAATCTCATGATTAAGAAAGGGGTTAACTCTTTTTTATTTAATACCCATCCATTCTGTCCTCTAAGCCTTAAAGGATTTCCCCTTTTGGGAAAGGAACCCCATATGGGTCCTTGTCCCAAAAGTAAAATCCAAGGAATTTAAAATTCCTTTATTCCCTTTCACCCCATACCTTGGGGATGTGAGACAAGGAATTCCTTTATGACAAGGATCTTTCCCATCTCCCAAGTTACTTCCTAAGGTACCATCTCCTTCTCAAGCCCTCTCATTGTGCCACTTGGCACAATATTGTGGCTTTAGATAACATCCCTCATCTCTAGAATTGATCTCCCTCAATCCATCCTTAACCTTCATATATTTTCACCCAAAATCATCAAACTCAACACTTAGCCATTTTAACCATGTCATGTAGCTTTGAGGAAATAATCGTTGTAACCACACATTGAATTCAAAAATCTTGGGCACATCTACACAATGAGAGGTTCAACATATTCCATTTTCATTCAATTTCATGTTGGTTTGACCTCTTTTACTCAATGTAAACTTGTTGTTTGGTTTTTTTGTATTTTGATCTATTTTATTGCAATTTCATACACTTTTTGAGGCTCATTTTCTTGCACACATTCAAGAACTCCCAGTGGCACCCCATCACAATTTAAACTAATGAATTTCCCTTTTTTTAAGTCATTATACATTTCCAGCTTTTAGAAGGGAAAATACATTGTTCCTTGGGAAAAAGTGTTCTACAAATGGGTGAATATGATTCTACGAGGGAAATTTTTCTCTAATATGCAACTGAAAAATATCTTGCAAGTTAAGGGCAAATAAAACTTGCAAATTTTGTGCAAACTTGAATATACAAAGGAAAATCTACAAATGATGAATCCAATTTGCAAACAGGTGAAATTGTACTACTTGGGTAGCTATGTTAAAGACCACTACTTGATCATACATAGGAAAATCTATTTATATAAGGGAAAATGTGATCTTGACTCTTGGAAGAACCTAAAAGGTATAACTTAGTTCATAATCTTTATCCTTTGAGAAATATTTACAAGTGTTTGGTACTAATTTTCTAACTCACTTTGGCATCTGATTGTGTTAACATATTTTGTACAACCTTAATAATTGAATATAGGTGAATACACTCCTAACACTATTTCTTATAGGTTCAGTCTAAACAAAGATCTTTGTTTATGACTAACTTAAGAATACTTCACTTTCAATAAAGGGTCAATTTACTTGTCTTTGATGTCTAAGGTCCTTCATTGAGGTATAATATCCCCTTTCACCATTCAATGAGCCTAGGGATAAAAAATCACAGAACAAACTAAGTCTTGTTGTGTATTCCTATGAGTGTTGGCTTGTGTGTATGCTCTCTCCTTGTTCTTTGTGCAAGCCTAAAGATCATAAATACCTACAATATCCTTCCTTTTAGGATCCTTACTTGGGGATGTTATCCCCTCAATAGGAAAACTCAACCACACTAATTAGCAAGGTAAATAAAGGTGGGAGAAAAAAATTTGTACCCCTTGATTTAGTCACATTATGTTTAGTGAAGCTCTGATACTTGAGTGATATCAAGCTAAGAGTGTAGGGTTAGTCTAAACAACTTAGTTAATGTTCTTGACCTATTCTTAAGACATGATAGTTTTCACATATGTGCCTCACATACCCTCCAAGTATTTAGAGGATGCATTAGATTACCTATTTGAATTGGCATTTAGTGTGGAGTAGGGTATTTTTATCATACCCCAAATTTATTCTCAACATGTACTTTTGTGCACTAAGATAGAGCCTACCATGGTATCACCTTTTGGTAACTATTGATAATATATCCTTTATGCTTTAGAGTCATGATCTCTAACTATCGAGATGTAGGTAGATAGTATTAGCACTTGCATTATAAGCCTACAGATTATCAACCCTACTTGACTAATCTAGTTTTGTGTAATTTGGCATGTCTTCTTATGATTACCATTGAATATATCTAGTTTATTTTATTATTATTTTTTCAATATATTTTTTATTGTGATCTTTGGTCCCTTTTATGTCTCCATCTATCATTAGCAGATTCCTCATTGGATGAATCTATTCCCTATTTTAATGAAATTTTCCTTGGTGTAATCATTGGACCAACCACAACCCTATATAAGAGAATCTAAGGCTTTTTGGGAAAATACACTGTATTCTTGGGTCAATGCATGACCTACATGGGAAAATTTTCTCTAGTTTAGGTGAATCTATTCTCCATACAAATTCTAGAGAGAAAACCATTCCAATTCTAGATAGCCCTTTTTCTTCCAAATCAAACACCATAAATGGTATTTTTTTGCCTCTAATCTTTAACCTACATTGATAGCTTTCATCACATTAACCATCCAAAACATAGTTAAAAACTCATCCTTCTAGTATAAGGATGTCCCTTAATACATCTTATCACCATATAAATCATCCCAATAAAAAATATAGCCTCTAGTCACTTGTTCAAGAACCTAAATCATAAATACAACCACCAACATAACACTTTCTTACGAGATTTTCCTATCCTAAGTTTTTTATCCCTCATTCAAGTTATTTCTCCTTAAACCAAAGGTATATTTTACGTTGAAATCACTTTTCTTAAGAACTTTCCCTATCTCAAGTATAAATCCAATATGATTTTTCAAATAAATTTTCTTTTTAAATGCTAATATGACAACCCATCATGTTTTTGGTGCTTTCATCATTCAAGAAGTCTTTAAACCATAATGAATACTTAGGTTGGTTTAAAAAACTTATAGGTTCATTAGTGCTATTGAAATACCCAAGAGAGGATGATGCCTCACCTAGTACATTGTATCTAATACTACATCCACATTTTCATTGCATGCATCCATGTTCTTGTTTTCTTATGAAATAATTATATATGTCATGAAGTAATGGTTTTTTTTTAAAGGCCGGTTTTCATTTGAAGGAATGTAAAATTATTAGTTTTTGATGTGATGAAGTGGTTGAAGTATGGTGCTTTATTAAATTTAGAGTGAGTGTTTGATGTGGAGTTTAGATTTGTTTTTACAATAAATAATTTTGAATTTGAACTCTATTTACTTGATAAGGTTGATCACAATTTGAAGGTGGGTTGATTTGGTTTTGGATTAAAATTTGAATTGTTTTAATTTAAAAATTGATTGAGGATCAAGACCTTAGGCTAATTGTTTTATTTTATGTGAACTATAGATTTATCTACTTAAGATAGATAAAATTCTTATCTAATATTTGATTCTAAGTGGATTCTTTGATGATGGACTCAAGATAGATAAATTGTTAAGATTTATTATGATTAGATTTTAGATTTTGGTAAATTTTTATATTTAAGATAATCTAATTTCATAAGTAAGCTATGGTTTTGGGTACATGAGGCCAAATTTTCATAACATGGTCTAGATCTACAAGCATGTGGTTGGGGTCAAACCCTTCGTATTTCACCTTGTTCCTACAAAATGGACAAGAAGGTTATACCAAACATGGCATCCCTCCTTTGAAGAAAGTATTTTGATTCTCACAACAATTCCTATTCCCCACCATAGCAAATGGGTTTAGGCAATCTCCGTTAGTGATGAAATTCAAGGGTAGGACTACTAAGAGGAAATAGGATGAAGTAATTTTTATTCCCAAGATGATCTTGAAGCATAAGGGAACAACATACATAGATTGATTCCATTGGTATTTAAAATAAATAAAAGAGAATAAGATGGTTTTTTATTTCCATGATCACATTTTTATGTGAGGAGAGATAATACAAACTAAAATATTATCACAATTAAAAAGCATAAATATTCATTGATATAAGCATACAAGTATGTAACTAAGGTAATGATAAAAGATATATCTTTCGACAAGAAAACCTACAAAGACTAATAATATTTTAAAATTATCTTGGACCAATGGAAATAGGGTGCTAGTACCTATAATTTACACACAATGATTAGGTGAAAGCACAAAACCCAAGGGAAATGATGAAATATATACTTAAACACAACTATTACTACACACAAATATAGTAATCCTATAATGGAAATACTAAAGCATGTATAGAGATGGTGAAATATATGTTATTTTTTTACCGATGATTTTAACTTAGGTGCATTGATAACTTAAGATAAAAGCATTGATATATAGGTGTTGATGCCAAAAGGTGCATTGACTTAGTAAAAAAAGAACCTACATAATACAATTATAAGAATTATAAAAATAACACCAAAACCTTAAAATATACAAAGGGACAGTTAATATTGAAGGTAAAAAATAGATTTTCAAGTTAGGAAACTAATAAAAATCAAAGGAATTGAAACATAAAAGGGAAAAATGATAATAGAAAAATAGGGATAGGAAATGAAAACACCAAAATGTTATACAAAAAATTCATAGGATAATGAAAATATTGAGATAGAAACTAATTTTCTTATATTTTATGTGGGATAAAACAAAAAATTAACGTATGAAAAATAAATATTAACCTACACTTAAATGATCAAATCAACATGAAAATGGGTTATGAACTCTTAATAATAGAAATAAATAGAAAGTGTGGGAAAAATAAAGCATTAAAATGATAGGAAGTGAAGGATTTTATGTTGAGGATAGGTCCATTGATATGTAAAATAGGTAGACTATAGAATAACATAAATGTTTAAGCAAAAAAAATACATTAAAATTAAAAATATAAGAAAATATTTAAAATAGGGGATTAAATATACACAAAAATAATTAAATTGGCATGGAATTAGGATAGAATCTTGTATCTCTATAAAAATAGATTAGGAGAGGGTTAAAATCCTACAAAATGATCAAGAAACCACCTTAGTCTAATGTATCAATGAATCCCCCAAAAAATATCTGATGTGTTGAAGTGGAGATGCATATGCCAAAACATGAAATACATATGTTAAAATTAGAGACATGTATGCTAAACATCCAACCTACAAACCAATACTACAAACATAAGATAAAAAAATATGTCAGGAGGGATGCATAGGTTCAATCAATTGTGTTATTATGTGTACAAGAAAAAAATAATGCACAAACAAGAGGACATAAAGTATTAATTCAAACCCTATTATGTATGTAATTGTAAACCTCTGATTGAGCTAAGAGACTATATATAAAAGATATAAATTTTTTTTAACAAGCTTCTCACCAATAAGTCTTTTGTTGCACACAAATTGTTGATATGTATTGAAAATGAATTGATGTGTGATGAAGAGAGTATGTAAGGTTCGATTATGTGTACAAGAAAAAAATAAACACAAACAAGAGGATATAATGTATTCATTCAATCCCTATTACGTATCTTATTTTAAACCTCCAATTGAGCTAAGAGTCTACTATATATATAAAAGATTAAAAAAACTTTAACAAGTTTCTCACCAATAAGTATCTTGTTGCGCAAAAGTTGTCGATGTATTCAAAATGAATTGATGTGTGATGAAGAGATTATGTAAGGTGCCATTATGTGTACAAGGAAAAAATAAACACAAATAGGAGGGATATAAAGTATTTTAATCCAAACCCTATTATGTATCTAATTGTAAACCTCAAATTGAGCTAAGAGATTATATATAAAAGATTATAATAAATTTAACAAGTTGCTCACCAATAAGTCTCTTGTTGCACACAAGTTGTCGATGTATTCAAAATGAATAGACACGATAAAGAGAGTATGCAAGGTGTCATTATGTGTACAATATAAATAAATAAACACAAACAAGAGGATACAAAGTATTAATTCAAACCCTATTATATATCTAATTGTAAACCTCTAATTGAGCAAAGAGACTTTATATTAAATATTAAATTTTTTTTAACAAGATACTCACCAATAAGTCTCTTGTTGCACAAAAGTTGTCGATGTATTAAAAAATAATTGATGTGTGATGAAGAGAGTATGTAAGGTGTTAAAGTTGATAGAATAACATTTTATACCAAGAGTTGTCCCAAAGAACTTATATTTTGAGATCAAGTGTTAAGATTAATTGGAGAGACCAATGGAGGAGATTTATTCAGAGGATTTAAGCCATGATAATCCTCTAAGTGGCACCTTGTAATTAATGCACAAGAGGAGTTCCATTATCCGTTAGATTTAGATGGTGTAGATTTTTTTCGAAAAGGATGAAGGGTGAACATTAAACAAATTTTTTTAAGTCTTGTGAAGGGCTAGTTTTTTCTAAATTAAATGGATGGACAAGATTTTATGAGAGGAATCCATTGGGAGTTGTGAAGAATGGGGCTATGTACATGCAAAAGTGTTTTTTTTTCAATTTACTTGCAATCTTGAACCTTGAGCAATATTTTTCTTCATTAGTCATGATCTAGATTATGTAGAGGATTAGCTAGTTTAAATAATTGATTTTATTCAACTAATGATTTGACAGGAAAAAGATGAATTAAATAAATAATTTTTATTTATTTATTTTAAATCAAAATGATGGTAACATTGACCTTAAATAAATAAATATTACATTTATTTATTTAAGGTTAGGTATGAAAAAATTATTGATTAATTAAATAAATAGCATTGTGTGATTAATTTAGTGGCTGGTGATGTGAAGGGGGTTGATAACAATAGAAATATTGAAAGGTATTTTTAGGTGTCTACACAAAGATAATTTAAAAAATAATTACTTAAAACTTGAATATATATATATATATATATATATATATATATATAAACCATTTCTCAAGATCTTTTTATTGTTCTTCAACTAAAAACTCTTTAATGTGTAATTAGTTATTGAATTTGAATATAACACCCAAAGTGTAATCAAATAATTTCTTGCTTCAAATCAACTCATAAAAACAATTGAAAGGAAAACAATTTGATTCAATTTTAAATATTATTTTTTAAATAACAAATTAATGCTATCATACCACTTTCATAGGTAGTAATCTAATTTAATTAAAAATAAATAAAAAATTAAAAGATATGTTTTTAGAAGATATAATTAAAAACAAAATCTATGATAACTTAGCAATCTAAATTCGAGAACGAAAGTGAACTGCAACTGCAAGTCAAGCAATTTTTTATTTATTTTTGATGTAGGGATTTATATGAAACCTAGACTCGTTTTGCAATCTGATATGGGTGCAGGAGCCATATGCTGAACCTCTTGGACTAAGAGCCAAGGACTGAGGGGTATCCATTCCGCCAAATTGTGTGGATATGACCCCGACCTCATCCCTTATGATGTTGGAGCCTTACACTCAACAAGACTTGATTCCTCGTGGACTCATTTAAAATCATTCAACTTCACCAACAAACTAAGATCCCATTGACAAGCCAAACAATTTTCAATTGTACAATTTTCACTATTACAATTGAAAAAATCGATAATGATAATACGTTAGCATTTATAGCATTGACCATTGAAATAGTTAATTATAAAACGTTAGCATTTATAGCATTTACATCTCGTCAACTAAGTCTTCCATGCTTCTGATTAAAAGATGCTTTTAGTAAAAACACAAGCCTGATTCGATTGGGATAATCCGGAGCAGGTGTTATATATAAGTCAACCCGAATGGAAGAGATTAAATAATTTCTCGGTAAAAGTCAATATATTGATTATTTATAGTTGGGCTGTGGGAGCAATCCCGCAGATTGAAAACACTTAAAACGTTTCTAATGGCTTTAAGTCATCCTCTAAACAGTTTTAACAAAAAAATCATGATTTCCTCGACTTATTGTGTGTAAACCGAGTGAAAGCGTCGTCCAGAGTTTTGCTGACCGGCTATTTATCAAACTCACTGGATGAATTTCTTTGGTCAAAGTCAAATACAAATTATTCCAGGTAAGCTAAGAGTGAGGCAGAATATAGCCTTATAACTTATCTAAAGTATAGAACTTTCTGGAGAAGAAATCAGATAGCAAGGTGTGACAATGAGGAAATGGGGAAAATATGCGGCCAATATTTGGTCAAGAAAGAGACTACGCCCACGTTAATCGGATGGCTGCCATTCATCGAGACGATGATGTGGAAACCGGACCAGCAAGTCGTAAAAGGATTCACGGCATGCCTGTTTTAGAAAATCTTAGATAAAATCCAATTAAGAAGAGAGGAAGAATCCTCCAAACGCCAGAGATAAAACATAAACACTTATTTCTATAAAGATTGTTCATACTCTGAATATAAGTATTTTCCGAAGCTTTGGTTCAATCAAGAGAAACAGTAAAAGATTATGCTACTCTTTGGTTCAATCAAGAGAAACAGTAAAAGATTATGCGCTTCAAGTAGCAGAAGAAGAAGAAGAAAACAATAAAAAATCTCTAGAATATATACAATTTGAGGAGAGCATTTAGTTGACTCTGGTTATGGCTCTAAGAACAATCTATGTTTATGGGTTAGAGTAAAGAACAATCTATGTTTATGGCTTAGAGTAAAGAATCCTTTGAGGGTTCCCAGATAAAGCCACAATTTCCCCAAAAAAACCAAATAAATCCATACCAAAATTTTGGTTTAATGGAATGTGTACAGCCAAGGAAGACATGTACGCATATGAAGATGCTTTAATTTGAACTCAAATACATGAAGACGATGTTTCCATATTTGCTTTGCTTGTTAGATCAATCACATCTTTAACTGGATTGGAACTTGAAATCCTTAGCCATTTCTAGTCCCCATAGCTCCGACCATAATATACCATCAAATTGTCACTTGTATGAGGGAGCTAAACAAGTTTTTAAGCCTTTTCAACATGAGATTCCATAGATTATACACTAGGCATACCATCCCTTGTAAACTAGGAAAGGTTGTGATCATTCAAATGTATATAGTGGTCCATAATTCCCTCACCTTTGTCCTCGTAATAAGCCATGTTTCGGTAATGGTAACACTATTTCAAGAATATACTAAAGTCATGATTGCTTAAGGGTTATGGAGTTATACCTCTTGTTTCTTTTGGATAACTAGTTTTTTATAATTGAACATAGATTATGTTAAATGAGACGGTTAAAGAAAATGTTTCTTAATTCAATTTTAGGAAACTTTTACGAAGATCAAATTTCAATATACAATCAAAATAAAATCTCCAATCTAAACTAAATAATGAATTCATGTTAATCAGCCATTTAAGGCCCAAGGACATATTAGTTGAACTCTATCATTTACAAAATCATGAAACAAGAGACAATACATTTATTTAGGTAACTCACATGAGTAATCAAAAAATCATAACTCTTTACTTCAATGAGGAAGTGCTTATAAACAAAGTTCCAATATAAGTTAATCAATTATATCAAACAAACCATCCACATGGAATTGATAAATTAACAACATTCAAACGATTCTCCAAAGATTAAGTAATGATGTCTTGAGGCTTCCAAGGAAATATCCTATCAATTAGAAATGCGTTGATGTCAAATATATTTTTTAATCTTCTAGACAATGGAACATTCATCCAGACAATCATGGTGTTGAATCCACTATTAAAAATTAAAATCATCCTTTAAACAATGAAGAAGGATTGTTGAATTTATCCAATATAGCCCTCCCTAGGTGGTATAACATTCACTTCAATTAGCTGCGCCTTTTGCTGGTCTATCGGCTGTTTTTCGGCTGTTGGTGTGTTGTCCCTGGGCTGTCTCTGGTTTTTTTCTGTTAATGTTTTTTGTTGTTGTTTAGTCCTTTTTTTTGGCCCTTGTGGCTCGTTGTGAGGGGTACAGCGCCCCGTAAATTCTATTTAACTTTTCAAAAACATTCACTCCACCACAACTAATTATGAGAGGAACTTCCTAAAATTATGTATGACCATGGACATGATCTAGAAAGAAATTTGGGTCCATAGATTAGCAACTATGTAAGAAAAAAAAAGAGAAAAAATAATAAAAATCATATTACTACATATGTTTGAAACATATCAATTATATGGTGAAGAGAAAAATGAAATAGAAGGAAACATAGAAGAAAATAGATATAACTACTCTTTGTTTGTTTTCTTTGCAAGAAAAGAGATTAAAAAAATATAAAGATACATAAATTTCAAAGACATCAGATTTCCACAGTCCATGTCATTAGAGTATGTAGTTTTTGGATTTAATTGTGTAATAGTTTTTGGATCAACGTTTTGGATCACACTAATACATATAAAGATTTTGTTTGTTTGCTTTGCAAGCAAAGAGATTAAAAAAATAGAAAGATAGATAAATGTTAAAGACATTAGATTTCCACAATCCATGTCATTAGAGTATGTAGTTTCTTGATTTAACTATGTAATAGTTTTTGGATCAATGTTTCAAATCACACTAATTTCTTCCATATTATTTCCCCCTCTAATACATTTTTTATATTATAATTTACTTTATTTATTATTAACAATATATGTCATTGTTAATAATATATAAAGTAAATCATATCATTATTTTTTATGTTTTTCTTTTCTTAATTTTTTATCTCATTTTTTAAATTATTATATAATTTACTCTTATATTTTACTAACAATTTTTCTTTCTTAATAATATATGAGTATATTATATCATTAATTTGGTTCATTGGTTCCTTTTAGTGCTCGTTGTCTCTCCTTGATTGAGGGCTTTTCTTTTTGTCTGATTTTTTTCTTTATTATTGTTTTACTAATTTATTTTTATTTTTGTTTTCTCTCTCTCCTTCTTGATTTGTGTGTAAACTTCCCCTTCCTCCTCCTTTATAATGGCTTGGATCTACATTTTCTACTCCTTCATCTCTTTTTGCATCTTTATGTTGGATCACTGAGTGTGATCTGAAACGTTGATTCAAAAACTATTACACAGTTAAATTCAAAAACTACATACTCTATAAATAGATTTTTCAAAAAAAAATCAATTAATTAACATTAAATCTAAAAACTCGAACTGATTAACGTATGATAGATAAATTTGTTAAATTGATAGAAGAATATTCTAACCCCGCCCTAAATATACCTAGACAAAATCTACAATATTTATTAAAAAAGAAAATTAATCGCGTACTATTCTCCTTTCCTAGTAAAAACCCGTGCTCCATGAGACCCCACCCTAAAAGCTATATAAATTTAACCGAGCCCTATTCGCTGCATACATCATCTAGTTCGTCGACTAAGAATAGGTGTTAAAGTCTGATTCGCTGAAAATTATACACGTGTGGTCAAAAGGTCTGATTACGTTGTTCGTTAATTATTGGTTGTATAACTGGCTAATCCGAGTACACGTGTCGTTGAAGGTTTCACCGACCGTCTACCTATCAGACTATAAAGAGAAAGTCGGACGATGATTTTCTTCGTTCGAAAAATAGAAATTATACTCAGTAACCTAAGACTGAAGCAGAGTGTAGCCTTATACCTGATATCAAGGCAGAACGTTTTGCAATATGCAGAACGGTGGTGAAGAAATGAGATTCCGAGGCGTGAGAAAGAGGAAATGGGGAAAATATGTTGCCGAAATTCGATCAGGAAAGAGGTCGCGCATATCGCTGGGTTCATATTTCACTCCTGAAGCTGCAGCTCGAGCTTATGACACTGCGCTCTTGTGCCTTCGAGGACCCAACACAACTTCTTTCAATTTTCCAGACTCCAAGTTCAACTCAACTGCATTGGAGGTCGCAGCCGTACACACCAATCCTATACCCAAAGTTATTCGGACAGCTGCCATTGCGGTTGGCTCTGCCTTTGACACAATTCGTGGAGGCGGTGATGAGAAAGGCGGGCCTTGGACAGTGGCGGTCACGAGCATGAAAGAAGTAGCCCCGGCCGAAGGTTCAGTTCAATCCAGAGAAGCAGTACAAGATGGTGCGCATGAAGTGGGAGAGGAAGAGAATGATGCGAAATATCTTTTGCAATCTCCAGAATATATACCATTTGAGGAGTGCGTTCAGATGTCTCCGCTTCAGCCAGATTTGCACGTCCTGATGCAGCCCTACGACCAATCTGAACTCTCCTACCATTTATCTACTTTGGACGGCGCGTCAAACTTGCCACGTAACTATCACTATTGAAACTAGATTAATTTTTTATATAAATATGTAAGAACAGTGATAAAATGACATTTCACGTCTTAATATTAGCTGTTATTAAATGATCTAATGAGTGTCTATATTACACATATGCATAAAAAATGGTGGAAATAGGAGTGCAGACGAGGCAACAATCTAAATTATATAATCATAAAATAAAGTATTAAATAGTCTAGGAGGAAGAGTTATAGATGAACTTTGACAACAACATAAAGATATTATTTTAGCAATCAAGTAACATTTATATACGATCTATTTCAAGTATAATTTTATAGGCTTGCACTTGATTCAATAGTAAAACATTAGAACAAATCGTAGATTTAACATAAAGTAAAACATTATCATCCATAAAACAATTGAAACAATAGCAAAAATTTGGTTTTTACATATGCCAAATAAAATCTCCACCATAACAGCATGCCAAATTTGATTGAATTTTTGGGGGATGCAAGCCCAATCCCCTAAAAGAACCACATTCCTTGAAAAGGGTTCTAGTCTAAATGGCTTAAAAAATTCATGTATCTAGGCCCAAACATTTGTAGTTTTAGAACAAAACTAGAAAAGGTGTTTGAGAGACGACTATTGTTTACAAAGAGACACCAAAGTTTAGAGACTCCCATTTGGGATAGCTTGGAGCCAATGGGGATACCTTTTAAAAAAAAGGACACTAGACAACTTAATGAGCCAATTTTGGTTCCAAAACTATTGACTCTGATGGTGTACATTCTATGTTGTCAAACATAAATTGGTGACTGCAAATGCCATCATTAATGATTGAAGGTGGGTACCATGGATAATTGAGAGAACCAATGATATCCTTGTCGAGGCTTATAATAATGAAAATTTGTGTCTGGACACCACTTCAAATCTTTCCACCAATGTTTGTAGGAATTGATATCAATTTTATGAATCATATGAAATAGGACGACCCCTATAATTGTATAAAAAGTGTCACAATCTTGATTGGAAAGGTGAAACTTGACCTTGGATTCATTTCATGAAAGGAGACTCACGAAAGCTCTTGGAAGAGAAGGTAACCCTATTTTAATAATTGTTAGGATTGTATATACTATTTTTTAAATTTTCTTTTAAATAAAATTAAATATTAGTAGTGTTCATGTTTATACTTTTTCAATGAATAAATTTATTTTATTTTTATATCTTAATTAAAAGAATAAAGAAATCATAAATCACATAATAATATTATATATATTGAATTTTTTACAAATATTTTGACGTATGATCTCAAATTTGTTTACAAGAGGGGAGGTTGACCTTAAAAGTTTGATACACCCATAAAAACATATTTTATTACAAATTATAATTTTGATGGATTTTGAACATCAAACAATGGGTATTTTTTAATCTTTTATAAGGATCCACTCTAATAAAAAATAATCAATTGTACTAACTCCAATACCTCAACTATTTAAGATCTTCATTTCTTCTATAAATTTAAAATTTAATAATAATCGATAGATTAAAATTAATTATTAGTTGTTTACTATAAAAGTAGTCCTACATATAGACAATGAGAAAATTATAATTAACTCTTATATGAACTTGCAATTGAATAAAATTGTATTACTTTTGCATTTACCAAAAGATGACTTTTTAAACATAAAATATGTCAAAAGTAGCAAGAAAATGTTAGGGCATCATAGTTTACATACCTTATGTTGCAGTAATGCTTCAACCAATAATAAGGATTAATGGAACCAACTGAATAAAATAGTCATCCACTAAAATAGACACAAATTTCTTTATCCATGATATTCCAACAAGTTGATACTAGAATTTTATTGAAAATATTAGAATATTGTGATTAAAATTTTTAAAATATTTCTTGAGCATGTAACCAAATATATATATTTCTAGTGATTTATTTTTTTGTGATCCACCAAAAGTGGTTATCCTTATTTTTGGGCCTAGTGGCTATAACATTAATGCCTCTATATGTTAGAAGGAGAATAGATGGAAACAAATATTCCACAATGATAGTGCAAAATTTATTACATTTATGGAGAAGTTCCCGAAGATTACCAAATCCTTGGACAAGAAACATAAACTAACCATGATATACCTAACTTGGTCTTAGAGTCCAATATAATAGACTTAACTCAAAACTCATTCTCAATTTACACAAGCTACATATGAGTTCTATAACATTAGTATTATTACAAACATTTTTCCTTTTTCCTACACCACAACTAATTCATAATGTGCCTTCAAAATATTAAATAAATAAATACCAATTAAGATCTAAACATTTTCCTATATATTCAATTATGTTATTCAATCTCTCAACTTTATCTTACTATCTCTATCCCCAAAAATGAGTATAAAACCTTGGGTTATATACATAATTACTTAAAGGAAATATGTTACACTATTTAAGGAAGATAAATTCTTATTATATAATACCTTAATATCAATTTTGGTTGACTTTATGAAGCATTTATCAATTATAAACTCTTTTTTCAATTCTTAAGCATAAGAAATTATTAATTATTTGGCCCCAAAAAATAAGCATCCACTCAAAATTTATATGCACCAAAATTACCAAACATGTTAATTAATACCTCATGAATGACTCCAATTAATCTCTTTCTTTACTATATGTAGAAACCGAAAATTGGTCTAGGCCTGCGAGTACCACTTTCGACGTAATTTTCTAATGTCCTTGGTCACGATTAAATAATGTTAATTATTTAATTATTTCCTATATGCATCTTTCTTCTATTAATTAAATAACCTTTTAATTATTTGATTAATTCAATATGACCCTTTATTCAACTCTGATTAATTAAATAAATCATATTTATTTAGTTATGTTGCTAATTAATTAATTCTCTTTCTGAATTAAATAATTTGTTATTAATTTACCTCTTATCATATTTCGACTATAATTAAATATTCTTTTCGAGTTATTTAATTATTCAATTAATCTTTTCAAATGTCAATTAATTAAATCATTTCAATTTTTTAATGTTGAATTAAAATAACATTTAATTCATAATTAATTGTTTCTATCACATTCTTCCGTCATTCAGTTATCTAATTATCCACTCACCATCTGACTCAAGATCTATTTAAATCCGTTAGTTATCTTCATATTCAATATCTAATTGTCTCTGCAAAGAGACTTTCTGTACAACTAGTCAATTAACTAGTGGGTAAATGCACAAAGTTGGATCCATGAAACGTGAAAGATTTTTCCTTAGCCGAAAAAAAGAAATTGGCTAAGCAAAAAATGAGATCTCGATTTTTAAGAACAGGATCCCATTTCAGTTTGACATCCCGAGCTTGAATAACAAACGGGATCCCACTTTTTGAAAAACGGGATCCCATTTGCTAGAGGGCCTCGAACTGATGGAGAGGAAACGGGATCCCGATTTGTAAAAAATGAGATCCCGATTTGTAAAAATCGAGATCCCATTTTTTACGAATCAGGATCTCGTTTAGCAACACTTTTTTTTTTTGAAATGAAGAAATCTTCATTTTTACCTGCGTAGACGAGATCCCGATTTCAGAGTAACAACGCCCTCCAAAAGACCTCCCATGTACCGTACTCTCCCCCATTTTTTTCATTTTTTCATTACAATTTTCTCATTTTTACATTTTAAGCATTTTATTTCATGTTATTGTAGAAATGAGAAATTGTACAAATAGATTAAAAAAAATATGCCAAATTGTGAAGATTTTCAATAGAAACAAAAAAATCAAACTTTAATTATATTGTAGAAACAAAATTTAACTTTTGAAACTTGAATTGTTTGATGAAACAAAACAAAATTGAACTTGAAAACCCTAATTGAAACGAAACAAAAAAATTACATTTCAAAACCCTTGAAATTGAAATAAATTGAAAATTTGCATTTAGAAACCCTAATCAAGTTTTTTGAAATCTCAAATTCAAATCAAAGCAAAAAAAAAAGAATTTCAAAACTCTAATTTGAGTTGAAACTAAAAAATTGTATTAAAAACCCTAATTGCTTAGAAATTGAAACCCTAATTGAATTGAAACAAAAAAAATTGCTAAAACCCTAAATTGAAATCGAGAACAAATCATTTTGGTTTTGAAAACCCTAATATTTGAGCTGAAGAAAATTCTTTTGCATTGCTTAAATGTTTTAAATTTGAGTTGCATTTTATGGATAAAATGATATGTTAAATTTAGTTTCAATGTTAAATTATAATTAGATTAGAAAAACTTTCCATTTTTTGTCAAATGAGTACAGTATTGTTGTATGAAGTTTCATTTAGAACTATCTTTTATATGAATTTTGATAGTTAATTATAGGTCAAATAGTCAATCGTATTAAAAAGATGAAATAAAAATAAAACAAAAATAAAAACACACTCTAAATTCAAAACCTTAAGTGAGGATTAAATTCAAAATCTAGCTTCATCTAGGGATATAGGGTTCTTGAATTGAAGTTGAACTACTTAAGAATAAATGTGGTATTTTGATGAAATGTAAATTAAATTAAGGATGGTAAATAAATCAACTCTCTTTAAAAAATATAGATGTCTATTCTATTAGAGAAAAAATGAGGATTTTGAACATTTAATTATTAGAAATTAAGATTTAAGTTATAATCTATTTTGAATAAAAATGTAGTTTTTAAATATATTTTTGAGAAAAATAATGGTAAGAAATATATAAATTAATTTAAAGAATAGAGTTTAGGGCATATGCATAGTATTGATTTTTTGTGAAACTATTTAATGAGAGGGTTACTTGACACATAGAAATTAGTTCTATTAGAAATGAAGATTTAAGTTATTAAGTACTGACATTTAAAAACACCTAGGGGTGAGTGTTGGATCTCAATTGTCATGTTCTCATAGATTAACCCTCATTATAAGATCAAGTTCATGATTATGGGAATGATTTAGGAGAATAGTATTCAAACTTGGAAATGGTGATGCATAATTAGATTAAATTTAGGTCCTCCTATTGAAGTGTTCCTAGCATAGTGCTTTCAAAAATTTAAATGATTTGTGAATAATGATCAAGTGTAATTAAATGATAAAATAAAGACAATTGAATGCCTTTGAATACTAAGCAAGTTTATTTGGCTCATAATGTATTATTAAAAATGTAAGGGATGGAAAATTTTAATGATTAAATCCATGGTTTAGGATTTACCATATATATGTACTTAGAGGATTCGTCTAGGATTTAAATTTTTGCACTAGTTACCTAGACACTAAATAATCTAAATATTTTTGTTTTCTAAGTTCTTTTAGGTTCTTTTAATTACAAAAAATCTAAAATAATATAATTTCAATTCAATATTAATTAATTTTATATTATACATTTTATATCATAAAATTATTTTAAGTGAGTTTAATATTAATGAAAAAAATATTAAATTAAATAATCTTATATCCAATTAAAAAAAATCCAGTTAAAATATACATCAAACTCAATATTAATCACACACAATTATTTTTTTCTATTACGGAAATAGTCAATCTATTCATAAAATAGGTAGTAACTTGCAAGTCTATTATTCCAAGGGCCACCCAAACTTCACACTAAGTTTTCTAAGCCCTAAGCCCTAAAATATAAAATCTAAACCCTCAACACTAAAGTATCCATTTTGTCTTAGGACATTATAATCAAAATTGGTTGCCTTAGGCAACTCCACCAAATTTGATTCCCTTAAGCCATGTCATTTTGTCATAGAACATTACTACAAATATCCCCTTAATCCAAATTTGAATCCCTTAATCCATGTCATTTTTTCGTAGAACCTTACTACAAAGATCCCCTTAAGCCATCATATTACCGTAAACCCTAAACTCTAAACTCTAAACTCTAAACCCTAAACAGGCTAAAGACATCATTTTTTCACCAAATTTTATTCACTTGAGCCATGTCATTTTGTCATAGGACCTCACTAGACATAGATCTCCTTAAGCCATCCTATCAACCTAAATCGTAAACCGATTTCTTAAGGGGTCCTAATATGTCATTTCTTAATGGGATCAAAGAAGTTCTTAAAATTTGGTGAAGTTACCCAAGGCAACCAAATTTAATAGTAACAAGATTGTGCAAACTTATAATATGAATGATATTTCATGATCTAGGTTGGTCAGTTAAAACAAGACCTATGTCAATGAACTGTTCCACAATAAAATTTTCTTTACTAAATCATTCATTTTTTCTTAGAACCTTAAAATAAAATTTGGTTGCCTTAGGCAACTCCACCAAATTTGATTCCCTTAAACCATGTCATTTTTTCGTAGAACCTTACTACAAAGATCCCCTTAAGCCATCGTATTACCATAAACCCTAAACTCAAAACTCTAAACCCTAAACAGGCTAAAGGCATCATTTTTTCACCAAATTTTATTCACTTGAGACATGTCATTTTGTCCTAGGAACTCACTAGACATAGATCTCCTTAAGCCATCCTATCACCCTAAATCATAAATCGATGTCTTAAGGGGTCCTAATATGACATTTCTTAATGGGATCAAAGAAGTTCTTAAAATATGGTGAATTTTCCCAAGGCAACCAAATTTAACAATAACAAGAGTTTGCAAGATTATAATATGAATGATATTTAATGATATAGGTTGGCCAGTTGAAACAAGACCTATCTCAATCAATTGTTCCACAAGAAAATCTTCTTCACTAAATCATTCATTTGTCTTAGGACCTTAAAATAAAATTTGGTTGCCTTAGGAAATTCAACCAAATTTGATTCCCTTAAGCCATGCCATTTTGTCGTAGAACCTTACTATAAAGATCCCCTTAAGCCATCGTATTATCGTAAACCCTAAACTCTAAACTCTAAACCCTAAATAGGCTAAATACATCATTTTTTCCTAGGCCCTTAATGAAATTTGGTTGCCTTGGGAAACGTCACCAAATTTTATTCACTTGAGCCATGTAATTTTGTCCTAGGACCTCACTAGACATAGATCTCCTTAAGCCAATTTATCACCCTAAATCGTAAATCGATGGCTTAAGGGGATCTATGTTAAACTTTAATTCGTAAACCCTATAACATTTATAAGTTGTCTTATATTAATAGTTAATTGTATTTTCATTCAAGTAACATTCCTTAGACATAAATGAGGCTTACTTATTTTATCATATGTATTCAATTAGGCCATTTATATTGAATTTTTTAAGGGTATAAATCCTAAACATGTATCTTACATTTTGAAATTACAAATCTAATGCAGGTTCACTCATATCTTCTAGAGATCACATGGATCGATCAAATAATATTCGCAATCCACCTCCATGCCATCCATCTTCACCACCTTCACCTCCACCTCCACCCACTCCAACTCATAACCCCCCACCTCCACCATCTAAAATCGATGGTGCTCATTTGCAAGCATGAATCAATTCCAATGTTAGAACCATCCAAGATCAAATCAACATTATTGAAAATGAAGAATTTGTCACACCACCTGTGAGGATGATTTCATCTAGGATGCAAACCATTGTTGATGTTGTCAGGGCTATGGATGGGATATTAGATGAGCATTAACAATGGCTAGAGGAGAGGAGAACTTATGATTCTAAAAAGGAAAACACAAATAAATGAAGAGATGCAATAGAGAGCCACAATAGTTTTTAAATTAAGACAATGATCCTAGAAATAGTTATGAATTTATGAATTTTGTGAATGATGGATATTTTGTGTGACGTGAATTTATGATTTTGGTTCTAGATGGATATTTTTAGTGACTAGAATTTATGAATTTGGTGGAATTTATGAACTTATAATGAGGAATTTACAATAGTATATATTTTATGACTATCTAGTCTGATCATGATGGAAAATTGTAATATAATGAACTTTTTGTGAATGTTTCAAGTTTATTGTTTGGGTAAGTGCACAAAGAGGGTTCCCAAAAAGGGGACTTAAGTAGACAATTTTTTTCTGAAATCGGGAAAAATTGACCTTAGATGTGAAATTGAGAATAGTTACATGCAAAATTTTGAGATGGAACAAAAACAAGGATTGAAGTGCTCTGAGTCTACTTTCTAAACTACTAATTTATTTTTAAAATGGTCAATATTAAGGGGTTCAAAAGAGGGACGTACACAAATTGGTGTTTTTTTTGTCAGAAAAACATAACATAAAACCTCTTTTATGACCCTCGTACGGTGAACTTTTTTTTAGTATTTTTAAAATCGCAACGGTCAAAACTTAGCTAATAGTATGTAGTTGATGCATGATTTTTCTAATAATTTTTTAATGAATATTTGATATTTTACTAATTTTTGAAGTGGAAATTTCCTGAAAAATAGAATTTTGGCCGTGCTACCCCTACAAAAATTGGAAACTAATTGATTTATTTTATTTTATTTTAAAAAAAATTCTAGAATGGATTCTAGTTTATAAAAATGTAATTTATTTGAAAATTCGATGAACGGTTAATTTATAATGAAAAATACCAAACACTTCTTTTTGGCAAAAAAAAGACATACAAATAAAATAAATTATGGATGAAAGGCTTAACATTTTCAGAAAGTGAAAAAAATTACATCGTTGGATAGCTAAGAGAGAACCCAACATTACCCATGTGTTTGAATTTTTTGATATTGAACCACATGCAATCCTAACGATGAGCATGAACTCGATTATGTGAAATATGGTAGATTTTTTAAAAACATGTCTCTTGTCATTGGGAATGCCTTCCAAGCCTTTGGGTTGGTATTCCAAGGCAAATACCAAGCCTAAGGCTTGAGAATTCCCAAAGCAAGATATAATGTGAGCGCTCTATAATGCGCTCGTGTTATATTTTAGTTTTGACATTGTTTTTGCTTCTGCAGGAAACATGTCAACTAAGACATAAAGTGAGCGCATTATAACGTGCTCATGTTATGTCCTTTATTTTAAATACCAATATATTGAATATATGATATATTTTTATGTTTGTATGTACATGTATGCTTGTATGTATGTGCGTATTCCTGTATGTATCAATGCATATATATTGTATGTATGTATGTAAGATCGTATCTACACATGTATGTATGTATTTACGTATGTGTTTACGTATGTATTTAAAGGGAGAGTTAATTTAGAGAGATGGAGAGGGGGTGGAAGTGAGATTTTAAGAGAGAGGGAGTGGGAGAGAAGGGGTTGGAGTGAGAGGGACTTAGTTAGGTAGGGTGGGAGGGATAGAGGGAGGGAGAGAGAGAGGGGGGGTGTGAGAGAGAATTGAGAGAGATGGAGAGAAAAATAGAGTTATATAGGTAGGGTGCCAAAGGGAGAGACAGGTAGTGAGAGGGACTGTGAAAGAGAGGAAGTGTGAGAGAGAGAGGGAGTGGGAGAGAGAGGCAGTGAGAGTGAGAGACCTGAGAGAGGGAGAGGGTGTGGAAGGGAGTGACCTAATAGAGGTAGAGAAAGAGAGGGCTGGATTGAGATGGACTAATATAGGTAGGGTGGAAGGGATATATAGAGAGAGGGGAGAGAGACAGAGAGAGAGTTACTTAGGTAGGTTTCCAGAGGGAGACACCTGAGAGAGAAGGGAGGTGGGAGGGAGAGACATGAGAGAGAGGGAGAGAGAGGGAGTGGGAGAGAGTGGGATATAGTGGGAGGGAGTGAGAGAGGGTGGTAGGGATTGATTGAAAGAGAGGTACGTAGAAAGAGGGAGACAATAGATAGAGACAATTAGAGAGGGTAGGAGGGAGGGAGGGAGAGGTGATAAGTATAGATAAAGAGAAATTGATAGGATTTGAGGGTATAGGGTTGAGAGATTAGGGTGGAGGAACTATAGGGTTGATGGTTTCTAGGGTATTAGGGTTTAAGGTTTGAGGGTTGAGCAAATAGGGTTGATGGTAGGGGGTATTTGGTTGAGGGTATAGGGTAGAAGGTTTAAGGGTTTAGGGTTAAGGGTTTAGGGTTAAGGTTTTACTTGGTTGAGGGTAGAGGGTTTCTGGTATAGGTTTGAGGGTATATGGTTGAAGGATTAGGTTCAAGGTCCAATGTAAGGGGTAGAGGGTTTAGGGTTTAGGGTTTAAGGATTGAGGGTTGAGGGATTAAGGGTTGAGGGTTGAGAATTGAGGGTTGAGGGTCTAATGTATAGGGTAGAGGCTAGAGGCTAGAGGGTTTAAGGGTTGAGGGTTGAAGATTGAGGGTTGAGGGTATACGTTCACGGGATTAGGGTTGAGGGTCCAATATATAGGGTAGAGGCTATAAGGGTTGAGAGATTAAGGGTTGAGGGTTTAGGGATTAGGGTAGAGAGTTTTCTTGGATTTAATGATCTAAGGGTTGACGGATTAGGGTAGATGGATTAGGGGATTAGGTTAGAGAGTATTGGGTTGAGGGTTGAGGGTTGAGGGTAGAGGGTAGAGGGTTTTAGAGTTTAGGGTTTAAGGGTTGAGGGTTGAGGGTCAAGGGTTTAGGGTTGAGTGTTTAAGGGTTGAGGGTTTAAGGGTCAAGAGGGTTGAGGGATTAGTGTAAGATTTTACTAAGTACATTTAAGGGTTGTGGGTTTAGGTTTGAGGGTAGAGGGTAGAGGATTGATGGTAGAGGGAAGAGAGTAGAGGGCTTACGGGTTAGGGTTTAAGGGTCTAGGGTTTAAGGTTAAGGGATTAAGATGTTATAGAGTAGAGGGTATAGGGGTTGAGAGATTAGGGTTTAAGGGTTGAGGGTTAAGGGATCAGGGTTAAGGGTTTACTTGGTTGAGGGTAGAGGGTTTAGGGTATATGTTTGAGGGTATATGGTTGAAGGATTAGGTTTAGGGTCCAATGTAAGGGGTAGAGGGTTTAGGGTTTAAGGATTGAGGGTTGAGGGTCGAGAATTGAGGGTTGAGGGTATAGGGTATAGGGTATAGGTTATATGGTATATGGTATAGGGTATATGGTTGAGGGTTTAAGGGTCAAGAGGTTTGAGGGATTAGGGTAGAGAGTTCACTAAGTAGGTTTAAGGGTTGGGGGATTAGGGTTGAGAGTAGAGGCTAGAGGATTGATGGTAGAGGGTAGAGGGTTTACAGGTTAAGGTTTAAGGGTTTAGGGTTTAGGGTTGAGGGATTAAGATGTTATAGAGTAGAGGGTATAGGGGTTGAGGGATTATGGTTTAAGGGTTGAGGGTTGAGGGTTGAGGGATTAAGAGGGTATATGGGTTGAGGGATTAGGGTTTAAGGGTTGAGGGTTGAGGGATAAGGGTTGAGGGATAAGGGTTGAGGGTTGAGGAATTAAGAGGGTATAGGGGTTGAGGGATTAGGGTTTAAAGTTTGAAGGTTGATGGTTGAGGGATTAGGGTAGAGATTTTACTAAGTGGGTTTAAGGGTTGGGGGATCAGGGTTGAGCATAGAGGTTAGAGGATTTATAGTAGAGGGTAGAGGGTTTACGAGTTATGGTTTAAGGGTTTAGGGTTTAGGGTTTAGGGTTGAGGGATTAAGAGGTTATAGAGTAGAGGGTATAGGGGTTGAGAGATTAGGGTTTAAGGGTTGAGGGTTGAGGGTTGAGGTTTGCTGGATTAAGAGGGTATAGGGGTTGAGGGATTAGGGTTGAAGGTTTGAGGGTTGAGGGATACAGGTTGAGGGTTGAGGAATTAAGACTGTATAGGGGTTGCGAGATTAGGGTTTAAAGGTTGAAGGTTGAGGGTTGAGGGATTAAGGGTCAAGAGGGTTGAGGGATTAGGGTAGAGATTTTACTAAGTGGGTTTAAGGGTTGGGGGATTAGGGTTGAGGGTAGAGGTTAGAGGATTGATGGTAGAGGGTAGATGGTTTATGGGTTAGGGTTTAAGGGTTTAGGTTTTAGGGTTGACGGATTAAGACATTATAGAGTAGAGGATATAGGGGTTGAGAGATTAGGGTTTAAAGGTTGAGGGTTGAGGGTTGAGGGAATAAGAGGGTATAGGGGTTGAGGGATTAGGGTTGAAGGGTTGAGGGTTGAAGGGTTGAGGGTTGAGGGATAAGGGTTAAGGAATTAAGAGGGTATAGGGGTTGTGGGATTAGGGTTTAAAGGTTGAAGGTTGAGAGTTGAGGGACTAAGGGTAAAGAGGGTTGAGGGATTAGGGTAGATCTTTTACTAAGTGGTTTTAAGGGTTGGGAGATTAGGTTTGAGGGTAGAGGGTATATGGGTTAGGGTATAAGGGTTTAGGGTTTAGGGTTGAGAAATGAAGAGGTTATCGAGTAGAGGGTATAGGGGTTGAGATATTAGGGTTTAAGGGTTGAGGTTTGAGGGTTGAGGGATTAAGAAGGTATAGGGTTTGAGGGATTATGGTTGAAGGATTGAGGGTTGAGGGATAAGGGTTGAGGGTTGAGGAATTAAGAGGGTATAAGGGTTCTGGGATTAGGGTTTAAAGTTTGAAGTTGAGGGTTGAAGGATTAAGGGTCAAGAGGGTTGATGGATTATGGTAGAGATTTTACTAAGTGGGTTTAAGGGTTGGGGGATTAGGATTGAGGGTAGAGGGTTTACGGGTTAGGTTTTAATGGTTTAGGGTTGAGGGACTAAGAGTTTATAGAGTAGAGGGTATAGGGATTGAGATATTAGGTTTTAAGGGTTGAGGGTTGAGGGTTGAGGGATTAAGAGGGTATAGTGATTGAGGGATTAGGGTTGAAGGGTTGAGGGTTGAGGAATTAAGAGGGTATAGGGGTTGCAGGATTAGGGTTTAAAGGTTGAAGGTTGAGGGTTGAGGGATTAAGGGTCAAGAGGGGTGAGGGATTAGGGTAGAGAGTTTACTAAGTGGGTATAAGGTTTGGGGGATTAGTGTTGAGCATAGAGGGTAGAGGAATTATGGTAGACGATTTATGTGTTAGGTTTTAAGGATTTAGGGTTTAGGTTTGAGGGATTAAGAGGTTTTAGAGTAGAGGGTATAGGGGTTGAGATATTAGGGTTTTAATGGTTGAGGGTTGAGGGTTGAGGGATTAAGAGGGTATAGGGGTTGAGGGATTAGGTTTTAAGTGTTGAGGTTTGAGGGTTGAGGGATTAAGAGGGTATAGGGGTTGAGGGATTCAGGTTTAAGGGTTGAGGGTTAAGGGTTTAGGGCTAAGTGTTTACTTGGTTGAGGGTAGAGAGTTTAGGGTATAGGTTTTAGGGTATATGGTTGAAGGATTAGGTTCAAGGTCCAATGTAAGGGGTAGTGGGTATAGGGGTCGAGGGTTTAAGGTTTAAGGATTGAAGGTTCAAAGTTGAGGGATTGGGGTAGAGAGTCTACTAAGTGGGTTTAAGGGTTGGGGGATTAGGGTTGAGGGTAGGGGTAGAGGATTGATGGTAGAGGGTAGAGGGTTTACAGGTTTGGGTTTAAGGGTTTAGAGTTTAGGGTGAGGGATTAAGAGGTTATAGAGTAGAGGGTATATGGGTTGGGGGATTATGTTTTGAAGGTTGAAGTTTGAGGGTTGAGGGATTAAGAGGTTATAGGGGTTGAGGGATTAGGGTTTAGGGTAGAGAGTATTGGGTTGAGGGTAGAGGGTAGAGGGTTTTAGAGTTTAGGGTTTAAGGGTTTAAGGATTGAGTTTAACCCTCTACCCTCTATCTCTCTTAGTCCATCTCTCCCTCCCTCTATATCTCCATCTCTCCCACTATTTATTTCTCTCACTCTCCCTCCCTCCGTCCCTCCCTCTCTCTCTTTCTCTCCCACTATCTCTTTATCTCCCACTCTCCCTCTCCCTCTTTCTCTCTCACTCTCTCTTTCTCTCCCACTCTTCCTCTCACCCTCTCCCTCCCTCACTCTCCCTCCATCCCTCCCTCCCTCCCTCTCTCTCCCTCCTTCTATCCCACTCTCTCTTTCTCTCCTGCTCCCTCTCCCTCCTCCCTCTCCCTCTCTCCCCTCTCTCCCTCCTATCTATCTTCATATCTCCCACTATCTCTTTCCTAACCCTCCTGCCTCCTCCCTCCTCCTCCCAAAATCCTCTTTGTCCCTGTCCTCTCCTATATATCTTTCTCCTCCTCCTCCCCTCTCCTCCTCCTCCCTCTGTGCCCTCTATCTCTCCCTCCTCTCTCTCTTTCTCTCCGCTCTCTCTTTCCTACCCTCTTCCTCTCCCTCTCCTCCCTCTCCCTCTTTTCCTGCCATCTCTCCCTCCCCTCCTCCCTCCCTCTCTCCCTCTTTCTCTCCCACTCTTCCTCTCTCCCTATCCCTCCCTCCCTCACTCTCTTTCTCTCCCACTCTCCCTCTCCCTCTTTCTCTCCCACTCTCCCCCTCTCTTCCTCCCAATCTATCTCCATCTCTCCCACTATCTCTCTCTAACCCTCTCCATCCCCCTCTCCCACTTCCTCCTCCCTCTCCCTCCCTCTCCCTCCCTCTCTTTCCCTCTTAGACAAAGAGGGATAAAATAAATATATTAAGAAAACCATATTTCATATAATGCATGCACCTTTTGAAGAAGTAGAGATGCTACCATTTTAGGAAGAAATAACACGTTCATGTTATAACGCGAGAACATTTTGTATTCCACTAAAAATGGTGAAAAAACTGAATATACCCATGATGTCAAGGCCCACTATCTGCATATTCTCTTGGTTATGCGCATGCTCCGAAAAAAAGTAGCCTTTTGATGATGTTGTGAAGTGTGAAAGAATGTTTTTCACATTCCATAGCCTTTTCCATGATCTTTCTACCACCTTTGCATGAAATTGAAGTTTGAATTCCATTGAAAACTGATATACAATTCAAGTTTGGAGGGGAACAAAATTTTGAATAAGTCAAATTGTTGTCGAGTTTGAAGAAAGAAGAAGCTAATCTTACATAATTGGGTTGAACTCCTCCATTTGAAAGTCTGGATTTTTAGGTATGTGAAGGGTATGTACAGGATCATGATGGGCCAAAAGGTGGCAATATCTAAGTGATATGATGGCCCATGTGGTTGATGATTTTTTTTTAACCCAAAATTGATGAAACGAAAAGGGTTTTTAAAGCAGTTTCATAAATTTCCACCAATATAAATTATGCTTTACTTTGAATTTAATAAATAATTATTATTCATTTTCTATTTGAATTCGGACTAAATTCCTGATTGATAGGCTGATTGAAAAAAATATATAGCTTTCAAACGGTATCACATTTTTTGAATCTAAAACATGTGTCACATTCTATGCTTCACATACTATAGGATTAAGAAAATAAGAATTGAATTTCATGGAGTTTTGACCAAGTTAAGGTGGCCAGACATACAAGTTTTTTATATTTTTAAAAAGCTGTAAAAACAAATCATAATTAATTATTTACTTGGAAAATAATTACAAAAAAATATGCATCACATCGGGACATGATTCCCCTACTTATATCTAAAATATTATAAAAAAATATTATCATTTTATTGTGGTTAGGGTGGTCAGATAGACACATCTTTTTTTTTCCCTGAAATTTAAGTACTACTACATTAAAATTTCAAATTTTCACTGAATAGATTTTTGTTTTTTTAAGTAAACCTAGTAGTTTAGAAACTACATTCAATTTTCTATAGATTCTATTCTTACATATTTTTGAAATAATATAGATAACTTATTCAAATTTTTATGTCAAGTTGCCTAACTCTGATTTTTTGAATTTTATTGCCACTTAAGGGCCTATTTTTTCCATGATGATCCTGCACATAGCCTGAAGTTTTTACACATTTTCTTTCATTCTATTATGGCTTGCTTTCAATTTTGTTTGTCATTATAACCTTATGTTGTCAATGCACATTTTAAACCTCCTAATGATTCCCATACATGGAAAATTTCTCAATGACCCTCTTATGACATGGAGATACCCAAAATTGAATCAAATTTCAAAATGGAAGCATAGATTGTCAAGGTGTTCGTACACCACAAACTTATCAAACACTCAAAAAGCAATTAAACTCATTATGATTGTAACTTACATGAAATTTATCTTATTTCCCTTCAAATTCAACTCCCCTAATGTATCTAACTATTTTTGTAACTTCTTAACTAACTTATCTCTTCACAAATTTTCCAAAAAATGCATTTTTTTGCAAATTTCCATGCTTCCATTTTGAGCCTATCTTGCAATCATGGCATGCCACATTACCGCTTTTCTTTAAGGTATTCTGGATTGAAAAAAATCATGTCACTTTTGTCTATGCTAGGCTAAATTTTGTACAGGTTGATTGTAAGTATTATTTAAATGAAGCCTTGAATGACATATTTTTCAATTAACTTGAATGGATACATTTTTTAGGAAATAATATTCATCTCATTACCATGGTATAGATAAAATTATCTGCCATACCGAAGAAAATTACAAAGAGGAAACTAATAGATGAAGAGAATGAAACCTTCAAAGAAAATGAGAGAGTTCGGGTGGTGGAATATCGTGAAAAGAAGAAATTTGAAAAAATTGACAAAAAACAAGCCAACTGAAGAGGAACCTCAACCGTCAAAAAAAGAACGAGGATTGGAAGCACAAAGGGAACGAATTCGAAAACATCATCGTAAGATAGATTCAGATACCATGGTTGGAAACACACCCTCTACGACAAGTGAATATGAAGGGACACCATTAAGCACTAGTGAATATGGAGGGACACCATCTAGCACAAGTGAATATGGATGAACACCATCTAGTGCAAGTGAATATGGAGGGACACCATCTACCTCAAGTGAATATTTTTGGACACCATCCAACAAATCTCAAGTTGAGAGTACATCATCACTCAGATTTGATGAAGAAGGTATGCCATCATCCCCATGTGAATCTCAAGGTATGTCTTCTTCTCCACCCTTGATCAAAGGTACATAATCTATCCCACCTCAATTAAATATTGATGAAATTCCTAATGTTGAGATGTATGTACCTAGGAGAAAACCACCTAGAATTTTGCATAGAAAGCCAAAGTATTTGATTAATATTGATGATGAGATTTTGCAGTGCACATGGAAGGTAAGATTTCAACACGCACTTGTAGAGGATATGCTGAGAATATTTGGGAATGATTCTTTGAAAGACTAAATGAGACTGCAAGATGTCGACTATTTGTTGAAATGATGCAGTGTGTAAAGTATAGGAACATCATGAAGACTCTTGGGTTGAGAACATTGAATGCATTGAGTGAAGATGCTATTGTGAAAAATCTAATGGATGCTTATGAGAGTATGGGTAAGCCCTCACGCTCAAAGGATAGTAATTTTGGCTCAAAGGATAGTAATTTCACCCGACGTGTCATTACATCAATTTTGGTAAGCTATCAAAACAAAGAGAGCTCGTCTCATTAAAAAGATGAGTGACCACACAGGAATTAGTAGAATTTTTTTATCAAGAGCCATTTAGAGGTGGCAAAGAATTGAGGGAAATGATTCAAATGAATTATGGGCGTTCTCGAGGAGACTGTCATGAAAAGATAAAGAAGTTGTCGAAGCCTTGAGAACACTAATTGAATAGTATTTGAAGAATAACACAAGGCCATCTCTGAATCAAAGGGATGTGGTAAGAAGGAGAATTAGAAGTTAGAATCATGAGCCACATCCAAAAACATTTCTGAATATGAATCAAACCCAATTTTTTCAAAAATTTGAAGATAATTATCTTCAAATTAGTATTTCTCATAGATTTTTTGAAATGCTTAAACCTTTTTATGTCAAGATAAATCACAAACACACTACTTGTTGTTGTAGACTACATATTGAATTTTCTAACCATTATGATGTTTATCATTCTATATTTGTAGACTTGCATACTAACGATGTTTTGCAGGATTGTGGCATAGAAGCCCCACCAAAATATTCAAGAGAGTTCTTATCAAAAAAATAATGTGAAATAGAGGATGGCCAAATATTCTTCAAGACAACATGCTTGGATGGTTCATACGAGCGTTGCAGTGGCTTCAAGCATATGCTAGTATGTCAACATATGAAAATCACATATGAGGTGGGATAAAAACTAGTAGAGTTCGGGAAGTATAAAAAAGTGGCATATGCTAAAAAAGATGGGTCTCAAGCAAAAAGGTGTGATTTGGTTATTGAGAAGATTCCAGTGTACCACTTTATGTCCATGTTTCATGACAATATACTATCTAAGTATGCAATGCATACCCATAGAGCCCAATGGTTGGACACACAATTCAAGCTATGCAAGGACACCTTTCTAGTTGGAAGCATAGTATCAGTGGTTGAATTTAGGGAGAACTACACTTTACAACCATAACATGTGGTGTAGTCATAGTATTACAACTCCACACAGGTTTTGATATTTGTGCACATAGCATTCATTCATGCATCTGATAGTATAAATTACCAAAGGAAGGTATTGAGGGAGTATCACTTTTACATTAGTGATGATCGCACACATTCTCCAGAGTTCATGCAAGGTTTCTTCCAAATTTTATACAATGGTTTGGCTCAGAGGGGCATAAAATACAACCAACATATAATATGGTTTGATAACTATGCAACATAGTTCGAGAACTCACGCATGTTCTACTGGTTGTGCAGAATGCATGTAATTGCAGGTGTTCAACATATGTGGAACTTTTGTGAGGTTGGACAAGGAAAGGGGGAGCATGATGGTGTAGGAGCATGCATGAAAAGAGCATTATCACAAGAAGAGTTAAAGTATAAACACAGTGCAAAGTTGATGGATGCAAAATCAATCGTCGAGTGGTGTAATGCTTTGATGGGTCCAGGTAATGAAGGAATGTCTTTAGTTCATAGATTTTTTTGGTTGATGGATGATACTAACATTGGACCATATGAGGACTATTGTACATTAATAAGATCGAGTGAGGTACACTCTTTCCTTAGCTCAAATGTAGGTTCATGGAGTATCGATACATGAATATGATATGCTTTTGTTCTTCATGTACAATGCAAGCCTGGAATGATTTTGTGTCAGTGGAGTGGGTTGACATATGGTTGACAAGTTATCTTAGCCCACTTCACACATATTTCCCTCTAAGGGCATTGGAACTGACATAGATGGAATCACTAGTTGAATTTGACCACATATCAGATCTAGTTCAACCACGTGATATATCTACTTGCTTAGTTGTTGAAATTCCATATCGTTATCTTACTTTGTACTATATTCGTAATATTGACCAACTTCAAGATATTTTTTGCACATATCAATGTAGGGCATGTTTATGCAGTTATTGCTGATGAAGACAATGAAGAGCGAACAAACTATTACTTGTGTCATTGTGTTGAGGCCAAAAAGAAATTGGAGACCTTAGTTATAGATGGAGAAAACATCGAATACCCTAAAGGCTCAGTTGTGGTTACTTGAACATGGCTTAGAAGGTACCCACATGCGAGTGTTAAACATTGGGTATTTCAGGACTTTTGACACACATCATAAGATTCTTCATTACTCAAACCTTGTTGTGGCATGCAATGTTTTTTTGACCAAATATGGGGGTATAAATTTGAAGAAGAACTTGTGGAAGGTTCGTGAGTCTGACCATGAGGCAATACTTGACACAATAAAGAGTAGAGCAGACTCGGATTGTTTGTTGGATTAATTTGTAAGTATATGCACATTGGTTCTTATTAATTTATACTTGTATGCACATTATTTTTTTTGATGCCAATTTTATCATCTTCTTTTAATTTGCGTATTTGTAAGTAACATACTAAATAGTGACTAGTGTCCCCTTGCAAAAAATGCAGATATATGATCCATCCAAGAGAATGTTAGCCAGAAAAGCAATGCAACATCCTTATTTTCATGATCTTGATAAATCTCAATCATAATTTTAAGCCATTAGAAAAGTGTGTGCAAATTTTGGTGAGGGACTTTCAAGTTATTCATTTTAAGTTAACCTTATCATGATCAGCTATGATGTAGACATTATAAGAGCATCTGAAATTTCAACTTACTCTATTCATGAGGGGTGTTGTGTGCAATAGGTATGTTGGAATTCCTAGTGAAGATGTATGACTAGGAGTGACTAAGTTGTGAGACCTGCATGTCTATCTGTAAGTGCCTTCCATCTATTTTTATTTAATATCCATTTTGGATGCTCTTTCTTTTTCTCTTTTACTTTGCGTTTTTGTAAGTAAACTACTAATAATTGATTGATCTCTCATTCAAGAAAATGCTAATTTATGAGCCATCAAAAAGAATCTCAGAAAAAGAGCAATGCACAATCCTTATTTTGATGATCTTGATAAATCTCACTTTTGATTTCAAGCCATTATAAAAGAGAATGTGAAGCTTAGTGAGGGAATATGAAGTTACTCAATTGAATTTAACCTCATAATGAGCACATATGATGTATAAATTTAAAGAGAATCTCGAATGTATGAGTGACATTGTAAAAGATATGTGAGAATGAAGTACCTAAGGCATTGTAATGAGATTTACTTACATAATGAGATTTACTCAAATATTGTAATTTTGGAGTTCATGTTTGGTGCAGTAGCACCTTGTTTTGTAAATGCCTTCAATAGGAAAATTTGCAAAATTTGAATTTTGAAATGTAAACAATGTGAAAAGGGTAATGTATTCAAAGTCTCAAAGAGGTCATTAGGTGATTAGAGAAGTGATATAGAGCATGTAAGGTCAAATTAGTATGTTTTAGGTGTGTGTGTTTATTTGTGCAAGGGAATTGAAGAAACAAAGGAACATACCTTTAAACATTCAAGAACCACCTTAACTTGCTGAGGAAGAAATTATCATGTATCCAAACCCTTAGATTCGCAATTTGTCTCAGGAAAAACTCACTCCACCATGCCAAACCAAAACCCTTATTTTATGCTAGTATAAGGAGGGTTTATTGAAAGGAATGGTTCCACCACCTGAAAAATTCTTAAAATAAACTACACAAACTCAAAAGACACTCACTCAACCTCTACACGCAATATTTTATCAAACCCTAGGGTGAAACCTCATTTTTCATGCCCTTTTCCATCAAAATCTACAGGGGTAGCAACACAAACCCCAAAAAAATTATTCCATTTCACTTAGAAATTTATCATCTAATCCAATAGGATCATGTTGGGACCCTCTAGAAAAACCTTCTCACAATTGGCTATCTCGGAGTCATTTTCCCGTGGCAGCGGATTTTCACTTATTGGAAAAAGTGTCAAATTCAAGTTGTGCAAAGTTGCAAAGTGGTGCAACTTTTTCTCTGCAACTCATGTGACCAAACTAACTACTCCAATGGGTCGGAATAGGTATGTTTACACTAGAAATGGTCCTATCTTGCACCGAAACATGCAGAATCGCTCTGAGCTATATTCCATTGGATTGATCCCTTAAGGGTCCAAAGTGCAAAATGGCTGCAAAATTTAGCATGCTATTACTCAGATACTGTGATTCTTAGAAACTTCTCATCTGATCCTATATGATCGCTTTGGGCCCCTCTACAAAAAAATCTCTCGGTTTTGGCTATCTCAAAGTGGTTTTCCCATGGCGGCGAATTTTTACTTGATGGAAAAAGTGTCAAATTCAAGCAATGCAAAGTTGCAAAGTGGTGCAACTTTCGCTCTGCAAATCATGTGACCAAACTAACTACTCCAACACATCTGAATAGGTATATTTATGCTAGGAATGGTTTTTTTTTTTACCGAAACACGCGACATCGCTTCGATCTACATTCCACCAGATCAATCCTTTAAGGGCCTAAAGTGAAAAATGGTTGCAAACTTGAGCATGCTATTAATCAAATACCGTGATGCTTAGAAAATTATTTTCTAATCCTATAGGATTGCATTGGGCCCCTCTACAAAAACCTCTCTCAGTTTTGGCTATCTTGGAGTGGTTTTCTTGTGGCAGTAGATTTTCACTTGATGGAAAAAGCATCAAATGCAAGCAGTTTAGAGTTGCAAAGTGGTGCAAATTTCGCTCTAAAACTTGTGTGACCAAGAAAACTATTTAAAAAAATTTGAATAGGTATATTTACACTAGGCATGGTCCTCTTTCACACTGAAACATGTAGAATCACTTCGAGCTATGTTCCACCGGATCGATCCCTTAAGGGTCCAAAGGGGTAAATGGCTGCAAAATTTATCATGCTATTAATCAGATATCATGACACTTAGAAACTTCTCATCTAATCCTACAGGATTGAGTTGGGCTCCTCTACAAAAACCTCTCTTGGTTTTGGCTATCTCTGAGTTTTTTTCCCATGGCGACGGATTTTCACTTGATGGAAAAAGTGTCAAATTCAAGTTGTGCAAAGTTGTAAAGTGGTGCAAATTTCACTCTACAACTCATGTGACCAAACTCACTGCTCCAACATGTCCGAATAGGTATTTTTACACTAGGCATGGTCCTCTTTCGCACCGAAACACATGGAATCGCTCTGAACTATGTTCCACCGGTTCGATCCCTTAAGGGTCCAAAGTGCAAAATGGCTGCAAGCTTCAACATGCTATTACTCGGATACGATGATGCTTAGAAACTTATCATTTGATCCTACAAGATCGTGTTGGGCCCCTCTACAGAAAATCTCTTGGTTTTGGATATCTCAGAGTGGTTTTTTTGTGGCAGTGATTTTTCACTTGATGGAAAAAGTGTCAAATTCAAGTAGTGCAAAGTTGCAAAGTGGTGCAACTTTCACTCTGCAACTAGTGTGACAAAACTAATTGCTCCAACGCATCTGAATAGGTATGTTTATGCTAGGCATGGTATTTTTTCACATTGAAACACAAGGAATCACTCTGAGCTACGTTCCATCGAATCGATCCCTTAAGGGTCCAAAGTGAAAAATTGTTGCAAACTTTAGCATAGGTATGTTTATGCTAGGCATGGTATTTTTTCACATCGAAACACAAGGAATCACTCTGAGCTACGTTCCAATGAATCGATCCCTTAAGGGTCCAAAGTGAAAAATTGTTGCAAACTTTAGCATTCTATTACTCAGATATCGTTACTCCTAGAAACTTCTCGTCCAATCCTATAGGATTGCTTTGGGACCCTCTACAAAAACCTCTCTTAGTTTTGGCTATCTTGGAGTGGTTTTTCCGTGGCGGCAGATTTTCACTTGATGGAAAAAGCGTCAAATGCAAGCAGTGCAAAGTTGCAAAGTGATGCAAATTTCGCTTTGCAACTCATGTGACCAAGTATACTATTCCAATGCATCTCAATAGGTATGTTTATGCTAGACATGGTCCTCTTTCACACCAAAAAATGTAGAATCACTCCGAGCTATGTTCCACTGGATCAATCCCTTAAGGGTCCAAAGTGCAAACTAGTTTCAAACTTCAATATGCTATTACTTAGATATCGTGACACTTAGAAACTTCTTGTCTAGTCCTACAGTACTGCATTGGGCTCGTCTACAAAAAACTCTCTCGGTTTTGGCTATCTCAGAGTGGTTTTCTCATCGCGGCGAATTTTCACTTGATGGAAAAAGTGTCAAATTCAAGTTGTGCAAAGTTGCAAAGTGGTGCAACTTTCGCTCTACAACTCGTGTGACCAAGAAGATTGTTCCAATGCATCTGAATAGGTATTTTTACGCTAGGCATAGTCCTCTTTCGCATCAAAACACATGGAATTTCTCTGAGCTACGTTCCACCGGATCGATCCCTTAAGGGTCCAAAGTGAAAAATGGATGCAAACTTTAGCATGCTATTACTTAGATACAATGATTCTTAGAAACTTCTTGTCTAATCCTACAAGATCACATTGGGCCCCTCTACAAAAACTTCTCATAGTTTTGGGTATCTTAGAGTGGTTTTCCCGTGGCGATGGATTTTCACTTGATGGGAAAAGTGTAAAATTAAAGTTGTGCAAAGTTGCAAAGTGGTGCAACTTTCATTTTGCAATTTGTGTGACCAAACTAACTGCTCCAACACATTCCAATAGGTAGTTTTATGCTAGGCATGATCCTCTTTCTCACCCAAACATGTGGAATTGATCTGACTTGCGTTCAATGGGCTTGATCCCTTATGATGGCATGCAAAATAATGGAAAAGAGAAACAAACAAATGACGGTTGAGAAGTTTGAGTATTCCACACAAAAAATGTATGATCATTGGTGTAGAGCACCTTGTTCCTCCATTTGATGAAGAAGGTCTTGTTCAGTGGTTTTAGTGATTATATGATGGTGAATAGGTTGGTCAATAGGTGGTTGTGGGTATTTTGAGCATGCTTTGTCTTGAATAAGGTCAATTAAGACCATTAGGTATGTTTTAGGGTGACTTTTGGTTCTAGTGATAAAAAATGTGAAAATTTCAATCTTGCACTAGAAGTTGTCTTTGTAGCCTTTGAAGGAAAATTTGTGAATTTGTATATGGTTGTGAAAGAATGGAGTTTTTTTCAATGTAATATGGCTATTTTTACACCATTTGTGTGGGTTTAGAGGTCATTAGATGTACTCATTAAGTTGGAGGAGTCTAAAGTTCCAAATTTGTAAGTTACTTAAAGCAACAAATTTGAAATGCAATGGTTACTTATTTTGAAAGTTGGTTTTTAGTTAGTTGAGGGTGTGGATAAGTTAGAGAAGGGTGTAAAACACTATGTAAAGCCTTGAGAGGCTCTAATGGAGGTTGTTGATGAACTTTCGCAGAAGATCTAATAATAATTATTCACATTGTTCTCTATTTTTTAGATTTTTGATACAAACTTGTTGATCCCATACTTGGTACGACCTCCAACTTTTAGATAAAGAACATATTGGAATATTTTTATGAATCATTTGATGGAATGCCAATTGTAAATGTGTTTTTTTCTTTTATATAAAGTTGTTTAGCATCAATCAATTAATATTCAAGACAAATCATGAAGGACAACAATGATCAATGCTAGGGCTAACCAATTAATAATTATACATGTGAATAATTCAAGCATATGCATGTCAATAAGGGAAGCATGAGTACTCAAAAAAATGTAATCCTTAAAAAGTATACACACAAATTAATACAAAGTATATGCACGAATACAAGGTATACACATGAAAACACGTAAGCCACAAAGTATACATTCGAATGCACATAAATAACAAAGTATACACGTAAGTTGTAAAGTATACACTTGAAAACATGTAACTCATATCTATTGAACCATCAATTTAGAATGAAAATATGGACATACATCGATAAATGATATTATCATTAACCAAATATCCATGTAGGCATACACCAATATATGTACAAAATAGCCATATAGGCATATAATGTCAAATATGTCCAATAAAAATATGTACAAAAATTCCATGTAGGCATACCACAAAGCGCTCTGGAATCAAAAGTCATTTCTCTCCATGCCCTGGACATAAATTCTTTCCCTTTCCTTTTCGATCGGATGGTGATAGGTCTCTCACTCATTTTTTTTGTGCTCAAGGAGTGCTCTTGTTGCTCCTCCTAGTGTTTAGTTCATGGTGAAGTTTTAACTAGTACAATAAGAAGTAAGGACATGAACATATATAAATTACATTATAAAAAATGATATATTTGACAAAATAATTACTTACCTCCATCTCCTGATCTCTCTCCACAGGGAAAATATTCTCACGTCCATGCTTAGGCATCCTCAAGCCCTGCATAAAACATAAAAAATAGAAATTAAACTATGTGAATCAATAATGGTTTGATTTTTCACTAACTAACATCTATAAAAACAAATGTAAATTGAAATTTACTAATTTTCCTCATACCTCTCTTATCAGAACCATCAAGGATTATATAGTAAATGGTACACCAATATCCATTGCCCTCGTCACATTCGTAGGTGTTTCGGCTTGCATCATCTGAAAATAAAACAACATATTATTCAACGTAATCAACGATGTGAATATAAACTACACACATCTATTAATTACTTGATTCATTAGTTAAAATATTTATTCTATTACCTCTGTGTAGGTTTGAGTAAATCCATTGCCATTGGGAAGTGTTCCATCAAAACCTCCAATATTAGTCTGCTCAACATCCAAAATCACATATTAAATTACCATTTGTAAAACAATGCTATTAACATGCAATAAATTTATAATTGTTTACTAGTCACATACCCCAACGATAGGTGTGTACTACAGAAATAAGTTGGTGGGGGGTTGGTGTATCCAATCTCAACACTGTGACCTTACAATTTTTTTAAAATCATAAAAAAAAATTAGTTAATCTTGCATTTCGAAATCGAAATTTAATAAATTAAACTCAATGATCATGCACTAAATTTTACCTGAATATCAATGCCATATGCCTCATGAAATTTTTTAGCTTCCCTCTCCATCTCCATAGTTGCAGACAGATCCAACATACCAGTCTCCTAAGTGTCGGTGGCGTCATATGAACAAGTAGCCCTACAAGATTGACACACATGTGTTCGACGACCACCACTCAAAGACTACCCTAGATGGCGCAATAGAATAGGGCTAGTATGATGGATGACACTCTAGGTCAAAGTGCTAATCACCTGCAATGTCTCTACATCATCACTTTCCTTCATGACGGAAGGCATAACAACATGCTCATGATGTGGCCTAGCGAGAGCTTGTCTACCTTGCCACATAGGATCTGGCTATGCACCGGGTCTATCCTGAGCTGATCCCCTACCTCTCCCCTAGAAATCCCTCATATAAAAAATAATTTGGGATTTTGTTCAATATGAACTTACTATATAGTTTCCTAAGGAAATATTGTAGGACCTCACAATTCTTGCATGGTGGGTAATCGAAGACCATGTACCACCTATAGTAAAGTTGGTCCCTAATTTGTTGGTGGTGGCACCAATGGATAGGAAACCTCTTCGCATTGAGGTTAATATTTTTATTTGTGCATGGGTTAGTGAATAATGAGCACAAATCACCTTTTGTAATTTTTAAATCCTTTACATCTTTGTATGATAGTTTATTTGCATAATAATCCTTAGTCGCTTGCCTCCTATCTTGCCATCTAGTTATTTGTTTTCTAATTGAATCTACATTTTTTACCATATTTTTCAATAAATTTGCTAGGGTAATTCTTTTTGCTATTGAAGCATTTGGATTACTCAACCTATTGATCAAATCCTCAATTTGCTTTTTTTTTTCTCAATTTCATTCAATAAATTTTGCTGAGTTCCAGGAGGGGGTTGAGTGATTGGTGGAGGAGGTTGTTGTTGTGGTTAATTTTGATCTTGAGGGTTTGCAGGTTGATTTGCATCTCCTAGAAATTAAAACAAATACATATCAAATTCAACCTAAAACTAACTAATTCAAAATAAAAACCACAAAATCCTTACCTCTCACATCTCCTCGTCATCGTGGCGACATCGTTACAAAGAAATAGAAACTGTTGGTGAAATAATTTTTTGAATTGATCCTCCTAGAACGCGTGCACGTAAGTATGGGGGTTTTGGCTACGTTGCAAGAAAAAAATAGTCAAAATAACAATGACTGATTCTCACTTATTTTTTTGGTTTTAACAAGCAATAATGCAAGCACGTTATAACATGCTCACATTATTTGTTTTTAAATTTTTTTTGTAAGGTGTTCATGAAATTGCTACCCATCTCCATGTACCCGCCCATTTACTATGCACATGTATTAAAATTGCACATAGTTCTTAAATTTTGAAATTTTTATGTATGTACATAGTTTACTTTAATGATCTATATGTACATGCAAATTATGCATGGTATTTTTAATTTTAAATGTACATGCACATGTTAAATGTATGTATGTTAAATGAATGGTATTTTTTTTTAAACGTATGTATATAGTTTACTTGATCACGTTCAATCAATGTAGGAGTGTGTTTCAATTTTATATGATCTTAATATATGTATGCACATCATATTTAAACAAATTTGCATGTGTGTTTCAATTTTAACTATTTCTTGTAATTTTTTAAGTTTGTATGTTAATTTAGTATAATTAAATGCAAGTGCACATTTATATCTCATATCATAGATGATTTTAACATTGATGATATCACCAATCCACTTCCACCCCCCCCTCCACCTAATATGCCACCTCCACAACCTGTTGCATCTGATGAGGCTCACTTACGAGAATGCATAAATGATCAGGTTTCATCCATACAAAATCAAATCAATTCTATGTAGAGTGAAGCATTGATTCCACCACATGTTAGACTCTTTGCATCTGCAATGCAAAACCTTATGAATGACATCAAGACCATTGATTTTGATCTAGATAGGCGTAGACGACATAAAGAACAAATAAGACAATTTTATGCTAATGGTCTCTCCTATAAAAAAATATTAGACCTTAAAATAACGAAAGCCCACCTAGCCCCCTACTTTCTCGACCTCATTACTTGACAACCCATTCCTACGAAAAAATATAAAATATCCATGAGGTGGTGCATACTTCCACAAATGAGTGCACATTTTTGGGATCGATGGTATATGGTTTTTGATAGTACCCCACATGCTAATTCGGAGTGCCCATTGTATTTTTTGAGGAAATTTTATGTAGAGTTTTTTATGGGGAAAAATCCCAATTACTTTGATTTTAAATCATTTCAGGGTGTTGATGGTGGCATGCCACAACAAAGGTTAGGGGAAAGGGTTGATCCCCAACACCCTATGCACACACAACCCCTTGTTGTTGCTCCTGGTCCTCCCATTCCTACACCCGTGCATCATCGATCTATGGTCTTGACATTAGGTTCCCTTAGTACACTCGCGCAATACCTTGATCAACATGCTTCTGCAATAGCAAGTGGGGAGCACAGAGATGATGATGATGGAGGAGTGTTTTATGGAGCTAGTTCGAGTACCACTCCAAGAGTGTCGAGGCCCATCCCACATGTATGTACTAGTTTCCATCAAGTATGCTCTTGACCTTTTCAGGCCACACCTAGTTTCGGTCGACGTGGAGATTCTTGTGGTTCATTTGGTCACATCGGTTCATTTGTAGAGTTTCTTACAAGAGGAAAACAACTTGAGGACATTGCTACACAGGTATAAATATGCATCTACACATTCATTTTATAAGAATTTTGATGAATGTATATATCAAATTATTTAGTTTGCAATACATTTTAACAATCAAACTATTTGGTGTATAGATGATAGTAACGACGGGGCAATCATTCATTCCACGAGTACATACATCGACACCAGTCCTAATCGACAACCCTTATGGAGTATTTTGATTTCAAAATTTTAAATTATCAATGAAATGAGTTTTAAATTTATAATTGAATAACATATATGTTTGAAATATTTATGTTGGTTTAGGCGATTCAATCAACTTCCATATTGATTCCACCCGAGGGGTTGTTGAGCACTCCTCCACTATCGGTCGTCGTAGACCAGGGGTAGGTATGTATTTATATTGTAAATTTTTTTACTTACATTAGTATAGTTACAATTATGAATTTTTATTTCACTATATATGAAATGTGCATGTACACTTGTAAATATTATAAGCTTGTATTACATGTCTACATGTATGTCTAGGTTGATACCACAATGAGAATGGGCATCATGCAAACGTTAGATTTTATAGTTACTCGTGAGGCCTTTGATTTTCAGGTTGTTTAAATAAATATCTACACAAAATGTGCAAACTTGAATATATATATATGTATATATATATATATATATATATATACCTAATTCAAGTATGTTACATGCTTTAATTTTGATCTTGTAGGACTTTGTTAGTGTGACTTTCAGCCCTGACCCAGACATAGTTATACCTCTTGGAGGGCATGCAGAGCAGGATCTAGATCAAATGGTAATTTAAATTCAATTATAAATTATATATAGTGAATATATAACTTTAATGTTAAATTTCAAATTGAATATATATATATATATATATAATTTGAGCTACTACATGTTATAAATTCTTTTTCTTTTATAGCATGTGACACATCTAGTAGCTAAGAATGTACAAACATGTCCTGCAAAAGAGGTGCACAACCTATGGATATGGTACAATTAAAATATGATAAATTATAAATTAATTTCAATTAAATCATTTTTAATTGTAGACTTGTGCATCTAATTTTAACTTTCTTTATCTTTTTTATGTCTATATTGATTAAGAGAATGTAGAGGTTGCTTCAGGTGCAGTAGAGCATCCAAACCCAGATATGACGGTAATTTAATTTTAATACGATGAATTATAAATTAAATTGTCATTAAATATTTTTTTATTGTCTTACATATGATTTCATCTTAGTCTTGTACAGGGTGTTTCAAGTCATCTGCATATTCTACATGGCATGAAGAGGTCTCTTGATTATAAAGACAATACATGACCTAGAAACATGATTTTGTGGGTTATATTTGTTTATTTTATGGGCTATATTTCTGGTTTCTCATGTACTCTATTGGACTTTATATTTCATGGTTTTTGAGTACTTAGTTGGACTTTAGTTCATGGGTTGTACTCTGATGGACTCTTTTTCATGCACTTAATATATTGGTTTCATGCACTTAATATATTTACATAGATTATGGACTTTATTATTGTTCGAAATTTTAATTTACACATATAATGGAATCCAATACTAATTTATAAGTCGTCAAAACAAATAATGGCATCCAATAATAATTTATAAGTTTTCAAAAAAAATAATGGCATCCAATACTAATTTATAACTTGTCAAAACAAATAGGTACATTGAAAAAAATAAGGGGACATTTTAAGGGGCCATAATATGGCGTCTTAAGGAGACATATTAAGGGGTCATAATATGATGTCTTAAGGGTTCATAATAGAGCATCTGAAGGGGATTTCTTAAGGAGTCATAATACGACATCTTAAGGGGTCATAATACAACATATTAAGGGGAAATCTTAAGGGGTCATAATATGACATCTTAAGGGGATGTCTTAAGGGTTCATAATAGAATGTCTTAAGGGGATGTCTTAAGGGTTCATAATAGAACATCTTAAGGGGTCATAATACAATGTCTTAAGGGGTCACAATACTATTAATGTACAAGAAATATCAATATGTAATCAAAAAATTTATTTAAATATATTTTAACTAATAATTACCTCTATTTAAAAGGACAATATAAAACAGACTATATTTACCTGTATTTACTTATTCCATTGTACCATCTGCATCCTCTCTTTTTTGTAATGCATCTATGATTATCTCATTCTCTTCCATAGAAATTTTCCATTACACTTTATTTGAAGGTCTTCCACGATATCGATCTAGTTTTATATTTGTTGCCACCACCAAATGTGAATAATGTATATTTTTTTTATACGGTTCATAATCTTCAAATGCAGGTAAACCATTCTTCCTTTCTAGGTATTTTCGTAGCCAAGTTCCAACAACCACAACCGATCCTATTGGAAAACATGAAAACAATCAGTATATAAGTTCTCAAATTTTCTTAATGGGATGAAAAACTTGTTTTGAAAAATTGCTTAAGGGGATCAAAAAAATTGCTATCAAAATTTACTTAAGGGGATCATGGTACCTATTGGATAATGATAGCCATCATCATCTTCTCGAGGTGATATTAAATTATTTTTACTCTCCACACAACGAGCCAACCAATATTAAGTTTGCTCTTCATTCCCTTTAGGTGCAACAACAACATACACATGTCTTATAAACAAAAATTGATTTAATAACTTGCACATATCAATATAAAAAAATTACTATTATAAAATAACTTAATAAAGTGAAATAAAATGAAATAAATTTAATTAAATTACCTTCTTGTACAAGGTCTAAAACACAATCATAGTCTTTAGATGCAAACACTTGATCATTTTCTTCAATAGTTCTTTCATATTGATCATGTGCTTGTGTAGGTGTCAATGATCTTTTCTCCCACTGTCCAACCCATTATGTATTTTCACATGTTTCCCAATCTCCTAAGATACAAAACTGGCAAAAAAATGCAAGCTCCCTTATCCAGATAGTCCATGTGCTTGATGTCGAACTCCTAAATGAATGCAATTTAGTAGATCCACTAATTGTCTCATAGTCAACTCTAGGTACAATGCTATCTTCTTCAACCAACCAAAAGAATCAATGAAATCTAGAGTACTCACTTGAACCAGGTGTAGATAATATTGTATTACACCAATCGACAATCCCACGTGCATCTTTAAATTTTACTGCATCTTTGAATTTTAATTGTTCTTTAGCAAGAATTCTTTTGGCACACGCACCAGCTCCATCATGTTCTCCTTTACCATGGCCAACTTCAAAAAAACTCCATATATGTTGGACATTAAGTTCTTTATGAATCCTACTCACCAATAGAATATTCGATCATTCTTGAACTGCCTCGTACAATTATCTGACCATGTGAGGTGTTATTTCCTATGGATTCCTCTTTCTCTTAAATTTCTATGAAATCTACTGAAAGAGTATTGAACAAACTCTGATGAGTGTAATCAGTTGTCACTCAAATAAAAATCATACTCCCTCAGAAATGTTCTATCATCCTCATTGGTATCATTTGCATGTCTATAAACAATATGGACAAACATAGCTACTTGCGTTGAATTATAATACTGTGATTGAATTTCCTCTTGTGGAGCTAGAGCATAATTTTCTACAAAATCAACCACTGAAAGTATAGTACCAATTGGAAATTTGTTTCTACATGCGTGAAATTGGCCATCAAGTCATCGAGCATGTTGAGAGTGCATGATATATTTTGGTACTATCTTATTCTTAAATTCAATCATGAATGCATGGACACTAACTTTTTCTGTAACTAAATCACAACGCTTTCCTATTTTTCCATCTTTTAAAGAATAGTGAACATTCTTAAATCTTTTAACTTCTTCTAATTGTTGTCCAAAATCATTATCAACACTTTCATGCGTACAAATTCCTAAGAATGAAACATTTCCACAGTCAGTGAATTGTTTAGAAATACAAGAACTTAAATAAAACAATTTACCATTAGATCTTTCACAAAACAAACTTGAAATAAACTCCCCTATTGCTTCAGGTGGCATATTAATACCGCAATTTTGTATAATCATGTTAGTATGCAAGGTACAACATATATATTGAAAAAAATCATAAAAATAATGAAATTGAACATGCATTTTACAACAAGAAGATATTTGTTGCTTATTAATTTTTACATACCATGGTTTACATTTTTCAAAAGACCTTTGACTTATTTTAATATTACTAAGTAACACTAAATCACCACATTTTGTTTTATAAAATTTAGTTTGTGTTGTATCTAATAGGTGTTTTGGGTGAGGATTACGAACTTTGGACCCCACCCTTAAATTTAAAACATCTCTAGAATTAGATGAAACCCTAGTATTATCATGCCAATATTTTTCAATCAAATATTTAATTTCAACATTCAATTTCATATCAGACCTCAGGAGTCAACAATTGAAACTCCAACATTGGTTGATAGGATCATTTTCTATAATTTCTCTTCTTTTTTCCGCTCTTACCAATGTTTTAGAATGTATTTTTAAAACTTCACTAATATTTTGTACCATTATTTTATTCAAAGTTTCTTTATTAACTATATCGGTTGTTATAGCTCTTCTTGCTACACTTTTATCTTTAGTTCAAGTATTTTTTCCAATAGATTGAATGACACTAGCAATAATACACATAACATGTTTTAATGATTGATCTTTTGTTTTGGTTTAACAAAAAAGCCTAACCTTTTCATTATTTTCCTCATTTATTGCATTCTCATCAATTGCATCATTAGTTGACATTGAATTGCAATTTTCTTATGATAAAATAATTCGTTGTATATTTTATTTGCATGTGTTCTTATTTGCCTCCAAGAAATTTGACTAGGAAGATTATAAAAAAGACAACTTTCAAAATTTTAAAAAGTATTTTCATTAAATTCAACATCACATTCTATATTTTCATCTTCATCTTCATCTTCATTTTCATTTTCATTTTCATTTTCAACTTCAAAACAATTTACATTTTCATCAACAAAATGATTTTTATTTTCATTTTCAATAAAAGGATTATTATTAATTTAATTTTCAACAAAAGAATCATTCTCATTTTCATTTTCAACAAATTCTATAAAAGTTTCATCTCTTTGAATATTATCAATGTCTAAATCATTAAGTCCAACATCTTGTAAAATTTCTACATACAAATTTACCATTTCACTAACATGTGGATTTGAAGATGTACCTAGATTTGTGCATATTGAAACATTCTCCATAGCATTAAAAGAGGGATTTGAAGACATAGTAGGACTTTCTTGTATAATCATATTCTTCTCCAAATTGACTTCTTGCAAATTTGCTTCATTTACAACCATGGTCTCATCTATGTTTTCATCTTCAATAGTTGTGGAATTGGATGCTCCCCCACCATTCATTGATTTAATTCTCTCTTCTTTCTCTTTTTCTTTGTCTCCCCTTCTCTTTGTTTGCTTCAATTTCTTCAGGAATCAATGTCTTCCTCCTCTTATTATGAGCTTTATATCCCATGATTATAAAATTCTCAAGCACAAATGAATGTAAATAGTGAAATTCTTTAAAAAATTCAATTCAAATTCGAAGTTCAAGACCTATAAGGACTAAATTCTTCCTTTTGTGTTTTTCAAAACAAGTAGAAAACTAGCACAATTCCACTTTAAAACTAATTTCTTCATACCTCCTTTGAAAAATCAATTCATATTGCAAGTTGAAGATCTTTTCTTCCTTAGTTGAAAAAATGGGATCTCTCCTTTGAAAAAATTAATCAAAAAACCAAGTCACCACCTGTAAAAAAATTGCTTGATGAAAACTAGACTAATTTTACTGCTCTCGACCATATGTATGAAGTTGCAAACTTCATAGTAAAATTTGACGGTAAATACAAATAACATAGTTAAAAAGAAACGGGATCCCATTTTTTTAACAAACATGATCCTATTTTTTAACAAATGGGATCTCGTTCTATAATCAGGATCTCGTTCCCAATATTTATTATTGGGACCATTGGCAAGGGAACGGGATCCCGTTCCCCTGCCAATGGTCACCTTATTAAATATTGGGAACGTGATCCCGTTTTTTCAAATTTGAGTTTTTTTTTGCTTTGTGGTTGGGTTTTCCCTCGGATTTTGGTTCAAGAAAAGCATTGGGAGTCCGAACTTAGGCCTTCAACCTGGTTTGACCTATAAGTTGAAGGTTCTAACAATGTTAGGGAAAAAATTTGAGTTTGGACATATGGCTGACGACTTTTTTTGCAGAGTTTTTCGATGAAATTAAAACCCATTATAGATTAGACAATGTAGATTCCAAGTATGTAATTTTTTTTACAATTGGATTAATTTTTTAATTTTTCATTTAATTTATAATTAAACAAGTCTATAAACTTGAATTATTAGTGTTTTTTAATATTTTGATAACTTTTTATCCACATAACATTTTTATGAACAGATTGCACGATAGCAAACTTCAAACAATTGTTTTCAATTTTAAAAAATAAAAAATAAAAAAATGATAAGTTTAGGTCATCTTATGCATGTCATACACGATGATTTTTCAAAACGACAAATATCCTAATAAAATTTTTAAAAAAAAAATCCAATAAAAAATTACAAAAAATTATCAAAAACAAGCTTCAGTGAGTCACAAATATTTTCCAAAAAGGATTTAGAAAAATACAATAATTTAGGTAAAAATATTTGAATGTCGTACATGTGCATGGTATGGTAAAAAAAAGTTACTTTTAAATAGTGGTTTGTATAAATTCCTATTGAAACTCAATTTGTACAATCTGTGTATTGAAATAAATTACATATTTGGAAACTAGACTTCACTTACTACATTTTATGATAAGTCACTTTTTTGAAGATTCCATCTCTAGGTGCTTCAAATTTTAAGGTCAAAGTGTCAAATTCTGAAAATCAGGGAAAACACCCATTTTTTGGCCAAAAAGTGGACTCAACTTCTTGCAAGCACCCTAGTTCTAACTCATATGCATGAACATATTTATTAACTAAATATTTTTATTTAATTAATTAATTCATGTGTGCATTCAAATGGATGGTTTTTGAATTTTAACTTTATCATTTTCATTCAAAGTCTAATTATTCTAAAAGACTTTCAACTAAAGATTAAATCATTTATTTAATCTTGAACTCCTGTTCTTAAATATTTTTGAACAGTCTTAACACCAAATTAAATTATTATTCTAATTTAATCTTTATCCTGCATAATTTCCTAACTCATGTTCTAACTGACACATAACTCACATTGCATGGCATTTATCAATCTTGATTGTTGATCTTTGTTTCAAATATGAGCCGATCATTCAAAAACCAACTTTCTATAAATTGGATAATCTTTGCATGTATTCCTCCTCTCGAAATCTATATACTTTTTAGAAGAACTTATAATCTTTGATATTTTTCTTAGAAATAAATCTAGGCTATGCTTGCATACATACATAAAATCTAAGGGCAAGAATAAAAAAACAAAAAAATGGAGAAGGACAATTAAGATAATTCGAGGAAGTGGATTGATATTTGGTGAGACTGTTCTAATTATTGTTTTAATTGTTTAGTTCATTTATCTCATTCTTTTTTGTTTGATTTATATTTATGCATTATTAGAGTAGATTTAACCATCTTTGATTGCAACATTCATTTCATCTACGTTACATTTGGTGAACCCGACGTGAAGCACACTTCAAACTTCGCGACTCCATTTCCGCTTTTCTATTTTTTGTTTTGTAGGTATCGTACAACAAACTGCATCATATTGACGAAATGACGCATCTGAGTTCACGAACCACATTTGAAAAATACTACGATGCATCTGACAACACAAGCCACATCCAAGACCTCCCACAACGTATCTAACTATCAACATCATGACGCATCTGCCTGGTAAAAAAATTTCATTTTTAATTTTCATTTTTTCACATTTTGGTAATTTTCGTTTTGTTTTATTTTTCGCTAATCATTTTTTTGTAGCTGTGTTTGAGGAGGATAACAATGTTTTTGCATGATGAAGCATAGAAGACTTTGAAAAACCAAATCCCTTTCTTTTCTAAAGGATGAATGACGAAGACAACCAATAAAGTACTAATCAATTGCATGTAGGACTTGTTGACGAAGGCTTTAAATTTAAAAACAAATAACTTTTGTGTTTGGTAGATTAAATAATTTTCATTTGGATTAAAATTAACTAGTGTTTTCTTTGGCTAGTGTGAAAGCACATTTTGTAAACCCCTTACGATTCAGTATATCGAAGTATCCTCTCCCCTTCCGCATTCATGTGATCCTAGGTGTAAGAGAAATGGTTACTGACTATAGAACTTGGGCCTATCTTGGTGGGAAAAATTACTCACCCCAAGTTGGTAACACACCTTAGCCAGGGACTTCCAACCAATATATAAAATCGGATTTTTGGGGAAAACCCCAATAATCACGCTCACTGTTCCGATGAGAAGGGAATAAATGGTCTCTTGTCATACTAGATGGTGCCCCACGAATGAAACTCCCTTACTAAAAAAATTCTTGTAGTTTTTACCAAAATTCTATCTATTTTTTGGTGCAATAGGTCAGACCTGTGAAGTTGTCTTACGTTCTTACGGTTCATGTTTTGAGATGATATGTATGCCACGAGAGTTTCATGGGTACAGTAGTTTGGCTTCCTCGTATAAGTGAGTGTCGTGGAGGGGAACTAGTGGGGTCAAGCTACTATTCATCTCCCTTGAATATGCGTAGCTAGAGAAATCCAAGTAATAACTCAATAAAGACTATCCAACATAGCCTAGGTTGTCTGAAACAATTTGTATTATGTGATTGCTTTTTTCTTTATTTGTCGAAACTTGATCATTAAACTAAGTCAGTCGTAACATTGTCGTCAAAAAACCACAACTATAAACTGAGTTGCAACTATCATATCTCGAACCGCATGTGTCTTTATGAGTCACAACTATCATGTTTAAAACAACAAGTATTTTTGTGAGCCACAACTATTAAACAAAAAACCACATGTGTTTGTCAATAGGTTTAGTTTCATAGATTTTACATCTCGATTCGCATATACTTCCTGAGTCACATATGTTTCGTGAGCCGCATCTTCTTTATAAGTCGCATCTGCCATATTATAAACCACATCTGTCAGGAAAGGCTACATCTGTCTATCAACATTCAAGACCTGGTTTGGTCAAGTTAAGTGCATCTGAAACCTGAAATGCATTTTTCAAAATTCATCAATGATCTAAAACGTGAACTGTAATTTACTGTCAACAAAATAATTTTTTTTGAAAAACTACAAACTCAGTCTGAAAAAAAAATGGTTTTTTTGCTCCTCTTTCTTACAATCAACCTTGGACAAAAACTAGAAAAATTTCTCAAAACCCTTGCATTATTAGGTGTCATTTGCATCTTAGTCATAGTCGTCAAAAGTTGCAAACATTCAGACACCCCATAGGAAGTTTCATATCGTAGAATAGAACAAATTTCCACATCATTGGATACCTTCATGCTTTGATTTGTCATTATCATTGAACCTAGTCACTATTATCATATTAGTGAATCTTTCCAGCTTAAAAATCTAGTTTGGGAAATTCACCTTGTCAGTTGTCTTTGTCCTACAATCAGGTTCCTTGGTAAAGTTAGATCATTTCTTGGATTTATTGCATAGGTGGTAGGTTATACCCATCTTGGAATTATTTATCATCATAATCTACTCGAAAATTTTGCATACTATCCATCCTAACATACATCATCCTAGTATACGTCATTTTAGAGATCCTTAAATTTTAGTGACATCCTTTATATTTAGAAAATCCCAAAAACATAGAAGTAGGACGTATATCAGTTTCTAGACATAATTTGCATTACCTTATTTTGAGAAAATTTGCATGGTTGAAACAAGGTCTAAGAAGAAACACAGAGCAATTTTAGACCCTAACCAATTTGTCAATCCTTTCGGAAACCAACCAAGGGAAAGAGAGACCAAACACAACTTTTCTTGAAAAACACATCACTATCTAGACACACATGGAAAAATTTATGTTGAAGAAATAGACGCCACCATACAAGATCTTGAGTTTGCATCCTTTATGGATGAGTGTTTGGAAAATGATCCCCAACGATATCTAGAAAATTTGCTAGTAGAAGGTGCCACACTACCACCAAGATTTGATATTCGCACTTTGAAAACACCATCTACTCAACCAACGCAAACCATAACGTCAAGTATATTTGTTCCTCAAACTACCACAATAATACCAACTGGCATACCTACTCAAACATCTTCAATTGTAAACACAACCCCTTTCAACATAGCACAAGGTTTACAATTTACTACAAGAGCAACTTCATCAAACCACTTTGGCAAAAACACTACTGGTAAGAGATCCAAAGTTGGCACAAATACTCCTATACCAAATCAGAACATTTAGACAAGAAATATTCCTATAACAAATCAAAACATTCTAACAGGATATATCCCTATAGAGAATCTGAACATTCAAACAGGATATATACCCTCGCCAAACCACAATCCATCACAGAACATAGCATTTCAGAACACCTACATTGATCCTAACAATGCTAACAATATGTCCTTGACACAAGTAGATGTTCTCCAAAATCAAGTGCAAATTCTTCAGCAAAATATGGACAGCATTTCTATGTTAGGAAAATGAACTATCTTAGTGCAAGATATATGTCCATGTCCTTTTGACAAAGCACTATACATGACACCCTTCCCACATAGATACATTATACCGAATTTTCCTAGGTATAATGGGAGGAGAAATCCTTTAGAACACATTAGAGAATTTTCTACAACATGCATGGACATATCATATGACCCCACATACTTGATGAGACTATTTCTGTGAACCCTTGTCGGGATAACACTGTAATGGTTCTCTAAACTACCATATGTAATTCGATCATGGGGTGAATTAGCTAAAATAATTGTCGAACACTTTTTGTTTAACATAGACAATGAAATAACTATAGCTACCTTGTGCCACACCATGCAAGAAGAAGGTGAAAATTTCACCCTTTTCTTCTAGAGATGGAGAAGTTTAGCTAGTAGATGTCCAGTTGAGATACCAAAAAAATTGAAAGTCGCGATATTCCTTGAAAATATTCATCCAAAATTGAGAAGTGACTTAAGAGTTAGTTGTTTTAATTCATTCCTAGAATTGGTATCAAAGGGTGTTATCCTTGAAAATGGCCCTATTGAAAAAGGAAAAATTAAAGCACCTGGTAGAAATCCAATTGTTCAACATCAAAATGCTCCCAACAATAGAAACTAGTTTTGGTCTAGAAACAAAAATCTTACAAATGATGGAATTGGTGATGCTAAGACCCTACATGTGAGAACCGCCATCATACTTAGAGGTTACGACCCCAATCAAGACATGATGAGTAATCTAGATCAAACCGATTTTTTTTTCCAAAATTCACAACAACAACGACCACATAGGAGATTTCCTAAATATGAGTTTACACCCTTAGGGCAGGCAACTAAGGTATTTTTCAAAGATTTGATTAAACATAATCTCCTAAAACCTCTAGAACCAAAAAAAAATGATCCTGGATAGTTTAAACCTTCATGGTGGGATGATAAGCCTATTATGAATATCATCAAACAAAGGGACATAACCTACAACAATCTCGACAACTGAAAAACATCATACAAGACTTTGTTGAAGATGAAACTATAGAGTTCAATGGGCAGAAACATACCAAGAACAATGATCACAAGGTCTTCAAAGATCCATTACATGACCATGGGAAAGGAAAGGCCTCTAGTTCGGGCACTAAGAATAATACCTCGGCCAATTATAATAGTGCTAAGTACAATTATAAACCGGGTATGATCATAAATCACCTCTGAGTTGCAAATGAAAATACCAATATCATCACCATTAAGAAGCATCTTGAATGCATTGTAAATACATGTTGAACTAAGATAACTCTTTTAGGTCCTTCTTTTGAGCCACATACACAGTCTTCTAAGTCTAAGTATATTTTTCTTAATCAACTAAGCAAGACCCCAACGCAGATATCCATCTTGGAACTGTTAACTTTATCACTAGATCCTTGAGCCATTCTCACCAAAGCCTTACAAAGAAAAAATGTCCCTACCAACCTAGATGTCAATCGTTTCAAGGAAATCATAGGATACTTAACCAATTCCCATCATGCCACATTTTCTCAACAAGATTATTCAACCAAGAAGACTGATCATAATGACCCATTAGACCTTGAAGTCCTAGCCCATCAAACCAAAGTTAGATGAGTCTTGGTATATAGAGGAGTAAGTTTGAACCTTTGTACCCTAAAATTGGTTAAGGCATTAGGATTCTCAGAAGCATGCGTGGACACCTCTAAGAGTATAGTCATTAAGGCTTACGATGATGAGGAAAGATCATCCAAAGGAGTTGTCACATTCCCTATCAGGATTGGCCCTACAGTTATGGAAACTAGCTTCCAAGTCTTGGATCTCACCCTTCCATACAAATTGTTGTTAGGTAGACCTTGGATATATGCAATGAAATTTGTATCTTCCACATATCACTAGTGTCTTAAATTCTCATATTTAAATGGCATCGAGATCACAATTGATGGTGATCTAGATCCTTTTCAATATTGTACAAGCCTACAAGAAATTCCACAATGAAAGGTGCCAGTAAATCAAGAAGCTTCTTCATCTACTTTATCCCTATGCATCGATCTATCAACTCTTACCAAGTCCATTTCATCACAACCACCATCATCCACTCATAAGGTCAAAATCAAAGACAAGGGTTGTGGGGAGTATCACTTAAAGGCATCCTATTATGTCAGTCAGCTGGTTCCACCTAAGACATATGGTTTACCCATAACAGATAGGAGACAATCAATAGTCACATTTCATGTTCCTCCTACAATGACATTGGAAAAATGGGGAGAGTTAAGTGAAGAAGTTGTGGACTAGGATGATATTACCTCCTAGTTGTACTAGGAAGACAATGAATACCTTTCACCATCTATTCAAATAGCTAAGGATCAATATGGAAAAGGATTTTTGATAATGCAAAGAAAAGGCTATGACAAACATAGTGGGTTAGGACTACATCAAAATGGAAGGATTGAACTAGTTATCATCTCACAATGACCAAAAGGCCTAGGGCTAGGGTTTCAACCGCTTAAAATTGGATTTTCTAGTACTTTGTCACCATTTCAAGAGGAAGTAAATTCTTATGAATACATAGAGATATATCATGAACCACTTGACCTAGTTTACAATGAATCCCCTAACTCAAGTGACTATCAATGGGATTCCATTTCCTCTACCAACACCATGAACCTAGATAAGTTATTTGGGGAACTTGATAGAATGATAAAACCCGTACCAGATCCATCTAGTCCTCATCATAAAAATCCCTTATCCAAAGAAGAATGGCTTAAGAATTATTATTGGGAAACCCTTGATCCTATATGTGGATCCCATTCTAGCAGTCCTACTTTAGCCCATAAGATTATGAGATTAGGTTATTATTGGCCTACAATGGAAAGGGACTCATATATCTTTGTAAATAAATTTTGATAGTGTCAGATACATGGAGATTTGATACGTGCACCAACACATGAGCTTAGTCTAATTACTTCACCATGGCCCTTTTCCCAATGGGGACTTGACCTCATAGGTAAGATACACCCTCCATCATCCAATGGCCATAAGCTCATCATAACCGCCACCAAATACTTCACCAAATGGATTGAAGATATTCCCATGACCTACATAATCGACACAAAAATATCCAAGTTTATCCTAAACTACATAATTTGTCGGTACGGGGTGCCTCAATCCATTATCACAGACAATGGTCATCCGTTCAAAATCCAAAAAGTCTGTCATCTATGTGAGTAATTCCATATCAAACATCATTTTTCCACTCCATATTATCCACAAGGTAATGCCAAGACGAGGCATCTAATAAAACCATAATCAGAATCCTAAAAAATACTATCAATGACATTGGTCATGACTGGCATTTACAACTTAATCCTGCCTTATGGGCTTACCACACAAGCATTCGTACTCCCACCGACAACACTCCATACTCCTTAGTATTTGGAATTTGAGCTATCTTACCTATTGAGGTTGAAATTCCTTCCTTGAGGGTATCCTTGAAAGGTCATATTGGCGATGAAGAATACCGTGTATCCTGATTGCAAGAGGGCATGTGCAGGATCATGATGGGCCAAAAAGTGGCGATATGTTAGTGATATGACAACCCATGTGGTTGATGACCTTTTTTTTACCTAAAATTGATGAAACGAAAAGGGTTTTTAATGGAGATTCTCATCTTTCCACCATATAAATTATGCTTTACTTTAAATTTAATAAATAATTATCATTCATTTTCTATTTGAATTACGACTAAAGTCTTGATTGATAGGCTGATTGAAAAACATCTATAGCTTTCAAATAGTATCACATTTTTTGAATCTGAAACATGCTTCACATACTATAGGATTAAAAAAAAAAAAATTGAATTTCATGATTTTTTAACCAAGTTAAGGTGGTCAGACATACAAGTTTTTAATAAAAAAATCATAATTAATTATTTAATTTGAAAAAAATTACAAAAAAATATGCATCACATCGAGACATGAGTCCTCTACTTATATCTAAAATATTGTAAAAAATAATTATCATTTTATTGTGGTTAGGGTGGTTAGATAGACACCTACTTCTTATTTTTCCCTGAAATTTAAGTACTACTGCATTGAAATTTCAAATTTTCACCAAATAGATTTTTTTATTTTTTGAATAAACCTAGTAGTTTAGAAAATACAATTAATTTTCTATAGATTGTATTCTTACATATTTTTCAAATAATATAGATATCTTATTCAAATTTTTATGTCAAGTTGCCTAACTCTGATTTTTCTAAATTTATTGCCACTTAAGGGCCTATTTTTTCCATGATGATCCCGGACATACCCAAAAGTTAGAATTATTAGATGAAGACAAAAGGCACTAGATCATTTGCAAGCATATAAGAATCATCTTCATTGTAGCTATAATAGTAAAGTTCTAAATCAACACTTTGACATTGGTGACCTGGTCTTAATGGAGAACCCCAAGAATCAAGCTGAACGAGAAAAAATAGGTAAGTTTGAACCTAACTAGTTAGGGCCCTATATTATCACTGAAGCTTTTGGATCAGGAGCATATCAACTCTCTACCCCTGAATGAGAACCACTTTTTTCACCAATCAACAACCTTCATGTGAAGAGGTTCTATACGTAGCTTCTTAGAACTATGTCTTAATCGGAAAAATATAAAAAAAAAATGGAAAAAACAAAAAAATGGTTACCTTGATGAAAACCTGGCAAATAGGTGTCTTTGTAACACAAATTTGTTTTTAGAAAATCAAAAAATGGTAAAGAGAAATTATTCATCTTATAATGAAAACCACTTTGGTGGCACCATGGATAAGTACCATCATAAAAACCTAACAAAAAAGTGCCATGTGTAGTCAACATCGCTCCTTTGTCTACCATCATTCCAATCAGACTTTTCACCTTCACTCATAATAAATGGTTGTCTTATCCATTACTTGAAATGATTGATATCAATTCTACTTCATCTCCCCACTCCATCCTATATGTCTTATTCCCGACTGGGGGAAAATCCTCATTCTATGTCATGTGGAGCTTGTACATAGCAACCCAACATCAAAAAATGTCCCGAAAAAGTTCAAAAACATTAAAAATATCATGGAAAAATCCAAAAACATCAACAAACTTCAAAAAAACAAAAAAAAATATATATATATTTCAAAAATCCCAAAAACAGAGTTGGAGTCAGTTGTGTTAAGTCAGTCATAGACATAGTTGAACTACATTGCCTCTATGACTGGACGTAGGCAAGGCCATCAGTCGATGTGCCCCCAAGGCATTATGTCTATATGTCTAGGTTTTTCATGTATCACACACATAAAATCATGACTTATTCTTTATATATATCAAATTCAGTGGCCATGTCAAACTATGAGGTCTCTGCATACACAACATAGGAAAGGCTATCAATCGATGAGCCCTCGAGGCCACACTAGGTTAGTCCAATAGGGTTTATCACATTGACTATCACACACGTTGCATATCTTCAATTTAAGTACATATTTTTAGTCAGTTATGTCAGTTAAATTCTGGTCGAACTACAAGGTCTTTGTGTGTACAATGTAGGCAAGGCTATCAATTGATGAGCCCATGAGGCTACATTAGGTCAGTCCTTTAGGGTATATCATCTCAAGTCACATACTTTCAACACACACACACACTTATAACAATAAAGGCATCAAAACAAGTCATACATCAACAAGACAAGCATCTCAAAACTATCATCAAGTCAAAATCAAACACATTGTCAAAGTGATCAACTTATTTCTTAGCAAGATATGTCTTTCTTGTTAATGGACATCGTTAATTTTCATAGCCTCATGTAGCTTGTTGCATCAACGACATCAGTATCAAACGTCTTATACATCACGTGTCTTTCTAAAACAAAGTTGTGTCATGCCTTACACTGATGGTCACCAAGTAGAAACCAGACTCAATGTCTTATACAGTATGTGTCATCCCTCACATTGAGCTATGTCAAACATCAAACAATTACATAACATCAAGTTTTGGAAAATACTTTTATTTGGCTTTTTGACTATATATCTTATTTTGTCCTATCTTTTTATCGATTTGTGAATGAGTTCACCTACTAGCTTTCTCAAGGATGTCTCAGGACTCTTTTTTCTTTGATTTCTTTTTGTCATATGTCTTTTTAAATTTGGATTTTGAGTCATGTTACTAGTTTTCTCAAGGATGTACCATGATGGATTTAAAGGAGCAATGACATCTCATGACCCATCTTTTCTTTGTTTGTTGTTTATGGTTTTTCTAGACAAAAAGATTGGGGCAACTGCGCTTTTAGTATGAGTTATGCCACTCCTTGTCTATGACTACCTGTTTTTCACAAGTGGATGACTTTGTACACTATGGTCTATCTCATATCATGGTGTTTACTATCCATTTGTGTCATGTACCGCTCAATGATGATAAAATGCAAAGCTTAGTATATATATGGAAAAATATAGAAGATCATATGTCATTTCAATCAACCTTCTTTATTCCTTACTAAATTTTTTAAATCATCCATGCTAACATTTCTCCTATCCGACATAATGATAGAGTCTTATGACAGAACAAAAAAATTAGATAATATGCATATGCATTCATTCTATAAGCATTATGTAAATTTTTTTGTATGTCTATATATAGTATGCCATATAGTTGTGCTACATTTAAAACATGTAGGAATATTACACATACCCATTGCATTTCTAGGAAAATAATGGCATAATAGGGATTCAATCATCATAAGGTACATAATGGAAACATTACTGTATATAACCATCTCATGTAGATAGCATTGTATAAACATCACATTGCATCCCATTATCATAAAATAACATTATATCCATCATCATATAGAATAATCATAATATCATACACTACATAAACACATCATAATATAGAAACCATCATACATAACATGCACATACATCATCTAGTTGCATAATCATATAGGAAAAATGCATCATCATAAATAGAACTGCATATCATATGAAAAGCCGCCAAAAATCATATGTATATCGCTCAAAATAACATGTGTCACAGTACAATGTCAGAATGTATCCATAAATAGAAAAATGAGCTCGCAGGCTCTATAACCAATGTGCAATGTATACAAACATGAAAAATCAATGTTTTCCACTTCCGCTACTCCCATGTTGTGAACGTGGAGGAAAATTCCTTAGAGGTACTCTTTGTGAGGTGGAAGGCCTATCATATGAACCTATCCTTGGTGGTCCTACCATACCCTCTATGCTTCGTGTCCTAGTCAGACTCCTGCTCTATGGTCTCTGGCTACATACCTTAGAAAGCTAGGGGATCATCTCTCAACTAGCACCAATGACTCATACAAATCCCTATAATATGAAGCCCTCTCCACTATTATGACTAACTCACGAGCGAGACCATCTAATGGTGTACCATTGTAGAGGCATCTAATATCTGTAAACTTCTTCTCTATCTCTTGCCTCCAAGCTATTGGTTGGTCCCTCTCCAAAAGAGAACTATCTCTTTCTATAAAATCACTATATCTCTCCATCCGCATCGCATTCCACTTTGTAGTAACCACTCTCAATCTCTCCTCCAATGACTCCCCAACAGTGTCTCTAGGAGCCTCCTCATCATGTCTCCCCTCTACTATCCTATCCCAGAGCTATCTCTCCTGCTCCCCCATGGGGATCTCCTCCTCAACATCATCCTCTCCATAACCTGCTAGTATTCCAAGGGGATCAATATCCATGTACTCTACTACTGCCTCATCCTTTGCATGCTCCTCTATCCCAACATCCCTATCAACCTCAACCTCTGCGCACTCCTCTTCTACTGCCTCCACTCCACCCCCGAGGTCCAACAATCAGAATATCCTTAGTGTTAGCCTCCCGGATAGGTGATAATCCACCTACCCGACCACCTTTATGTCCTCTCTGACCTCGTCTCTCACCTCTACCACTACCACCATCTCTACCATCATCACCACCATCTCAACCTCCAACCCTGCCACCACCTCTACTTTGTGTCACCCTCTCGACTCTGTCCCTCATCTCTCCATTAGTGCTAGCTGATCTGGATCTATGTATGGCATAGGATGATGTGTTTTCCACCAAGTATCATATACAACAGTAGTCCTAGACTTTGTTTCTCCACCCCTCCATCTCCACTGTAATGACTGTAAATCCTGAATATCTACCTTTGTAGGAGTAACTGGTATCATAGGCCCCCACCAAGGAACCTCTCTCGATGATTGAGAAAACTCTACTTATAATCTTAGTTTATCCTACACCTCACCAAACTATCTCAACACATGGTTTGACAGATGGCTCTCTATGATGTGAACACTCGAAATAGTCCTCCCAATCAGGTACTATGTCTATCGATAATAGGGTAAATGCCTATCCTCATTTGACCATCGTTCACAATCCATGAATGGTCTCCATGTGAACTAAACAAATGTATCTAGTGCATGTCTCCAATAACCTATATCTCCTACATGACTCTATGCGATGTTTCCCAAATAGTAGAAAACATAAGGAAACCTTTCCTCCTGATAAGTAGTAACTGGAGGATGGAACACAACAATACGTTCCCATGCCCAAACCATGAGAATAGTAGTCTCATAGCTCATCCATTTTGCATCTCTATATGTTATATCATATAAATGGAAGTAAAGAATTGCTAATAGACAGGGACTCCATGCATACACAACCTCCCTATCCAGCATCCCAACTAGCATCTCCCCCACCAAACAAGAAATCCATGACCTCAACAGTTAGGAAGAACTATCCCAATAATCAATGAACATACTATTTAGTTTATCTGCTCATACCTATCTGCAAGCACCTGCAATCTAATCTTGTAGTGCTCTATGCCTAGTCTCTAAACATCATCATATACATAAAACCTCGTAATCTCACCCTAACCCCTATGGGTATCATGCATCACTCTCTCTCCTCTGATGGGTAATCTAAGGATCCTATACACATCCTCTAATGTGAATGTTGCCTCTCCAGTATGCAAATGAAACGATGAGGTTTTTGAGTGCCATCTCTCACAGAGGGCAGTAAGCATACCTCTATTTGCCTGAATCGTGGGCATGGTCAACACATAATGAAGTCCTAGTCTCCATAGCAAGTGTGTCTCTGCACTCACCAACCAATCTCTGAGCTCAAAAGTATCTGTCCATGACTCCTAAGTATATATAGGATCTAGTATAACCCACGAAAGGACATTCAAACAAGGTGTCAACATCAAATCATTCCATTTTTCTATCACAATTTTTTTCTAACTTTTCCAATCAAATGTGTCGTTTTAAAAATAGATGTGGTGCACATATCATACGTTTCATTCTTAATTATAAATACGGCACCCATATACATGCGTTGAATAACTAAACATATGTGTTTCGTATTAAAAATGCATCGCAAAATCAAGAAAAACAAGCAAACATGAAAATCTGTGTAACTAAATATACACATGCATTTCATTTTCATTTCCTATCTAAAATGTGTATGCAGTTCATTTTAGCAAATGTGTTTTAGTATTCTATATGTGCCTATCCTATTCACATATGTGATGCACTTACCAAATATTGTAAATTATATTACACATGTGTGTCTTCCCTATATCACTATAAAATTCCTAGACGCCTTTTTACAAATACATCGTATCGCGAGAAGATGCGTCGCATATCAATGCATATGCATTGAACTTTCAAAAGTTACATCTATAAAATTAAATTTAAATTCCTAGAAAAATGTGCAAAACAAATATTCAAGAGATCGTTTATAGGTACATATTGGGGGTCCCACGTCGGCTGGTCATCAGAAGGTCCGAATTTGATATCCATGATGGTGGGTGTATGGTATTCGAGACATTTCGTTGAGAGCTCAGAGAAAAATCTTCTATTCTTCCAGCCTTAGGGATGAAAATGACTTGATTTTCACCCTAATTCCTATTTATACCTAGGTTTAAAAATGGAATTTCATCAAACCTTGTCTATTTTCCACATAAAATTTCAACTTCTATCAACCCGTACACGTCCCTAATACTTCCAAATTCAATTCCGTCAACTCCATAACATTTCTAACCATCAAATTGACTTATGGGAATATTTCTTGATTTTTTTGAAATTTTTCAAAAAATTGTCAATTTTCTCGAGGGGGCATACCCTAACCTATTTCATACTAGGGAAAAATTAGGGCATGTTTTTAACGATTTTCTTTGACACAACGTGATAAAGAACATCGTATCAAAGAGGGACAAACTTTAGACACTCAAAATTGGTCTAGGCCTACGAGTACCACTTTCAACGTAATTTTCTAATGTCCATGGTCACGATTAAATAATGTTAATTATTTAATTATTTCCTATATGCATCTTTCTTCTATTAATTAAATAACCTTTTAATTATTTGATTAATTCATTATGACCCTTTATTCAACTCTGATTATTTAAATAAATCATATTTATTTAATTATGTCGCTAATTAATTATTTCTCTTTCTGAATTAAATATTTTGTTATTTAATTTAGCTCTTATCATATTTCAACTATAATTAAATATTATTTTCAAATTATTTAATTATTGAATTAATCTTTTCAAATGTCAATTAAATAAATCATTATTTATTTAATTAAGTCATTTACATTTTTGAATGTTGAATTAAATTAACATTTAATTCATAATTAATTGTTTCTATCACTTTGTTTTGTTGTCGAGTTATCTAGTTATTCACTCACCATCTAACTCGAGATGTATTTAAATCCGTTAGTAATCTTTGGATTCGATATCTGATTGTCTCTTTGAAGAGACTTTCTATCACAACTAGTCAGTTAACTAGTTCTAACTCATATGCATGAACACATTTATTAATTAAATATTTTTGTTTAATTAATTAGTTCATGTGCGCATTCGAATAGACGTTTGTTGAATTTTAACTTTATAATTTTCATTCAAAGTCCAATTCTTCTATTTTCAAAGATTTTCATCTGAAGATAAAATCATTTATTTAATCTTGAACTCTTGTTCTTAAATATTTTCGAACAGTCTTAACACCAGATTAAATTATTATTCTAATTTAATCTTTATCTTGCAGAATTTTCTAACTCATGTTCTAACTGACACAAAACTCACATGGCATGGCATTCATGAATCTCGATCGTTGATCTCTCTTTCGAATCTGAGTCGATCCTTTGAAAAATAACTTTATAAATTGGTTGATCTTTGCTAGTATTCCTCCCGAAATCTATATAATTTTTAGAAGAACTTTTAATCTTCGATATTTTTCTTAGAAATACATCCAAGCTATGCTTGCATACATACATAAAATCTAAGGGCAAGAATACCAACATGACAAAATGGAGAAGGGAAATCAAGATAATTCAAGGAAGTGGATTGATATTCGATGAGATTGTTTGGATTATTGATTTAATTGTTGTTTAGTTCTTTTATCTCATTCATTGTTGTTTGATTTAGATTTATGCATGTTAGATTAGATTTAACCATCGATTTCAACATTAATTTCATCTATGTTACACTATACATCATGGGTTGTATCCTTTTATCCTCCAAGTAAACAAAATAAACTCCAAATTAAATATTAAAAAAATCCATCTCAAATGATGTATTAATAATAATCATCAATCTTATTTAATGGCCTCTAGATGATTTATACCCTTCAAGAATTATCATACAAGCTACAAAATATCAATAAGATATCTATCTCAAGATGAGAGAAACTTATCTTAACCAATCATCAATCACCACCACAATATAGATTATTTGGTTTGATAAAAACCATTACAAGAGTCATAAATTTAAACTTCAACAACATAAAAATCATCCAAAAGAACAAGAGACACATATGAAAATATATATATATATGTAAATCTAGATCATGAAAGATTGTATAATCCTTAAAATGCTCATGCATTTACCACCTTGGCTAAAAAAAATATAAAATTAAAGCTAGAAAATATAGGCTAAATGATAGAACTTATTTTTAAATTGGCATAGTGACCTCAATGCATCTGCAACACTTGAATATATTTTAGAAAATATGATAGCGCATTTTCCTCTGCCCCTTATGATTTTATGGATATGAATTAATGGTTACACTAGCCTACTCAATGACGAAGCTAATCCATTGTACTCTTCACCAATCCTTCAAGACAAGAGGCTCAAGTGCACTAGCCACATATTCAAAGTATTCCACCATCAAAATCTCTTGTGATATAACTCCCTCAATACATCTATTACCAAATATTGGTAATGGTTCACTTACACCTTCCTTTACATTGTCTATTTTGAAGAAAATGTTGAATCTTTATAAAATAATAATTATTTATATTAAATATAGTTCAATAAAACTATATATATTATCTTGATGCACTATGAATCATCTATCTTCATCTACTGATTACATAAAAAAATAAGCTAGTATATGCTGAAATGTTGGGAAAAGGAGGTTTCTTAATGAATAAGGGGTATTTTCTCCATTTATTGCAATCCCTAAGGAATTTCATTAGGAAAGAGATCACAAGGAGTAGAGATTGACTTTAAACCTTGAAGGTGAGTCAATTAGACCCATATCTCAGTCCTTAAGACAATAAGACAGATCTAAAACAAAATTTAAATGATATGCAATGTTTAAACTAAATGGAGTATAAGACCTAGAACATGAAATGCAAATTATTGAAAGTAAAAAAATGGAAACCATAGTTTGTAGGAAAATATAAGAAGGGTAAGGACACATGTACCAATCACCAAAAGTAGGTTTTGAGTTCTATTGAAGGATAGGTTTCCCCTAGGGCAAATGAGTCTTGGTTAGGGCTTCTATTTTTTTTTTTTTGTAGTCCTCTGAGGTAGGATCGTAGCTTCTCTTTTCTATAGGTTCCAGTATCAGAAAGCCAAAAATAAGTTCCAAATATGAGTGTTTGTATCTTGAAAACAATGATGAAAAATTACACAGTAATGTAAAATTTCTCTTCAAGATCTTCAATTCTTCTTCAACCTGTAATTTGCACATACAAAGCTGGAAATATTGTTGTGTTTGAATGATGGTTTTCCTTATTCAAACCCCATTTTGGTAAATATACCTTGATAAAAAAATTATGACAATGGAGAAGGAAATGATGAATGAACACTTGCTTGCTACAACTCACCAAACCTTCAATATCTTCCCTTAGAGGATTGAAGGAAAACACATCACTCTAAGGAACTTGATATTTCTTTCCTTGATGGATTTGGACACTTGAAAATTCTTGGATGATTTAGGATCAACAATGCATGTTAGCCTTCAAAAGATGACATGAACACATATAAGCTTGAACATGATCATAGGATCTTGATAGATGTAATAAATGATTGATAAATCTATTCTTGAGGGCTCTTGACAATAATATTTTCTCTATAGGAAATTTTTCTTAATGCTAGATGATTTGAAATGATAAAAGACTCTACTTATAGGTGTTTATCTAATTTCCCAAAACTTAGATTCTAGAAGATGACAAGTGCATATTGAATTTGAATGATTAAAATACCTCCAAAAACATATTGAACGATGGGTCTTAGGACTTAAAGGGGAACCATTCACCCTTGGGTGAATGGGTCTTGGCTTAAAATTTGAAGACACTCATTCTCCAATGTGATTAAAATATAAACTGCATTAGTTAAATTTTGGTTTTCCTTTCAAGAAATGGGTTAAATAAGGCTTGGAATGCAAAATTTCATAAATCAGAAGCTTAATTATATCCAATAAATTAAGGGGTGATCCCACAATAGTGGTTTACAATTTTTGGCCAAACAGGACACTACAATTATTATTTTTAACTAAATCTTCACATTCGGGCACCTATAGCGGCTAAACCGTGAGGAATTCAAAGATGATGTAAACTAGAGTCTTGTCACATTTTGTCTATAGATAATAAATATATTTTTTTCAAAATTTTTGGAATCAGATTGCATTTCATTTTCCATCTCCCACAAAAACTGGTTTTTTTAAGAAAACAAAATTTTAAAAAAGTGATGCACACCATATAATGCATAAATTTGTTTCCATGAAGGATAAAATTTTATTTCTTTCGAATTTAGATTTTTAACTCCAATATCTAGTGCTTCTACTTAGTTAGATAGATTTTTATTGAGTTTTTTTTCTTTAATCAAGTTTTGAAGTCAAACCAATTACAGTTCAGACATAGCGCGACCGTATAATGCATAACTTTTTTTGTATATATTAAAATTCAATTTTGTTTTTTGTTGGATCAAGGAATTCAATGTCTAGTGCACTCGTATTTTTCAATTTTTTTTTTTTGATAATCTGCTATTTTTCCACATGTGCAGAATAAAGACCTTCATTTTATGTGAAAAAACTATGTTTTAATAAAACTAAAAAAAAATACATAATAAAACCAAAACATATAAAAATTATATTAGTTGAATAGCTCATTCCAAGGACTACCTGATTCCAGTTGGGTTTCTGAAGATTCATCCATTTTCATGTTCAAAATAAGCTTCAAAGTGAAAAAATCTGGAGTCTTTTTGTGTCAGAGGGTGGGAAGGTGGGAAAAGAGGGGTTTGAGTGAACCTAAGGGGTTCACTCAAAGCTCTAAGGGTTCACTTGAACTAGGGATTGGGCGAAACCCCTTTCCTCAATGTGGAAACATGGGTTCCACATGTAAAGGGGTTCACTCAAACCCCTCAAAATGACTTTTTTTGCATGGGTGAGTTTTTTGGAAGTTTTCCTTCCTCACTCGAATTGTAAACCACTATTGTGGCTTCACTCTAAGGGAACCCAAAAAAAGTGTGAAATTGTAAAGGGTATATAATTTCCTAAACTATATTTAGCCCCCAATTTAGTGGGAGTATGAAATTATGCTCAAAGTCACACTAAAGTAGACAAATATGTGTCAAGAGAGGTCCAAGTGTACAAATTTTAGAAAGACTGGATGAAAAATATCAAGGAGGATGATTAATACCCTAGGATAAAATATCCCATGACAAACAAACATAAAGACAAAGGGACACACAATATTTGTAAGATTTATCTAGTAAGACAAGATACACAAGCATAAAATCGTAAAGCTAATGCAAAAAGGGATGGACTAGCAAGTTGTGCTATGTTACATCAATCAAATATGCTCACAAGGATGTAAAATCACTTATGAAACACTTGGCTCCATTGGTGAAAAAGCTATATTATACTAGGTATCCATGAAATACACTCACAAGGGTATAAAATCACTTATTAAACACATGGCTCCACTAGCAAGCAAGTTGTGCTATGCTAGGTGGCCATGAAATATGCTCACAAGGGCTAGTGCAATTCAGTATACACTAGGTGAGTCCCAAAGGGAAAATGAGAAACACACACCAGGCCTACAAGGTGGGAACTCATAACAAAGGGGTGATAAATTGGAAAGCCATAGTAGGTCTATAGGTCTCTGATTGATAGTCATACCAAAAGTTATACTCCCTAATAACTTTGATAAGGTGCCACAAAATCATTAATGCTATGCTAGTGCTACACCAAGTCTAACCTCTATTAAAAAAAGTGAAGAAACAATGTCAATATGTTCATGCCAAAATGAGAATACCAATGTAATAATGCTAATTCAAATGTCAAAATAATGCCAATGTATGCCTCGACATTAAAGAAATTGCTAAAAATCATACTATGAGCAATTACATTAAAGTAGAAATGATATATGCCAATTGATACGAGGGTCATGAGAGATTATTTAGAAAGCCCTATGCCAATCATATTTTTTCAAATAAAGTTGTATCATGAAAAAATAAGGTTCCCCCACATGCAATCTAAACATAACACATAAGGGATCCACAAATTTGAGGTTAGTGCATGCCTTTTCTATAGTTATATAATAGATCTTGGAACCATCATCATTCCCCAAATACATTGTGGAATAATGAACACAAAGGAGGAATGACACATAGAGAGATAGAAGACAAGCACACCTTTTGGGTCAACATGAAAGAGACCTAAATGTCTTAATGCTTTGCATCATCCCAAAAAGGAAAACACATTACAAAGGGAAAAGACAATGTTTATGACAGATAGAAGAATGTAGATATAAATAGAATAATGGCATGAAAAATTCAGTTTCTTTGTATCCTTGCACCAACAGAGTAACAAGGGTCATCCAAAGAAAACTCACAAACATTATAAAGGCACACGAAGCAGCACAATACGAGGGATCACAATACATACATGCAATCACAAAGAACAAAGAGAGAACAAAATGTTAGTATGTCACATGTGAGCCAACCTGTAGCAGGTCATTTGCATCCTAATCTTGTTCATCATATATGAAAGGCAGACAACTAGCCAATGGAGCAGTGAAAAGTTCCATACTAGGACAACCACCAAGTTCAACATGTGGTGATGCAATATTTTTAGGAGGATCATCACGTTTGCATCCATCTAACTTCATAGAAGTGTAAAATAGTAAATTCGATTCATTATGCACTTCTTCGTCAATTTTAGCAATCTCATCCTCATCATCCAAGTTAATCACAACATGAGGCTTAATGACCATGTCCATTGTATGTTCTTTTATTTTTTGGGTGAATTTTTTTTATGTTGTAGTAAAGGTGGAGAATCATCATGATTTGTTTGAGTTGGTTTATTCTTTTCTTCAATTTACAAGCAATAACATGAAATATATGTTTATGCTCTTTAGCATTTTAATTTCTTCTTGCATGGTTTTCAAGTTGTGATGGTCTAGGAGCGGAATTATCAACCATTGGTATCTTGAATTCTCTTAGGGTAGGAATAAAATGGACCTTTGAGGGTTGTGAAACCACTTTGTCTTTAGGCTTATAAACTAGTTTTACTTTAGAAAACACAAAGGGAATTGCATGGTTATCTCTTGGTCTCTTGTAGGATATAGGTGGTGAAATAGTATCATGTTTTTTTAATTTTGGTTCAAGCATAGGTTCATCCACAACATTTGGAGTGGCAGGAATAACTATGGTTCTTTTAGTTTCTGGTGGGATATTGGCAAGTGATAACTCCGCTATATGATTTTCTTTGAAATTTTGATAGGATTTGAAGAATAAATCTTCATGAGGTTTTATAGGTTATATAGGTTTAGGACAAAATAAATCCAATATAAAGTTCCCTTGGGAAGACAAAGGATTAAATCTACTATTATGCACTATAAAAATTTGGTTATCAAATGGAAATTTTAAGCAATTATGGATGACCGATGGGATGGCATTCATGAAGTTTAGCCATGGATAGCCAGAACTTCACATGAAATTGATACAATATCAATATAATGGAGAATGATACATCTAATTTTTTCAGTCCAACTTTTAATGGAAGAGTGATCGAACCTATCATATGGTGAGTAAAAAAATCATGTGAAATTTTTTATCAATGCTTTCTATTTTTCATAAGAATCTTGGTAAATTTCATGCACAAATAAGAATCCCTTAGTGATCACATTATCCACACACACAGTATCAACTAATATCCCATTTGTAGGCTTGTCATTGATTATTTTGGCTATGTAAAGAGGACCATCAGGTGCATGTCTAATTATATCATTATTTGACAAATCATTGCCAATAGATAAGCTAGTTTGGCCCTTACGATGTTGAAATTCAATGAATCCAATCATATAATAATGGGTGTGGTCCAAGTGGGTTGACTAGTGTCAACACTATCAGTCAAAGAGTTAGAAAACCTAATATCCATAGCTAATGTACCAACTATAGATGTCATGAGTCTTGAACTATGTCTCACTAAAGAATTCTCAATAGGAAACCAAGTTGTGATACTCATACAAGTTTCACCAAACAGAAAAATGTGTACCCAAAATGGACAAAAGGCACTAAATAAAGACAGTAAACATCCAAAAATAGGAAACATAATACAATTTTTCAAATTTAAAATATGACAATTTACTGATTTTAGATGTAAAAACCTAAAAATGATTACTTTTGAATGCCAATTTTGATTTCAAATAATGCATTTTCTTTCACCAATTGAACTGGATGCAAAAAACTACCGAATTATGCAATTTTTGAAGCTGAAACAAAGATCTGCAAGCTAAAATAGATATTAAAAATAGAGACAAAATAGTGTTCAAAATTTTGGAAAAGCACTTGTACCAGGGTAGGTTTTCCCTAGGGTGAATGAGTCCATGACAAGGGTCTAAAAAAAAATTAAATCTGAGTATTTAACTTGATATTTAATCTCATTGCTCTTAACAACAAATAGATTCTTCAATGACATTTTTTCCAAAAATATGATGAAAATGAAAATGCAATTTAAATGACAATGTATGAACAAAATAATAATTTTTTTTAATGCAATCTTGAATAAACTACTTATCTAAATTACTTAAACATACTTTAATACAAGATATTATGTAGAGTGTATGCAATATTTTTGGATTTTTATGAATTTAAATAATGCAAACATGTAATATGTAACCCTAAATGTAATGCAAAACATAGATCTAGGGTTTCATAGATCTCCAAATTAGAAAAGGCATGATGTACAACAAGACATGAAATGAAATGTTGAACAAGACACCTTAACAACATCAAGTTCATGTAAATGAAATTTGGGGAAAAGAATGTTTCTTAATGAATAAGGGATATTTTCTCTATTTATTCCTCTCCCTAAGGAATTTTATTAGGAAAGAGATCACAAGGAGTAGAGATTGACTTTCAACCTTGAAGTTGAGTCAGTTAGACCTAGATCTTAGTCCTTAAGACAATAGGACAAATCTGAAACCAAATTGAAATAATATGCAATGCTTAAAAATAAAGGAGCTATAAGAAGTAGAACATTAAATATAAATTTATAAAAGTACAAAAATGGAAATCATAGTTTGCAAGAAAATCTAAGAAGAATAAGGAGACATGTACTAGTCACCAAGAGTAGGTTTTGAGTTATATTGAAGGATAGGTTCACCCTAGGGTAAATGGGTCCTAGTTAGGGCTTCTAAAAAATATTTTTGCAATCATTTGAGGTAGGATCTTAGCTTCTATTTTTCATAGGTTCCATTGTTGAAAATCTGAAAATGAATTTTGAAACTGAGTTTCCATAGCTTGACAACAATGATGACAACTTATGCAATAATGTAAAATTTATCTTCAAGGTCTTCAATTCTTCTTCAACCTATAATCTACACATACAAAGAGGGAAAATATGTTGTGTTTGAATGGGTATTTTCCTTATTCAAACCCCATGTTTGGTAATTAAACCTTGAGAGAAAGATAATGACAGTGGAGAAGGAAATGATGAATGGACACTTGCTTTCTACGACTCACCAAACCTTTAATAGATTACCTTAGAGAACTAAAGACAAACACATCACTCCAAAGAACTTGATAGATTTGGATACATGAAAATACTTGGATGCTTTAGAATCAACAATGCATGTTAGCCTTCACAAGATGGCATGAACACACATAAGCCTGAACATGATAATAGAATCTTGATTCTTGCAACAAATGACTGATAAATCTACTCTTGAATGCTCTTGACAATAATATTTTATCAAAAGAAATTTTCCTTAATGCTAGATGATTTCAAATGATAAAAATACTTTGTATTTATAGGTGTTTATCTAATTTCCTAGAAATTAGATTCCAAAAGCCAACAATTGCATATTGAATTTGAATCATTAAAATATCACCAAAAAATATATTAAAATATGGGTCTTAGGAATTAAAGGGGACTCGTTCGCCCTTGGGAAAATATTTCCTAGCCTAGAAGTCTAGGACACTCAATCTCCAATGTGATTAAAATACTAATTGCATTAATTAAATGTTGGTTTATTTTTGGAAAATGGGAGAAATAAGGCTTTGAAATGCATAATTTTGCAAATTAGAAGCTTGATTAAGACCAATAAATTAAGGGATCGAAACAATGTGTGAAATTGTAACTTGGGTATACAATTTCCTACAATATATATACTTATACCTCATGCATTATGTAGTATCTATGGTTGATTATACCAAAATATATGATACTATAAATACTATCTACTACATGACATAATTAAAAATTTCTACTCTCACTATAGACATCCATATCCCTCCATCCAATTGGAGGCTAAATATTAGATAAGTCTTCATTGGATCAAACGAATTCTATGGAAAAATTAGATCCTTCATTGATATAAAACTAGGTGTTGGGTCCTTTTTTTTTTACCCTTATCTACTATCTCTTTTCTATAATTCTTTAGTAGTTCTACCAATCCTCTTAAGAGTGGTATGCTCTCAGTTTTTTTCAAGGCCTAGGTATGCCTATACCTTATCTCAGTTTTATTTGTTCAGAGTGTACCATTTTCTTGTAGTTTTTGGAATTTGTATTTTGAGACTTCCATTGTGATGGTGACCTACATAGAGAACATTATGAAATATGATTTTTTTAATAAAAAATAGTAAGTGATCTCTTCATCCCCTGAAGATATTCCATAGAATTTAACTAGTAAGAATTAACCAAGATAAATTGCATTTTTTATTTAATCTATTTATATCTCCAAATAAATTTTTAGTCTAGATTATGTTACCTTTTATTTTAAATTATTGTTTTTTACTACTATATCAAACTATTAAATTCCAATTTCCTATGATCCTCATCAAACCCTTGTTCACAAAATAGATTTATTTTGGTAAGAATAGACATGTACATGCTAAGAATTAAATAATTTTAAGGAAGCTATATCATTAATCTATTTTACTCAACCTATTGATGATGAGGAATTTAAATATAGTAATCTAATTAAGTTACTCGACTTTAATAAATAAGCTATATAAGAAATTGAATATAGTAAAGATATATATTTCTTGGATGAATATAAATTTATGCCATGCTCCTCATCAAACCATTATTCATAAGAATATATTTATCTTTATTAAGAATACACATGTACATGGTTTTAAACCTAAAGCCACATTCATGCAATCTTTAACAATGGGTATTTTTCTAGGGTTAAAAGAAACATGTCATTATATCATTCACTAGAAAAATTGACACTACATGTTAATCAAACAATTAAATTTGAATAATAGCATTCAACTACTTGTCTCTTCTACCTTCTAGAGAATTTTTATCTTCTTACCAAAAATATGAAATGGATAATTTTCTTTAGGTCTTAAATTATCAAACAAACAAACAAGACTTATTTATAAGTGAGCATCTCAACAATAGTTGTTGACTTGAAAACTTCCAAAAATAATTTTAATAACTATTCTCCTAATTATTATTTTATTCTCTAGAATATAATGAAATCACCTAATACACCTAGTATACATATATTATTTAGTGCCCTTAAAATAATTATTGTTTTGATGGTAGTTCAGTTAAACATTACCATCATATATACATGCTTTCCTTACAATATTTTATTATAAGAAACACCTTTCTTTTAAATAGATTTATTTTATGAGTCTTGATGTAAGGATACACACAATACCCTTATAGTTATTGGTTATTTAGCTATCAACCAATGTATCATTATAATGACTACTTATTTGACTACCTTACCAAAGATGTTTAAAAATATGAGAATAAATTTGAAATAATTTCAATTTTATAAAGATGTAGATTATAATCCTACTCATTACATACACTCTATTTCAACTCTTCTATTTTTTCTCAATTTGAAAACTTAATTTTATAGATAAATTCAAACCTTCAAAATTAAATTATCTAAATAAAATTAAATATTTAAATTAATAAAAAAATCAAATAGAATACATATATGATTATATATTAAGATGTATAGAAACATTACCAAAAAGATGGAGTGAAAAGGAGCAAGCTTCCAAGGTGGCGAAGGTGAGAAAATCAGTGAAACAAAGAAGGATGGTGGTACTCAGAAGGAGGTCGAGGAGTGCTAGAGGAATGAAGAAGGAAGAAAGAAAAATTGGGGGGATGATGTAGCTGAAACAAATGTGAAGGGTATGCACTAGGATTACCAACCTCAATGGGTCTTTTGAGAAGGGAATTGGGTGGACAAATTCCACCCGTTCTACCGGCAGAAGGAAATAAGGGATGAGAAAGGAGGCACACCAGTGCATAAGCGACATGACACCCCTAAATCAAAAACCCCAGTGGTGGGCAGGGGGAGGGCTCGAAAGAGATGAAATACATTTGTTCTGCCATTGGCACCCCCATTGAAGAGGCCAATAAGAAGGGATGAGGCATGGAAGAAGCACTCGAATCAGCAAAAACCAACCGAATATCGCAGGGAAAGGAAAGCAAAGACTGCGGAGGGGTTAGAAGAAATTTGGGCCTTAGTGGATCACAAAACTCAAGAAAGCACCGCTGAAGAAATGTTAGAAATTGAGGTATCGTAGGAAACCAAGTTGGATGGAGCAATTTTAAAGGAATTCGCATTCATATGTCGATTCATTGGAATTTCGCCTGATAGGGCTTCGATCAAGGAATGGATTAAGGAACAATGGAAGATAGAAGTCCTAATAAGATCTTTTCCGAAAGGATTCTTCCTGGTAGTGTTTGAAAATGAAGAGGTGAAGCTTCAGGTAATGGAAAGTGAAATGTGGTTCATGAAGGAGAACCCCTTATATATGCAGCCATGGTGTCCAAATTTCAATTCAGCAAAAATGAGGCCATACGACCAACCAGTATGGATAAGACTTTACAATCTTCCAATGGAATATTGGACTGGAGATTGTCTGGAAAAAATTGGCAGATCTCTGAGCTCCTTAATGGAAATCGATATGAACATCATGGAAGGCGATTTATTCAAATACGCAAGAATAAAAGTAGCAGCAATCGATACCCTACCTAAGAAAAAATTTCTCTGGGTAGATGGGGCTCGTTGGGTGCAGGAGGTAGAAATTGTGGAAAGTAAATGGTTTTGCTTCACTTTTGGGGCTCAGGATCATAGGGAGGTTGACTGCACTAGAGAAAAATTGGGGAAAATACAACAAACTAATCTTCCCCTAACGATATACAATCCTACTCCAGGCGTCAAAGGTAAGGAGAAAGCTAGGCAGACCGATGTATTAAATGGCAGTATGGAGCCCGGTGAAATTCCACCAGTGTCATGTAAGGAAGAGAAGGATTTGGAAGGTGCTCAACCATTGCCCCCTTAACATGAAAGGAGCCAAGTTCGGGAACAAAATGAGGATGCAGAGGTAGATTCTCTTGCAAGCAAAGATCTAGACTCAAATATTGACCCGGATGATGCATTGGACATTATTGAAGATAGATGCATTTCACAAATAGTGGAAAAACATCTAGGTGTGGGAAAAATTGGCAAAGTAGGGAATACTCATGGTAGGAAATCCTTCAAGCAACTGAGGGAAGAAGAGGTAGCCGCAAAAAAATTCCCCAACATTACCAAATTCCTAAGTACCAAGAGAGGAAGCCCCTTCCTTGGGAAACAATGAAGATAACAACTTGGAACGTCAGGGGCCTAAAGGCCCCTAACAAGCAAAATCTGGCTAGGCGTCATCTACAAAAAAGAACAAACAACATTATTCTGCTACAAGAAACCAAGTTATCTGTAGAAGAAAGGATGAAATTTCTGAAATATTGTCGGCAATGGAATGGTTTTTTCCAGGATTCAGTGGGCAATGTAGGAGGTCTAGGGTTAATGTGGAAGGAACCTTTGGTCTCGGTGGAAATTATTGGTTCATCTATAAATTGGCTGGCAGCAAAGATGTACAACCTAAGTCTCAACTGTCACTTTGTAATCATCAATATCTATGGCCTGATAAGAATGGAGGAAAAGATTGCATTATGGTGATCGGTCCTTGAAGTGGCACGCCCATTCTTAAGAGACAAATTGATTATTGGTGGAGATTTTAACGCTATCTTGGACTTAATTGAGAAATGTGGTGGAGTGTGGATTGTATCTCAAGCCACCAATGATTTCAGAAGCTTCATGATTGAAGAAGGATTGATTGATTGTCCTACTGAAAATAGAGTATACATATGGACTAACAGGCGAAAGGATTTCACTGCGATCGCCGAAAGGCTGGACAGGTTCTTGGTGTCTTTGTGCTAAAGTGACAATGGTTTGCAAAATCCATGCAAACATTTTACCTTTATCGATCTTGGACCACTTCCTAGTAGAGCTCGAGATCAATGGGAGGCCGGAAGTGCTGAGGACAAATTTCAAATTCCAAAATATGTGGTGGAGGGATAAGAACCTAATTGTCCTTCTGGAAAAATGGTGGAAGGAAGCCCAAGTTGGAGGCTCAATCAGCTTCAGAATAGCCAAGAAGCTTTAACTGATAAAATAGAAGTTGAAGGTGTGGATCAAGGAGTCATTCCAAAACATTTTTGCAGAAAAAGCGAGGGTAGAAATGGAACTGGAATCCTTGAATGAAAAAGTAATTAGAGAAGGCATGAGGAATGATGATTTATACAAAGAGAAATATTTGAATACAAAGTTGGTTGAACTCCTTAAGAGAGAGGAAATTTACTGGAGGGACAATTCAAGGGAAGTGTGGCTTAGGGAGGGCGATTCCAACTCAAAATTCTTCCATGCGTATGTGTTAGCCAGGAGGGTTGCAAACAAGATAGAGGAAATACATACCATGGAAGGAAAAAATGCTCATTGTCAGACAGAGGTGGGTTTGGCTGTAGTTGAATTCTATAAAAATCTTCTTGGCAACAACAATGTGCAGTCTATGGAGGGCAACATTTTGGACTCTATAGATAAAAGGGTGAGCAAAGCAGATAATCTAATGCTATGTGGAATGATAACCAAAGAAGAATTAAGGAAGCTCTATTCTAGCTACACCCGGATAAGGCACCTAGGCCCAATGAGTTCATTGCAAGATTTTTTAAGAATTCTTGGAGCTTTGTGGGAGATGACCTATGGAAGTTGGTGGAAGATTTCTGCAAATCTAAGAAGTTTGTGAAGGACTTAAAAAATTCAGTGATAGCACTAATCCCAAAAAAACAAGAATGCAAGTCATTCAGAGACCATAGGCCAATATCACTGTGTAATACAGTCTACAAGGTAATAGCTAAAGTATTGGCCAACAAACTTAAACTGGTGTTGGGAAACGTTGTGGCCAAAGAGAAAAACAAGTTCATCCCAGGATGGGAAATCACCGATTGCATCCTGCTTCTTTCTGAAGCGGTGCACACACTCAAAACCAACAAAGAGGTAGGAATGTTGATCAAGTTGGATGTATGCAAGGCTTATGATAAAGTGGTATGGAGGTTCCTTATGAAAGTGTTGATGAAGATGGGGTTCGATACCTAGTGGTGCGAACTTATAAACTATTGCATATCCTCAGTATGATTCTTTGTTGTAGTAAATGGGTCACTACATGGGTTCTTTCAGGCTACCAATGGTCTCAAATAGGGTGACCCTATCTCACTGTTTCTATTCATAATAATGGTTGAAGCTCTGGGCTATGCCATCAAAAAGAGTAGCCAGCGGTTGGATTGGAAAGGAGTGTGGGTGGCTCCAAATGTGGAACCAATCACCCACTCATAATTTGTTGATGACACCTCTCTGTTAGGAGAGGCAAGTTTAAGGGAGGCCAAAGTCATCAAAGGGGTTTTAGATGAATATGAAAAACAGTCAGGCCAAAAAATGAACAAAGAGAAGTCTTGTATATATTTCTTCAGTACGTGGCTTTAGGGTTTTCAAGAAGGGAAATTACCAGCTAAATTCTTAGGGGTCAAAATTTATGACGGTGCGTGCAAAGAAAAACACTGGGAGGAAGTGCATGGAAAGTGTAAGAACAAAGCAATGGCATGGAAGAATAACTGGTTGACTCTAGCTGGGAGAATAACAATGGCGAAAGCGGTCCTAATTGCAATCCTGATATATACTGTGTCGTGTTTGGAAGAACCTATGAAGATTGAAGAAGACATAAAAAAGGTCATGAAGAAGTTTCTTTGGGAAGGCTCTAAGAACAAAAAGAAAATTCCTCTCATCGGGTGGGGCACAACATGTAAAACAAAAAGGATGGTGGGGCTGGGTTGTGGAAGATTAGGCTACAGAAAAATGCGTTGGGAACCAAATTGATCTAGAAAATGTACAAATGTCTAGAAAAGTTGTGGTGTCAAATACTACAAAATAAATACTTGGACAACGGGAAGCCTTCTAGAATCCTAACTGTTCCAAGTACTAAGGGTGGCTCGACGGTGTGGAAATACATTTCAAATTGCAAACCTTTAACCACCAGCCACCTCTCCTGGTGAATTGGTAATGGCAAGAAAGCCTCGTTCTGGATAGACTCTTGGGACACCAACAAAAGTCTGAGAAAAATGTTTGACCTAGATCAATATGTGGAAAGGCTATAAGAGGCAGATGGATGCAAAGTAGAAGATTATGTTTGTCAAGATGAAAACGCAGTGGGAGGCCAAAAAAGGTGGAAAGATACTGTAGGCTTGTCGTTACTGCAAGATGTCAAGATGGTTGTGGCTCAGGAAATTTCCAATAGGCTAGTAAAACTAAGCATGAGGGAAGACACAATCATCTGGTGCGGGCCGACGTTGGGAGAATACTCGGCTAAACTCGGATATCGTATCCAACTAGCCAATAGTGAAGAAAAATCATGGATGGCTACACTGTGCTCGAAAAAGGAAGTGTTGTCGAAGGCTGGGGTGTTCCTATGGATAGGAATTCACCAACGATGTCTAATAGGTGAAAGACTAAAAAGATTGGGGATTGTAGGTTTTTCACACTGTGTCTTGTGCGAGCAAGCGAAGGAAGGAGTGGACCACCTTTTTCTCAATTTTCCTATGGCTTCCACATGTTGGGAGTGGCTTCAAGGTGCTCTGAGATTCCTAGGACCAAGGCAAGAGAAGCTTCAGGAGTTTTTGAATTGTTGGTCGGCCATAAATAGAAACGGATATTGGCATGGAATTTGACTGATAGCGCCATCACTGGTAGTTTGGAATTTGTGGAAAGAGAGAAACAAACATATCTTCAAAGAGTAATTCATGATCAGTGAACGCTTGATTGCAAAAATTCAGGCACCCTACATTGAGACAGCAAATAACAGAAATGACATTGGTTCGAAGGCAAGGTTCACTTGGCGGGATGAGGAAATCCAGAAGGTATGGTCGGATCTAAAGACACCCAAGCGTCTAGGGTCAGGAATGGCTAAATTTAATAGGAAATAAATTCGATGGCTGCAACCGGTAAGATTAAAATGGAAACTAAACTTTGACGGGGTGGCTAAAGGCAACCCCAGGCAGGTAGGGGCGGGTTGCGTAATCAGAAACAATTGTGGCAGATGTGTCTGGGCAGCCTCAAAGTGGTTGGGATGGAGGTCCAACAACCTGGCTGAGATGGAGGCTCTGGCATTAGGCATGGAATTGTGCATTCAGAAAGGGATAGATTCAGTGGAAAGAGAAGGTGACTCGCAAATCTGAATCCAAGCAATCTCTCATGGGATGCCAAGTTGGAAATTAGATAATTGGATTGGGAAAATCAAAATCCTCCTTGGAAAATTGAGCGATTTTTCCATCGAGCACACGTCTAGGGAGGATAATAGAGTCGCTGACCTACTGGCTAACTATGGTGTATCCCAAGACAATCTGTAGCTCATCGAGTCATCCACAGAAAGGTGGTCGGGGCTGCAAGCTATTCTAGAACAAGATAGCATGGGTCGGTGAAGTGATAATTTTGGCTCTCTTGAAGACCCGTGAAGGCACTTGGAGAACTGTGAGGCGTTATGTGGTAGCAGTAGGATGCGTAAAGAAAATCTAGTCTGTGATTCAGTTTGTGAAGCGCAGTCTACACAATGGACGATCCTAGCAAATCCTGCCTCTCACAGGCTATTTGAGTAGTGTCAGGTTGGGTTTCTTAAGCATTTAGAAAACCAAAGTAGAAGGTACGAACAGAAGGCTAGAATGGTGCATGCTTTCGGCTTAAGTTGCTTATGCATTGACGAGTCTCTTTTGGAGTAGTGCATGAGGCTCTTTCAGATCAAAAACAAATAGGTGTTGAATGAGATCATGAGTGTGGTGAGGAGAGTCCTCCCAAAGGAAAGCCACTAGTGCGATGGAAGGATTTATGAAGTGGTAATAGGGTTACTGGTAGACATTCTTAGCTCTCGGGAGAATATGGTGGAGTTATCTGTGGGATTCGTGGTGGCGGTCAATACTCAGGCGATGGCAGAAGTGACATTAGCACTTGTAGAAGATGGGATGGTGAGCCATTTCTAATTTCTTTTCAATAGTGTTGATTTGAAGGCTGAAGAGGGAGAGGGAGAGTTGTATGAGGAGGAAGTGTATAGGCAGCGGCTAGAAGCAAGGATAAATTTCTTGGAAAATGAGTGGGAAGTATACAGATTTGGGGTCATTAACTCCAACATGGGAGATTTTGCTACATACATGGAGTCTAGGCTATCTTGGCTTAGCGAAGGCAACATGGAGCAGGCGATGGGTGTGGGCCAGAGTCTAGTCGTGATTTATCATTATCTGTTAATGTAATGGGATGGTTTTTAGCTCTAGAAAATGGGTCAGAATGACCATAGGCTGGCAAAGCTAATGAACTATTATGTAACTGGATGCTACCCCCTTTTGGTAGCACTTACATATAAAATATGTATATATATATGATTATATATTATATAAATATATATATAAACCCAAAAATCTATTTATTATTTTTTTAATATTTAATGTTTGAATATATCATGCATAGAAAAATTAGATATATAAAATAAATTTTTAAATGATACTTTATTTTAAAAATAAATTTGAGAAAGAATAAAATTGTCTCTAACCACCGTAGACATGTTTTATCCATAGGATAACAACTTTGACTTAAAAGGTCCCTAGAACGTGGAAATTGAAAGCAAGGCTCTTTTGGATCTTTATAACTAAAAAAGAAAAATCCGTAGATGTTATTTTCATAGTATTTATGTGTACGACTAAATAAAATAGTAAAAGGTATGCATAAGTTTTAATAAATAAGAAAATAAGTGAAGATGAAATTAAATTTGTAATTAGTTATATGCCAATTTTTTATCTTTATAATATGTCATTTATTATTCATTAAATTGGGGGTTAACAAATGTTATTTAACTGCCATCCCTTGTTGATGTTATCCCTAATATTCTGAATGCGGATCATAAAAAAGCTTTGACTACCATCCCTTCCTTGGATGAAGTCAGAGATGTTGTGTTCTCATTTGAAGGTAATAAATCCCCTAGGCTTGATGGCTTCCCTATGTTTTTCTTTCAACTTTTCTAGGAGATTGTGGGTGAGGATATTGTGAATGTTGTAAAAGAATTTTTTGGATCCTGAATATTGTTGAAGGAACTTAACTCCACCTTTCTTGTGCTCATCCCTAAGATCTCGGGAGTGGATTCTTTTGAGTGTTTTTGACCTATTATCCTTTGCAATTCTACTTATAAAATTATATCTAAAGTGGTGGCTACCAGGAAGCTGGGCATCCTCTCATTACTCATTTCCCCTCAGCAGAATGGTTTTGTCCCTGGAAGATAGATTGTGGACTCCATAATTATTGTTCATGAGAATATCCACTCCCTTGAGCTGTCCAAGAATCAAGGTTTTCTTCTCAAGTTGGATATGTCTAAGGCTTATGATAGAGTGGACTGGGATCTTTTACTGAATATTTTAAGAGCTTTTGGGTTTTCTAAAAGATTTGTTCAATTGATTAAGGAAATGATCTCTACTACCAGCACTATTGTTATTGTTAATGGCTCTCCTTCCAGATTTTTCAAAGCCACCAGAGGTGTTAGACAAGGAGATCCTATTTCGCCTATTCTCTTCACCCTCTTAGCGGAAATTCTTGGCAGGTTGTTGCTTAGAAAGGTTAGTGATGGAAGCTTCAAAGGACTAAGATCATCTTCTGCTAATATTGTGTGTTCTCACCAACAATTTGTTGATGGCACTCTTCTCATGGGTTGTTTTACTATTGCTGAAGCCAGAGTCCTAAAGAACTGCCTATCTTTGTATGTGTGAACCCTAATCCTATACCTGCACAAACATAAAAAACAAACACATAGTTAGGTTCATATGCAAGATAAAACAAGGATTCCCCATGAAATGCATTTACAATGCTCAAAATAGGAAAATGAAGAAACAAATCATGGAAAAATAAGTGAAATCCTAATTAAGCATGCAAACTCTTGATCCCATGGGGGACTTGGTGCCAATTG
>CM021102.1:291365759-291429254 GCA_007115665.2 Sequoiadendron giganteum | reverse complement strand
GTACTGCATTGGGCTCGTCTACAAAAAACTCTCTCGGTTTTGGCTATCTCAGAGTGGTTTTCTCATCGCGGCGAATTTTCACTTGATGGAAAAAGTGTCAAATTCAAGTTGTGCAAAGTTGCAAAGTGGTGCAACTTTCGCTCTACAACTCGTGTGACCAAGAAGATTGTTCCAATGCATCTGAATAGGTATTTTTACGCTAGGCATAGTCCTCTTTCGCATCAAAACACATGGAATTTCTCTGAGCTACGTTCCACCGGATCGATCCCTTAAGGGTCCAAAGTGAAAAATGGATGCAAACTTTAGCATGCTATTACTTAGATACAATGATTCTTAGAAACTTCTTGTCTAATCCTACAAGATCACATTGGGCCCCTCTACAAAAACTTCTCATAGTTTTGGGTATCTTAGAGTGGTTTTCCCGTGGCGATGGATTTTCACTTGATGGGAAAAGTGTAAAATTAAAGTTGTGCAAAGTTGCAAAGTGGTGCAACTTTCATTTTGCAATTTGTGTGACCAAACTAACTGCTCCAACACATTCCAATAGGTAGTTTTATGCTAGGCATGATCCTCTTTCTCACCCAAACATGTGGAATTGATCTGACTTGCGTTCAATGGGCTTGATCCCTTATGATGGCATGCAAAATAATGGAAAAGAGAAACAAACAAATGACGGTTGAGAAGTTTGAGTATTCCACACAAAAAATGTATGATCATTGGTGTAGAGCACCTTGTTCCTCCATTTGATGAAGAAGGTCTTGTTCAGTGGTTTTAGTGATTATATGATGGTGAATAGGTTGGTCAATAGGTGGTTGTGGGTATTTTGAGCATGCTTTGTCTTGAATAAGGTCAATTAAGACCATTAGGTATGTTTTAGGGTGACTTTTGGTTCTAGTGATAAAAAATGTGAAAATTTCAATCTTGCACTAGAAGTTGTCTTTGTAGCCTTTGAAGGAAAATTTGTGAATTTGTATATGGTTGTGAAAGAATGGAGTTTTTTTCAATGTAATATGGCTATTTTTACACCATTTGTGTGGGTTTAGAGGTCATTAGATGTACTCATTAAGTTGGAGGAGTCTAAAGTTCCAAATTTGTAAGTTACTTAAAGCAACAAATTTGAAATGCAATGGTTACTTATTTTGAAAGTTGGTTTTTAGTTAGTTGAGGGTGTGGATAAGTTAGAGAAGGGTGTAAAACACTATGTAAAGCCTTGAGAGGCTCTAATGGAGGTTGTTGATGAACTTTCGCAGAAGATCTAATAATAATTATTCACATTGTTCTCTATTTTTTAGATTTTTGATACAAACTTGTTGATCCCATACTTGGTACGACCTCCAACTTTTAGATAAAGAACATATTGGAATATTTTTATGAATCATTTGATGGAATGCCAATTGTAAATGTGTTTTTTTCTTTTATATAAAGTTGTTTAGCATCAATCAATTAATATTCAAGACAAATCATGAAGGACAACAATGATCAATGCTAGGGCTAACCAATTAATAATTATACATGTGAATAATTCAAGCATATGCATGTCAATAAGGGAAGCATGAGTACTCAAAAAAATGTAATCCTTAAAAAGTATACACACAAATTAATACAAAGTATATGCACGAATACAAGGTATACACATGAAAACACGTAAGCCACAAAGTATACATTCGAATGCACATAAATAACAAAGTATACACGTAAGTTGTAAAGTATACACTTGAAAACATGTAACTCATATCTATTGAACCATCAATTTAGAATGAAAATATGGACATACATCGATAAATGATATTATCATTAACCAAATATCCATGTAGGCATACACCAATATATGTACAAAATAGCCATATAGGCATATAATGTCAAATATGTCCAATAAAAATATGTACAAAAATTCCATGTAGGCATACCACAAAGCGCTCTGGAATCAAAAGTCATTTCTCTCCATGCCCTGGACATAAATTCTTTCCCTTTCCTTTTCGATCGGATGGTGATAGGTCTCTCACTCATTTTTTTTGTGCTCAAGGAGTGCTCTTGTTGCTCCTCCTAGTGTTTAGTTCATGGTGAAGTTTTAACTAGTACAATAAGAAGTAAGGACATGAACATATATAAATTACATTATAAAAAATGATATATTTGACAAAATAATTACTTACCTCCATCTCCTGATCTCTCTCCACAGGGAAAATATTCTCACGTCCATGCTTAGGCATCCTCAAGCCCTGCATAAAACATAAAAAATAGAAATTAAACTATGTGAATCAATAATGGTTTGATTTTTCACTAACTAACATCTATAAAAACAAATGTAAATTGAAATTTACTAATTTTCCTCATACCTCTCTTATCAGAACCATCAAGGATTATATAGTAAATGGTACACCAATATCCATTGCCCTCGTCACATTCGTAGGTGTTTCGGCTTGCATCATCTGAAAATAAAACAACATATTATTCAACGTAATCAACGATGTGAATATAAACTACACACATCTATTAATTACTTGATTCATTAGTTAAAATATTTATTCTATTACCTCTGTGTAGGTTTGAGTAAATCCATTGCCATTGGGAAGTGTTCCATCAAAACCTCCAATATTAGTCTGCTCAACATCCAAAATCACATATTAAATTACCATTTGTAAAACAATGCTATTAACATGCAATAAATTTATAATTGTTTACTAGTCACATACCCCAACGATAGGTGTGTACTACAGAAATAAGTTGGTGGGGGGTTGGTGTATCCAATCTCAACACTGTGACCTTACAATTTTTTTAAAATCATAAAAAAAAATTAGTTAATCTTGCATTTCGAAATCGAAATTTAATAAATTAAACTCAATGATCATGCACTAAATTTTACCTGAATATCAATGCCATATGCCTCATGAAATTTTTTAGCTTCCCTCTCCATCTCCATAGTTGCAGACAGATCCAACATACCAGTCTCCTAAGTGTCGGTGGCGTCATATGAACAAGTAGCCCTACAAGATTGACACACATGTGTTCGACGACCACCACTCAAAGACTACCCTAGATGGCGCAATAGAATAGGGCTAGTATGATGGATGACACTCTAGGTCAAAGTGCTAATCACCTGCAATGTCTCTACATCATCACTTTCCTTCATGACGGAAGGCATAACAACATGCTCATGATGTGGCCTAGCGAGAGCTTGTCTACCTTGCCACATAGGATCTGGCTATGCACCGGGTCTATCCTGAGCTGATCCCCTACCTCTCCCCTAGAAATCCCTCATATAAAAAATAATTTGGGATTTTGTTCAATATGAACTTACTATATAGTTTCCTAAGGAAATATTGTAGGACCTCACAATTCTTGCATGGTGGGTAATCGAAGACCATGTACCACCTATAGTAAAGTTGGTCCCTAATTTGTTGGTGGTGGCACCAATGGATAGGAAACCTCTTCGCATTGAGGTTAATATTTTTATTTGTGCATGGGTTAGTGAATAATGAGCACAAATCACCTTTTGTAATTTTTAAATCCTTTACATCTTTGTATGATAGTTTATTTGCATAATAATCCTTAGTCGCTTGCCTCCTATCTTGCCATCTAGTTATTTGTTTTCTAATTGAATCTACATTTTTTACCATATTTTTCAATAAATTTGCTAGGGTAATTCTTTTTGCTATTGAAGCATTTGGATTACTCAACCTATTGATCAAATCCTCAATTTGCTTTTTTTTTTCTCAATTTCATTCAATAAATTTTGCTGAGTTCCAGGAGGGGGTTGAGTGATTGGTGGAGGAGGTTGTTGTTGTGGTTAATTTTGATCTTGAGGGTTTGCAGGTTGATTTGCATCTCCTAGAAATTAAAACAAATACATATCAAATTCAACCTAAAACTAACTAATTCAAAATAAAAACCACAAAATCCTTACCTCTCACATCTCCTCGTCATCGTGGCGACATCGTTACAAAGAAATAGAAACTGTTGGTGAAATAATTTTTTGAATTGATCCTCCTAGAACGCGTGCACGTAAGTATGGGGGTTTTGGCTACGTTGCAAGAAAAAAATAGTCAAAATAACAATGACTGATTCTCACTTATTTTTTTGGTTTTAACAAGCAATAATGCAAGCACGTTATAACATGCTCACATTATTTGTTTTTAAATTTTTTTTGTAAGGTGTTCATGAAATTGCTACCCATCTCCATGTACCCGCCCATTTACTATGCACATGTATTAAAATTGCACATAGTTCTTAAATTTTGAAATTTTTATGTATGTACATAGTTTACTTTAATGATCTATATGTACATGCAAATTATGCATGGTATTTTTAATTTTAAATGTACATGCACATGTTAAATGTATGTATGTTAAATGAATGGTATTTTTTTTTAAACGTATGTATATAGTTTACTTGATCACGTTCAATCAATGTAGGAGTGTGTTTCAATTTTATATGATCTTAATATATGTATGCACATCATATTTAAACAAATTTGCATGTGTGTTTCAATTTTAACTATTTCTTGTAATTTTTTAAGTTTGTATGTTAATTTAGTATAATTAAATGCAAGTGCACATTTATATCTCATATCATAGATGATTTTAACATTGATGATATCACCAATCCACTTCCACCCCCCCCTCCACCTAATATGCCACCTCCACAACCTGTTGCATCTGATGAGGCTCACTTACGAGAATGCATAAATGATCAGGTTTCATCCATACAAAATCAAATCAATTCTATGTAGAGTGAAGCATTGATTCCACCACATGTTAGACTCTTTGCATCTGCAATGCAAAACCTTATGAATGACATCAAGACCATTGATTTTGATCTAGATAGGCGTAGACGACATAAAGAACAAATAAGACAATTTTATGCTAATGGTCTCTCCTATAAAAAAATATTAGACCTTAAAATAACGAAAGCCCACCTAGCCCCCTACTTTCTCGACCTCATTACTTGACAACCCATTCCTACGAAAAAATATAAAATATCCATGAGGTGGTGCATACTTCCACAAATGAGTGCACATTTTTGGGATCGATGGTATATGGTTTTTGATAGTACCCCACATGCTAATTCGGAGTGCCCATTGTATTTTTTGAGGAAATTTTATGTAGAGTTTTTTATGGGGAAAAATCCCAATTACTTTGATTTTAAATCATTTCAGGGTGTTGATGGTGGCATGCCACAACAAAGGTTAGGGGAAAGGGTTGATCCCCAACACCCTATGCACACACAACCCCTTGTTGTTGCTCCTGGTCCTCCCATTCCTACACCCGTGCATCATCGATCTATGGTCTTGACATTAGGTTCCCTTAGTACACTCGCGCAATACCTTGATCAACATGCTTCTGCAATAGCAAGTGGGGAGCACAGAGATGATGATGATGGAGGAGTGTTTTATGGAGCTAGTTCGAGTACCACTCCAAGAGTGTCGAGGCCCATCCCACATGTATGTACTAGTTTCCATCAAGTATGCTCTTGACCTTTTCAGGCCACACCTAGTTTCGGTCGACGTGGAGATTCTTGTGGTTCATTTGGTCACATCGGTTCATTTGTAGAGTTTCTTACAAGAGGAAAACAACTTGAGGACATTGCTACACAGGTATAAATATGCATCTACACATTCATTTTATAAGAATTTTGATGAATGTATATATCAAATTATTTAGTTTGCAATACATTTTAACAATCAAACTATTTGGTGTATAGATGATAGTAACGACGGGGCAATCATTCATTCCACGAGTACATACATCGACACCAGTCCTAATCGACAACCCTTATGGAGTATTTTGATTTCAAAATTTTAAATTATCAATGAAATGAGTTTTAAATTTATAATTGAATAACATATATGTTTGAAATATTTATGTTGGTTTAGGCGATTCAATCAACTTCCATATTGATTCCACCCGAGGGGTTGTTGAGCACTCCTCCACTATCGGTCGTCGTAGACCAGGGGTAGGTATGTATTTATATTGTAAATTTTTTTACTTACATTAGTATAGTTACAATTATGAATTTTTATTTCACTATATATGAAATGTGCATGTACACTTGTAAATATTATAAGCTTGTATTACATGTCTACATGTATGTCTAGGTTGATACCACAATGAGAATGGGCATCATGCAAACGTTAGATTTTATAGTTACTCGTGAGGCCTTTGATTTTCAGGTTGTTTAAATAAATATCTACACAAAATGTGCAAACTTGAATATATATATATGTATATATATATATATATATATATATACCTAATTCAAGTATGTTACATGCTTTAATTTTGATCTTGTAGGACTTTGTTAGTGTGACTTTCAGCCCTGACCCAGACATAGTTATACCTCTTGGAGGGCATGCAGAGCAGGATCTAGATCAAATGGTAATTTAAATTCAATTATAAATTATATATAGTGAATATATAACTTTAATGTTAAATTTCAAATTGAATATATATATATATATATATAATTTGAGCTACTACATGTTATAAATTCTTTTTCTTTTATAGCATGTGACACATCTAGTAGCTAAGAATGTACAAACATGTCCTGCAAAAGAGGTGCACAACCTATGGATATGGTACAATTAAAATATGATAAATTATAAATTAATTTCAATTAAATCATTTTTAATTGTAGACTTGTGCATCTAATTTTAACTTTCTTTATCTTTTTTATGTCTATATTGATTAAGAGAATGTAGAGGTTGCTTCAGGTGCAGTAGAGCATCCAAACCCAGATATGACGGTAATTTAATTTTAATACGATGAATTATAAATTAAATTGTCATTAAATATTTTTTTATTGTCTTACATATGATTTCATCTTAGTCTTGTACAGGGTGTTTCAAGTCATCTGCATATTCTACATGGCATGAAGAGGTCTCTTGATTATAAAGACAATACATGACCTAGAAACATGATTTTGTGGGTTATATTTGTTTATTTTATGGGCTATATTTCTGGTTTCTCATGTACTCTATTGGACTTTATATTTCATGGTTTTTGAGTACTTAGTTGGACTTTAGTTCATGGGTTGTACTCTGATGGACTCTTTTTCATGCACTTAATATATTGGTTTCATGCACTTAATATATTTACATAGATTATGGACTTTATTATTGTTCGAAATTTTAATTTACACATATAATGGAATCCAATACTAATTTATAAGTCGTCAAAACAAATAATGGCATCCAATAATAATTTATAAGTTTTCAAAAAAAATAATGGCATCCAATACTAATTTATAACTTGTCAAAACAAATAGGTACATTGAAAAAAATAAGGGGACATTTTAAGGGGCCATAATATGGCGTCTTAAGGAGACATATTAAGGGGTCATAATATGATGTCTTAAGGGTTCATAATAGAGCATCTGAAGGGGATTTCTTAAGGAGTCATAATACGACATCTTAAGGGGTCATAATACAACATATTAAGGGGAAATCTTAAGGGGTCATAATATGACATCTTAAGGGGATGTCTTAAGGGTTCATAATAGAATGTCTTAAGGGGATGTCTTAAGGGTTCATAATAGAACATCTTAAGGGGTCATAATACAATGTCTTAAGGGGTCACAATACTATTAATGTACAAGAAATATCAATATGTAATCAAAAAATTTATTTAAATATATTTTAACTAATAATTACCTCTATTTAAAAGGACAATATAAAACAGACTATATTTACCTGTATTTACTTATTCCATTGTACCATCTGCATCCTCTCTTTTTTGTAATGCATCTATGATTATCTCATTCTCTTCCATAGAAATTTTCCATTACACTTTATTTGAAGGTCTTCCACGATATCGATCTAGTTTTATATTTGTTGCCACCACCAAATGTGAATAATGTATATTTTTTTTATACGGTTCATAATCTTCAAATGCAGGTAAACCATTCTTCCTTTCTAGGTATTTTCGTAGCCAAGTTCCAACAACCACAACCGATCCTATTGGAAAACATGAAAACAATCAGTATATAAGTTCTCAAATTTTCTTAATGGGATGAAAAACTTGTTTTGAAAAATTGCTTAAGGGGATCAAAAAAATTGCTATCAAAATTTACTTAAGGGGATCATGGTACCTATTGGATAATGATAGCCATCATCATCTTCTCGAGGTGATATTAAATTATTTTTACTCTCCACACAACGAGCCAACCAATATTAAGTTTGCTCTTCATTCCCTTTAGGTGCAACAACAACATACACATGTCTTATAAACAAAAATTGATTTAATAACTTGCACATATCAATATAAAAAAATTACTATTATAAAATAACTTAATAAAGTGAAATAAAATGAAATAAATTTAATTAAATTACCTTCTTGTACAAGGTCTAAAACACAATCATAGTCTTTAGATGCAAACACTTGATCATTTTCTTCAATAGTTCTTTCATATTGATCATGTGCTTGTGTAGGTGTCAATGATCTTTTCTCCCACTGTCCAACCCATTATGTATTTTCACATGTTTCCCAATCTCCTAAGATACAAAACTGGCAAAAAAATGCAAGCTCCCTTATCCAGATAGTCCATGTGCTTGATGTCGAACTCCTAAATGAATGCAATTTAGTAGATCCACTAATTGTCTCATAGTCAACTCTAGGTACAATGCTATCTTCTTCAACCAACCAAAAGAATCAATGAAATCTAGAGTACTCACTTGAACCAGGTGTAGATAATATTGTATTACACCAATCGACAATCCCACGTGCATCTTTAAATTTTACTGCATCTTTGAATTTTAATTGTTCTTTAGCAAGAATTCTTTTGGCACACGCACCAGCTCCATCATGTTCTCCTTTACCATGGCCAACTTCAAAAAAACTCCATATATGTTGGACATTAAGTTCTTTATGAATCCTACTCACCAATAGAATATTCGATCATTCTTGAACTGCCTCGTACAATTATCTGACCATGTGAGGTGTTATTTCCTATGGATTCCTCTTTCTCTTAAATTTCTATGAAATCTACTGAAAGAGTATTGAACAAACTCTGATGAGTGTAATCAGTTGTCACTCAAATAAAAATCATACTCCCTCAGAAATGTTCTATCATCCTCATTGGTATCATTTGCATGTCTATAAACAATATGGACAAACATAGCTACTTGCGTTGAATTATAATACTGTGATTGAATTTCCTCTTGTGGAGCTAGAGCATAATTTTCTACAAAATCAACCACTGAAAGTATAGTACCAATTGGAAATTTGTTTCTACATGCGTGAAATTGGCCATCAAGTCATCGAGCATGTTGAGAGTGCATGATATATTTTGGTACTATCTTATTCTTAAATTCAATCATGAATGCATGGACACTAACTTTTTCTGTAACTAAATCACAACGCTTTCCTATTTTTCCATCTTTTAAAGAATAGTGAACATTCTTAAATCTTTTAACTTCTTCTAATTGTTGTCCAAAATCATTATCAACACTTTCATGCGTACAAATTCCTAAGAATGAAACATTTCCACAGTCAGTGAATTGTTTAGAAATACAAGAACTTAAATAAAACAATTTACCATTAGATCTTTCACAAAACAAACTTGAAATAAACTCCCCTATTGCTTCAGGTGGCATATTAATACCGCAATTTTGTATAATCATGTTAGTATGCAAGGTACAACATATATATTGAAAAAAATCATAAAAATAATGAAATTGAACATGCATTTTACAACAAGAAGATATTTGTTGCTTATTAATTTTTACATACCATGGTTTACATTTTTCAAAAGACCTTTGACTTATTTTAATATTACTAAGTAACACTAAATCACCACATTTTGTTTTATAAAATTTAGTTTGTGTTGTATCTAATAGGTGTTTTGGGTGAGGATTACGAACTTTGGACCCCACCCTTAAATTTAAAACATCTCTAGAATTAGATGAAACCCTAGTATTATCATGCCAATATTTTTCAATCAAATATTTAATTTCAACATTCAATTTCATATCAGACCTCAGGAGTCAACAATTGAAACTCCAACATTGGTTGATAGGATCATTTTCTATAATTTCTCTTCTTTTTTCCGCTCTTACCAATGTTTTAGAATGTATTTTTAAAACTTCACTAATATTTTGTACCATTATTTTATTCAAAGTTTCTTTATTAACTATATCGGTTGTTATAGCTCTTCTTGCTACACTTTTATCTTTAGTTCAAGTATTTTTTCCAATAGATTGAATGACACTAGCAATAATACACATAACATGTTTTAATGATTGATCTTTTGTTTTGGTTTAACAAAAAAGCCTAACCTTTTCATTATTTTCCTCATTTATTGCATTCTCATCAATTGCATCATTAGTTGACATTGAATTGCAATTTTCTTATGATAAAATAATTCGTTGTATATTTTATTTGCATGTGTTCTTATTTGCCTCCAAGAAATTTGACTAGGAAGATTATAAAAAAGACAACTTTCAAAATTTTAAAAAGTATTTTCATTAAATTCAACATCACATTCTATATTTTCATCTTCATCTTCATCTTCATTTTCATTTTCATTTTCATTTTCAACTTCAAAACAATTTACATTTTCATCAACAAAATGATTTTTATTTTCATTTTCAATAAAAGGATTATTATTAATTTAATTTTCAACAAAAGAATCATTCTCATTTTCATTTTCAACAAATTCTATAAAAGTTTCATCTCTTTGAATATTATCAATGTCTAAATCATTAAGTCCAACATCTTGTAAAATTTCTACATACAAATTTACCATTTCACTAACATGTGGATTTGAAGATGTACCTAGATTTGTGCATATTGAAACATTCTCCATAGCATTAAAAGAGGGATTTGAAGACATAGTAGGACTTTCTTGTATAATCATATTCTTCTCCAAATTGACTTCTTGCAAATTTGCTTCATTTACAACCATGGTCTCATCTATGTTTTCATCTTCAATAGTTGTGGAATTGGATGCTCCCCCACCATTCATTGATTTAATTCTCTCTTCTTTCTCTTTTTCTTTGTCTCCCCTTCTCTTTGTTTGCTTCAATTTCTTCAGGAATCAATGTCTTCCTCCTCTTATTATGAGCTTTATATCCCATGATTATAAAATTCTCAAGCACAAATGAATGTAAATAGTGAAATTCTTTAAAAAATTCAATTCAAATTCGAAGTTCAAGACCTATAAGGACTAAATTCTTCCTTTTGTGTTTTTCAAAACAAGTAGAAAACTAGCACAATTCCACTTTAAAACTAATTTCTTCATACCTCCTTTGAAAAATCAATTCATATTGCAAGTTGAAGATCTTTTCTTCCTTAGTTGAAAAAATGGGATCTCTCCTTTGAAAAAATTAATCAAAAAACCAAGTCACCACCTGTAAAAAAATTGCTTGATGAAAACTAGACTAATTTTACTGCTCTCGACCATATGTATGAAGTTGCAAACTTCATAGTAAAATTTGACGGTAAATACAAATAACATAGTTAAAAAGAAACGGGATCCCATTTTTTTAACAAACATGATCCTATTTTTTAACAAATGGGATCTCGTTCTATAATCAGGATCTCGTTCCCAATATTTATTATTGGGACCATTGGCAAGGGAACGGGATCCCGTTCCCCTGCCAATGGTCACCTTATTAAATATTGGGAACGTGATCCCGTTTTTTCAAATTTGAGTTTTTTTTTGCTTTGTGGTTGGGTTTTCCCTCGGATTTTGGTTCAAGAAAAGCATTGGGAGTCCGAACTTAGGCCTTCAACCTGGTTTGACCTATAAGTTGAAGGTTCTAACAATGTTAGGGAAAAAATTTGAGTTTGGACATATGGCTGACGACTTTTTTTGCAGAGTTTTTCGATGAAATTAAAACCCATTATAGATTAGACAATGTAGATTCCAAGTATGTAATTTTTTTTACAATTGGATTAATTTTTTAATTTTTCATTTAATTTATAATTAAACAAGTCTATAAACTTGAATTATTAGTGTTTTTTAATATTTTGATAACTTTTTATCCACATAACATTTTTATGAACAGATTGCACGATAGCAAACTTCAAACAATTGTTTTCAATTTTAAAAAATAAAAAATAAAAAAATGATAAGTTTAGGTCATCTTATGCATGTCATACACGATGATTTTTCAAAACGACAAATATCCTAATAAAATTTTTAAAAAAAAAATCCAATAAAAAATTACAAAAAATTATCAAAAACAAGCTTCAGTGAGTCACAAATATTTTCCAAAAAGGATTTAGAAAAATACAATAATTTAGGTAAAAATATTTGAATGTCGTACATGTGCATGGTATGGTAAAAAAAAGTTACTTTTAAATAGTGGTTTGTATAAATTCCTATTGAAACTCAATTTGTACAATCTGTGTATTGAAATAAATTACATATTTGGAAACTAGACTTCACTTACTACATTTTATGATAAGTCACTTTTTTGAAGATTCCATCTCTAGGTGCTTCAAATTTTAAGGTCAAAGTGTCAAATTCTGAAAATCAGGGAAAACACCCATTTTTTGGCCAAAAAGTGGACTCAACTTCTTGCAAGCACCCTAGTTCTAACTCATATGCATGAACATATTTATTAACTAAATATTTTTATTTAATTAATTAATTCATGTGTGCATTCAAATGGATGGTTTTTGAATTTTAACTTTATCATTTTCATTCAAAGTCTAATTATTCTAAAAGACTTTCAACTAAAGATTAAATCATTTATTTAATCTTGAACTCCTGTTCTTAAATATTTTTGAACAGTCTTAACACCAAATTAAATTATTATTCTAATTTAATCTTTATCCTGCATAATTTCCTAACTCATGTTCTAACTGACACATAACTCACATTGCATGGCATTTATCAATCTTGATTGTTGATCTTTGTTTCAAATATGAGCCGATCATTCAAAAACCAACTTTCTATAAATTGGATAATCTTTGCATGTATTCCTCCTCTCGAAATCTATATACTTTTTAGAAGAACTTATAATCTTTGATATTTTTCTTAGAAATAAATCTAGGCTATGCTTGCATACATACATAAAATCTAAGGGCAAGAATAAAAAAACAAAAAAATGGAGAAGGACAATTAAGATAATTCGAGGAAGTGGATTGATATTTGGTGAGACTGTTCTAATTATTGTTTTAATTGTTTAGTTCATTTATCTCATTCTTTTTTGTTTGATTTATATTTATGCATTATTAGAGTAGATTTAACCATCTTTGATTGCAACATTCATTTCATCTACGTTACATTTGGTGAACCCGACGTGAAGCACACTTCAAACTTCGCGACTCCATTTCCGCTTTTCTATTTTTTGTTTTGTAGGTATCGTACAACAAACTGCATCATATTGACGAAATGACGCATCTGAGTTCACGAACCACATTTGAAAAATACTACGATGCATCTGACAACACAAGCCACATCCAAGACCTCCCACAACGTATCTAACTATCAACATCATGACGCATCTGCCTGGTAAAAAAATTTCATTTTTAATTTTCATTTTTTCACATTTTGGTAATTTTCGTTTTGTTTTATTTTTCGCTAATCATTTTTTTGTAGCTGTGTTTGAGGAGGATAACAATGTTTTTGCATGATGAAGCATAGAAGACTTTGAAAAACCAAATCCCTTTCTTTTCTAAAGGATGAATGACGAAGACAACCAATAAAGTACTAATCAATTGCATGTAGGACTTGTTGACGAAGGCTTTAAATTTAAAAACAAATAACTTTTGTGTTTGGTAGATTAAATAATTTTCATTTGGATTAAAATTAACTAGTGTTTTCTTTGGCTAGTGTGAAAGCACATTTTGTAAACCCCTTACGATTCAGTATATCGAAGTATCCTCTCCCCTTCCGCATTCATGTGATCCTAGGTGTAAGAGAAATGGTTACTGACTATAGAACTTGGGCCTATCTTGGTGGGAAAAATTACTCACCCCAAGTTGGTAACACACCTTAGCCAGGGACTTCCAACCAATATATAAAATCGGATTTTTGGGGAAAACCCCAATAATCACGCTCACTGTTCCGATGAGAAGGGAATAAATGGTCTCTTGTCATACTAGATGGTGCCCCACGAATGAAACTCCCTTACTAAAAAAATTCTTGTAGTTTTTACCAAAATTCTATCTATTTTTTGGTGCAATAGGTCAGACCTGTGAAGTTGTCTTACGTTCTTACGGTTCATGTTTTGAGATGATATGTATGCCACGAGAGTTTCATGGGTACAGTAGTTTGGCTTCCTCGTATAAGTGAGTGTCGTGGAGGGGAACTAGTGGGGTCAAGCTACTATTCATCTCCCTTGAATATGCGTAGCTAGAGAAATCCAAGTAATAACTCAATAAAGACTATCCAACATAGCCTAGGTTGTCTGAAACAATTTGTATTATGTGATTGCTTTTTTCTTTATTTGTCGAAACTTGATCATTAAACTAAGTCAGTCGTAACATTGTCGTCAAAAAACCACAACTATAAACTGAGTTGCAACTATCATATCTCGAACCGCATGTGTCTTTATGAGTCACAACTATCATGTTTAAAACAACAAGTATTTTTGTGAGCCACAACTATTAAACAAAAAACCACATGTGTTTGTCAATAGGTTTAGTTTCATAGATTTTACATCTCGATTCGCATATACTTCCTGAGTCACATATGTTTCGTGAGCCGCATCTTCTTTATAAGTCGCATCTGCCATATTATAAACCACATCTGTCAGGAAAGGCTACATCTGTCTATCAACATTCAAGACCTGGTTTGGTCAAGTTAAGTGCATCTGAAACCTGAAATGCATTTTTCAAAATTCATCAATGATCTAAAACGTGAACTGTAATTTACTGTCAACAAAATAATTTTTTTTGAAAAACTACAAACTCAGTCTGAAAAAAAAATGGTTTTTTTGCTCCTCTTTCTTACAATCAACCTTGGACAAAAACTAGAAAAATTTCTCAAAACCCTTGCATTATTAGGTGTCATTTGCATCTTAGTCATAGTCGTCAAAAGTTGCAAACATTCAGACACCCCATAGGAAGTTTCATATCGTAGAATAGAACAAATTTCCACATCATTGGATACCTTCATGCTTTGATTTGTCATTATCATTGAACCTAGTCACTATTATCATATTAGTGAATCTTTCCAGCTTAAAAATCTAGTTTGGGAAATTCACCTTGTCAGTTGTCTTTGTCCTACAATCAGGTTCCTTGGTAAAGTTAGATCATTTCTTGGATTTATTGCATAGGTGGTAGGTTATACCCATCTTGGAATTATTTATCATCATAATCTACTCGAAAATTTTGCATACTATCCATCCTAACATACATCATCCTAGTATACGTCATTTTAGAGATCCTTAAATTTTAGTGACATCCTTTATATTTAGAAAATCCCAAAAACATAGAAGTAGGACGTATATCAGTTTCTAGACATAATTTGCATTACCTTATTTTGAGAAAATTTGCATGGTTGAAACAAGGTCTAAGAAGAAACACAGAGCAATTTTAGACCCTAACCAATTTGTCAATCCTTTCGGAAACCAACCAAGGGAAAGAGAGACCAAACACAACTTTTCTTGAAAAACACATCACTATCTAGACACACATGGAAAAATTTATGTTGAAGAAATAGACGCCACCATACAAGATCTTGAGTTTGCATCCTTTATGGATGAGTGTTTGGAAAATGATCCCCAACGATATCTAGAAAATTTGCTAGTAGAAGGTGCCACACTACCACCAAGATTTGATATTCGCACTTTGAAAACACCATCTACTCAACCAACGCAAACCATAACGTCAAGTATATTTGTTCCTCAAACTACCACAATAATACCAACTGGCATACCTACTCAAACATCTTCAATTGTAAACACAACCCCTTTCAACATAGCACAAGGTTTACAATTTACTACAAGAGCAACTTCATCAAACCACTTTGGCAAAAACACTACTGGTAAGAGATCCAAAGTTGGCACAAATACTCCTATACCAAATCAGAACATTTAGACAAGAAATATTCCTATAACAAATCAAAACATTCTAACAGGATATATCCCTATAGAGAATCTGAACATTCAAACAGGATATATACCCTCGCCAAACCACAATCCATCACAGAACATAGCATTTCAGAACACCTACATTGATCCTAACAATGCTAACAATATGTCCTTGACACAAGTAGATGTTCTCCAAAATCAAGTGCAAATTCTTCAGCAAAATATGGACAGCATTTCTATGTTAGGAAAATGAACTATCTTAGTGCAAGATATATGTCCATGTCCTTTTGACAAAGCACTATACATGACACCCTTCCCACATAGATACATTATACCGAATTTTCCTAGGTATAATGGGAGGAGAAATCCTTTAGAACACATTAGAGAATTTTCTACAACATGCATGGACATATCATATGACCCCACATACTTGATGAGACTATTTCTGTGAACCCTTGTCGGGATAACACTGTAATGGTTCTCTAAACTACCATATGTAATTCGATCATGGGGTGAATTAGCTAAAATAATTGTCGAACACTTTTTGTTTAACATAGACAATGAAATAACTATAGCTACCTTGTGCCACACCATGCAAGAAGAAGGTGAAAATTTCACCCTTTTCTTCTAGAGATGGAGAAGTTTAGCTAGTAGATGTCCAGTTGAGATACCAAAAAAATTGAAAGTCGCGATATTCCTTGAAAATATTCATCCAAAATTGAGAAGTGACTTAAGAGTTAGTTGTTTTAATTCATTCCTAGAATTGGTATCAAAGGGTGTTATCCTTGAAAATGGCCCTATTGAAAAAGGAAAAATTAAAGCACCTGGTAGAAATCCAATTGTTCAACATCAAAATGCTCCCAACAATAGAAACTAGTTTTGGTCTAGAAACAAAAATCTTACAAATGATGGAATTGGTGATGCTAAGACCCTACATGTGAGAACCGCCATCATACTTAGAGGTTACGACCCCAATCAAGACATGATGAGTAATCTAGATCAAACCGATTTTTTTTTCCAAAATTCACAACAACAACGACCACATAGGAGATTTCCTAAATATGAGTTTACACCCTTAGGGCAGGCAACTAAGGTATTTTTCAAAGATTTGATTAAACATAATCTCCTAAAACCTCTAGAACCAAAAAAAAATGATCCTGGATAGTTTAAACCTTCATGGTGGGATGATAAGCCTATTATGAATATCATCAAACAAAGGGACATAACCTACAACAATCTCGACAACTGAAAAACATCATACAAGACTTTGTTGAAGATGAAACTATAGAGTTCAATGGGCAGAAACATACCAAGAACAATGATCACAAGGTCTTCAAAGATCCATTACATGACCATGGGAAAGGAAAGGCCTCTAGTTCGGGCACTAAGAATAATACCTCGGCCAATTATAATAGTGCTAAGTACAATTATAAACCGGGTATGATCATAAATCACCTCTGAGTTGCAAATGAAAATACCAATATCATCACCATTAAGAAGCATCTTGAATGCATTGTAAATACATGTTGAACTAAGATAACTCTTTTAGGTCCTTCTTTTGAGCCACATACACAGTCTTCTAAGTCTAAGTATATTTTTCTTAATCAACTAAGCAAGACCCCAACGCAGATATCCATCTTGGAACTGTTAACTTTATCACTAGATCCTTGAGCCATTCTCACCAAAGCCTTACAAAGAAAAAATGTCCCTACCAACCTAGATGTCAATCGTTTCAAGGAAATCATAGGATACTTAACCAATTCCCATCATGCCACATTTTCTCAACAAGATTATTCAACCAAGAAGACTGATCATAATGACCCATTAGACCTTGAAGTCCTAGCCCATCAAACCAAAGTTAGATGAGTCTTGGTATATAGAGGAGTAAGTTTGAACCTTTGTACCCTAAAATTGGTTAAGGCATTAGGATTCTCAGAAGCATGCGTGGACACCTCTAAGAGTATAGTCATTAAGGCTTACGATGATGAGGAAAGATCATCCAAAGGAGTTGTCACATTCCCTATCAGGATTGGCCCTACAGTTATGGAAACTAGCTTCCAAGTCTTGGATCTCACCCTTCCATACAAATTGTTGTTAGGTAGACCTTGGATATATGCAATGAAATTTGTATCTTCCACATATCACTAGTGTCTTAAATTCTCATATTTAAATGGCATCGAGATCACAATTGATGGTGATCTAGATCCTTTTCAATATTGTACAAGCCTACAAGAAATTCCACAATGAAAGGTGCCAGTAAATCAAGAAGCTTCTTCATCTACTTTATCCCTATGCATCGATCTATCAACTCTTACCAAGTCCATTTCATCACAACCACCATCATCCACTCATAAGGTCAAAATCAAAGACAAGGGTTGTGGGGAGTATCACTTAAAGGCATCCTATTATGTCAGTCAGCTGGTTCCACCTAAGACATATGGTTTACCCATAACAGATAGGAGACAATCAATAGTCACATTTCATGTTCCTCCTACAATGACATTGGAAAAATGGGGAGAGTTAAGTGAAGAAGTTGTGGACTAGGATGATATTACCTCCTAGTTGTACTAGGAAGACAATGAATACCTTTCACCATCTATTCAAATAGCTAAGGATCAATATGGAAAAGGATTTTTGATAATGCAAAGAAAAGGCTATGACAAACATAGTGGGTTAGGACTACATCAAAATGGAAGGATTGAACTAGTTATCATCTCACAATGACCAAAAGGCCTAGGGCTAGGGTTTCAACCGCTTAAAATTGGATTTTCTAGTACTTTGTCACCATTTCAAGAGGAAGTAAATTCTTATGAATACATAGAGATATATCATGAACCACTTGACCTAGTTTACAATGAATCCCCTAACTCAAGTGACTATCAATGGGATTCCATTTCCTCTACCAACACCATGAACCTAGATAAGTTATTTGGGGAACTTGATAGAATGATAAAACCCGTACCAGATCCATCTAGTCCTCATCATAAAAATCCCTTATCCAAAGAAGAATGGCTTAAGAATTATTATTGGGAAACCCTTGATCCTACATCTTGGGCACCTGATGAACCATCTTCTGACAACTTAGACCTTATGGTAGTCCCACATCAGATTTTACCTACCTAGAGGAAAAAGAAAAAAAGGAGTTAGTCCAAAACTTTCATGACCATATTAACCACTCGATATTCAACTTGTTAGCCTCCACATTTGATAACTTTGATGATGAAATGCCCCTTGTATATCCCCAATTTATCGACTGGGATCAACAAGGTACACCCATCTTAGACATATTCAAGAATGATGAAGCAATAGCTGAGGTCATGGGACTTCAAGAAGGCATACTAAGAGGGGATCATAAAGCTGGATTTACCATAAATTTGGATGAAAAAAAATATTTTGGGGAGTCTATTTACACCTCTAGTCACAAAAATGAAAATAAAAAGAAAAACAATGAAATTGAGCAAAATGACGAGTCCCTATGTGAAAATTGAAAGGTGCCTCTGGACGAAGAAATAGTAAAAATAAAGGACGTATCTAAGAGTGAAAACCTCTCTGAGGCACCCAATGATGGAGGTTTGAATATTCTCCCCATTGCTCAGGAAAATTCACCGATGTTAGTAGAGGAGTCTATTGAAGTCAACATAAACATAGAAGAAAACCCTTAGGTAATATACTTTGAAACCTCCTTGACAAAGAAATAACAAGAGTTTCAGGACTTCTTCACAAAGAGACAGATAAAATTTGCATGGTCATATGCTGACATGCCTGGGTTGGATCCAAAACTTATATTGCATCGTCTACCATTACAGCCAGGTATTAAGCTCATCAAACAAAAGTTAAGGAAAATGCATCCACAAATTTCTCTACTAGTCAAAGTAGAACTTAAGAAACTATTGGATGTCAGATTCATAAGATCCATAAACTATTAAGACTGGATTTCAAATCTTGTGCCAGTGACTAAACCAACTTGGTGCATCTGAATTTGTACAGACTTTAGAGATATCAACAAGGTGTGTTCTAAGGATGACTTCCCTTTTCCGAACATTGGCATGATAGTGGACCTTATAGTAGGATATGAGATGCTATCCCTCATGGATGGTTTCTTTGGGTATAACCAAATCAAAATCACAGTTGAAGACCAACACAAGACATGTTTCATGTGTCTGTGGGGAACATATTGTTGGAATGTTACGTCTTTTGGGCTCAAAAATGCAGGAGCTACATATCAATGTGCAATGATGACTATTTTTCATGACTTTGTACATACTCTTATGGAGGACTATGTTGACAAAATAATATCTAAATCAATAAAGAGGGAAAATCATTTGAAAGTTCTAGACAATATATTCCAAATGCTAGAGAATTACAAAGTTAGACTAAATCCAAAGAAATGTGTCTTTAGAGTGAAATCAGGGAAACTTCTAAGATATATCATTTCTCGAAGAGGCATTGAAGTAGACCTTGCAAAGGTAAAATTTATCATAGAAATGCCTCCTCTAGCCAATATTGGTCAACTAAGAACACTACAGGGAAGATTACAGTCCATCAGAGGTTTCATAGTACAACTAGCAGACAAAATACATCCATTTCAATATTTTCTCAAGAAAGGAGTACCATTTGTGTGGACACCTAAATGTCAGGAAGCTTTTCAACATATCAAGGATTATCTACTTGCTCCACTAGTGTTAATTCCACCTATAGATGGCAGACCTTTTATACTATACATTTCAACAACTCAATCAACATTAGGAGCCCTTCTCACACAAAATTATGATCAAGGTCATGAAAGGGAAGTGTACTACATCAATCGTACCTTGGTGGTATATGAGCTAAACTACAGTGACTTAGAATGTGCCTATCTTGTGGTAGTCTTTGCTACTCAAAAAATTCAGCACTATATGCTAAATCACCAAACCATGTTGGTCACAAAGATTGATCCTCTCAAATATCTCCTAAGTAAAGCAAGATTAACAGGTTGATTGGCTAAATGGGTTATGATACTTAGTGAATATGACATCCAATATGTGGAGAGGAAAGTTATAAAAGGACAAGGAATTGCATATCAGTTAGCGGATGCACCCATGAAGGAAGACTATCCTTTAGTGGCATATTTTCCTGACGATTTTATCTTCAAATTTGACACTAGAACCAAATAGAAATTATACTTTGATGGGTCACATACTAATTGTGGTTTAGGAGCAGACATACTATTCCTAAATCATTCAGGATTGCTCTCCCTTACACCAACAACATAGAAGAATATGAAGCCTTAGTGAGAGGACTAAGAATGGCAACCCAATGGAAGATTAAGAGTCTACATGTTTATGGGGATTCTCAGCTAGTAGTCCGGCAAGTAAATGATGATTATGAAACTAAAGATGAGAAAATTGACCCCTAAAAGTGCATGGATGATAGTTTCAAATAGTACTTTGATGACATCACCTTTCAACAAATAAAACACATTTAGAACAGGGCAGCAGATGCTATGGAAATTATGGGTTCCTTATTGGATATTCTTAGCAATGTGCCTAACTTTGAGTTTTTGGTCGAACGACTATTGGTCCCTACCTATGATGTCCCCGATTCCATGATGGTGTGTATGATTGTTTCTCCTAATTCCCCTTGGTACAAAGATGTATACGACTGTCTAAATTCCAAAATCTTACCTCTAGACTTGTCAAACAACCAATGTAGAGCCTTTATTCGTAAGTCTGCCAAATACACCATCATCGAAGATACCCTGTATAGACATACCTTAGATAACACCTTAATGAGATGTCTCGATGTTGAAGAAGAAAAAAAAACCTTGAGAGTGGTACATGTAGGTATATGTGGATCCCATTCTAGCAGTCCTACTTTAGCCCATAAGATTATGAGATTAGGTTATTATTGGCCTACAATGGAAAGGGACTCATATATCTTTGTAAATAAATTTTGATAGTGTCAGATACATGGAGATTTGATACGTGCACCAACACATGAGCTTAGTCTAATTACTTCACCATGGCCCTTTTCCCAATGGGGACTTGACCTCATAGGTAAGATACACCCTCCATCATCCAATGGCCATAAGCTCATCATAACCGCCACCAAATACTTCACCAAATGGATTGAAGATATTCCCATGACCTACATAATCGACACAAAAATATCCAAGTTTATCCTAAACTACATAATTTGTCGGTACGGGGTGCCTCAATCCATTATCACAGACAATGGTCATCCGTTCAAAATCCAAAAAGTCTGTCATCTATGTGAGTAATTCCATATCAAACATCATTTTTCCACTCCATATTATCCACAAGGTAATGCCAAGACGAGGCATCTAATAAAACCATAATCAGAATCCTAAAAAATACTATCAATGACATTGGTCATGACTGGCATTTACAACTTAATCCTGCCTTATGGGCTTACCACACAAGCATTCGTACTCCCACCGACAACACTCCATACTCCTTAGTATTTGGAATTTGAGCTATCTTACCTATTGAGGTTGAAATTCCTTCCTTGAGGGTATCCTTGAAAGGTCATATTGGCGATGAAGAATACCGTGTATCCTGATTGCAAGAGGGCATGTGCAGGATCATGATGGGCCAAAAAGTGGCGATATGTTAGTGATATGACAACCCATGTGGTTGATGACCTTTTTTTTACCTAAAATTGATGAAACGAAAAGGGTTTTTAATGGAGATTCTCATCTTTCCACCATATAAATTATGCTTTACTTTAAATTTAATAAATAATTATCATTCATTTTCTATTTGAATTACGACTAAAGTCTTGATTGATAGGCTGATTGAAAAACATCTATAGCTTTCAAATAGTATCACATTTTTTGAATCTGAAACATGCTTCACATACTATAGGATTAAAAAAAAAAAAATTGAATTTCATGATTTTTTAACCAAGTTAAGGTGGTCAGACATACAAGTTTTTAATAAAAAAATCATAATTAATTATTTAATTTGAAAAAAATTACAAAAAAATATGCATCACATCGAGACATGAGTCCTCTACTTATATCTAAAATATTGTAAAAAATAATTATCATTTTATTGTGGTTAGGGTGGTTAGATAGACACCTACTTCTTATTTTTCCCTGAAATTTAAGTACTACTGCATTGAAATTTCAAATTTTCACCAAATAGATTTTTTTATTTTTTGAATAAACCTAGTAGTTTAGAAAATACAATTAATTTTCTATAGATTGTATTCTTACATATTTTTCAAATAATATAGATATCTTATTCAAATTTTTATGTCAAGTTGCCTAACTCTGATTTTTCTAAATTTATTGCCACTTAAGGGCCTATTTTTTCCATGATGATCCCGGACATACCCAAAAGTTAGAATTATTAGATGAAGACAAAAGGCACTAGATCATTTGCAAGCATATAAGAATCATCTTCATTGTAGCTATAATAGTAAAGTTCTAAATCAACACTTTGACATTGGTGACCTGGTCTTAATGGAGAACCCCAAGAATCAAGCTGAACGAGAAAAAATAGGTAAGTTTGAACCTAACTAGTTAGGGCCCTATATTATCACTGAAGCTTTTGGATCAGGAGCATATCAACTCTCTACCCCTGAATGAGAACCACTTTTTTCACCAATCAACAACCTTCATGTGAAGAGGTTCTATACGTAGCTTCTTAGAACTATGTCTTAATCGGAAAAATATAAAAAAAAAATGGAAAAAACAAAAAAATGGTTACCTTGATGAAAACCTGGCAAATAGGTGTCTTTGTAACACAAATTTGTTTTTAGAAAATCAAAAAATGGTAAAGAGAAATTATTCATCTTATAATGAAAACCACTTTGGTGGCACCATGGATAAGTACCATCATAAAAACCTAACAAAAAAGTGCCATGTGTAGTCAACATCGCTCCTTTGTCTACCATCATTCCAATCAGACTTTTCACCTTCACTCATAATAAATGGTTGTCTTATCCATTACTTGAAATGATTGATATCAATTCTACTTCATCTCCCCACTCCATCCTATATGTCTTATTCCCGACTGGGGGAAAATCCTCATTCTATGTCATGTGGAGCTTGTACATAGCAACCCAACATCAAAAAATGTCCCGAAAAAGTTCAAAAACATTAAAAATATCATGGAAAAATCCAAAAACATCAACAAACTTCAAAAAAACAAAAAAAAATATATATATATTTCAAAAATCCCAAAAACAGAGTTGGAGTCAGTTGTGTTAAGTCAGTCATAGACATAGTTGAACTACATTGCCTCTATGACTGGACGTAGGCAAGGCCATCAGTCGATGTGCCCCCAAGGCATTATGTCTATATGTCTAGGTTTTTCATGTATCACACACATAAAATCATGACTTATTCTTTATATATATCAAATTCAGTGGCCATGTCAAACTATGAGGTCTCTGCATACACAACATAGGAAAGGCTATCAATCGATGAGCCCTCGAGGCCACACTAGGTTAGTCCAATAGGGTTTATCACATTGACTATCACACACGTTGCATATCTTCAATTTAAGTACATATTTTTAGTCAGTTATGTCAGTTAAATTCTGGTCGAACTACAAGGTCTTTGTGTGTACAATGTAGGCAAGGCTATCAATTGATGAGCCCATGAGGCTACATTAGGTCAGTCCTTTAGGGTATATCATCTCAAGTCACATACTTTCAACACACACACACACTTATAACAATAAAGGCATCAAAACAAGTCATACATCAACAAGACAAGCATCTCAAAACTATCATCAAGTCAAAATCAAACACATTGTCAAAGTGATCAACTTATTTCTTAGCAAGATATGTCTTTCTTGTTAATGGACATCGTTAATTTTCATAGCCTCATGTAGCTTGTTGCATCAACGACATCAGTATCAAACGTCTTATACATCACGTGTCTTTCTAAAACAAAGTTGTGTCATGCCTTACACTGATGGTCACCAAGTAGAAACCAGACTCAATGTCTTATACAGTATGTGTCATCCCTCACATTGAGCTATGTCAAACATCAAACAATTACATAACATCAAGTTTTGGAAAATACTTTTATTTGGCTTTTTGACTATATATCTTATTTTGTCCTATCTTTTTATCGATTTGTGAATGAGTTCACCTACTAGCTTTCTCAAGGATGTCTCAGGACTCTTTTTTCTTTGATTTCTTTTTGTCATATGTCTTTTTAAATTTGGATTTTGAGTCATGTTACTAGTTTTCTCAAGGATGTACCATGATGGATTTAAAGGAGCAATGACATCTCATGACCCATCTTTTCTTTGTTTGTTGTTTATGGTTTTTCTAGACAAAAAGATTGGGGCAACTGCGCTTTTAGTATGAGTTATGCCACTCCTTGTCTATGACTACCTGTTTTTCACAAGTGGATGACTTTGTACACTATGGTCTATCTCATATCATGGTGTTTACTATCCATTTGTGTCATGTACCGCTCAATGATGATAAAATGCAAAGCTTAGTATATATATGGAAAAATATAGAAGATCATATGTCATTTCAATCAACCTTCTTTATTCCTTACTAAATTTTTTAAATCATCCATGCTAACATTTCTCCTATCCGACATAATGATAGAGTCTTATGACAGAACAAAAAAATTAGATAATATGCATATGCATTCATTCTATAAGCATTATGTAAATTTTTTTGTATGTCTATATATAGTATGCCATATAGTTGTGCTACATTTAAAACATGTAGGAATATTACACATACCCATTGCATTTCTAGGAAAATAATGGCATAATAGGGATTCAATCATCATAAGGTACATAATGGAAACATTACTGTATATAACCATCTCATGTAGATAGCATTGTATAAACATCACATTGCATCCCATTATCATAAAATAACATTATATCCATCATCATATAGAATAATCATAATATCATACACTACATAAACACATCATAATATAGAAACCATCATACATAACATGCACATACATCATCTAGTTGCATAATCATATAGGAAAAATGCATCATCATAAATAGAACTGCATATCATATGAAAAGCCGCCAAAAATCATATGTATATCGCTCAAAATAACATGTGTCACAGTACAATGTCAGAATGTATCCATAAATAGAAAAATGAGCTCGCAGGCTCTATAACCAATGTGCAATGTATACAAACATGAAAAATCAATGTTTTCCACTTCCGCTACTCCCATGTTGTGAACGTGGAGGAAAATTCCTTAGAGGTACTCTTTGTGAGGTGGAAGGCCTATCATATGAACCTATCCTTGGTGGTCCTACCATACCCTCTATGCTTCGTGTCCTAGTCAGACTCCTGCTCTATGGTCTCTGGCTACATACCTTAGAAAGCTAGGGGATCATCTCTCAACTAGCACCAATGACTCATACAAATCCCTATAATATGAAGCCCTCTCCACTATTATGACTAACTCACGAGCGAGACCATCTAATGGTGTACCATTGTAGAGGCATCTAATATCTGTAAACTTCTTCTCTATCTCTTGCCTCCAAGCTATTGGTTGGTCCCTCTCCAAAAGAGAACTATCTCTTTCTATAAAATCACTATATCTCTCCATCCGCATCGCATTCCACTTTGTAGTAACCACTCTCAATCTCTCCTCCAATGACTCCCCAACAGTGTCTCTAGGAGCCTCCTCATCATGTCTCCCCTCTACTATCCTATCCCAGAGCTATCTCTCCTGCTCCCCCATGGGGATCTCCTCCTCAACATCATCCTCTCCATAACCTGCTAGTATTCCAAGGGGATCAATATCCATGTACTCTACTACTGCCTCATCCTTTGCATGCTCCTCTATCCCAACATCCCTATCAACCTCAACCTCTGCGCACTCCTCTTCTACTGCCTCCACTCCACCCCCGAGGTCCAACAATCAGAATATCCTTAGTGTTAGCCTCCCGGATAGGTGATAATCCACCTACCCGACCACCTTTATGTCCTCTCTGACCTCGTCTCTCACCTCTACCACTACCACCATCTCTACCATCATCACCACCATCTCAACCTCCAACCCTGCCACCACCTCTACTTTGTGTCACCCTCTCGACTCTGTCCCTCATCTCTCCATTAGTGCTAGCTGATCTGGATCTATGTATGGCATAGGATGATGTGTTTTCCACCAAGTATCATATACAACAGTAGTCCTAGACTTTGTTTCTCCACCCCTCCATCTCCACTGTAATGACTGTAAATCCTGAATATCTACCTTTGTAGGAGTAACTGGTATCATAGGCCCCCACCAAGGAACCTCTCTCGATGATTGAGAAAACTCTACTTATAATCTTAGTTTATCCTACACCTCACCAAACTATCTCAACACATGGTTTGACAGATGGCTCTCTATGATGTGAACACTCGAAATAGTCCTCCCAATCAGGTACTATGTCTATCGATAATAGGGTAAATGCCTATCCTCATTTGACCATCGTTCACAATCCATGAATGGTCTCCATGTGAACTAAACAAATGTATCTAGTGCATGTCTCCAATAACCTATATCTCCTACATGACTCTATGCGATGTTTCCCAAATAGTAGAAAACATAAGGAAACCTTTCCTCCTGATAAGTAGTAACTGGAGGATGGAACACAACAATACGTTCCCATGCCCAAACCATGAGAATAGTAGTCTCATAGCTCATCCATTTTGCATCTCTATATGTTATATCATATAAATGGAAGTAAAGAATTGCTAATAGACAGGGACTCCATGCATACACAACCTCCCTATCCAGCATCCCAACTAGCATCTCCCCCACCAAACAAGAAATCCATGACCTCAACAGTTAGGAAGAACTATCCCAATAATCAATGAACATACTATTTAGTTTATCTGCTCATACCTATCTGCAAGCACCTGCAATCTAATCTTGTAGTGCTCTATGCCTAGTCTCTAAACATCATCATATACATAAAACCTCGTAATCTCACCCTAACCCCTATGGGTATCATGCATCACTCTCTCTCCTCTGATGGGTAATCTAAGGATCCTATACACATCCTCTAATGTGAATGTTGCCTCTCCAGTATGCAAATGAAACGATGAGGTTTTTGAGTGCCATCTCTCACAGAGGGCAGTAAGCATACCTCTATTTGCCTGAATCGTGGGCATGGTCAACACATAATGAAGTCCTAGTCTCCATAGCAAGTGTGTCTCTGCACTCACCAACCAATCTCTGAGCTCAAAAGTATCTGTCCATGACTCCTAAGTATATATAGGATCTAGTATAACCCACGAAAGGACATTCAAACAAGGTGTCAACATCAAATCATTCCATTTTTCTATCACAATTTTTTTCTAACTTTTCCAATCAAATGTGTCGTTTTAAAAATAGATGTGGTGCACATATCATACGTTTCATTCTTAATTATAAATACGGCACCCATATACATGCGTTGAATAACTAAACATATGTGTTTCGTATTAAAAATGCATCGCAAAATCAAGAAAAACAAGCAAACATGAAAATCTGTGTAACTAAATATACACATGCATTTCATTTTCATTTCCTATCTAAAATGTGTATGCAGTTCATTTTAGCAAATGTGTTTTAGTATTCTATATGTGCCTATCCTATTCACATATGTGATGCACTTACCAAATATTGTAAATTATATTACACATGTGTGTCTTCCCTATATCACTATAAAATTCCTAGACGCCTTTTTACAAATACATCGTATCGCGAGAAGATGCGTCGCATATCAATGCATATGCATTGAACTTTCAAAAGTTACATCTATAAAATTAAATTTAAATTCCTAGAAAAATGTGCAAAACAAATATTCAAGAGATCGTTTATAGGTACATATTGGGGGTCCCACGTCGGCTGGTCATCAGAAGGTCCGAATTTGATATCCATGATGGTGGGTGTATGGTATTCGAGACATTTCGTTGAGAGCTCAGAGAAAAATCTTCTATTCTTCCAGCCTTAGGGATGAAAATGACTTGATTTTCACCCTAATTCCTATTTATACCTAGGTTTAAAAATGGAATTTCATCAAACCTTGTCTATTTTCCACATAAAATTTCAACTTCTATCAACCCGTACACGTCCCTAATACTTCCAAATTCAATTCCGTCAACTCCATAACATTTCTAACCATCAAATTGACTTATGGGAATATTTCTTGATTTTTTTGAAATTTTTCAAAAAATTGTCAATTTTCTCGAGGGGGCATACCCTAACCTATTTCATACTAGGGAAAAATTAGGGCATGTTTTTAACGATTTTCTTTGACACAACGTGATAAAGAACATCGTATCAAAGAGGGACAAACTTTAGACACTCAAAATTGGTCTAGGCCTACGAGTACCACTTTCAACGTAATTTTCTAATGTCCATGGTCACGATTAAATAATGTTAATTATTTAATTATTTCCTATATGCATCTTTCTTCTATTAATTAAATAACCTTTTAATTATTTGATTAATTCATTATGACCCTTTATTCAACTCTGATTATTTAAATAAATCATATTTATTTAATTATGTCGCTAATTAATTATTTCTCTTTCTGAATTAAATATTTTGTTATTTAATTTAGCTCTTATCATATTTCAACTATAATTAAATATTATTTTCAAATTATTTAATTATTGAATTAATCTTTTCAAATGTCAATTAAATAAATCATTATTTATTTAATTAAGTCATTTACATTTTTGAATGTTGAATTAAATTAACATTTAATTCATAATTAATTGTTTCTATCACTTTGTTTTGTTGTCGAGTTATCTAGTTATTCACTCACCATCTAACTCGAGATGTATTTAAATCCGTTAGTAATCTTTGGATTCGATATCTGATTGTCTCTTTGAAGAGACTTTCTATCACAACTAGTCAGTTAACTAGTTCTAACTCATATGCATGAACACATTTATTAATTAAATATTTTTGTTTAATTAATTAGTTCATGTGCGCATTCGAATAGACGTTTGTTGAATTTTAACTTTATAATTTTCATTCAAAGTCCAATTCTTCTATTTTCAAAGATTTTCATCTGAAGATAAAATCATTTATTTAATCTTGAACTCTTGTTCTTAAATATTTTCGAACAGTCTTAACACCAGATTAAATTATTATTCTAATTTAATCTTTATCTTGCAGAATTTTCTAACTCATGTTCTAACTGACACAAAACTCACATGGCATGGCATTCATGAATCTCGATCGTTGATCTCTCTTTCGAATCTGAGTCGATCCTTTGAAAAATAACTTTATAAATTGGTTGATCTTTGCTAGTATTCCTCCCGAAATCTATATAATTTTTAGAAGAACTTTTAATCTTCGATATTTTTCTTAGAAATACATCCAAGCTATGCTTGCATACATACATAAAATCTAAGGGCAAGAATACCAACATGACAAAATGGAGAAGGGAAATCAAGATAATTCAAGGAAGTGGATTGATATTCGATGAGATTGTTTGGATTATTGATTTAATTGTTGTTTAGTTCTTTTATCTCATTCATTGTTGTTTGATTTAGATTTATGCATGTTAGATTAGATTTAACCATCGATTTCAACATTAATTTCATCTATGTTACACTATACATCATGGGTTGTATCCTTTTATCCTCCAAGTAAACAAAATAAACTCCAAATTAAATATTAAAAAAATCCATCTCAAATGATGTATTAATAATAATCATCAATCTTATTTAATGGCCTCTAGATGATTTATACCCTTCAAGAATTATCATACAAGCTACAAAATATCAATAAGATATCTATCTCAAGATGAGAGAAACTTATCTTAACCAATCATCAATCACCACCACAATATAGATTATTTGGTTTGATAAAAACCATTACAAGAGTCATAAATTTAAACTTCAACAACATAAAAATCATCCAAAAGAACAAGAGACACATATGAAAATATATATATATATGTAAATCTAGATCATGAAAGATTGTATAATCCTTAAAATGCTCATGCATTTACCACCTTGGCTAAAAAAAATATAAAATTAAAGCTAGAAAATATAGGCTAAATGATAGAACTTATTTTTAAATTGGCATAGTGACCTCAATGCATCTGCAACACTTGAATATATTTTAGAAAATATGATAGCGCATTTTCCTCTGCCCCTTATGATTTTATGGATATGAATTAATGGTTACACTAGCCTACTCAATGACGAAGCTAATCCATTGTACTCTTCACCAATCCTTCAAGACAAGAGGCTCAAGTGCACTAGCCACATATTCAAAGTATTCCACCATCAAAATCTCTTGTGATATAACTCCCTCAATACATCTATTACCAAATATTGGTAATGGTTCACTTACACCTTCCTTTACATTGTCTATTTTGAAGAAAATGTTGAATCTTTATAAAATAATAATTATTTATATTAAATATAGTTCAATAAAACTATATATATTATCTTGATGCACTATGAATCATCTATCTTCATCTACTGATTACATAAAAAAATAAGCTAGTATATGCTGAAATGTTGGGAAAAGGAGGTTTCTTAATGAATAAGGGGTATTTTCTCCATTTATTGCAATCCCTAAGGAATTTCATTAGGAAAGAGATCACAAGGAGTAGAGATTGACTTTAAACCTTGAAGGTGAGTCAATTAGACCCATATCTCAGTCCTTAAGACAATAAGACAGATCTAAAACAAAATTTAAATGATATGCAATGTTTAAACTAAATGGAGTATAAGACCTAGAACATGAAATGCAAATTATTGAAAGTAAAAAAATGGAAACCATAGTTTGTAGGAAAATATAAGAAGGGTAAGGACACATGTACCAATCACCAAAAGTAGGTTTTGAGTTCTATTGAAGGATAGGTTTCCCCTAGGGCAAATGAGTCTTGGTTAGGGCTTCTATTTTTTTTTTTTTGTAGTCCTCTGAGGTAGGATCGTAGCTTCTCTTTTCTATAGGTTCCAGTATCAGAAAGCCAAAAATAAGTTCCAAATATGAGTGTTTGTATCTTGAAAACAATGATGAAAAATTACACAGTAATGTAAAATTTCTCTTCAAGATCTTCAATTCTTCTTCAACCTGTAATTTGCACATACAAAGCTGGAAATATTGTTGTGTTTGAATGATGGTTTTCCTTATTCAAACCCCATTTTGGTAAATATACCTTGATAAAAAAATTATGACAATGGAGAAGGAAATGATGAATGAACACTTGCTTGCTACAACTCACCAAACCTTCAATATCTTCCCTTAGAGGATTGAAGGAAAACACATCACTCTAAGGAACTTGATATTTCTTTCCTTGATGGATTTGGACACTTGAAAATTCTTGGATGATTTAGGATCAACAATGCATGTTAGCCTTCAAAAGATGACATGAACACATATAAGCTTGAACATGATCATAGGATCTTGATAGATGTAATAAATGATTGATAAATCTATTCTTGAGGGCTCTTGACAATAATATTTTCTCTATAGGAAATTTTTCTTAATGCTAGATGATTTGAAATGATAAAAGACTCTACTTATAGGTGTTTATCTAATTTCCCAAAACTTAGATTCTAGAAGATGACAAGTGCATATTGAATTTGAATGATTAAAATACCTCCAAAAACATATTGAACGATGGGTCTTAGGACTTAAAGGGGAACCATTCACCCTTGGGTGAATGGGTCTTGGCTTAAAATTTGAAGACACTCATTCTCCAATGTGATTAAAATATAAACTGCATTAGTTAAATTTTGGTTTTCCTTTCAAGAAATGGGTTAAATAAGGCTTGGAATGCAAAATTTCATAAATCAGAAGCTTAATTATATCCAATAAATTAAGGGGTGATCCCACAATAGTGGTTTACAATTTTTGGCCAAACAGGACACTACAATTATTATTTTTAACTAAATCTTCACATTCGGGCACCTATAGCGGCTAAACCGTGAGGAATTCAAAGATGATGTAAACTAGAGTCTTGTCACATTTTGTCTATAGATAATAAATATATTTTTTTCAAAATTTTTGGAATCAGATTGCATTTCATTTTCCATCTCCCACAAAAACTGGTTTTTTTAAGAAAACAAAATTTTAAAAAAGTGATGCACACCATATAATGCATAAATTTGTTTCCATGAAGGATAAAATTTTATTTCTTTCGAATTTAGATTTTTAACTCCAATATCTAGTGCTTCTACTTAGTTAGATAGATTTTTATTGAGTTTTTTTTCTTTAATCAAGTTTTGAAGTCAAACCAATTACAGTTCAGACATAGCGCGACCGTATAATGCATAACTTTTTTTGTATATATTAAAATTCAATTTTGTTTTTTGTTGGATCAAGGAATTCAATGTCTAGTGCACTCGTATTTTTCAATTTTTTTTTTTTGATAATCTGCTATTTTTCCACATGTGCAGAATAAAGACCTTCATTTTATGTGAAAAAACTATGTTTTAATAAAACTAAAAAAAAATACATAATAAAACCAAAACATATAAAAATTATATTAGTTGAATAGCTCATTCCAAGGACTACCTGATTCCAGTTGGGTTTCTGAAGATTCATCCATTTTCATGTTCAAAATAAGCTTCAAAGTGAAAAAATCTGGAGTCTTTTTGTGTCAGAGGGTGGGAAGGTGGGAAAAGAGGGGTTTGAGTGAACCTAAGGGGTTCACTCAAAGCTCTAAGGGTTCACTTGAACTAGGGATTGGGCGAAACCCCTTTCCTCAATGTGGAAACATGGGTTCCACATGTAAAGGGGTTCACTCAAACCCCTCAAAATGACTTTTTTTGCATGGGTGAGTTTTTTGGAAGTTTTCCTTCCTCACTCGAATTGTAAACCACTATTGTGGCTTCACTCTAAGGGAACCCAAAAAAAGTGTGAAATTGTAAAGGGTATATAATTTCCTAAACTATATTTAGCCCCCAATTTAGTGGGAGTATGAAATTATGCTCAAAGTCACACTAAAGTAGACAAATATGTGTCAAGAGAGGTCCAAGTGTACAAATTTTAGAAAGACTGGATGAAAAATATCAAGGAGGATGATTAATACCCTAGGATAAAATATCCCATGACAAACAAACATAAAGACAAAGGGACACACAATATTTGTAAGATTTATCTAGTAAGACAAGATACACAAGCATAAAATCGTAAAGCTAATGCAAAAAGGGATGGACTAGCAAGTTGTGCTATGTTACATCAATCAAATATGCTCACAAGGATGTAAAATCACTTATGAAACACTTGGCTCCATTGGTGAAAAAGCTATATTATACTAGGTATCCATGAAATACACTCACAAGGGTATAAAATCACTTATTAAACACATGGCTCCACTAGCAAGCAAGTTGTGCTATGCTAGGTGGCCATGAAATATGCTCACAAGGGCTAGTGCAATTCAGTATACACTAGGTGAGTCCCAAAGGGAAAATGAGAAACACACACCAGGCCTACAAGGTGGGAACTCATAACAAAGGGGTGATAAATTGGAAAGCCATAGTAGGTCTATAGGTCTCTGATTGATAGTCATACCAAAAGTTATACTCCCTAATAACTTTGATAAGGTGCCACAAAATCATTAATGCTATGCTAGTGCTACACCAAGTCTAACCTCTATTAAAAAAAGTGAAGAAACAATGTCAATATGTTCATGCCAAAATGAGAATACCAATGTAATAATGCTAATTCAAATGTCAAAATAATGCCAATGTATGCCTCGACATTAAAGAAATTGCTAAAAATCATACTATGAGCAATTACATTAAAGTAGAAATGATATATGCCAATTGATACGAGGGTCATGAGAGATTATTTAGAAAGCCCTATGCCAATCATATTTTTTCAAATAAAGTTGTATCATGAAAAAATAAGGTTCCCCCACATGCAATCTAAACATAACACATAAGGGATCCACAAATTTGAGGTTAGTGCATGCCTTTTCTATAGTTATATAATAGATCTTGGAACCATCATCATTCCCCAAATACATTGTGGAATAATGAACACAAAGGAGGAATGACACATAGAGAGATAGAAGACAAGCACACCTTTTGGGTCAACATGAAAGAGACCTAAATGTCTTAATGCTTTGCATCATCCCAAAAAGGAAAACACATTACAAAGGGAAAAGACAATGTTTATGACAGATAGAAGAATGTAGATATAAATAGAATAATGGCATGAAAAATTCAGTTTCTTTGTATCCTTGCACCAACAGAGTAACAAGGGTCATCCAAAGAAAACTCACAAACATTATAAAGGCACACGAAGCAGCACAATACGAGGGATCACAATACATACATGCAATCACAAAGAACAAAGAGAGAACAAAATGTTAGTATGTCACATGTGAGCCAACCTGTAGCAGGTCATTTGCATCCTAATCTTGTTCATCATATATGAAAGGCAGACAACTAGCCAATGGAGCAGTGAAAAGTTCCATACTAGGACAACCACCAAGTTCAACATGTGGTGATGCAATATTTTTAGGAGGATCATCACGTTTGCATCCATCTAACTTCATAGAAGTGTAAAATAGTAAATTCGATTCATTATGCACTTCTTCGTCAATTTTAGCAATCTCATCCTCATCATCCAAGTTAATCACAACATGAGGCTTAATGACCATGTCCATTGTATGTTCTTTTATTTTTTGGGTGAATTTTTTTTATGTTGTAGTAAAGGTGGAGAATCATCATGATTTGTTTGAGTTGGTTTATTCTTTTCTTCAATTTACAAGCAATAACATGAAATATATGTTTATGCTCTTTAGCATTTTAATTTCTTCTTGCATGGTTTTCAAGTTGTGATGGTCTAGGAGCGGAATTATCAACCATTGGTATCTTGAATTCTCTTAGGGTAGGAATAAAATGGACCTTTGAGGGTTGTGAAACCACTTTGTCTTTAGGCTTATAAACTAGTTTTACTTTAGAAAACACAAAGGGAATTGCATGGTTATCTCTTGGTCTCTTGTAGGATATAGGTGGTGAAATAGTATCATGTTTTTTTAATTTTGGTTCAAGCATAGGTTCATCCACAACATTTGGAGTGGCAGGAATAACTATGGTTCTTTTAGTTTCTGGTGGGATATTGGCAAGTGATAACTCCGCTATATGATTTTCTTTGAAATTTTGATAGGATTTGAAGAATAAATCTTCATGAGGTTTTATAGGTTATATAGGTTTAGGACAAAATAAATCCAATATAAAGTTCCCTTGGGAAGACAAAGGATTAAATCTACTATTATGCACTATAAAAATTTGGTTATCAAATGGAAATTTTAAGCAATTATGGATGACCGATGGGATGGCATTCATGAAGTTTAGCCATGGATAGCCAGAACTTCACATGAAATTGATACAATATCAATATAATGGAGAATGATACATCTAATTTTTTCAGTCCAACTTTTAATGGAAGAGTGATCGAACCTATCATATGGTGAGTAAAAAAATCATGTGAAATTTTTTATCAATGCTTTCTATTTTTCATAAGAATCTTGGTAAATTTCATGCACAAATAAGAATCCCTTAGTGATCACATTATCCACACACACAGTATCAACTAATATCCCATTTGTAGGCTTGTCATTGATTATTTTGGCTATGTAAAGAGGACCATCAGGTGCATGTCTAATTATATCATTATTTGACAAATCATTGCCAATAGATAAGCTAGTTTGGCCCTTACGATGTTGAAATTCAATGAATCCAATCATATAATAATGGGTGTGGTCCAAGTGGGTTGACTAGTGTCAACACTATCAGTCAAAGAGTTAGAAAACCTAATATCCATAGCTAATGTACCAACTATAGATGTCATGAGTCTTGAACTATGTCTCACTAAAGAATTCTCAATAGGAAACCAAGTTGTGATACTCATACAAGTTTCACCAAACAGAAAAATGTGTACCCAAAATGGACAAAAGGCACTAAATAAAGACAGTAAACATCCAAAAATAGGAAACATAATACAATTTTTCAAATTTAAAATATGACAATTTACTGATTTTAGATGTAAAAACCTAAAAATGATTACTTTTGAATGCCAATTTTGATTTCAAATAATGCATTTTCTTTCACCAATTGAACTGGATGCAAAAAACTACCGAATTATGCAATTTTTGAAGCTGAAACAAAGATCTGCAAGCTAAAATAGATATTAAAAATAGAGACAAAATAGTGTTCAAAATTTTGGAAAAGCACTTGTACCAGGGTAGGTTTTCCCTAGGGTGAATGAGTCCATGACAAGGGTCTAAAAAAAAATTAAATCTGAGTATTTAACTTGATATTTAATCTCATTGCTCTTAACAACAAATAGATTCTTCAATGACATTTTTTCCAAAAATATGATGAAAATGAAAATGCAATTTAAATGACAATGTATGAACAAAATAATAATTTTTTTTAATGCAATCTTGAATAAACTACTTATCTAAATTACTTAAACATACTTTAATACAAGATATTATGTAGAGTGTATGCAATATTTTTGGATTTTTATGAATTTAAATAATGCAAACATGTAATATGTAACCCTAAATGTAATGCAAAACATAGATCTAGGGTTTCATAGATCTCCAAATTAGAAAAGGCATGATGTACAACAAGACATGAAATGAAATGTTGAACAAGACACCTTAACAACATCAAGTTCATGTAAATGAAATTTGGGGAAAAGAATGTTTCTTAATGAATAAGGGATATTTTCTCTATTTATTCCTCTCCCTAAGGAATTTTATTAGGAAAGAGATCACAAGGAGTAGAGATTGACTTTCAACCTTGAAGTTGAGTCAGTTAGACCTAGATCTTAGTCCTTAAGACAATAGGACAAATCTGAAACCAAATTGAAATAATATGCAATGCTTAAAAATAAAGGAGCTATAAGAAGTAGAACATTAAATATAAATTTATAAAAGTACAAAAATGGAAATCATAGTTTGCAAGAAAATCTAAGAAGAATAAGGAGACATGTACTAGTCACCAAGAGTAGGTTTTGAGTTATATTGAAGGATAGGTTCACCCTAGGGTAAATGGGTCCTAGTTAGGGCTTCTAAAAAATATTTTTGCAATCATTTGAGGTAGGATCTTAGCTTCTATTTTTCATAGGTTCCATTGTTGAAAATCTGAAAATGAATTTTGAAACTGAGTTTCCATAGCTTGACAACAATGATGACAACTTATGCAATAATGTAAAATTTATCTTCAAGGTCTTCAATTCTTCTTCAACCTATAATCTACACATACAAAGAGGGAAAATATGTTGTGTTTGAATGGGTATTTTCCTTATTCAAACCCCATGTTTGGTAATTAAACCTTGAGAGAAAGATAATGACAGTGGAGAAGGAAATGATGAATGGACACTTGCTTTCTACGACTCACCAAACCTTTAATAGATTACCTTAGAGAACTAAAGACAAACACATCACTCCAAAGAACTTGATAGATTTGGATACATGAAAATACTTGGATGCTTTAGAATCAACAATGCATGTTAGCCTTCACAAGATGGCATGAACACACATAAGCCTGAACATGATAATAGAATCTTGATTCTTGCAACAAATGACTGATAAATCTACTCTTGAATGCTCTTGACAATAATATTTTATCAAAAGAAATTTTCCTTAATGCTAGATGATTTCAAATGATAAAAATACTTTGTATTTATAGGTGTTTATCTAATTTCCTAGAAATTAGATTCCAAAAGCCAACAATTGCATATTGAATTTGAATCATTAAAATATCACCAAAAAATATATTAAAATATGGGTCTTAGGAATTAAAGGGGACTCGTTCGCCCTTGGGAAAATATTTCCTAGCCTAGAAGTCTAGGACACTCAATCTCCAATGTGATTAAAATACTAATTGCATTAATTAAATGTTGGTTTATTTTTGGAAAATGGGAGAAATAAGGCTTTGAAATGCATAATTTTGCAAATTAGAAGCTTGATTAAGACCAATAAATTAAGGGATCGAAACAATGTGTGAAATTGTAACTTGGGTATACAATTTCCTACAATATATATACTTATACCTCATGCATTATGTAGTATCTATGGTTGATTATACCAAAATATATGATACTATAAATACTATCTACTACATGACATAATTAAAAATTTCTACTCTCACTATAGACATCCATATCCCTCCATCCAATTGGAGGCTAAATATTAGATAAGTCTTCATTGGATCAAACGAATTCTATGGAAAAATTAGATCCTTCATTGATATAAAACTAGGTGTTGGGTCCTTTTTTTTTTACCCTTATCTACTATCTCTTTTCTATAATTCTTTAGTAGTTCTACCAATCCTCTTAAGAGTGGTATGCTCTCAGTTTTTTTCAAGGCCTAGGTATGCCTATACCTTATCTCAGTTTTATTTGTTCAGAGTGTACCATTTTCTTGTAGTTTTTGGAATTTGTATTTTGAGACTTCCATTGTGATGGTGACCTACATAGAGAACATTATGAAATATGATTTTTTTAATAAAAAATAGTAAGTGATCTCTTCATCCCCTGAAGATATTCCATAGAATTTAACTAGTAAGAATTAACCAAGATAAATTGCATTTTTTATTTAATCTATTTATATCTCCAAATAAATTTTTAGTCTAGATTATGTTACCTTTTATTTTAAATTATTGTTTTTTACTACTATATCAAACTATTAAATTCCAATTTCCTATGATCCTCATCAAACCCTTGTTCACAAAATAGATTTATTTTGGTAAGAATAGACATGTACATGCTAAGAATTAAATAATTTTAAGGAAGCTATATCATTAATCTATTTTACTCAACCTATTGATGATGAGGAATTTAAATATAGTAATCTAATTAAGTTACTCGACTTTAATAAATAAGCTATATAAGAAATTGAATATAGTAAAGATATATATTTCTTGGATGAATATAAATTTATGCCATGCTCCTCATCAAACCATTATTCATAAGAATATATTTATCTTTATTAAGAATACACATGTACATGGTTTTAAACCTAAAGCCACATTCATGCAATCTTTAACAATGGGTATTTTTCTAGGGTTAGCAATATCACATGCAAAACATAAAAACCCAAAGTAATAATGAAGTGCAAAGGAATAGATGAAACAATCTCACTAGATATCTTCATCCTCCATGACTGACCTCCATTATACCTTCTCAACTTGCTGAAATATGTAGTTGCCCTCAGATTTATGATGAGCAATCCAATGGAAATGGCAAGCCCTAAGCAAATGTTGAATGACTATATGCTATAGTATGCCCTACTACAACTAGTAAAGATCTAAAAATGTCTAAAATATGTCAAATAAAATCTTAATATTCCTATGACAAATGATGAAACATGCAAGAGTATAAAAGTGTAAGATGTGAGGTTCGCAATATATGAAATTGCAAGATATGCCAAATGAGACCAAAATTGCCATTTTATAGAAAATGCAATTTCGTGTGAATGGCCAAGATTAAAAGTTAACAAGTTCCCTATAATCAATGGACACGATTCAATATACCAACCCACAATTAGGGTTAGGTCAACATTAGGTCATATTCGAAATGAATGGACAAGATTGATTTTTAGAAAATCAAATCAATGGCTCACAATACATGTGACAAGAGATTCTGGGCACACAAAACGAACCTGTTGAAGAATCAAATAATAATTTAAAATTATTTGATTCAAGAGGTGATGTTGACCTTTTGAATTAAAAATTAAATTAATTCAATAGTGGTGGGGTCATGTGACGGTAAATAATTTAATTTAAATTATTTACTAAAAGGGGGAAATTAGAAAGTGGAACTTATTTTAAATAAATAAATTTTATTTAAAATGAGCACAGTAAAAGAGGTGATAAAAGAAATTAAATAATAAAAGGTTATTTAATTTAGGTGGAAATTAAATAATAAAGATATTATTTAATTTATAGAAGAATGTGACAAAGGGGGCCTTTTAAATTAAATATGATGATTTAATTCAAAATTTAGGAGAGTGGACCAAATTAAATAAATAAAATTTATTTAATTTAGGAGAGAAGAGGCTAATGAATAATTAAATAATTAAACATGATTATTTAATTATAGTGGAAGGTGGAAAAAAGTTAAATAAATAAGAATTTATTTAATTTTAGAAAGAAGAGGACTTAATTAGTGACATAATTAATTAAATAAAATTATTTATTTAATAATCTCGAAGACATAATGGAAAAAAATAATTTAAATAAATTAAGAAATATATTTAATTATAAGAAGACATTAGAGAATTAGTGACACATTAAATAAATAGCTAAAATGTATTTATTTAATAATCATGAAGAATAAACAGATATGAATTAATGAAATAATTATGAATTATTTAATTAATAGTCAAAAGTGAGTCAAAGACATAATTAAAATGTCTTAATTATGCTAAAAAGGATTAAATTAGAGCCTGCAAGCCTAGGTCATGTTTATGTGTCTACATTTGCCCCTCTTTGTCATAATGCAGTCTGTCGCATTGTGGCAAAGAAAATAAGTCAAAAATATGCCCCATTGTAAAATAGGATGAGGAATAATGACGATGAGGGTTGTGGTATGCCCCCTTGGGAGGACAGACGGATTCCAAGAACACAGGTGTGCTCTCGAAATTGATGAGAAGATTATAAGATGATGGGACAAGAAATTGTTAGTGAAAAGATATGGATGATGATATGGATGCAATGCCTATATGAGATGCATGTTAGTTCGTAGACCAAATCCTTAAACATATTACCATAGGAATTTAATATTTATTGCTCTTAATCATCATTGGGCATATTATTGTAATGGCCAATAAACACCATGATATGGCATAACTCAAGGTGTGTAAGATCGTACCATCACATAAGACAAGCCGTCACAGACAAGGATGATCATGACTCATACTAAGAGCCCAATTTTCCCAGTCTTTTTGTCATAACCAACCGCAAACAGAAAAAGACAAGAAGGAAAAACCATGAAACATCGTTGCTTTTCTAAATCTTGTTTCCAAGACAATCTCTAGAAAATAGCAACATGATTGCCAAAAGAAGAAAATAAAGCCACCATCATGATACATCACTGTTTTTCTAAATCCTGTAGTCAGGACATTCTCGAGAAACTAGTAACATGAGTGTCAAAAGACAAGACAAACATCACGAGATGTCATTGTTTCTCTAAATCCTATTGTCGGGATCTCGCTAAAAAACTAGTAACATGATGAAAAGGCCAAAGACAAGTGCCAAGTGCTTGTCAAGTGTTTCAAGATCAAGGTTACCAAATGTTGAGTGATATCAAATTTAGGAAGGACACATCATAAATGGAGTTGATTTCTAGGAGATCAATTCTCGAATTTAGGAGAATCCACAAAAATGCCAAAGGATGATGACGATGCTTAGGAAGGAAAAATCCAAAAGAGTAAAGAAATGATGAGAGTTTCTTTTCAGAAAGACATATCTAAAGAAGAACCCAAAGTTTTTTTGAGTTTGAATTGTCTTGATAGAATTTGATTACATGTCAATGTTGGTATGCTAGATTGACTTAGATTACTAATGAAACAGACTGTTGATAGACTATTATTTTAGGAATATCTTCTTGATTTGAAGAAAGTTTGATGTGTGTGAAAATGTTGTGCCATGAACCCTAATGGACTGACCTAGTGTGGACTCAGGGGCTCATCGATTGATGGCCTTTCCTACGTCGTGCACTCAGAGACCTTGTAGTTTGACACAACCAATGATGTTGTCCAAAGGATAAAATTTTGAATGATGATTTTACTTTGACAAACCTAGAAAGACTGACCTAATGTCTCGGGGATTCAAAGAAGAATCTTGCCTATGTAGAAAATGCACAGAGACAACGTAGTTCAGACTCGAAAAAATATTGACTGATGTGATTGAATTGGCAAGATACAATTGAATTGGACTCTATTTTTGGGATTTTGACATCGATTTGGATGTTTTTGTATTTTCTTAGGACATTTTGAAATTTTTTTTAGGTCTTTGTTTTCAAGACTTTTTCATATTTTTAGAACTTTTTTCAGGACTTTTTACAAATGTCGGATCATTTGTGACACCCACTACAATTACATGATAAATGTCTTTCCCATAGATAGATTGGGGACTACCGAGTCCAATGATATGGAGAGAGGCAAACACAGGGCAAAAGGAAAGGATATGCAAGGCATGATGTCAACCAAATGCTAACTATGGCTGGAATTGATAGGATGTGGGACAAATTTCATGAATGTCAAGTTTTGATTATGGAAAGTGGATAAGGGTCGATTAGAGTAACAGTAGATGGCAAAGCAAAGATCAACTATGCATGGTGCCTATTTTCTAGGTTTTTACCATGGACCTATCCAAAGCTCTTGTTCACCAGGTTTTAACTATTGGACGAATTCATTTATTTTTACTATTTTCACCATTTTTTGATTTTTTTGGTGTCACCAAGAAGCCTGTTTGCCAGGTTTTCATCAAGCGACGATTTTCTTTATTTTCCATTTTTTTTGTACTTTTAGGTTTTTAGCCAAGCTCTCTGATGCTATGTGTAAAAATTTCTCAAATGTAGGTTGTTGATGGGTTCTATCAACTGTTCTCCATCAAGTGTGACCAACTGATAACCTCCAAAATAAAATGTTGTAGTAATAATAGAAGGATCGAGCCAATAAGCCTCAAAATTTCTAGGCTTTTCATGGTCAACCTAATTTTGTGGGTTCTGCATGAGGACCAAGTCACCAATTTCAATTTTTCTTACCATCACTCTTTTTTTATAGCTTTGACAGAGACGTTTTTGATATGCCTGCAAGTGATTCAAGGAATTTTTTCATCTTGCTTGTAACATTTCTAGGTCATGTAGGTGAGACTATTTGTACTCTTCATCATCAATCATTCCTTTCAAGGATACTCGGAGAGAAGGAATTTCAACCTCGATGGGCAATATGGCCTCAAATCCAAAGACCAGGGCAAATGGAGTGGCTCCAATGGGTGTGATAATGCTGGTACGGTAGGCCCATGAGGTGACATTAAGTTGTAAGTGCCAATCTCAGCTAGCGTCATTGATGGTCTTCTTAATAATGCAAAGATTTTTTTATTTGATGCCTCAGCTTGACTGTTACCTTGTGGATAATATGGGGTGGAGAAATGGTGTTGGATGTGGAATTGCTCATAGAGTTCATGAACGTCCTGATTTTTGAATGGAATGCCATTATCTATGATGATGGACTATGGAACACCATACTGACAGATGATGTAATTAAGGATAAACTTTGAAATTTTATTTTCGGTGATGTAACTAATGGGGAAAACTTCAATCCACTTAGTAAATTACTCTGTGGATGTGATTATGAATTTGTGGCCATTAGAGGAGGATGGGTGGATCTTTCCCATGAGGTTGAGTCCCCATTGTGAAAAAGGCCATGGAGAAGTGATTGGTCTCAGCTCTTGTGCAGGTGCATGGATTAGGTCACTGCGCACCTACAATCTCCAACATGTTCTGACAAACTAAAGAGCATATTTTTCTAGTGTCAGCTAGTAGTATCCAAGTCTGGTGACTTTCCTAGCTAAAGTTGGACCACTCGAATGAGATTTGCATATACCCTTATGTACGTCTCGTGAAGTTGTTTGTGCTTCATCATTGTCAAGACAGTGAATAAGGGTGTTTTCAAAGCCATGATGGTATAGGGTGTCATTGACGATGGTGTGTCAGGCATTTTTCATATAAATGAATTTCTCTGGTTATTGGAAAGGTTGGGTGGTAAGGTTTGGGACTTTAGATAATCATAAATTTCTTGGTACCAAGGTGAACTCAGACCAAAAATATTGCAAACCATTTTTGATTCTGAGATGTCATATGCTAGCATCAATAGTTGTTAGACTAAGAACTCAAATTGTGACACATTTTTGGGGATGTCCAATAGAGATCCAATAGCGGCCATTGCATCCTCTACCTTGTTCTGTGCCCTTGGAATTTTTTTAAAGGAAATCAATTTGAAATATGTCGGGAAGCTATCCACCATTTGCTTGTAAGGAATCAACTATTCATCCTTTTCTTCATAATCATCATTTACTTGGTTGATAACTAACTGAGAATCCCCAAATATGAGAAATGTTTGAATTTTCCATTTTATTGTGATCTTGAGTCCTGTGACCAATGCTTCATATTCTGCAATGTTGTTAATGCATGGGAAGGTATCCCGAATTCTTTAGGAATAGAATCCCCTTGTGGTGTGATGAAAAAAATGCCAACCTTTGAGTCGTGACCAGTATGAGACCCATCAAAATATAGTTTCCATGGTGATGTAGGCTTTGCCTAAAAGATAGACTCATCGAGAAAATAAATTACCAGTGGATGAGTGCCTTGGATGGGTGCATTTTCAAGCTGATCCACTATTACATTTTCTTTTATTTCCTTATGATCAACATATTGTATGTCATATTCAATCAAAATCATGACCCACTTTCCTAACCGGCCTGTTAGTGTTGCCCGACTTAGAAGATACTTTAATGGATTGATCTTAGCCACCAGGTGTGTTTGATGATTCAACATGTAATGTATGAGATTTTATGCTGCAAAGACAACTGCCAGGCATGTGCATTCAATGGTTGTATAGTTAAATTCATATCCTATCAGTGTGTGACTGATATAGTATATGACTCTTTCTTTTTCCTCATGGTCATTGTGTGCTAATAATGCCCCCTATGCATTTGTAGGTGCAGAGACATACAGGATCAATGGTTTTCCTTCAATGGGCGACATTAGGACTGGTGGTGTCAATAGATATTCCTTAATTTGTTCAAAATTTGTGTGGAATTTTTCCGTCCATACAAAGGGAATACTTTTGCATAACAGATATTGAAATGGTTGACACTTGTCTGCTAGCTGTGCGATGAGGGGTCAGATGGACTATAGTCTACCCTGAAGTGTTCGCAACTCACTAATTCCTTTTGGTGGTGTCATGTCTAGAATTTCTTTCAATTTTGTAGGATAAAATTCTATGCCTCTTCGTGAAACTATATAGCCCGACAGTTTTCTCGAAGTGACCCTAAAGACACATTTTTTTGGGTTCAAACGAAGCTTATACTCTTCTAGTCATCTAAAAATTTTGTCCAAGACCCTGAGATGGTATTTCCATGTCAAAGATTTGGCCAAAAGGTCATCCACATAATCCTCCATTAGTATATTCATCATGTCGTGAAATATTGTTGGCATAGCTCTCTAGTATGTGGCACTTGCATTCTGTAGGCCGAAAGGAATGAAATTCCAATGGTATGTTACCCATGGGTAGGTGAATGTCATTTTGTGCTGATCTTCTATTGCAATTCAAATTGGGCTATAGCCCAAGAAACCATCCATGATAGATATCATCTTGTACCCTGCTGTGAGATCAAAAATCATGTCTATGTTCGGAAATAGGAAATCATCTTTTGGGCAAGCCCTATTCAAGTCTATGAAATTTGTGTAGATATAGATTTTTCCATTTGGCTTTGTGATAGGGACAATATTGGATATCTAGTCAACATAGTCTATTGATCTTATGAATCTACCATCTAGTAACTTATTTAACTCAACCTTGACAAGTAGTGCAATCTGGGAATGCATTTTCCATAATTTTTGCTTGACTGGTATCATATTTGGGATTAATTGAAGATGATGAAATACCAATTCTGGATCTCAGCCTAGTATGTCAGCATATGACCATGCAAATTTAACCTTCCTTTTTGTGAAGAATTGTTGTAACTCAGGTGTTTCTTCATTTGTTAATGATGCATCCAAGAGAACCATTTTGGGATTTTCTGGTGTGTTTATGTTAACTTTGATGGTGTCTTCAATTAGCATTGCCGATTTTTCCTATGTTACGGGGAGAATTTCCAATCCTCCATCCTTAGGTGCCTTAGAGAGGTTTTCACCTATGGATTCGTCCTTTATTTTTACTAATTTTCTATCAAAAGGTGCCTTGCAGTTTTCACCTAAAGACATTTTTTTTGTCTTATTCTTTGTATTTTTACGACTGGAGGATTGTACAGTCTCCCCGAAGTAATATGCACAATCTAGGTCAATGGTAAATCCTGCTTTGTGATCACCCCATGGTATGCCTTCTTGGAGCCCCATGAATTCTTCTATTTCCTCATCATTTTGAAAGACGTCCATTATTGGTAGTTCTTTTTGGTCCCAGTCAGTCACTTGTGGGTAAACAGGGGAAATCTTATTGTCAGTTTCGGTAAAAGATGGGGGAGATGAAGAAAGTGTGCAAATTGAAGCCTCAAGTGTGAAGTCCAACTTGTCAATTTCAACTTTCGTGCTAGATGCAATGGATGAACCATATTCATATTCAAATGAGTAAAATTCATGGTCATAATAGGGCACAAAATTATCGGCATTATGACTAGTGGATGGAAATTTAGAGGCATGGTTAGTAGGTTCAAGCCTGTTAGGCTCATGGGTGGGTTCAGGAATGGGGTGCGAGATTTCAGGTGTTTTTGAGGACAATTTATGTTCTTCCAGATTCTAAGGAATGCTTACCCATTCCTTATTTTTGAAGTGTCGGTCAATAGGATCAATATTGTATTGTTGTCAGAATCTTTCCTCCAAGGGGAGTTTATCGGGGTCCAGAAATAAATTATCTATATCATAGTTTCTTAGGGTTTCCTCAAATCCCCATTCCCATTCATTAGAGTCAGTTTCGGTAAGGGATTATTCACTTGTCTTGACACTTTCTGGATTCATTACATGCTCACTTGATAGTTCATAGGTACATTGATCGTCAGTTCTGAGTTGGTCAAACCCTAGCCCTATGTGTCTTGGTCTTGTAGAAATGATAACAAGTTCCCTTCTTCCATTGTTGGCCTTTCCAAGGCCACCTAAGTCATCAAAACCTAGTGCCTTGCATATATCATAGCCTTTTCCGTAGAGATGCACTAGTAGTGGAGGTAACTCTTTCGGGTCTATGTAGATCTAGTTAGCTATGTCGATGATGAATTCATTACTCATATCCCCCCATAGTGTGAAAATCATTTTTGGTGGAACCTTAAAAGTTGTCTTGGGTTCAACTGCAAAGCATGGTCTACCATAGAACTTAAGTGTCTTAGGCTTTGTAGTGATACAATAAGCCGTATTTAATTTGAATTTTCCATAGCCAACGTCCTAGATCTAGAAGTCTTTACTTGGTATGGAGGTCGACGAAGATGGTGTGGCAAAAGGTGATGGAATGGATGATTTGGTGATTGCAGACGGGTCAATATATTTGGAAGAGGTGGAAGTCGAGGCTTCCCAATTGATGGGTACCTAGTGGTCGACAGTGTTTCATAGACTGGTACAGTATTGAAATGGACTAGGATCTCTTGGGATAGTGATTTTAGTACCATCGAAAGGGAACTCAAGGCATTGGTGGTATGTGGAAGGAAAAACCTTTAGGGCTTGAATCCAACGGCAAGCAAGTAAGATATTGCAATGTATGTCACAATCTAGGACTTGGCATGTTGTATCTATAATAACTGGTCCCAGTCGGAGTGGAATTGTGATGACACCTTTAGAAGTTCATTCTTCATCATCATATGCCTTGATGACAATGCTCTTGGTTGCATCTACACATGCATCGGAGAAGCCAAGAGCTTTAACCGATTTTAGAGAACAAATGCTCAATCCTGCTCTACCATCTACTAAGACTCGTCTAACTTTATGTTTGTAGAAAAAAACCTCAATATGAAGGGCATCATTATGAGATGGTTTGGGTGAGGAATAGTCACTGTCCAAAAAGGTAATGTGATGAGGTGAATTCAGATATTCGGCCACAGTTTCAAAATGGTTGACATCAATATTGGTTGGGATGGATGATTCTTGCAGGACTTTATCCAAGATGGCCTTATGCATAGGTGAGATATGAAGCAACTCGAGAATCAATATTTGAGTGGGTGTTTTATTCAATTGCTCAATAAGGTTGAACTTTAGTTTAGGGTTTGACTATTTGGTAGATGGACCAGGTATAATGATTTTAGGTTGATGTGCAGAAGGATCTGGGATAGTGACCTTTCCTTTACGCGTGGTGAAATTGCATTCCGGGGCTTTTTTAATGGTAATAGTATTAACACACTTTTCTTCATCATCAACATGAAGATTGTTAATAATTGTAGGTGGGAAGAACATTATTGTAGGTAGGACGGATGTGATTGGCTTGATTATTGTTATTCTTCATGCCAAAATGAGGAGGGTTTACTAGAACCATGATCCTGTAGTGGGTTCTTGTGGATTGTATGATCCACATTAGATAGAAATGGTTGACTACCTAACTCAATGGTTTGGTTTTCAATAAGGTCTTGTATCAGATTTCTCAACTGAGGGCAAGAGGAAGTTTTGTGCCCTTCAACATAGTGGAAATCACAAAATTCATTATGGTCCCACCATGATGGCTTGAACTGACCAGGGTCATACGATTTAGGTTCTTCCAACTTTATCACTCCATTTTGGAGAATTTTCTTTAAGACAACTTCGATAGGTTCACACAAGGGGGTGTGTGCATTTTTGAAATTGGCACGGTTGACACAATTGCCTTGGATGATATTGAGAAGGATTATTTTGAACAACATTGGTAGTTGGTGTCGGTGCAGTCATAGGTATATTTTGATTTTGGACTCCTTTTATGGTGAGTACATGACCTATTGTATTAACGAATTTTTCATCGACCACACCATCATTTTTGATGTGTTTATTTTTAACCGAGTATTTGTGTTTGTCATTGGAGTTTCTTGGGTTATTGTTTGTGGTGGTGTTGATGGTTTTTCCATCATATTTTAATTCGCCTTTGGTGATCAAGGCTTTTTCAAGTTGAACACCTTTTTCAACAAGGTCAACAAAGGTGGTACAACAATGGACTTGTAAGCCATATCTTAGTGGTCCTTGGAGAGTTTGTACAAACATGGTGACTTTCTCCTTTTCTGGTATTTCTACCAGACATCTGCTCACTAAGGTTCTCCATCTTTGAAAGAATGGGATAAAAGTATCTTTTGCCTCCTCTTGGGTAAGTTCCCATAAGGAGGCAGTGCCAATATCCATGTCAATGTTATAGGCATAATTTTCAACAATTTTTTTTGCCAATTCATCCCATGTTTAGATTCCTTTAGGCAATACAAGAACCATTCCAGTGCATGACCTTCAAGGCTTCTAGAAAAAGGTCTCATGAGATAGGCTTTCTCATATGCAATGTCCATGCAACTAGTGGTGAATTCTCTTATGTGTTCAATGGGGTTCATTTTTCCTTTGTATCTAGGAAAATGAGGTACCACATATGCATGAGGAAAGGTTGGCATATACAAGGTTGTGTTGAGCGGATACAGACACAAGTCATGTGACATGTAAGACTTTTTGTTGGACTATTGCAAGGTCTCCACTTGTGTTTGAAGAGCAACAAGTTGGAGTGTGAGTGCTTCCACAATGGGGTTGTTGGTAGCATCACACATATTGGTGAGAGGTATGGATTGGTTTCCCACATGTTGTGATGATATGTGTTTGCTTTGGATGTGTTGTTGGTGATAAAAGTGAGTATTCTGATTTTGCGGTTGTTGGAAATGAGTTTTTTGGTTGGGGGTACGTTGTTGTGTATGAACTTTAGTACCATATGTGGGGATTTGAGATCCCGCCATGTTGGATTGAATTTGTGGGCCTTGTTGATTTTGAGTATGTTGGAGTCCAAATGGAGTAAAATATTGAGTTCCTTGATTGCCTTTCCCAAATAAGAAATTATGGCCATGAGGAATTTTGGTGTTTTTCCTCAAAGAAATGTTGGTATTAACCTGTGAGTAATTAGGTTGGGTGCCTTGAATGATAACTCTTCATTTATTTCTCCCAAGAGGGTTCAATGAGTTAGTTTCCATATTATATGAGGAACCTAATAAATAGGTTTGTTGATGTACCCTTGGAACTATATGATGGTCCAAAGAGGTTTGAGGTGGTTGCACCCATTGTTGATCCAAATGTTTGTGAAGGGATAGTGGATGTTTGTTGGGGGATGGATTGTGATGTGGTGTTGGTTTGGGTAGATGATCCCCCATTGGATGTTGTGTTGGTTGTGGTGGCTACATTAGTTGTGGTGGAAGAATTAGTTGTGGTGGGAACATGAGTTGTGGTGGGAGCACTAATGGTGTTAATGACATTTTGTGAAGAGGCTCCCATGAAAGTATTATGTGATTGGTGATGAGGAGATGTTTCTCTAATAGTGTTGAGCTCAAATCCTTTTGGTAACCTAGCCCCTTGGTCAAGGAGCATGGCTAAATATCTAGCTGAGTCATTTAGGACCAATTCTTCCACAAAAGAGACCACTTCTGGGTTTTGGGCAGCAGCATGTATCTCTTCTTCATAGACTTCCCCATTTTGGTCTCTGCGGACAAAATTTTCAAAGGGATTGTGTGGGATGGATATCTCGATAAAGGATTGATCATAGAATTTTCCATGTCATTAGAAATATTTATTATGTCACTAGGTAATGAATTCATGTCATTGGTGAAATTGAGAAAATTGGTGTCTTGACCAAAAGAATCCATGAGTCTTTTCTTTCTTTGTAACCTAGTTTCAACCATAAAAAGGTTTGCTTAACTTTGGGATGATGAGGGAGAATGACCTAAGTATAACACTATGTTTTTGGGTTTTTGAGGAATAAGGAATGATATGAAATGCAAATGAGATTAAGAGGAGACTAAAGGTTTGTGAATGCAATGGTATGATACTAAAATTAGAAAACTAATGGTATGCAAACTAAAAGGATCCTAAGACACACTCATTATTGAGAAATCTAAGGAGATGACTACTTGACCAAAAAAAGTGTTGGCAATGCTTGAGGTTTGGAAAATTAAAGGACCATAAAAAGACTAAAAGAGGAGAAAATGAAGTTTCCACACTAGACTATTGAGTTGGAAATGTTTCACAATTTTTTTTGACTAAATGACAAAGGGTGATTGGGTCTAGTGATAACCTACTTTTGAAGGCAAAGTTTTACAATAGATGGTAAGGAGTGTACTCCAAAAATCTATAAAATGAGTGTCTAAGGAGATGGTAGAATTAACAATGCAACTAGTCAAGTGCAAATGGAGACGTATGGTGATCCTAAGAATGTGATCTAAAATTTCATGATGAGGGAAGTTGAGCAAATCAATATTTGGTTTGACAGAAACAAAAAAGAAGGATTTGTTGAAATCTAGAAAAAGTCAAGTTGGACTTTGATTTTGATAGTGGCTAGATATTTATGAAATCTGGAAAATGTGGTGCGATAGACCACATGTGACTCACAATAGCGAATCCAACTCAAAACAACAAATGCAGCTTGATTCTAAGAAAATGCGACTTGACAAGGTTCTTGCATTGTAGGAATCAATTTTGGAAATGTTTCAGTAGGTAAGAAAATTTGACTCAATAGAAAATGTGGCTTGACAGAGTGCTTCTGGCACAAGAAGCAATTTTGGAAAAGTTTCACCAAGCAAGCAAATATGGCTCAACAGCGAATGTGGCTCATCCTAGAAAATACGGTTTGATTTTAAGAAAATGCGGCTTAATGGGGGATTGCGTCACAGGAAGTATTTTCGGACCATTATCAAATTTAGCAGATGCATTGTAAAATGGTGATTGTGTTTTAGGAAATTGCAAATGCAGCTCACCACAGCGAATGTGGCTCTGTTTTGATCAAATGTGGCTTAGCAGAGTGAATGCAGATCACTAACAAGCAGTTGTGGTTCAGGATAGAAAATGCACTGCAAAAAATGAGTTGACAAAATATTTAGACCGGTTTGCAATGTTATTTTGGATTTTAAAATTTTTATGTTTATTTGTGTGAAAATAGTTGCCAAATACATGGTGTTGTAAAAATATTAAAATCAACCACATAGAAGTCATTTTACAAAATATTATGGCTGCAAGAACAATATTATTTTGGATCCCACTAACTACATATCCTTACCGAATGAATTCAAAACCTTGGCCCCACAGGCTACCCCTTATAATGCACTCACTTCTCAGGGTACCCAAGCTTCCAACCTCCATGAAAATCCCATGGTAGATTGATCATTTCTACTAAGAATTGAGTAGGTGCAGGTGTCTTGGCAATGACCATTGTTGCACCAAAGAATATAAGTTTTTTGGCTTTCTAAAACAAGGATTTTAATTCAGGCACCCATTCGAGTGGTCATATGTGGGGCACAAGATTAAGCTCCATTAAGGAGGCACTCCATCCTAAAGAGGTTAAGCTCAATAGGGTTTTGGGGAGTACTACTTGGTCTGTATGACATATCCGCACTCGTCATACTAGGCTTTCCCTTAGGATTCAAATTTGTAGGGAGTAGCTTGGCTAAAGAGCTTCGTTTGTAGTTTGAATCGCTTTGGGGTGAGTACTTTTTCCCACAAAAGAAGGCCCAATTTTCTAAGGCTAACAAAATCAAGCCAAAAAATTCATAGTTCAATCAATCTTTGTTTAAAAATAAAGAGAGAACACATGAATATCCTAACTCACACTTGCATGGTGTTCATTTTAAGCCCAAATCAAAATGTGTTGACAAAAATAAATGAAAAAATACATGGGGTTTATTTTAACCGTTTGTAGTGTGAGCTAAGTAGGAGTTCATTTTAACTCAATGCTATGAAAAGATGCAAATTCATTTTAATCCAAGGAGTTATAATGCAAGTTTGTTCTCTTTTTAATCCAATGACTATGCATGCATGTTCATTTTAACCCATGAATGTTAAATGCAAATTTTTAGTTTGTTTAAGAAAAATAAGTAAATGGATGTTAGACTCCTTGCCACAAGTTGTAAACAAAGGATTAGTAACTCAAAATCTCTAAACTACTAAACAAAAAAGAAAAAACAAGTAGAAAAAAAGAAAGAAAAATCTGAAAGAATTTATTTTTTTACCTTGCAAATGCATCGCACCAAAGCGAATGCGGCTCGGAAAGGTAGATGCAACGTTCAGACAATCAAATGTGAAGGATGAGATCAAATGCGGCTTTATGGTTGTCAGATGTGGCTCAACGATGTAGATGAATCATTTGGAGAAGCATATGCAATTTGATAGAGCAGATGTGTCACTTGCGAAGGTAGATGTGGCTCAGGAGATCACCCGCGTCGCAAAAAATAGCATATGTATCATTTCGTACACCTACACCTGCAAAAAAAAATGATAAAAAATCCATACCCTGACCTGCAAAAAAATGACAAAAAATTTGTACCCTAACCTAAAAGAATGTGTTAAAAGAGAATGTCGGGTTCACCAATGTAACAGTGGGTATTTTTCTAGGGTTTTCAATATCACATGCAAAACATAAAACCCAAAGTAATAATGAAGTGCGAAGGAATAGATGAAACAATCTCACCAAATATCTTCATCCTCCATGATTGACCTCCATTATACCTTCTCAACTTGCTGAAATATGTTGTTGCCCTCAGATTTATGATGAGAAAGCCAATGGAAATGACAAGCGCTATGCAAATGTTGAAGGATTTTGAATGACTATATGCTATACTAAGCCCTACTGCAACTAGTAAGCATCTAAAAATGTCTAAACTATGTCAAATAAAATCTAAATATACCTATGACAAATGAAGAAACATGCAAGAGTATGAAAGTGTGAGATGTGAGGTTTGCAAGATATGCCAAATGAGACCAAAATTTCCATTTAATAGAAAATGCAATTTCATGTGAATGGCCAAGATTAAGAGTTAACAAGTGCCCTAGAATCAATGGACAAGATTCAATATACCAACCCACAATTAGGGTTAGGGCAACATTAGGTCAGATTTGAAATGAATGGACAAGATTGACTTTTAGAAAATCAAATCAATAGTGACAATACATGTGACAAGAGATTTTGGGCACACAAAACAAAGCTGTTGGAGAGTCAAATAATAATTTAAAATTATTTGATTCAAGAGGTGATGTTGACCTTTTGAATTATAAATTAATTTAATTCAATAGTGGTGGGGTCATGTGACAGTAAATAATTTAATTTAAATTATTTACTAAAAGGGGGAAATTAGAAAGTGGGACTTATTTTAAATAAATAAATTTTATTTAAAATGAGCAGAGTAAAAGAGGTGATAAAATAAATTAAATACTAAAAGGTTATTTAATTTAGGTGGAAATTAAATAATAAAGATATTATTTAATTTATAGAAGAATGTAACAAAGGGGACCTTTTAAATTAAATATGATGATTTAATTCAAAATTCAAGAGAGTGGACCAAATTAAATAAATAAAATATTTAATTTAGGAGAGAAGAGGCTAATGAATAATTAAATAATTAAACATGATTATTTAATTATAGTGTAAGGTGGACAAAAGTTAAATAAATAAAATTATTTATTTAATAATCTAGAAGACATAATGGACAAAATTAATTTAAATAATTAAGAAAATTTATTTAATTATAAGAAGACATTAGACAATTAGTGACACATTAAATAAATAATTAAAATTTATTTATTTAATAATCATGAAGAATAACAGATATGAATTATTTAATTAATATATGAAAGTGAGTTAGAGACATAATTAAAATGTCTTAATTATGCTAAAAATGATTAAACTAGAGCTTGCAGGCCTAGGTCATTTTCATGTATCTACACAATCTAGTTAAATAATTTTAGGGAAGAAATATCTTCACTTATTTTATTTGGACCAATTATGATGATGAGCCTACATTAGTGATTGAACTGGGCAATCGGTGCTAAAGAATAAAGTATAGATGGACTTCAATATGCTCGATTTCTTGATTTCAAGGATAAATATGAAATCATGCCAAGCACACATGATATTAAAACACTTGCATATTATGGAAAAAATAAAGAAGATATTACTCTATCCCATGATATTATAGTTCATGATATTGAATATCCAATAAATTAAGTTCTTGAGCATATTATTTCATAAATATAATCTCAAATTTTATATTTTAGAAACATAATAAACAATATCAAAATATCGTTTAAGTTTATGTTAGTATAATACTAGATCTAATATGACTTATTGTTATGTTATATTATAATTTCATTTAATCAAAATAAAATTTCTACATTTATACAATATTTGGTTTGTATATTGATGTATTTTGGTTTCATGTAATTGGGATTATAATATATTTTGATCTTATAATATGTCATGGTGGTTATTAATTGAGAAAATAGACTTTAGTATGTAATGTCCCCATAATAGAGACATAAAATGCATAGATTAAAGTTTCAATTTTAATGTTTGTTTGATAAAGAGCAATGAAAGATTGATGGAATAAGATAAATTAGATTCATTATTATCAACTAGTGCATAACTAACATAATTTGATATGACTAATTACTCTTGATTGGAATAGATCTTTGCCTCATCTCTTCTTTGCTAACCTTGTGGGATCATAGATTTACTATGCCAAGGGTGCGTGCACCATTTTGAGTTGGAAACCCTCAAGGATTAGTTACCCATCTTGGGCTTTGTCCAACATTGGGTGGATTTACCTGCCTTTCCCTTCCACATACTCCCTATCCTTGTTGGGCACTGGCGAAATGGAATTTTGGCCTGAACTTCTATTCTTCAAGGTAAAGTCATAAAAACTCAATGAGACACAATAATTGTTGTAAGAAATATTATTGTGGCTAGACAAATAACATCCATTTATTTCTATATGTGAAATTCACTTATGTTGTATATATGAATCACAATATATATTTATAAATCATAATATAATTAAATATATTTATAAGCATCCTAACATTATCTTATTTATGACATTACCATAATGATAGTATTATGCATCTAATATTCTCTTATCCCTAATTGAATCAATAGTTACTTTGCATGGATATATATATACATGTGTGTGTATGTATGTATATATTGTATTTGTCAATCACCTATTATATATTTATCAATCATCATATGTTTAAAAATATTTATCAATATATATATTTAAATATATGTATCAATCATATTTAGATACATTTACCAGCCACCAACTGTTATTTAAATTCCCAACTATTTTATCGATCAGGAACATATAAATTCATAATGTATTAGAGTGATTAATATTTTAATCCATAAATACTTAATATATTTACCCACTAATCATTTGGAGCTCATAAAATACTTACCTTTATCCTTCTGAGAACCTTCCTTATTTCTCACAGCCACTCCTCTTCATATATTTCTTTTTAAAGTGTATCTATGAAGTTCCATTTATTTTCCCCCTCTCCTAATCCCACACAATTTTATTTCCTCTTATATCTTTATCTTCATAGGAAAGGGTTCATATTTTAGAAGAGGGATATCCTTCTAAAGGATATGTCTTTTTGCTAAAACTACTTCCCAAAACTTTTCTTAATCAAGTGTTGCCTTCATAGTAACTAATTTTCTCCCCTATATCCCTCCTCAAATGCAAGTGACGAAATACCTATATACCTCTCCATACCTTGATGAAGAGTGACATCCCTTGCAAAGGATTATATATTTTCAACTAATAGTGTTTCTTATTTAAAATATATTATTATTTAATATATTAGTTTTATCTATATTTTAAGAAATAAATATTGTTGTGGGATATTAATATTTATTTCTTTATTTGAGAAATGATATGTATTATTAGTATTGATTCATTTACCTTTGTGAATATAAATTAAAATTATTAATTAGTTATGTTTTGTGTTATTATAATATTACAATTAAATGATAAATATTATTTGTTTATAAATATTACTATATTCATTCGTATTATATATATATATTGATATTACTTTATTATTATTTTATTTATTTATATTTATATTTGGTAATTATAACATTATCTTTGGATAATAATAATTATGATTATGTTGTCAACATCCTTATTTGTATTTTATTTATTTATTGGTTGCTCGATCATTTAAATCTTAGTGTCATAATTTTGGTGACATGACAACCCACCCCACCCAAAATTGATTGTTCTCAAGAAATCATAACTAGGTTCTATATGTTTTAAATATAGTTCTTTTTCATGATTACTAATCATACTGGAAATTCTAAACTATGTGATGATTAATCTAATTATGTTTGATTTTGTGTCCCTAGAGAGTAGCTCAAGTAAACCTCAAGGAAGTAGGTAATTAGCTCAAGTACACAAGCAACCTGCTCAAGTAAGTGGGCAACCAACTCAAGTAGACAAGAAAGTAGCTTAAGAACACAAGAAAATAGATCAAGTAGATAGGAAAATAGCTCAAGTACACAAGAAATCAGCTCAAATAGGAAAACAAGTAGCTCAAGCAAGAAACAAGTAACTAGATCAAGAAAGTAGGCAACTAGCTCAAGCATGCAACCAAGTAGCTCAAGAATGCAAGCAACTAGCTAAAGCAAGTAGGAAACTAGCTCAAGTAGATAGGAAAGTAGCTCACGTACACAAGAAACCAACTCAAGTAAGAAAGAAAGTAGCTCAAGCATGCAGGTAACTAGCTCAAGTGAGTAGGCAACTAGCTCAAGTGAGTAGGCAACTAGCTCAAGCAAGTAGGAAACTAGCTCAAGAAAGTAGGAAACTTGATCAAGCATGCAAGAAACTAGCTTAAAAAAGTAGGAAACTAGCTCAAGCATGCAACCAAGTAGCTCAATCACGCAACCAAGTAGCTTAAGAAACTTTACAAACAACGTTTTTAACATTTTCATAGTCTTTAAGCATAAAGAAATTAGAAGAACACATCTTGTTGAAGACACATGAAGTAAGCCATAGATACAACTCATACGTAAAATATAAATATGAGGCACAAATACATGTAGTACAGAGAGTATAAGAAGCATGAAACGTATATGTGAATAATACAAGAAGTATACACACGGGTACATGAAGTCACCAAGCATTTATATGAATGCATGTAAATTATACACACGAGTCACAAAGTATGTATTTTGCAAGCATACACTTGAATACATGTAGTTCATAGAGTATACACTTGAATATATGAGAATACACATAAGCCACAAAGCATGTGCTTGAATACATACAATTCGCAAGGTAGACACTTGAATACACTCAAATACCATAAGTCACATGGTATACATTTGAATACAATTGAATATATAAGAAACAAATTATACACTTGAATACACATGAGCCACAAAGTATATATTTGAATATACTTGAATACAAGGTATACATGAAGTTACAAAGTATACAAATAAAAAGTTAGATATTATACACTTGAATACAAATACATCTTGAATTCAAATACAAGTTATAGAGTATGCACTCAAATATAAATACAAGGTCATAGAGTATACACTCAGATATAATCAAAAGTCATAGAGTATACACTCAAATACAAGTACAATCATAGAGTATACACTCAAATACAAATACAATCATAGAGTATACACTTGAATACAATTGCAAGGTCATAAGTATACACTCGAATACAATCAAAAGTCATAGAGTATACACTAAAATACGAATAAAATTGAATGAAGTATACTGTCAGACAATTGGGAAGGGAATTCGGTGCATCCCATACTATATCATGGACTCGTCCACCATCCCAAGGTCATCAAGTATACACATGAGTATGAATCATACACGTAATACAAAAAGTATTCACATGAACATATGTTACAAGGAATACATATAAGTCACAAATTAAACCTTTGAATACACTTGAATACACATATACTATATCAAGGTATACATTTGAATACATGTAAGGCACATGTAGCATACACAAGATGGCAGGAACATGCTTTGATACCACTTGTATTGTCCCCATAATAGAGACATAAAATGCACAGATTAAAGTTTCAATTTTAATGATTGTTTGATAAAGAGAAATGAAAGATTGATGGATTAAGATAATTGAAATGCATTATTATCAACTAGTGCATAACTAACATAATTTGATTTGACTAATTAGTATTGATCAGAATAGATCTTTGCCTTGTCTCCTCTTTCCTAACCTTGTTGGATGGTAGATTTATTGTGCCAAGGGTGCATGCACCATCTCGAGTTGGACACCCTCAAGGATTAGTTACCCGTCTTGGGCTTCATCCAACATTGGGTGGATTTACCTGCCTTTCCCTTCCACACACTCCCTATCCTTGTTGGGCACTAGCGAAAGGGAATTTTGGCCCGACCATCTATTCTTCAAGGTAAAGTCATAAAAGCTCAATGAGACACAATAATATTTGTAAGCAATATTATTGTGGCTGGACAAATAACATCCATTTATTTCTTTATGTGAAATTCACTTATGTTGTATATATGAATCACAATATATATTTATAAATCATAATATAATTAATTATATTTATAAGCATCCTAAAATTATCTTATTTATGACATTACCATAATGATAATATTATGCATCTAATATTATCTTATCCCTAATTGAATCAATAATTACTTTGCATGGATATATATATATGTAAGTATATATTGTATTTTTCAATCACCTATTATATGTTTATCAATCATCATATATTTAAATATATTTATCAATCTTCATATATTTATCAATATTAATATATTTAAATATATGTATCAATCACGTTTAGATACATTTACCAACCACCAGCTATTATTTAAATTCCCAATTTGTTTATCAATCAGCAACATATAAATTCATAATGTATTAAACTAATTAATATTTTAATCCATAAATAATTACTTAATATATTTACCCACTAATCATTCGGAGTTCACAAAATACTTACCTTTATTCTTCTGAAAACCTTCCTTATTTCTCACGACCACTCCTCTTTGTATATTTATTTAAGTTGTATCTATGAGGTTCCATTTCTCTTCCCCCTCTCCTAATTCCACACAATTTTATTTCCTCTTATATATTTATCTTCATATGAAAGGGTGCATCTTTTAGAAGAGGGATATCCTTGTAAATGATCTTTTTGCAAAAACTACTCCCTAAAACTTTTTTTAATCAAGCGTTGCCTTCATAGTAATTAATTTGCTCCCCTATATCTCTCCTCAAATGGAAGTCACAAAATACCTCTCCATACCTTGATGAAGAGTGACGTCCCTTGCAAAGGATTATACCTTTTCAACTAATAGTGTTTCTTATTTAAAATATATTATTATTTAATATATTAACTTTATCTATATTTTAAGAAATAAATATTGTTGTGGGATATTAATATTTATTTCTTTATTTGAGACATGGTATTTATTATTAGTATTGATTCATTTACCTTTGTGAATATAAATTAAAAATATTAATTAGTCATGTTTTGTGTTATTAGGGTATGTGTAGGATCATGATGGGCCAAAAAGTGGCAATATGTAAGTGATATAATAATCCATGTGGCTGACGACATTTTTTTTACCCAAAATTTATGAAACGAAAAGGATTTTTAAAGGAGATTCTTAGATTTCCACCAATATAAATTATACTATACTTTGAATTTAATCGATAATAATTATTTATGGGTAAGTGCACCAATCTATGACACAATTTTGGCTCTTAAGATGACACTTTTTTTTTTGAAATCAGGAAAATTTGATTTGCACGAGAAAATGAAGATAGTTACGCTCAAAATTTCAAGATATGGCAAGAACAAAAGTTGAAGTGCTCTAAGTCTAGTTTCTAAGATACTATTGTTTTTTGAAATTAATGAATATTAAGGGTCTCAAAAAGGGGGGACCCAAAACAGGTCCTTTTTTTATCCAAAAAAAATAGCATAGCGCCTAAGGGCTCCCCCCTTTTTAGGTAACTTTTTTTCAGAATTTCAAAAATCCAAATGGTGAGAAATTAGCTAACACCATGTAGTTTATCCTCCTTCTTTTGGATAATTTTTTTAATGAATATATAATATTTTATGAATTTTCAAAGTGGAAACATCCTAAAAAGCTAAAATTTGAGAGTGCTCCCCCCAATTTTTTTGCAAAATAATCAAAAAATGATTCTTTTTTCATCATGTGTAGAATGGAGTCTAGTTTCAAAAAACGTAATTTGTTTCATGTTCTGATGAACGTGTAAAAATATATCCCAAACCTTGCACATGTTGATTTTTTACCAAAAATGAAGGCATTTACAATAGAAGCCATGGATCAAAACCTTAACTAAATCAAAATGAAAAAATAACTATATATTTAGATAGTTGAGACAGAGGTTAACACTATCATGGTTTTTTTTTATAAACTTGCATTGAAAGACTTGCAAATGAGATGGGGAGCACAGATGAAAATATGAGAAAATTTAGCAAATCCTATTAATTTACACGTCTAAAGCAAGCCTTTTGGTGAGTGCCAAATGGCCTGCTTTGCACAGAACTAGATTTTTTCTTTCTCTATCAGGGAAACTATATACATGAAATAAAAATTTAATTATAAGTTGACATTTACATATGGACATTTAATTTCTTATACTTTAAGTTATATTTCATTTATATATAGGAAGGATGTTCGAGAGTGGTTTCAGATCTCTAAGAGTTATAATACAAATTCTAGTTTTTGGAAGATCTTAAAAATTTCAGACTTAGTCAAATTTTAGTAATCAACATGTCAAATTTCAGTAATCAGGAGGTCAAATTCTAGTACTCAAGAGGTCATATTTCATCTTTCTCTCTCTATCTCACTCATTTTCATCTCTTATTCTCTAGACCTCTCTCTCTCACTATCTCCATCCCTTTATCTAACAATATCTTCCTTGAGCTCAAGAACTAGGTCTCTACATGTCCATCTCTCTCCTTCCCTCTCCAATATTTATCTCCCTCCCTCCTTCCCTCTCTAAATTTTTCTATCTCTCATCCCTCTCCTTTTATGTCTATATATCTCTCTCTACTCTCTATACCTACCTATTCCTCCCTCCCTCTCCTCTCTTTCTCTCTCTATTTGCTTCCCTCATTCTCTCCTCCCCTCTCTACTCTCTATCTTGTCATTCTCTCTCTCCTTCCCTCTCTAGTTCTTTATATCTCACTTCTCTCTCCTTCCCTCCCTCCCTCTCTAATTTTCTCTATCTCCCTCTCTCTCTCCTTCCCTTTCTACTTCTCTTTATCTCACCTCTCTTTCTCCCCCTCTCTCTCTCCCTCTCTCTTCCTTTCACCCACCTTTGCTCTCTACTGCTCTCTATCTAACCTATCCCTCTATACATCTCTCTCCCCCCTCCTTCCATCTCAATCTCTCCACCTTCCTCCTTATCTCTCTAATTTTAAGCTCCATCACACATCTCTATCACCTATCTCACTTCTCTCTTTCCCCTTCCCTCTCTACTCTCTTTCTCTCTATCTCACCCCTCCTCTCTCTTATCTCTCTCACCTCTGTCTCTCCGTCCCTACCTCTTCCTCCCTCTCTCCTTCCCTCTATTTTTCTCTTTATCTCCTCCTCCCTCTATCTGCCTAGACCTCTCTCTATTTTTGTCTCACCTCTCTCTCCATCCCTACCTCTCCCTATATCTCTCTTTCATATCTACTTCTCTCTACCTAGTTGTCCCTCTATACCTATTTCTCTCTCCCTCCTTGCCTCCTCTCTCTCAATATCTCCACCTTCTTTCCCTCTCTAATTCTCTCTCTATCTCTCTCCTCCCTCTCTCCTCTCTATCTCTCCCTCCCTCCCCCTCTTTCTATCTCTCCTCTCTCTCTCCCCCTCTTTCT
>CM021102.1:291353261-291365739 GCA_007115665.2 Sequoiadendron giganteum | reverse complement strand
CCTCTCTCCCCTCTACCCTTAACCCTTAAAACCCTCTACCCTATATCTCTCTCCCACTCCATCTCTCACTTTCTCTCTCTCTCTCTCTCTATATATATATATCACATCTCTCCCTCCTACACCCTCTCCCACTGATACATTTTGACCCAATTTCCAAAAAAAGTTCATCGGAATTTCAACGACCGTTCGTCAGAAATTTTTCGTCGAAAAATCGATGATGTTTGAAATGTCGATTTTCCAACCCAGGGTTGTCTGCAGGGTCAGAAAATCGACATTTAAAATTTTGTCCATTTTTTGACTAAAAATTTCCGATGAGTGGTCGTTGAAATTCCAATGACCGTTCGTTAGAAATTGGATCAAAATCTACCAGTGTCTCTATCTCAAGTCTCTGTCTCTCTCACTAATTCACTCCTACATTTTTCCTCTCTACCCTTAGCCCTCTACCCTTAACTCTTAAACCCTTAAACCCTCTACCCTCTTTCTCTCTCCCAATCACTCTCTCTCTCTCTCTCTCAAGAATCTCCCTCCTATCCCCTCTCCCTCTCTGCTGTGTATCTCTTCTCACTCACTCCTCTATCTCTCTCATTTCTACTCTTAAACCTAAACTCCTAAACCTCTTTAACCTCCTTAAACCTCTAATTCCTCTCTCTCTCTCTCAACTATATATCCTCTATATACACCCTATCCCTTCTCTCAAGTGTCTCTCTCTCACTCACTCATCACATGTATCATCTTCCATCTACCCTAGCTCCTATAACCTCCTTTAAACCATCTATGTTTCTAATTTCTTTATCTCTCTCTCTCTCCTACTCCTTCCTCCCTCTCTCTCTCAAGACTCTCCCTCCTACCCCCTCTCCCTCTCTCAGGTCTCTCTCTCTCACTCCCTCTATCTCTCCCCCATCTACCCTTAAACCTAAACCCTAAACCCTAAACCCTTAACCCTTAAACCCTCTACCCTCTCTCTCTCAAGCATCTCCCTCCTACACCCTCTCCCTCTATCAAGTGTCTCTCTCTCAGTCACTCACTCCTATGTATCTTCCATCTACCCTTAGCCCTATACCCTTAAACCATCTATGGTCTACCCTCTATCTCTCTCCCACTTCCTCCCTCTCTCTCTCTCTCTCCTACCCTCTCTCCTTCTCTCAAGTTTCTCTAGCTCTCTCCCCTCTACCCTCTATCTCTCTCCCACTCCCTCTCTCTCTTTCTCTCTCTCTATCTCACGTCTCTCCCTCCTACCCACTCTCCATATCTCAAGTCTCTCTCTCTCAATCACTCACTCCTATATCTCTCCGCTCTACCCCTAGCCCTCTACCCTTAACCCTTAAACCCTTAAAACCTCTACCCTCTATCTCTCTCTTTCTCATTCCCTCTCTCTCTAGCTCAAAAAAATCATTAAAAAACCCTAAGGTTTTCCCATTTAAATTTAATATTTTCCATCAGAATATTAATTTTTTATTCATTTATACCCTATACTTTTCTTTACTTTCATTCAAAAAGGCTAAAAAATGAATTATATCCTATACCGCTGCCCTCAACCCTTTAAATGTTTCTCCCTACCACTTTACCATAGATAGCCTTCAAACAGTTCACGGTTGTGCGGTAGAGGGTTAGCCTAGCGGTCATCAAACAACCATAGCTATACCGTATGCAGTAAAATCTATACCTGTGGTAACACGGTAAAATTTGTATGTTGTTGTGAAGTCCTTTTTATTTCTACCGCCTTACTGTGGTCAAACATATGTCTCCCCACGGTAACACGGTACCTTAACCTTGATTGCTTTGGTGTCATCTATCACCTTACCATGCTACCACGGTTACCATTTTCATAGGTTGCGGTATAAAAGTAACCACTTATCAATTGCTACATTACCACTACCAGCCCACTAACCATTCACCATCTTTGCTTGCACCGCAATCACCGCAGTCACAAACTTGACCATTAGTGGTACCGCAGTGGCCCTTCATTGACTGCTGCCTCATCGATGACTCACCATCATTGTGGTCTATGTTCAGACCATGCGCGGTGGCACAGTAAAAATTTTGTGCTTGATTGTTAGCCGCTACCCTCACCGTCGTCGGTTTCTTCCTCATTTACCGTGTTACCGCGGGTATAGATTTTACTACACGCGGTATAGCAGTGGTTTTTTATGACCACTAGGTTGACCCTCTACTACACAACCATAGACTGTTTGAAGGCTATCCATGGTAAAGTGGTAAGGAGAAAAATTTAAAGGGTTTAGGGCAAAGGTATAGCATATAAGTCATTTTTTAGCCTTTTTGAATGACAGTAAAGGAATTTGAATGATTTTGGATGGGAAAAATATTTTTTTATGGAAAACATAGGAAAATATTCGATTCAAATAGGTAAAAGAACTTAGGATTGTTATGAAATTTTGGGTTCCAACAAGGTTAAGGGGAGAGGGGAGAGAGATAGAGGGAGTGATTGAGTGTGTAAGAGATACAAAGACCTAAGAGAGGGAGAGGGGGTAGGAGGGACATTCTTGAGAGAGAGAGAGGGAGGGAGTGGGAGAGAGATACAGGGTAGAGGGTTAAGGTTAGATGGTTAAGGGTTGAGGGTAGAGGATTTAAGGGTTCAAGGGATAAGGGGAGAGGGGAGAGACATAAAAGGAGTGAATGAGTGAGAGAGACTTGAGAGAGGGAAAGGGGGTAGGAAGGAGAGAATTGATAGAGAGAGAGGGAGAGGGAGGGGGAGAGAGATAGAGGGTAGAGGGTAGAAGGTTTAAGTGTTTAGGGTTAAGGGTACAAAGAGAGAGAGGGGGGGAAAGAAGGTAGAGATATTGAGAGAGAGGAGGCAAGGAGGGAGAGAGAAATAGGTATAGAGGGAAAAATAGGTAGAGAGAAGTAGATATGAAAGCAGAGATAGAGGGAGAGGTAGGGATGGAGAGAGAGGTGAGAAAAAAACAAAGAGAGTTCTAGGTAGATAGAGGTGGGAGGAGATAAAGAGAAGTGGGAGAGAGGGAAGAAGAGGTAGGGAGGGAGAGTGATAGGGCAAGGTTGGATAAAAAAATCATTTTTCCATGCTCCAGGTCCTTGTTCTCAAGAACTCCTAGGTGACTCTCCCACCTTAACCTTTAGGTCCTATCTCAAGTATAGATACCCCTGGTTCTACTAGCCAACCTTATTATCATTTCACTCTCCATCTACCAAGCCAATCTTGGTGCCTTTCTTCTTTTCTTTCCTTAACCCTTCATCTTCCCTAAAGGTCAATTAATCCCAATTCTTAGTTTGTTCCTTGTAGGGGTGTAGAGAGGTTTCTACTAGCTTCACAAAATCTTCTTAGGTTTCTTGGACAATCACCTAAATCCAACTCTCCATCGCTTCAACCAAACCCTCATCTAGGGTTTTGGTTCCTTAGTTCTAGGCTTCCAAAATAGGCTTTTCCTCTGAGAGAATGAGGTAACTCTCCTAAATTCTCCAAAAGACCCCAAATATTTTCTTGGGATTCATGATACCCTTTCCCACACCTTGAATATTTTTGGAGTTTGGAGCCTCCACTATCCATACACTATCCTAACCCTTGGTTTAGCAAATTTAGGCTTGTTTAAGCCATTTTCTGACCTCATTTTGATCAGTCAGTTTGTTCTGCCTCCTTCCGGCCTATTGAAGTCTCCTCCTTCTTGCCAAACCCTTGCAAGGAAACCAACATCCTCTCCACACTATGGTTTTCCAGGAGATGGGCACCCCTACAACCTTAGTGCTCTGCACTCTTTGTCCTTCCTAGTCGTGCATTGCCAAGCTCGCCTAGGAGCGGACTTCTTTCATGAATCCCTGATCCCTAAAGACTCCTACCTGTACCTTATTTACAAGCATGGAACCTAGCCATAGTTTCCAAGAGCCCATACACTAGGTACAGGAGAAAAGTGGACTAGAACTCCATTTTTGATGGTCTTCTAGTTAGAACAGTAATGGAAAGAAACTACTCAACTACAATCAAAAGCTTGAAAATGATTCAAAAAACTACCTACAGAACCAAAAAATGCTTGGAAGATAACTAAATTACTTTCCACATGTATATCAATGTCTGGTTATGCCATTAACACACTACCAATAACAAAAACGCAGAAAATCAGTCAATCTTCTCACTATCCTCGCTTGTCATTCATGAAATTTCAAATTATAAAAACACTTCTAATGCCTTCCCACCAATCTACAGGTCGCGACACACCTTATAAAGGTTTCCCAAGGTATTTAGCTTTCCCCTTGGTCTGACATGTTGGTTACAAAGTGGAAAAGGTGCAAAATGTCCCATTTTGCCACTTTTGCCAATTTCCTAGAAACTAACAAAAGTGAGTGTCTAAACTCATAAAATTTTCTACTATTGACAGCTCCTGACCAAGGTGTTTTATTAAGTATCTAGCATTTTATTAAGTCTTTAACTCAATTCCAATGGTCAACATGACCTTTAAAGTAACAAAAACTCAAAATTTCATCCTAGGTCCTCAAATTGCCTAATGCTTCCTAGTGCTTCCTAGTGCTTCCTAGGTGCTCCTACACCATTCCCCCCCTCTCTACCAAACAAGAAGGAATGGAAGGAGAGATCAATGGCATATCAATGGAATGCTTCTTGAACTGATCTTCTTGTAACCATGTAGCCTCATATTCGGGCTTGTTCTTCCACTTGATAAGATGATCCATGTACACCTTATGCCTTGTAGAATTTTGCACTCTTGACTCCAAAATTATTTCAGCCTGTTGCTTGTCTTGAGTAGGTAGGGGTATGTTACTGACATCCTTGAAGATCTCCCTACTATTCTGAGCTAAGTCATTGACTGATCCCTTGAATTTGATCAAATTTGCAACATTGAAAACTGGTGAAATTCCCAAATCTGAAGGTAACTCCACCTTGTATGCATTGTTTCCATACTTGGATCATATCTTGCATGGTCCTACCCTTTTCATTTGCAACTTGGTTGACATTCCCTTTTGAAACCTTGATTTTTTAAGGTGAACCATGACATGATCTCCTACTGAAAATTGCAAGTCTTTTCTTGACATCTCTACCTTGTCCTTCAACTTTTGTGTAGCCTCGGTGACTATCTTCTTTACCTGCTCCTGAATCTCTTTCATGGTTTGAGTGAATTCTTCAGCATGTCCACTATTATTCTCCATAGCTCCTAGATCCCTGATCTCACATATCCCTCTTGGGTGCAATCCATACACAACCTCAAATGGACTCTTCCTTGTGGTCCGGTTGACACTATCAATGTAAGCATACTCAGCTTGTGAGATTACCATATCCCAAGTCTTTCCATATTCCTTAGTTAGAAACCTTAGTAGGTTACCTAGCACCCTGTTAACCACCTTTTTTTGACCATTGGTATGAGGATGGTAAGCTAATCCAAAGGACAGGTTGTTACCCAATCGACTCCATAGAGTCTTCCAAAAGTGACTCATGAATTTAACATCCCTGTCTGAAACAATACTTAAAGGTAAGCAATGGATCCTAACAATCTCATTGAAGAAAAGGTGAGCTATATAGCTAGCATCATGAGTGGTTTTGCAAGGAATAAAGTGACTCATCTTGCTAAACCTATCCACCACTACATACACACTATCAAAACCAATCTTGGTGTTAGGAAGTCCTACCACAAAATCCATGCTCACACACTCCCATGGTCTATTAGGAATGGGTAAGGGTTGATATAGGCCACCATTATTAGCTCCTCCCTTAGCTTTCATACACACAACACATTTCTCAACATACCTCCTAACATCTCTTGCTAAATTAGGCCAATAGTAGAACCTTTGCACTAGTTCTAATGTCTTATTGATGCCAAAATGTCCACTAAGACTTCCATTATGCTTTTCCTGAATAAGGTTTTCTCTCATTGACCCTTTTGGAACACATAGCTGATTCCCTTTAAACAACAATCCACTTTGCAAAGTATACTCTGAGTATTGGCTATGAAAATGATTCTCAAAGTTAGAACATACCTTGTAGGCCTCTGAGAAATCTTCATCCTCCCCATAGAGATCTTTGAAACACTCTATTCCAATGCTCTTGATTTGTATTTCTTGGACTGTTAGCAATCTTCATCTCAATGCATCTGCTGCCTTGTTCATTTGTCCCTTCTTGTGCTTGATGGTGAAAGTAAAAGCTCAGATGTACTCCATCCACTTCAAGTGTCTATTTCTCAACTTATCCTGGGTGTTAATATAACTAAGTGACTGATTTTCTGTAAAGACCACAAACTCCTTGGGTAGAAGGTAATGCCTACACTTCCTAAGTGACTGAACCAAAGCATACAATTCTAGATCAGAGGTAGAGTACTTCTTCTTGGCTTCATTGAGCTTTTCACTGAAGAAAGCTATGGGCCTGCCCCCTTGACTAAGCACTCCTCCTACTGCAACTCCACTAGCATCACACTCCACAGTAAACAATTTGTCAAAGCTTAGCAATAAGAGAATAGGTTGAGTTGCCACCTCTTGTTTCAGTTTCTCAAATCCTTTCCCAACCTCTTGAGTCCATACAAACTTAGTTTTCAAACCAACCTTGATTGTCTCTAGAACTAGTGCACATATGCCACTAAAGTTTCTTATAAATTTCCTATAAAACTAAGCCAATCCATGGAAACTTCTTACCTCAATCCCTGTGGTTGGTGTAGGCTAGTTTAGGATAGCTTCCACCTTGCTTGGATCCATTTTCAGTGATCCTTGAGACACTATAAAACCAAAATATACAAGTTCTTGTTTGAAAAATTCACACTTCTCCAAGTTGATGGCTAGCTTCTCCTCTTGTAACCTTCTAAGAACTAACTCCACATGCTTAAGGTGTTCTTATGTTGTCTTGCTAAAGATATGTATATCATCAAGATACACTACCACAAATAACCCTGTAAAGTCTTTGAGCACTTCATTCATGAGCCTCATGAATGTACTAGGGGCATTAGAGAGGCCAAATGGCATAACTCTCCACTCATAAAACCCATCTGTTGTCTTGAATGCTACTTTCCACTCATCTACATCCTTGATTCTGATCTGATGGTATCCACTCTTGAGATCCAACTTGGTGAAGTAGTGAGCTCCTCCAAGACAATCCATCAAGTCTTCAATCCTTGGAATAGGGAATCTATATCTTATTGTGATCCTATTTATTGCTCTAGAATCAATACATAATATCCACTTGCCTCCTTTCTTAGTTACTAAGACCACTGGTACTGCACATGGGTTGATGCTCTTCCTAATCAAGCCTTGATCCAACAATTCTTGCACTTGTCTAGCTACTTCCAAATTCTGATCTGGTGTAAGCTTGTATGTTGCTTTGTTAGGCAATGATTCTCCAGGTATGAAGTCAATCTGATGACTAATGGCACTTTTAGTAGGTAGAGTTGTAAGTGTACCATCACTTACTATATCCTTATACTTCTCAAGCAAATTCTGGACTGCTCTGGGTATGACTAGTTTTCCAATCTTATCTTCCTCTTTGGACTACAACAAAACTACATATCCTTCTCCTCCTTTGTGTAGGATGTTGAGGAACTCCTTCCCACTACTTAGTAGAACACTTGGTGTCTTTAATTGTCCTTCATCCTCTTCTGACAGTGACTGCAATTTAAAGGTCCTCCCATCCTTCTTAAATGAAATTGTATTCTCCTTTCCATCATACATGGCACTTCTGTCATACTACCATGGTCTGCCTAGTAGTAGATGACATGCATCCATGGTTAATACATCACAAACTAGCTTGTCCTTGTACCCTCCAATAGAAACCTCCACTGTTACTTGTTCATTGACAAGAACACTCTGCCCTTTGTTTAGCCATGTCACCTTGTAGGCGTTGGTGTGGGGTACCTTCTCCAATTTGAGCTTCTTTACTACCTCTTCTGAGATAATATAATCTGTTGAAACTGAATCTACAATGACCTTGCATACTTTACCAAGTATTTTGCATCTCACTCTAAATAGAGCTCTTCTTCATTTTGGCTCTTCCTTGACCAGTTGTGTGATAAAAAATATCCTAAACATTAGATTCTCTCCCATTTCAGATTCAATATGACTAATCTCAGGTGATTTAGTACTCATGGTATCCTCTTGTGCATATTCCACCCTCTTCTCGACATTTAAAGATGATGCTTTCTCCAGGCACCTATAAGCTGGATGGCCTACTTGACCACAATGGTAACATTTCATGGTGGAAAAGTATGAATAGTTTCTGCCTGCTCCTCTTCCTCTGTTTGATCCTCCTTGAGAACCTCTACCTCTTCCATAACCTCCTCTAGAATATGTTTCACCTCCATGCTCTATGAGTTTAGATTCACCTTGAATTCTTTGTTCATTTCCTATACTTTGGTAGCCACCTCTATGTCCTCTTTGATCTCTTTGATCTCTGCCTTTGCCTCTACTCTTAGAAGCCTTATCATGTTTCCTCTTACTTCTTTCCTCAATCTTGATGGATAACTGATAGCACTGATGCACTATCTTAGGACTTAGAAGTTTCATCTCTTCTTGGATGTTCCACTTCAAACCGTTCAAATACCTAGCTACTTTGAGACTTTCATCTTTTGAGACATTGGACCTTATACAAAGTTTTTGAAACTCCTCAGTGTAGGTGTTCACATCCTGGTCTCTTTGCCTCAAGATTTTTTTCCTCTTCTTGTGTAACTGAATCTCATAGTCATCAGGTATGTAAGCTTCTCTCACTTTTGCCACCATACCTTTCCAATTTGAAATAGGCCTCTTGCCTTCCTTTTCCCTCTCTTTCTGAATGAATTTCCACCATGTTAAAGCAGATCCTCTCAATCTAGACTTGGCCACCTTCACCTTCTGTGCTTTAGTGACTCCATCACATTCAAAATGGTTCTCCATGCCTTCTATCCAATCTAGGACTAAGTCAGCTTCCAATTTCCCACTAAACAGTGGTATACCTTCAAGTGCTTTCCCACTCAAAGCTTTCAATGCCTTTAAGAATGGATCCTCTTGTAGAATAGGGTCAAGTTCAGGGGTCTTGTCTTCCTCTGTAACCTCTTCAATCTTTGGTTCCCTGCCCTCCAATCTATCAGTGACCTCTTCGGCCTTGATTTGCACATTGTTCAATGCTTGCTCCAGTTGAGCTAATCTTTCTCTCAACCTTCTATTATCCTCCTCTTGATCTTCAACCTTCTTTTCCAATTCAATTTTGGTCACCAAGGTTGTGGAACCGCTGGATTCTAAGTCTGACAAACACAATTCACTCCCAAATCTTTAACTTCCTTTAATACCAATTTGATAGGGCAAGGTTGGATAGAACAATCACTGTTCCATGCTTCGGGTCCTTGTTCTCAAGAACTCCTAGGTGACTCTCCCATCTTAACCTTTAGGTCCTATCTCAAGTATAGATACCCCTGGTTCTACTAGCCAACCTTACTATCATTTCACTCTCCATCTACCAAGCCAATATTGGGGCCTTGCTTCTTTTAATTCCTTAACCCTTAATCTTCCCTAAAGGTCAATTACTCCCAATTCTTAGTTTGTTCCTTGCAAGGGTGTAGAGAAGTTTCTATTGGCTTCACAACATCTTCTTAGGGTTCTTGGACAATCATTTAACTCCAACTCTCCATCGCTCCAACCAAACCCTCATCTAGGGTTTTGGTTCCTTAGTTCTAGGCTTCCAAAATAGGCTTTTCCTCCTAGAGAATGAGGTAACTCTCTTAAATTCTCCAAAAGACCCCAATCTTTTCTTGGGATTCGTGATACCCTTGCCCACACCTTGAAGATTTTTGGAGTTTGGAGCCTCCACTGTCTGTACACTGTCCTAACCCTTGGTTTAGAAAATTTAGGCATGTTTAAGCCATTTTCTAACCTCACTGTGATCAGTCAGTTTGTTCTGCCTCCTTCCAACCTAATGAAGTCTCCTCCTTCTTTCCAAACCCTTGAAAGGAAACCAACATCCTCTCCACACTATGGTTTTCTAGGAGATGGGCACCCCTGCAACCTTAGTGCTCTGCACTCTTTGTCCTTCCTAGTCGGGCACTGCCAATCTCGCCTAGGAACATACTTCTTTCATGAATCCCTTACCCCTAAAGACTCCTACCTCTACCTTATTTACAAGCATGGAGCCTAGCCATAGTTTCCAAGAGCCCATACACCTGGTACAGGAGAAAAGTGGACTAGAACTCCATTTCTGATGGTCTACCAGTCAGAACAGTAATGGAAAGAAACTACTCAACTACAATCAAAAGCTTGAAAATGATTCAAAAAACTACCTACAGAACCAAAAAATGCTTGGAAGATAACTACATTACATTCCACACATATATCAATTCTTGGTTATGCCATGAACACACTACCAAGAACAAAAACACAAAAAATCAATCAATCTTCTCACTGTCCTCGCTTGTCATTCATGAAATTTCAAATTACAAAAACACTTCTAATGCCTTCCCACAAATCTATAGGTCGAGGTGCACCTTATAAAGGATTCCCAAGGTAGTTAGCTTTCCCCTTTGTCAGACATGTTGGTTACAAAGTGGTAAAGCTGCAAAATGTCCCATTTTGCCACTTTTGCTAATTTCCTAGAAACTAACAAAAGTGAGTGTCTAAACTCATAAAATTTTCCACTACTAATAGCTCCTAACCAAGGCATTTTATTAAGTCTCTAAAATTTTATTAAGGCTTTAACTCAATTCCCATGGTCAACATGAACTTTAAAGTAACAAAAACTCAAAATTTCATCCGAGGTCCTCAAATTCCCTAGTGCTTCCTAGCTGCTCCTGCACCAGAGAAATAGGTGATATAGAGAGAGGAGGGAGGGAGTAAGGAGAGAGAGGTGAGATAGAGAGAAAGAAAGTAAAGAGGGGAGGGGGAGAGAGAGGTGATAGAGATAAGTAGAGGCACAGTGAGGAAGGTAGATAGATTGAGAGAGGGAAAGAGAGATGGAGAGAAAAAGAGGTATATAGAGGTAGGATAGATACAAAGATGTAGAGTAAATTTTGGTGGAAGAGAGAGAGGAGGGAGGGATAGGTAAAGATGGATAGTTTAGATAGATAGAAGGAGAGAGATATAGGTAGAGAGAAGATAAAGAGAGATAGAAAGAGGGGGAGGGAGGGAGGAGAGAGATAGAGAGAGGTGATAGAGAGAGAATTAGAGAGGGAAAGAAGGTGGAGATTTTGAGAGAGAGGAGGAAAGGAGGGAGAGAGAAATATGTATAGAGGGACAACTAGGTAGAGAGAAGTAGATATGAAAGGAGATATATAGGGAGAGGTAGGTATGGAGAGAGAGGTGAGAGAAAAATAGAGAGAGGTCTAGGTGGAGAGATGTGTCATGGAGCTGAAAATAGAGAGATAAGGAGGAACGTGGAGAGATTGAGAGGGAAGGAGGGGGGAGAGAGATAGGTTAGAAAGAGAGAAGTAGAGAGAAAAAGTGGGTGAAAGGAAGAGAGAGGGAGAGAGAGAAGGGGAGAAAGAGAGGTGAGATAGAGAGAAGTATAAAGGGAAGGAGAGAGGGGGGGATATAGAGAAAATTTCAGAGGGAGGGAGGGCAGGAGAGAGAAGTGAGATAGAGAGAACTAGAGAGGGAATCTTAGGTCTCTCACTCACTCACTCACTCCCTCGCTCTCTCTCTCTCTCTCTATCTCTCTCCACTATACCCTTAACCCTACACCGTACACCGTACAACCTTAAACCCTAAACCCTTAAAAACTCTACCCTCTACCCTCTATCTCTCTCCAACTCCCTTCCCCTCTCTCTCTCTCAAGTATCTCCCTCCTACCCCCTCTCCCTCTCTCAAGTCTCTCTCTCTCTCACACTCACTCTCTCTATCTATCTCCCCTCCATACTTAACCCTTAACCATTAAACCATCTACCCTCTACCCTTTACCCTCTATCTATCTCCAATTCCCTCCCTCCCTCTCTCTCTCTTTCTCAAGTATCTCCCTCCTACTTCGTCTCCCTCTTTTAGGTCTCTCTCTCACTCATTCACTCCTTATATCTCTCTCCCCTCTATGCTTAACCCTCTACCCTCTACCCTCTACCCTCTACCCTCTAACCTCTACCCCCTACCCTACCATCCACCCTTTACCATTAACTCTTAACCCTCTACCTTGTATCACTTTTACAATCCATCCCTCTCTCTCTCTCTCAATAAATCCCTATATCTCTCTCTCCTTTACCATTAAATATAAACCCTAAACCATTAGCCCTTAAACCATTAAACACTCTACCCTCTACCCTTAACTCTATCCTCTACTTCTCTTTATCTCCTCCCACCTCTATCTACCTAGACCTCTCTTTGTTTTTTCTCACCTCTCTCTCCATCCCTAACTCTCCCTCTAATGTCTTTCATATCTACTTTTCTCTACCTATTTGTCCCTCTATACCTATTTCTCTCTCCCTCCTTTCCTCCTCTCTCTCAATATCTCTACCTTCTTTCCCTCTCTCTCTCTCTCTCTCCCTCTCTCCTCTCTACCCTAAACCCTAAACCCTTAACCATCTACCCTTAACCCTCTACCCTCTATCTCTCTCCCACTCCCTCCCTCTCTCTC
>CM021102.1:291043810-291353161 GCA_007115665.2 Sequoiadendron giganteum | reverse complement strand
ATAGAGAGAAAGAAAGTAAAGAGGGGAGGGGGAGAGAGAGAGGTGATAGAGATAAGTAGAGGCACAATGAGGAAGGTAGATATATTGAGAGAGGGAAAGAGGGAGGGAGAGAAAAAGAGGTATATAGGGGTAGGCTAGACAGAGAGATGTAGAGTAAATTTTGGTGGAAGAGAGAGAGGATGGAGGGATAGGTAAAGATGGATAGTTGAGATAGATAGAAGGAGAGAGATATAGGTAGAGAGAAGGTAAAGAGAGATAGAAAGAGGGGGAGGGAGGGAGAGATAGAGAGAGTAGAGAGGGAGGAGAGAGATAGAGAGAGGTGATAGAGAGAGAATTAGAGAGGGAAAGAAGGTGGAGATATTGAGAGAGAGGAGGAAAGGAGGGAGAGAGAAATAGGTATAGAGGGACAACTAGGTAGAGAGAAGTAGATATGAAAGGAGATATATAGGGAGAGGTAGGGATGGAGAGAGAGGTGAGACAAAAATAGAGAGAGGTCTAGGTGGAGAGATGTGTGATGGAGCTGAAAAGTAGAGAGATAAGGAGGAACATGGAGAGATTGAGAGGGAAGGAGGGGGGAGAGAGAAAGATGCATAGAGAGATAGGTTAGATAGCGAGAAGTAGAGAGAAAAGGTGGGTGAAAGGAAGAGAGAGGGGGAGAAAGAGAGGTGAGATAGAGAGAAGTATAAAGGGAAGGAGAGAGAGGGGGATATAGAGAAAATTAGAGAGGGAGGGAGAGAAGGAGAGAGAAGTGAGATAGAGAGAACTAGAGAGGAAATCTTAGGTCTCTCACTCACTCACTCACTCACTCAGTCACCCCTCTCTCTCTCTCTCCCTCTATCTCTCTCCACTATACCCTTAACCTAAACCCTTAACCCTTAAACCCTAAACCCTTAAAAACTCTACCCTCTACCCTCTACCCTCTATCTCTCTCCAACTCCCTTCCCCTCTCTCTCTCTCAAGTCTCTCCCTCCTACCCCCTCTCCCTCTCTCAAGTCTCTCTCTCTCTCACTCACTCTCTCTATCTATCTCCCCTCCATCCTTAACCCTTAACCATTAAACCCTCTACCCTCTACCCTTTACCCTCTATCTATCTCCAATTCCCTCCCTCCCTCTCTCTCTCTCTCTCAAGTCTCTCCCTCCTACTTCCTCTACCTCTTTTAGGTCTCTCTCACTCATTCACTCCTTCTATCTCTCTCCCCTCTACCCTTAACCCTTAGCCCTCTACCCTCTACCCTCTACCCTCTACCATTAACTCTTAACCCTCTACCCTCTATCGCTTTTCCACTCCCTCCCTCTCTCTCTCTCTCACTAAATCCCTATATCTCTCTCTTCTTTACCCTTTACTCTAAACCCTAAACCCTTAGCCCTTAAACCCTTAAGCACTCTACCCTCCACTTCTCTTTATCTCCTCCCAGCTCTATCTACCTAGACCTCTCTTTGTTTTTTTCTCACCTCTCTCTCCATCCCTACCTCTCCCTCTATCTCTTCTTTCATATCTACTTCTCTCTACCTATTTGTCCCTCTATACCTATTTCTCTCTCCCTCCTTGCCTCCTCTCTTTGAATATCTCTACCCTCTCTCTCTCTCTCTCTCTCTCTCTCTCTCTCTCTCTCTCTCTCTCTCTCTCTCTCTCTCTCTCTCTCTCTCTCTCTCTAAACCCTTAAAACCTCTACCCTCTACCCTATATCTCTCTCCCACTCCCTCCCTCTCTCTCAAGACTCTCCCTCATACCCCCTCTCCCCCTCTCCCCCTCTTAGTTCTCTATTTATCAAACACTCACTCACTTAGTCCCTCTATCTCTCTCCCCTCTACCCTAAACTCTAAACCCTTAACCCTTAAACCCTCTACCCTCTACCCTCAACCCTCCCTCCCTCTATCTCTCTCCCACTCCCTCCCTCTTTCTCTCTTTCAAGTATATCCATCACACACCCTCTCCCTCTCTAAGGTCTCTCTCTCACTCACTCAATCCATCTATCTATCTCCCATCTCCCTTAAACCCTATACCCTCAAACCAATACCCTAAACCATCAACCCTATAGGTCCTCAACCCTATTCCTTCAATTCTCAGCCATCTACTCTATACCATCCTCTTCTCTCCTTATCTCTATCTAACTTCTCCCTCCATCTCTCCCTCCATACATGCCACCTTCTCTTCCCTAACAACTCAACCCTTAAAACCTTAAAAAATCAACCCTATACCCTAAAACCTCAACCCTCAACCCTTAAATCCTAAACCCTTAAACCCTCTACCCTCTACCCTAATCCCTCAAAACTTCAACCCTTAAACCCAATTAAAATATCTAATCTAATCCATCTCTTAGGTATGTCACTCACTCACTCCCTATATCTCTCTCCCATTCCCTCTCTCTCCCACTCCCTCTCTCTCACTCTCTCCCACTCTATCTTTCTCCCTCTCTCTTTCCCTCTCTTAGATATCTTCCTCCCACTCTCTCTCTCTCTCCCTCTATCTCATGTATCTCCCCCCACCCCCTCCATATCTCTTGAATCCCTCTATGTTGAGTACTCCCTCTCCTTTGAGTACTCAGTCTCCCTCCCACCCCCTCTTTATCTCTCAAGTCTCTCTCTCTCTCTCACTCCTTGTATCTCTCCCATCCCTCTATCTCTCTCTCCTACTCTCTTAGGTATCTCCTTCCTACCCCCTCTCTCCCACTTTTTATCCCTCTCCTTCTCTCTCGTGTGTCTCCCTCCCAACCCCTCTCCCTCCCTCTCTCTCACTCTCTCTCTCTGTCTCTATGGACTAGAGTTTAAGGGTTAAGGGTTGAGGGTTGAGGGATTAAGCCTCAATTATCTCACAATCCCTCTTTGTCAGGCCTCACTTACCTCCCACCCTACTTTCTTAGGTCTCTCCTTCCCACCCCCTCTCTCCCACTTTGACTCCCTCTCCTTCTCTCAGGTGTCTCCCTCCTAGCCTCTTAGGTCTCTCCTTCCCCCCCCCTCTCTCCCACTTTGACTCCCTCTCCTTCCCTCAAGTTTCTCCCTCCCACACCCTCTCCCTCCTCCTCTCTCTCTCTCTCCCACTCCCTCTCTCTCTCTCCATCTCTCTGAAGTCTCTCCTTTTTAGAGGAACATATTTGGCGAGCGCCAAATGGGTTTTACCTTGAAATAGTAAAAATAAGGGTTGACCCTGTGATTCGGGCCCACATTCTCCTGTGTTTGTCTAGTTCAGTGATTTATCTGAGTCAAAAACACATTTTTTTTCTGCAGTTGACTTCATATTGTACCAATCTATGCTTGATCCATCACCTTTTTACCACCAATCTGCATGGTAGACAACGTAGAAGAAGATATTTTGAAGTTTCTACATCATTTTACATTATCTAAGGTAATATATTCATTTTGGTAAATTGAAATGTTCGTATTTAGTATATTTGTTTGTTTTTGACAATATAAACTAAATTCCCTTAATGATTTTATTAATCATAACAATTGGACTTAGAGCTCAACATTGAATTAGATGGTATTTGCATTAAAAAAGTTCAATTTTTATGAGTTTGAAGAACAAAAAAATAAAAAACATGACATTTACCTAACATAAATTTACTTATGAATTCTATTTGCATTGATTATAGTAGTCCATTTCTAGCATGGCTAGTGGAATTCACTGTATTTCATTCTTTTTTCAACTAATTTGGAAAAAAAAAAAATTCATCTAATTTGGAAAACCTCATTGCCAAAGAAACAATGAATAATGATAAGATATAGCATCACAAACCCTTCTTTGAATCTATATTCTTCATGACTTTGTTGACAATCAAAAATTTGGTTTTGAGAAAAATAAACACAAGAGTCTCTAGTTTTCATTTAGGTGGTAGAAATTTATAACCTAGGTTTGTGATTCTCATTGATTTTCTATATTGAATGGTTTCCACCCCTCTCTGCATCAATTTTTTTGTAAAATGCATTACTTACTTTTGTTCTATGTATGTTTGTGCACATGTAGCATTCAAGGTCATGCCGAGGAAATGACCGAAGCCCATAACACCAGAAGAATGTCCAGTTAAAAATGAAAGGAGAAGAGAATCAAAAAATGTAGGTTGTGAAGTAAAGGAATTGCAGCCCATATAGCCACAAATTCCCGTGCAATCTAAGAGAGATGTCAAATTGGCAAAACAAAGGGCACGAATGAGTAAATTTTGTGGAAGGATGAGAATGGATAAAGAAGTTGGGGGAACATCATCAACCATAGGTGAAGCTCAATGGACATCTCCAGTTGAAGACACATTGACAACAACATGTGGTTTTCCAGGTACATCAAAAATCACATCTCCAATTGAAGACACACCATAAAAAATATTGCGTTATGAAAGTACTTCAGCAAACACATCTCTATTTGAAGGAACTCCACAAATGACATCTCAAGTTGGAGGTACATGATCGTTTACATGTCAATCTCAAGGTATGTCATCAATTGCACCTCCAATTGAAGTTTCACGATCTAACCTTGATGTTGTTGACCTTCCCAATATTGACACAAATTTACATTTGAGAACTCCTAGAGTTTTGCATAGAAAACCTACATTTTTTATTGATATTGTTTCCAATGTTTTGAAATGGATGCCTAATAAGATTCCAAAATGTACATGTCAAAGATATGTAGAAAGGATATGGAGTTTGTGTTTTGCGAAGCTAAGTGAGGGTGGAAGATGCCAACTATTTGTTGAAATGATGAGGAAACTCAAATTTAGGCCCACCATGAAGGCTCTTGGGCTAAGATTTTTGAATGAATCAAGTGAAAATTCCATTGTAAAGAAATTGATGAGTGCATACGAGAGTGTGGGTTCCACCTCACACATGAAGGATAGTTGTGCCACACAATGTGTGATGACAACAACACTGCTAAGCAATCAAACAAGGAACAAAGGCAATTAAGTCTTTGAAAATAATTAGATCATCTCTACTGAGAGTCAAAGGAAGGTGTGAAAGAGTGCAGGATTCAAATAGTAATGAGTTATGGGCATTTTTTGGGTAGAGTGCCACAGAAAGACACAAGAATTACTCAAGGCTTGAGATCTTTAATTGTGAATTATTGGAAGGATAACACAAGGACCTCTCCTAATCAAAGAGATGTTGTAATAAGGATAATTGGTAGTATAAATCATGAGCCACATCCAATGCATTATTTGGATACCACTCAAACACAATTTTTTGTTGATTTTGTACAAAAGTTTCCTGAAATTAAAATATGTCAAAGGTATTTTGAAATGCTAAATCCTTTTTATGTCCAAAAAAATCACACACGCACTACTTGATGTTGTAGGGTTCATATTGAGTTTTCTAACCATTATGATGTTTATCGACGTATATGTGTAGATATGCATACTGACAATGTTTTGCAAGAATGTAACATAATGCCTCCACCTAAATCATCAAAGAAAATTTTTGTCTTCCATTTTATGTGAAAGAGAGGATGGTCAAATTTTTTACAAAAAATCATGTTTGGATGGCACATGTGATCATTGTGGTGGCATGCAACATTTTCCAATTTTCCAACACATGGCTAGTGCACACACAATTGGAGACAAAATTGTGGAATTTGGCAAATATACGACAATGGCATATAGTCTAAAAGATGGGAAAGAAGAAAAGAAGTGTGAATTGGTCAGTGATAAGGTTCCAATGTATCAGTTTAAGATCATTTTTTGTGATCCAGTGGTTTATGATTATGCAACGCATACACACAAAGCACAATAGTTGGACTCACAATTCAAGTTATGGAAGGACACATTTCAAGTTTGTCGTATTGTTTCAATTGTCGACTTCACTGAGAACTAAAAACTACAACCATAGAATGAGGTGCAATCACAATACTACAACTCCATGCAGGTTGCTATATTTGTAAATATAGCATTCATTCATGCAAATGATAGTAGAAAGGAAAATAGGAAAGTATTGAGGGAGTATCACTTTTACATCAGTGATGATCGTACACATTCTATAGAGTTTGTTCAAGGTTTCTTTAATATGTTCTATGCCAATCTGGCTAGCAGGGGCATATCATTTAGTTAGCATATCATATGGTCAGATAATTTTACATCACAATTCAAGAACGCCAATTTTTTTTACTAGTTGAGCAGGATGCATAGGATTAGTGGTGTTTAGTATATGTGGAACTTCTTAGAGGCCAGGCATGGAAAGGGGGAGCATGATGGAGTAGGTGTATGTATCAAAAGATCCCTAGCATGAGAAGAGTTAAAGTACACAAATAGTGTAAATTTGATAGATGCAAGATAAATTGTCCAATGGTGCAATGGTTCAATGGGTCCAGGAAGTGAAGGTATTCTTTAGTTCATATATTTTTTAATTTATTAGATGATACTAACATTGCAAAATATGAGGATTTTTGTACACTAACAGGATCGAGCGAGCTACACTCTTTTAGAAGCTCCAATGCAGATACATGGACAATCCATACAAGGAAAATGGCATGCTTTTGTTATGCATGTACACTTCAATCATGGAATGATTGTGAGTCAATAGAGTGGGTTGAAAAATGGTCTATAAGAAGTCTAACCCCACTTGAAGCTTATCAGCTCTTGATGGCTCTAAAAATCATGGAGATGCAATCATCCATTGAATTTGATCATGTATCAGACATACTAGAAGTAGGTAATATATCTTACTTACAGGTTTTATTATGTTGCTCGATAAATAAATCTAACAAGATGAACATATCAATGCAGGGCATGTTTATGTAGTGATTGCAGATGAAGACAATGAAGAGGGTACAAATTATTACCTGTGTCATTGTATCGAGGCCAAAAAGAAATTTGAGTCCCTAGTTATAGAAGGAGAAAACATAGAATGTCCTACAGGTTCGGTGGTTGTTACTAAAACATGGCTTCAAAGGTATCCAGTTAAGAATGTTGCAGTTTGGTTGTTTGAGGACTTCAACACGCATTGGAAAATTCTTCACTATTTGAAACTTGTCATCACCACCAATGTTCATTTGATATAATATAAGGGTAGACTTGTGAACAAGAAATTGTGGAAAGTGCATGAGTCTGACCACAAGGAAATACTCGACACAATAAAGACTAGAGTAGACCCAAATGGTTCCCTGGATTGATTTGTAAGTATGCACATTGAATTTGTAAATCCATGTTATTGATCACTCTTTTGGACCAACACCTTGCAATAAGGATTTTTCACGATTACTATTTGATGTCATATGCATTTACGACTGTCATTGATCCTTTTCTGATTATGATTGCAGGTAATACTGAAGTTTGTCAAAGTATATAACAAAAGAACAACATTGGTTGTTGGTGCAAGTGTTCAGTGGTATGAAAAACATTGGTTACTGGTGCATTTTCTGGTTGTCAATCTTCTCTTTCTTTTCCATCTCCTAGATTTATCAGATTCTTATATGCTACATGCTTTATGTTAAGCCTCTCAATGATATATTTGAAATTTATATGTAGGGTCATCGTGAGATGATAAAGTAGCAAAGGGGAACATCACCATTGTAGGAAATTCAATCGACCTCCTTATCTAGCATGCATGAAGGTGATAGTAGGTCTCATCAGCTGTATGACTGACATTATTTAGAAATTTCTCTTTTAATGATTTTTATGTGAGTCTTTGTCTAAGATTGAGAGGCTTTTGCAGGGTTTTTATGGACCAAATTCCTATGATACTACACAACCACAGAGAGGCTACTACCCATGTGTTTCGTAGGGAGAAGGGGATATACATGTTTTGAACCATTTTGGAATGCAAATAGTTGGTCCAACTGAGGTGGAATGGAAAAATGAAACCGGGCAGCAACTCCTTTTGTTTTTTTCTCAAGTACAATATATTTCATTATTTGTGTTGGAAATGGGAGGATTATTTCCCTGCATGTATTGCTACAAGTGTTGACAAATGGGAAGATTTTCAATATGTTCTTCCATCACTATTGTAATATTTGTCATTGACTTACTCTATTTTTTGATATATTAAAATCATGATAAATTAATACATGAAAATGTGTATATTCCTTAATATATGCCTCAATTAAATGTTTATATTACATTTAAAATTAGTTGTAATGCTTCATGGTTTACATTTAAAGAGTTAATTGAAGACTCCACATTCATAAGGAGCTATTGCTGCATACACAAACAAAGCTCTTGGAGTCTTGAGACACTGATTGACATAGACTTGACATTCATAGGAAATTGACTGTGGTGAGTGAATTTTAATGTCAAGCACTTTATAATCATACACACACTGTACTTAACAACTGATCACTACTCATTTCTAATCTATCCTTTTCATTTGCACATTGCCATGTACAGTGACCCTTCACAGTTCCCTTGTGTTCATACATTCATGATGCTTGTATTAATGAATAAACTTCATTTAAATATATTTTCCTTTGATGAAATGATGACTATCTTCATACCTAAACATGTGGAATCACTTTGAGCTATGTTCAACTAGATCGATCCCTTAAGGGTCCAAAGTGCAAAATGGCTGAAAAATTCAACATTCTATTACTCAGACATTGTGATGCTTAGAAAATTCTCATATGATCCCACAAGATCAAGTTGGGCCCATCTACAATAACCTCTCTCAGTTTTCACTATCTTGAAGGCATTTTCTTGTGCTGGCGAATTTTCACTCAGGTAAAAAGTTGTCAAATGCAAGTAGTTGAAAGTTGCAAAGTGGTGCAACTTTTGTTCTGCAGATCGCGTGACCAAAAAAAATGTTCCAACACATCCAGGTGGGTATTTTTACGCTAGGAACAGTCTTCTTTCACACCCAAACATGCAGAATCGCTCTGAGCTACGTTCAACCGGATTGATCCCTTAAGGGTCCAAAGTGCAAAATGGCTGCAAAATTCAACATGCTATTACTCGGATACCATGCTGCTTGGAAACTTCTCATCTGATCCTACAAGATCACATTGGGCCCATCTAAAATAACCTCTCTCAGTTTTCACTATCTCAGAGGTATTTTCCTGTGCTGGCGAATTTTCATGCGAGGAAAAAGTTGTCAAATGCAAGTAGTTGAAAGTTGCAAAGTGGTGCAACTTTTGTTATGCAACTCGTGTGACCAAACAGATTATTCCAACACATATGGGTGGGTACATTTACGCTAGGAATGGTCCTCTTTCACACCCAAACACGCAGAATCGCTCTGAGCTACGTTCAACCGGATCGATCCCTCAAGGGTCTAAAGTGCAAAATGGCTGAAAAATTCAACATGCTATTACTCAGACACTGTGATGCTTAGAAACTTATCATCTAATCTTATGAGATCATGTTGGGCCCCTCTACAATAACCTTGCTTAGTTTTTTCTATCTCGGAAGATTTTTCCTATGGTGGCAAATTTTCACTTGAGGAAAAAGTTGTCAAATGCAAGTAGTTGAAAGTTGCAAAGTGGTGCAACTTTCGTTCTTCAGCTCGTGTGACCAAAAAAACCATTTCAATGCATCCAGGTGGGTACATTTATGCTACGCATGGTCCTCTTTTGCACCTAAACACATGGAATCGCTCTGAGCTACGTTCAACCAGATCGATCCCTTAAGGGTCCAAAGTGCAAAATAGCTGCAAAATTAAGCATGCTATTACTTAGACACCGTAATTCTTAGAAACTTCTCATTTGATCCTAGAGATCATGTTGGGCCCATCTACAATAACCTCTCTTGGTTTTTTCTATCTCGAAGGAATTTTCTTGTGCTGGTGAATTTTCACTCAGGGAAAAAGTTGTCAAATGTAAGTAGTTGAAAGTTGGAAAGTGTTGTAACTTGCGTTCTCCAGCTCATGTGACCAAATGGATTGTTCCAATGCATCCGAGTGGGTATGTCTATGCTAGGAACGGTCGTCTTTTGTACCCAAACACATAGAATCGCTCCGAGGTATGTTCAACTGGATCCATCCCTTAAGGGTCCAAAGTGCAAAATGGCTGTGAACTTCAACATGCTATTACTCGAACATCGTGATGCTTAGAAACTTCTTGTCTAATCCTATGGGATCACATTGGGCTCCTCTATAATAAAATTACTCGATTTTTTCTATCTCGAAGGCTTTTTCCTATGGTGATGAATTTTCACTTGAGGAAAAAGTTGTCGAATGCAAGTAGTTGAAAGTTGTAAAGTGGTGCAAGTTTCATTATGCAGCTCGTGTGACCAAAAAAACTATTCCAACATGTCTAGGTGGGTATGTTTACACTAGGAATGGTCCTCTTTTGCACCTAAACATGCAGAATCACCTCAAGCTACGTTCAACTGGATTGATCCCTTAAGGGTCCAAAGTGCAAAATGGCTGCAAAATTCAACATGCTATTACTTGGACACCATGATGCTTAGAAAATTCTCATTTGATCCTAAAAATCATGTCGGGCCCATCTATAATAACCTCTCTTAGTTTTTGCTATCTCAAAGGAATTTTCTTGTGCTGGCGAATTTTCACTCAGGAAAAAAGTTGCCAAATGCAAGTAGTTGAAAGTTGCAAAGTAGTGCAACTTTCATTCTGCAGCTCGTGTGACCAAACACACTATTCCAATGCATTTGAATAGCTATGTTTACACTAGGCATGGTCCTCTTTTGCACCTAAACATGTGGAATCACTCTGAGCTATGTTCAACTAGATCGATCCCTTAAGGGTCCAAAGTGCAAAATGGCTGTGAACTTCAACATCCTATTACTCGAGCATCGTGATGCTTAAAAATTTCTCGTCTGATCCTATGGGATCATATTGGGCCCCTCTACAATAACCTTGCTTGGTTTTCACTATCTCAATTTTTTTTTCCTATGGTGGTGAATTTTCGCTCGAGGAAAAATTTGTCAAATGCAAGTAGTTGAGGCATATTATCAAACAATTCACAACCTTGTCTATGGCTTGTCATGGCATTCCATCACCATGAGACCACTTTTCTTTGAGGAATTTTTTCAAAAATTTCAATGGCTTGTATATGCTATTGCTTAATATTATGCTTTCATATATTTTTTCCAAGCATCCATAGCTTATTCGAAAGCATTTGTTTAAAGTTTTAGCCATAGAAAGAAGGCAATGAACTATTTGATAAAATTCTTTGGTAGACATATATGAAAAATGTCATGGCATAGACAAGGGAATGAACTATTTGAAAAAATGCCTCAAATAAATGTGGTCTCATGGAATGCCATGACAAGCTAAAGCAATTGGCAGCTGCTCCTAGTTATTAGTTATGCAATGTGAAGTAAATGCATAACTGCTTAGGTTGAATTTGTAAAAAGCTATATTTTAGTTAAAATTTTGTCATCTATCAACATCTAGTTATTTTTTATGCAATGTGAAGTGAAGATTTGATATGAAAGATGTGCAATGCATGAATAAAAACTACAAAAATCTATTTTCTGCATTTCATTAGTTAAAATCTTTATTTTATTTTCTCTCTATATCTCTATGCTATGGAAATGCCTTTCAATTTCAAAAAAGATAGTGTTTATCTCTTGTTATACAATTTTTTAAGTTTTTTTATCTCTTGTTATAAAAAGGAGTAGGTATACAATGTTAAAGAAGAGTGAAATCACAACTAAGTTTATCATTTCAAAGAAATTTTTTTGATGCATTTTTTCAAACAGTTCACTACCTTCTCTATGCTATTGCTTACTATTATGATTTTGATATATTTTTCAAAGCATCCATAGCTTGTTCAAAATCACTTTTTTTAGGATTTTAGCCATAGAAAAAGGTAGTGAACTGTTTGAGAAGATGCTTTGGTAGCCATGTATGAAAAATGTGATATCATAGACAAGGTAGGAAATTGTTTGAAAAAATATCTCAAAGAAATTTGGTCTCATAGAATGCCATGATAAGAACATGCAATTGGCAGGTGCTCCTAGTTATTAGTTATGCAATGTGAAGAAATTGCATAAATTCTTAGGTTGAATTTGTTCAAACTATATTGTAATTAAATTTTTGGCATCTATCAGCATCTACTTATTAGCTATGCAAAGTGAAGTAATGCTTTGACTTTAAAAAATGTGCAATGCAATGTAATCAGTGACATTAATATAAACTACAAAAATCCATTTTTTACAATTCATTAGTTAAAATATTTATTGTATTTTCTCTCTATATTTCTATATGCTATGTAAATACCTTTCAATTGTATTTAAAAGGATTAATAGGTCAGTTAGGTGGTATTTGCAAAATCAAGTTGTGAATGAATGGTAATTAAGAGAAAAATTGGCAAATTTCCATCTTAGAAGTCTAACAAAGGGTGGTTATGGTGGTTGATTGGCTCAAGGGGTAGCTGGAAGGTGGTATCAAGATATATTGTTGTAATACCCTGAGTTGAGGGTTGATTTTGTTCAGTTTCTAATAAGAAAATATACTTGAAAAGTCTAATCACTGATTTTCTTTGTTTTCTTGAATTTTCTTTGCTTTGCACATGCCCATACAATTCTATCATGACTTGAGGCTTTGGATACTTGATTTAATATGTGTTTAATCTCTTTGCATATGTTCTGAAGGTTTAAATCCACCGTTGGTGTGTGTGGGATCAACAAACTTGGTTACTACTCAGTTTTCTATGTTAGGGGTTTTGAGGGCAACACCATGACACATTAGCCAATCCACCTACTGTTCTGAACCTGTTGCTCAGTGGATTGGCCTATACCATGATTAGTTTGGTGTATGAATACTTTGGAGGCTGGGAGAATGAATAAACTCAGTGGGGTGTGAAGTGCTAATGTTGTTCGGGGGTGTTTCCATCATGAAAGTAAGGAACTCAAGTACTGAATCTAAGAAATACTAAAAGGAATGGGATTGTGAGTGTCTTTTAAGTTAGGGGAGAGGTATTGTGGGGTATTTTGACCTCTGGAAGGATTGGGGGAGGTCTGGAGTTATGAGTTTCTTTAAAACCCTTTTTTTTGTGAAGGTTTAGGATTGTTTGTGAGTAGAGGAATAGAAAAAGTTCTTGGGGCTCTTAAAATGGGAGAATCTTGAGTTTGGTGAGCATCCTTAAGACTGTCTCAAGTTTCCTTGGTTTGGAGGTTAGTTTGTGAGGGGTTTCCTTTGGAAATTAGGCCTAATTGTGAAGCCTAGAACGAGGGACGTGTATTGAAAGTTCATGTTGGTCCAAAGAGTTACTATTGGTTTTGGCATATGTTGTGTAACAATGAAAATGGTATCTTAATCCACCTTTAAATGGTCAGGTTTTTTTGAAAGGTTGGGAAAAATTAGGCTTGGACTAGGTTTTGAGTTTGGGGTAGGAGCACCTACACCACATCATCATCAATTTTTTTTATTTGAATACATCAATAGGGAAATTTTAGTGTCTTTAGGTTTATTTTGTATAATAAGCTTTGAGAGATCAAGCATAATGCAAATAAAAGGTGTTTTGTGTCTTAGAAGTCAATTAGAAATCATATAAGTTGTAAAATGTTGACAAAGCAACTTTAACACAAACAAGTGTAATTAAGGGACCAACTAATCCCAAGGTTGGTGATGGGAATTGGGGAGAATATGGTTGTTTTAAAATGCTTTAAAAATCCTTACCAAGGCTCTAATGAGAGAGTGGAAGAATTTTTGTAACAATTTTACAAATAAACACCACAATTTTGGGCAATTTTCTAGAAAAATATTGTTTTCTTGATATTTTTGAATGTTGTATGGGAACATAAAGGTTCTTCATGGTCTAATAATTTTAGAGGATGTGTCTATATGTTTTCTAATTCATTTATTTTTTATTTGGTATCTTAACTCTTTGTTTGTAGAGAGAACCAACACAAATAGTGGTTGTCCCAATGTTGTTGAATCAAGGGTTTGAGGGGAAATTTGTGATGTAACAATAAATCCACCTATTTTTCTCTACTGTTTCTTGGTGGATTGATTGAAAAAATGTTATAATAAGTGTGTCAAATCATTTTGGAATAAGGATTCATAATTATGTGGTGTTTTTGTGACTGTTCTAAGATTGAATAAGGGTTTTCCAACATGGAAGTGAGGAACCAAAGAGAGGTTTTTAAGAATTAATGCTTGTAAGGGTTATGTGAGGGTCTGATGAGTCTGTGTAGAAGTATATTGAGGCTTTTGGGGCTTTGGAAGTGTTGAGAGAGGTCTAGAGTTGTATGTTTCTTTAAAACCCTTGATTTTGTGAAGGTTTAGGAGGGTTTCTTGGGTTTTGTGAGTTAGAGGCTCTATAGACACAAACTAATGAAAAAAATTGAGGTTTGGCACCATGACCTAAGACTATCCAAGGCATTTGGATAGATACCTAAAGTTGGAAGTGTGGTCCCTTTGGAAAAAAAAGGGCTAATTGTGAAGCCAAAATTGAAGTAGGTGTGTTCAAAGTCTATGTCGGTCCAAAAGAGAGACCACTAATTATTTTGTATGATGTGTAGCCCTGAAAAGGGTATCTCAATCCATATTTTAATTATCTAGTGTTTTGGAAAGGTTGGGAGAAATATAGCTAAAACTGAGTTTTGAGTACTACAAGAATAGCCAGTCACAAATGTGAGTTTTGGAAACCTTGATGAATCTGACTTAGGGATTGTTGTCAATTGATTCAATTGTCATTGTATGAATGTTGATGGTATTTTTAAGGCCTTGGTGGAGTCTTTTTATTCATTTAAAAGTTTGAGGAGTTGAGACCCTTGAGGGTGGGTTGATGCCTATTAGGTTGAATCATTATGAAGAAGAGTTCTTGATTCAGAATTGACATTTCCATTGTTGTGAGTCTTCTCCACCTTGGCTCTGCATCAGAGTGCTACAAGGGTGGATTGTTGGTTAAGGTGTTGAATGAATATTTTGGTTTGATGGGGCTTTGAGGTTGTGTAGATTTCTCAAAATAGGTTGTATTAATCTTGTTAGGAGCCCCTTGAAGGCAGGTTGTCAGGCTAATTGGGTTTGAGCCTCCTTCCCTCTGCATCGATGAGGCACAAGTAATTGAAGCATTCCAAAGGATACAAACCACCACAAATGGAGCTTATTTATACAATACGCTTTAGATGGGGCCTATTGAGAATTCGACAGTAATTAATTAAGCATTAGATGTAAACAAAATCCATGCCTACAACATTCAAGCATACAACTTAAATGATACACATGATAACATCATTCAAGAATGGCAATAGCAAAATAAGAGTTTCTTTAATCAAAAATCCGAAAGGCTATACAATGATATATATTGATAAAAGTATATAAATATATCCAAAAAAACCATATAGGCTTAGTACAAAGGAGCCATTTGGACAAAAAATATCACATATATATATATCAATAGTACAAAACATATGTTCCAAAATGCCACATAAGCATACAACAAACAACACTAATACATAGTCATTTCCCCCTAGGGTAAGGAAATAGATCTCGTGATGCCTTTGAAATTCGGCTGGATGGAGTGATTGTTGCTTGTCTTATCTTTCAAACATGCCCGCTACTCCTCCTCTCTTCACTCTGGACCTACAACTGATACAATTAAAAGTAAAGATCTTAAAACATAGAAATTGAATTATGTAATGGCATATAAAAAAATATAATCACTTACTGCATACATATAGTCATCATGCACATTTAAAGAATCACCATGTCCATGATCTAGAGTGACAACCACCTGTAGCAACCATGAAGATAGAAATTAAACTACATAAAATTATTGTGAAAATTTTCTATAATAAACTATAAAAGAGCAAATATAATGTCAAATCGACTAATCTATTCCATACCTCTTTCAATGGATCAGAATTGGCTATTGTTGTAGAAACTCCATGGTCCATCGTGCCACCAACATCACCAGCGCTATCTCTTGTCAACAACTGCAAATGAAACAATATCTCAGGTATCATGTTGATATACGAGAACATAATGTGACACGATCAAGGAATACTTGAATGCAATGTTTATGTTTCTCATCAATTTTTTAGATTTTTAGATACGCAAAATTATGAAAACTAGTTAACATAGATTTACAACCCTATTGATGAATAAATTCTACCTGAGTGTACGTTGTTTGAGGATATGAATCGTGAGGTGTGGAGGAAGAAGGTGCAGGTCAGGAAACTATTTGAAATATGAAGCATGTTATGAGACAAACATTCAAATATAACATTCAACTATTCAAATGCAATAATAATATCTTTAATACTAGTTGCATACCTATGGACTCATCGTCAAGAATTTATAAGGGTCTATAGGAATAGAGCATCCCTCATGAACAGTGTGACCCTGGAATTTCATCATATCAAAATTCTACTAATTTAGTTATTCTTAAATTTCAAAATATATTTTAATAAACAACATTAAAATAACCTACTAAATTTTACCTGTGTCAATGCCGAATGTATCATTCAGAATATCATCTACGAAAGCCATCGCCTCTACAACTGATGTAGGCTATGTAGCTGCTTCACGAGCACCCTGATAATCGTACATGCAAACAACACCACAAGCACCGCAATGGTGGGGTGGAGCTTGGGGCCTACACGTCTCCTCCACACCAGGCTCTACTAGAGGACTCACACACTAAAAAATGGTCTGGGTGAGTGAGCCAATCGACTTCATTGTGTCCACCTCTACACTATCCTTAACAATGGAAGGAACAATGACATACTCCACCGTGGGTTTGCCCAAGGCTCTTGGTGCCAACTATGGATTACGTCGCGCAACAAGTCTATCATGTGTGGAGCCCCCATCTCTACCCTAAAAGTCTATGATGTCAAAATAGTTTGGCATTTTATTGAGGACAAACTCGCAATAGAGTTTCCTCAAAAATTATTGTGGCACGTCATGGTTATTGCATGGATTTTGGTCAAGTACTATCCACCACCGCTCCCAAAATTTGTTTCTAATTAAATCATGGTGGCACCAATGGATGGGGAACCTCTTGCATGCATGGGAAAAAGGTTCATTGGCTTTTGGGTCTTTAAATAGGGCACACAACTTGGCTTTGCTAATTTTTAGTTTTTCGACATCTGCATATGACAAACCATTAGCATAAAATTGCCTCATCTCATCTCTCTTAGTTGACCAAAAATTAATTTTCTCACCCATTTCTCCTACATGAGTTAAAATTGACTTCAATGATTCAACAATCCCTCTCCTATAAAGGTGGGTTTTAGCATGCTCAGTTAATCTTGCAATTAATTGTTGAATGTCTCTTTTATTGTTTTCAATTTGATTTTGAATATTTTCTTGTGTTCCTTGGGGATGCTTATGAATTGATGGAGGGGTTCATGTTTTTCTTGTATAGGAGGCTCTTGATGAGGGGGTGATTGTGAATTATCAATGTTTTGAGGTGGAGATTCATTCCCTGAGAATTAGAACAAACTTTTATTATAAAAATCTATTGAAAGTTGCATTCCAAATCAAATTCAAAATAAATAGAATAAAAATACACACCTCTTTGCAATATTCGACCTCTCCGATGTGTTGGTGGCATTCTCATGGAAAATGGCAAGCTAAGGATGCAAAGAATGGAGGAGATTTGGCGAGCACGAGTTGCAGACCTAAAATCTTCCTTCTCAAGTCGCTGGTTGAAGACAAAATGAGGGTTCCAAACCTAGCTTTTGCATTTTATGTCTAGAAAGACATTTGGCATGCACCAAATGTCTTTTTGGACATTTGGCCTATGCCAAATGTCTTTCTACACATTTGGCATGTGCCAAAGGCCTTATTTTGGTTTTTTTTTTATCATTTTTTCAATTTGGCACCTAAATTGTGTCACAGATTGTTGCACTTACCCTTATTTTCTATTTGAATTACAAGTAAAGTCCTGATTGATAGGCCGATTAAAAAACACTTATAGCTTTCAAACGGTATCCCATTTTTTGAATCTAAAACATGAATCACATTCTATGCTTCACACACTATAGGATTAAAAAAAGAAAAATTTAATTTCATGAATTTTTGACCAAGTTAAGGTGGTCAAACATACGAGTTTTCATATTTTTTAAAAGTTTTAATAAAAAAATCATAATTAATTATTTACTTGGATTTCTATATTGAAGAACAACAAAGTCTAGTGGCAAACTGACAAGATTCAATCAAAGACTAACATCTTCTACACTTGTGTCTCTGCAAGACCAAGGTGGGTAAACCTAAACAATGCTCTAAACTTAACTCATTCATACACTGACATTGTTTTATAAAATAGATAACTTCCAATGCAAATACACTAAGGGAAGCACTGACTACCTTGAACTTAGCTAAATTCTCAGTAGCTCAACCCTTTATCAGCCATTGGAAAGCAGGACACACAATAACATAGTAGGATTAAAATGATTTTGCAATTAATTTTGTTTCTGAGATGTATTAAGTTGCAAGATAAATCAGTGTAAATTTTCGGCCATGGAGTCAAATACATAAGACAACTTTATTAGCAAATGGCATTCAACCAGTGGATTTAAAATTGTTGATGCTTTGCATCAACTATTAGTGTCTTACACCAACAATCCCACTCCTATTATCAATCAAATTCTCCTTATCAAATCCAACCTGCACACTTAAAATCACTATTATCTGCTCAAAGTATTTAACCATTTCTTTGAAATAGACCCATAAAAAAATAACACAATCTCATGAAGTTTGAGATGATAAACTCAAAATACTTTGTATTATTGAATTCATATGATTTAACTGTACATGTATGGAGAAAAATTGAAGATATTCATGAAAATGAAAAGACATTTCATGATTTATTTGCACAAACTGGCTGTATTTGCTTATAAAATCAGAAATTACAGCTTCTAGACTCAAAAATAAGTCATACTTAACAAACCTCTATCTACCCAGCCCAATACAAAAACTCAGAACCCTTTACAATGAGAATATAAGGAAACAGTAGTAGCCCTAAATTTGAATCTATTGCAGACACATGGCAGCTCCGTTCCCGTTGATCAAATTGAAAATAATATCTTCTCTTCTTCCTCTAACAAACTTTACCTCTCAAAAAAACATTTCCTCATCATTGCCCAGCAAAAAAAAATCTGCCCATGTGGAGATTTTCATTATTTCATCTAGCTGTTCAAAATACCTCTTCTTGTGCACAAACTATTTCTATTTTCTACTCTCTTATTTTTGTTTGCTGCAGCAATACTTTAAAATAATTCCCCACTTTATAATGTTGTAATGGCACATTATATTTCAAACATATAATAGTCTTTTGATTATAAAGTGAATACTAAAATTCACTTTACTTACATTATTTGCATCTCACATTAAAATATTTCACCTAGTGTGGATAATAAATACTCCTCCTCCCTTATCATAAAATGTTCCCCATTTTAACATCGATCAGTAAAATTTAAACTGCGCCTGTATTTGTCCTTTATTTTACACATAAATGAGGAAATTAAATTTGATCCGTGCCCATGAAAATAATATAACTTGTTTCCATGATATTCATTTTACCCAACAAAATAAAGTTTTTACCCTTATCTCCAGGGCAAAATATTTAACCTCTAAATATTATGCCATTCAAAAATTTCAACGGGCCCACCCTTGATTTTAAAAAACTAAGCAACCTTTCTAAATTTTTAATAAAACTCCCCATGTGTGCATTCTCACATACCTCATGGGGTTTTTTCCTTTGTCATCAACATTCTCGCGAGCTCCATGAGAATGCCCTAATTCTGAATTTTGGAGTGTTCCAGTGCCTGGCAATGGCCGCTATAGCTTCCTGCCCGCCTTGTTTGGTGCGCACACTGTGTTGGCACCTCCCCTTTGCTTCTGCATTGCCTCCACATTGCCTCCTTCACTATCCACAGGTTCTCTTATTGCTCTACCATCTATGGACTTCTTCCGTTCTCCACAAAGTCTCCTGTTGATGTTCATGGATCTCCCTTGGCCATGTGTGGCGGTCTCCATCTATTGGCTGCATGTTTCCTCATACACCCACGAGCTTCCTCCTCTTGGAATTATCCTCCTCATGGGCATGGGATCCCTTCAGCTCCATGCACAAACCACATTCCATGGTGCTCATGTCCTTTACCAGCATGTGCTGGCCATGCCCACCAATACTTTGTTTGGCTGCTCCCTTGCTAGCTACAGGCTTCCTGTGCAGTCTCCATCCACTCCATTGGTCGTGAGCTTCTTATCTTATCAGGTCGTGCCCATGTGACCTCCCCTCACTGGCCGTGGATCTTCTACATGCTGGCGTGGGTTTCCCTTGTTGGTCTCCTCCTATTGCTGACAGGGTGTGAGTTGTGGTTTCTTTCATGCACGGGGTTCCATCTTCTCCAAACTGTTACGTGGGCTTCTCCATCCAGCATTTGCAAGAAATTTTCCAAAGCCTTTTCAATGGATGCAGTTTATGCCTGGTGTGATGGGGCCTCCATTGTCCATGTGTGTGACTGCCCTCTCAAACACTCTGCTCTCCACATGCTACTCACCTCCATGCGCTGCTCTGGACCAGGAAGAAAGTCAATATAGCTGCCAACTCAAATGCTTAGGCTTATTCAAATCTCGACCCTTAGAAAAGATAATAGTAAAAGGTTGTGGAATCCTACTTCACTTGGTGTGGTGGTAGCTCTATTTGCAGCATAGCACTATCAGAGCCATCCTTCTTACCTTTCATGTCATCAATAATCCATCTGCTAGCTCTGTAGAAAATTTCAAAAACATTCACATGTATGCTTCAATTGATTCTTTATATATCCAATATTGTACTTGCCTTCATCTTATGATGCTATTTCCACATCTGAAAGGTAGTTCTCACTTCACATTTCAAAACTTGAAAGCAATTAGTTTCACAAAAGTGCAAAGCACGTCGGACCCCATATGGGTCCGACTAAAAAAAAATTGTTTTCAAAGAAGTGTTACCCTCAAATGGTCTGATACTTCCTTTTGAATACCTCTGAAGTTGAAAAATGAACACGATCTACATCAGAAACTATTTTTTGTTCCTTTTGGAAAATAGTCAAAACAAGCTAGGTTGACTCTGGAATTCACCCTGGAAACCCAGTCAAATGACCTCTGGGAGACATCAAATCTTGCAAGAATTTAGAAATTTGATCCATGAGTATAGTGCAAAAGATGGCTTAGAGAAACAGATCACGAGGAATAGGATATTAATAGGCAAAGTTGCCCGATTAGAATTTTCTGAAACAACTGTTCTGCACCAATTAAAACTGATCCAACTGCTTATTTGTAAAAATAACAAATCAACTCCTGGCGAGTTACCATCAGACATAGTAAATCATTAAGGTACCCTGAACACATATGCAAAAGGAAATTCTTTGAAACATCATTGATCAAAATTTATTGACGATCAAAGTTTGCCTCTTAGAAAGGTTGTCAAGAATGTAGCTGCAAAATAGAACAAACTACATTTGGTTTCAAATCTACTAAAAATAGTAAATTAGATCACGAGGTTCTACAAATTGACACCTAAAATCATTTGGGTATGGAGAATATGGAAAATTATTTGTTTTGACATGATAGTGAACTGGTTGTGAAAACCAAGCTCAAGCAGGAAGCTATTTCGCAAACTGACAATCTGCAAACAATAGAACAGTGTGAAAACCTTCCAACTTCACTTTTTGAAACACAGTTAGAATTCATCGTGGGAAGCTAAAATTTGACATGCCTTCTCACATATGTCTATTGAGTATGTCTGCAAATGGGTTTTGCACGAAAATCAACAGGCTTTAAATTATAAGCCTCCAAAGTGGGTCGGTTGGGACTGATTCATTAGGTGCATTTCTTAAAGTGCGAAAGATTTTTTTTTTGAAATAGGCATCTCAAATTTGCAAAATTTGAGAGTGCCACTAGTGGATCCGATTGGCGATGGATGCCCCCTGTGGGCATAGCAAGATTCTAGATCTCTGGAGAGTAGACCAAATGCTGAGTCCATTAGGTCTCCTCAAACTGCTCCCCTTATTCAACCTTTTTTTCAACTTCATTTGATGACCCCAGGTCACCAAATGAAAAATGGGAATCGACATCTACCTCTATCAAACACAATTATGTAGAAAGAGTTGATCTACCTCAAGTCATGTTTTCCTCTATCAAACCACAACCAAATCAGATATGTCACATCACTATTACTTCATTCTTTGATTTAGTATTAAGTGGCAACATTTGAAAATGGGGATCAAGACCATATGAAATCATATCTTGATCACAACCATCCGCCTGATAAAACATGTTGGTATCTCCTAACAGACAATCATGCACAACATCATCAACATGTTCACAATCACTATGCATTTGAAAGTTAGACATACTTTCAAAATGTTGATTATCATGTGGCAACAACTGATTATATTCATCACTTAAATCATTCTCAAGCTAAAAACAACTTGCCTCAGTGTTGTTCACATCATCAAATTCTATGAAAACCTCTTCCAGCTGACAAAAATAGCACTCACATTCTACCTTGTGGCTGGAACTATTAAACTCAAACTGATTACTAGTTTGCATATCAGAATTAAAACTATCACAAGAACTTACTAAAAGATCTTTCTCATCATGCAAACCATCTCCAAGTGTACGCAAACAAATACACTCATGTATTAGCACACTTTGTAACTGTTCTTTATCATGTTGGTATTGAGAGTCATCGGGGATTTATGATTCATCATCAGTTGTAATAATAAAGTCATCCTCTAAACATAAGGTATCAACCTCTTCAATATCATAAGCCTGCTCAACAAGCAATTCTAGTTTAGAGACATAACTTGATTTCTCATCGAAATCAGCATTAACATCCACATGAAAAAAATCATGTCTAGGCTCATTACTCGGTTCATTCAAGTCATCAAACAAAAACTTGTCCAAATCTGCATTAAAATCTTAAAGATTTGGCTCATTAAATGTGTAAACCTCATGGTCATCTGTTGTTTCAAACTCATCAAAAGAGATTTATGAACTTACATCAGTGTCCATAGCTTCATACTCATCATATAATACATCATCACAATCAACTTGTTAATCATTGGAAAGAGAATAAGATTCACTTGCATCATACCTTGCATATTGAAGGTCATCACCACTATCAAAGTTAATAGGGGTTGCACACAATAATTGAGAGTTGTCCTCATGTGCACATTTCTAATATCTTGTGGTCAATAGATCATTGTTTTGGTCTATTGTTTCAACCACTTCCTCTTCTTTACCTCCACTTGAATTGGATGCAATGTCAAATTGAAAATCAGGGACTATCAAAGTATCATCATCCTCCAACTTTGAGAACTCAGTAGGTTGATCATCAATTAAATCTCCCCAATCATAGGATGCAAAATTGCTGACAACATTATCACAAGAAAAGTCATAACAAGTCATAGTGAATAAACTGTCCACTTCTCCCTTCTTACTTTCTTTTGGATTGTCAAAACAACAATCAACATCACTTTGCATTTCAACATCAGATTGGGTATCATCACTGAACTTGTCACTTGCAACTGATAAACTTATGTTCTCAAGATTATTTCCTAAATCAGCAAACCCTCTTGTCTCACTATGTAGACTTGTGTCAAAGCTACACTCAACATATGTAAGTTTGACTTGATCAATTTTATCATCATATTGCTGATCGCATATCTCTTCTTCAAAGAGTAAATCCAACTCATATTCTTCTTCAAGTTCTTGGCTCGGGAGACTCAACTGTTGATTTGCAGTTGGGTACATTTCTTCTATAAGCTGTTCATTAACAACTTCCTCATCATTGGATGATGCATTCTTCTCATCTTCTACCTTTTCAAGTATACACTTGTCTAGAAACATCTGATCAATTTCATTCACACAACTGCTAATTCCATTAGCTCGTTTGCCCATAACTGAAGACAACAAACTTTGAACATACTTATTCCTTTGTTTCTCCAAATTATCCAAAACTGTGTAAGCCATCTGCATGCTCAGTATTTCAAAATCTTTTAATAGTGCACTTGATCCTTCTTCATAAACTTCAAAATACATATGGATATAGTCAGAAGTACTAGGTCTGAATTTTTTTGGGATTAGTGAAAGAGAAACAACAAATCTATCACTAAAATCAACACTTGACTCTTCATTTTGTTTCTTGATCTGCTTTAACCTCATGATGAGGTTTGAGGGATCTTTTGCAAATTGTTCTTTGTAAGCAGCCACTAATTCATCCCAACAAGGAAATAACTTCTCAGGAAAACTTAGATACCAATCCCAAGCTCGTGCTTCAAGAGATCTGACAAAGAATCTCATATGTATATCCTTATCTCTAAATGAATGTTTATCCATGAAATTGGAAAAACTTTGAACATGTGCATCTCCTTCACATATAGTATACCCATCAAATCTAGGCATCTCCTTATAAATTTGAGCTCACATACTTGTTGAGAAACTATGTCTCAACTTCCAATCTAAAGCCCAACTTTTCAAAGTCTTGGGAAAAAATGTTAATTTCTGCCCTTTACCACCATATTGCAGCAGTCTCTTTTCAGTCCTAGCGGTACCACAGTGAAGGGTCTGATGGTTACCACCTTAGTGTGCCCTGTCTCTGATCTTACCACGGTGGGCATGATATTTCTCTCTCTGTGCTCTTTCTGGCTCTGGCAGTTTGGTCTAGCGGTTACCCCCTTACCACGACCAGCAAATTAACTGACCGTGGTGGCTACAGTAAGACCACCAGCGACTGGTTGGTGGTTATCGCCTTGCCATGACTAGCCAAGGGGCTGATTGCGGTGGTCGCGGTAAGACCGCCAATGACTAGCGGGTGGTTATTGCCATACCATGGCCAGCCAAGGGGCTGACCACGCTGGCCACGGTGAGATCTCCAGGGACTGGCTGGCGGTTACCACCTTACTGCGGCCAGCCAAGGGGTTGACTGCAGTGGCTGCAGTAAGACTGCCAGTGGTCAGTAAGGCCGGTTACTGCTGTACCATGGTATGTCTTGGAGCTGCGTGTGGTAGCACGGTGGGGTGTTTGGGTAGTGCTTGGGTGGACTCAGACCATGAGCTGGTCAAGTGCAGTCTGGGGTAGTGCAGTAAGAACTATGAGGAGCTTGGATGAGCTCGACGACTGGTTTGACCAAGTTGGACTTAGATTCAGAAAGTGATAGGAAATACCAGGAGGACATGTGGCTCAGTGTCGTGCGATTATTAGCTAAAGCCCAATGCAATTAATGCAATAGTTGCAAGTCGATTTAGGGTGGCAAACAAGACTCGAATTGGGTAATGGCTTTAATGCCTAGGTGGCTCGATGCAGGAAGATCGACATGGGCAGATCATTGGTGCGATTTGATCAAGGATGATTGTACTTTGTGATCGGCGGTTGTCTGACAGAATTGAATGCAATGTATGACTTATGTAAGTTGAGTATGTGATTGCAGAGAAGGTATTTGAAACTGTATGTTTGAGGAGAACATTGTAATAGAGAGAAATCATTTTGTATGGTTGTTGTAAGCTGAATAGAGAAGACTGTATATTTGTATGTAACTTTTTTATTACTGTAATACAATAAGTTTGACTTTGTGTGGTGGGTTTTTTACTTGGAAAGGTTTTCCCATGTATATCTTGTGTCAATCTGTGAATGCTCATCTGTGTGTAATATTTATTTTATTTGCATGCATTCATCTCAAGTAATTTTAGAATCTATTGAACTGGTTTGTGCTTTACACCCCTGTTGTATTAGTGTTAAGGGAATGTATTCCATACTGTTGGTTCTATAGATCCATGCAAATTTTCCCTTCAATACTTTCAGTTTCATAATCAACCCATGAAAAATCTAACTGAGCATATAATGGGTCAAAGGAATTGACAACAAGTGCAATGAATTCACAAGTAGATAGAGTTTAATGGTCTCTTGATTGGGCTTGTTGAAACAGTTGGTATCTTTCTTCCATTTCTTTAAGTCCTCTTTCAAATACATCATTCCATTCAGGACTGAACCTAGGCTTATTAACTCCTGGGTTCTTACACTTTGGGGTATTAGATGCTTGAGGATTATTATAGTTTTGACACTTCTTAACAAGCTGAATCAAAGTATTCACTAGTATAGCTACTTTACGTTGGTGATCCATGGATATTACAAATTAAGGCTCACTAATTGTGCATAATTACAAGCCTGACCACATCATGGACAATAGGGATAACTACTAATATAATGACAAACTAGGCTTGAAAATTATGACAATACAAATGGATGGAAACCCCTAACAAACACAAATGAATTCTAACCTTCCAGATCAGCAGATATTTGAGCACTAAAGATAATCTTTCAATGGAACTGCAATTACATTCGACAGATCCAACAAATAAAAATGTGAAAACTTAATTTATTGTTCTTTCCCTTTGTCAGTGCTAACTCACTCAATAGGGAAACAAAGTTTCTTCTAAGAAGTTCAAATATGGTCTTCATACACAAGTTCTTGAAAACCAAAAGTGAAGAATACCTGGAAACTTTTAAACTGTTGCAAATTGTCTTCCTGACTAGTAATATTTGTAGATCTGGAACTTTCTTTAAATTTTCAATAGGTTGTATCAACGGAGTCGCTACCTCTTTTCACAAAGGACTGAACTTCAAGTAGTATGAAGTTTCTTTACATATAAATTTCTATCTCTGAGTTCCTTTCCACCAGCAGAGCACCACAGATTACAAAACTGTTCAGGTTCACTGCAACACTTTCTTCTCCAAGGTTGAAAGCCTTCAAAATTTGAACTAAATTTAGAATGACAAATAATAATATGACTATAACCGTCTGCAACTAGAGATTCAAAATATTCCCCAGCAAAGTCACCATTCTATTGGTGACTCGGATGGGAAAATAATTCAATTTTTAACCTCTAGTTACAAAAACAACTCAAAACTTTAATGACTTTATAACAACACCGTCTGCAACCAAAACTTCTAAGTTCATCCCCAGTAGAGTTGGCCAACCAAAACAATAACCCAACTAGGATTTATAATTCTCTAAGAGGTGGCCAACTACTATATTGAAGAACAACAAAGTCTAGTGGCCAACTAACCAGATTCAGATAAAGACTGACATCTTCTACACTTCTAGCTCTGCAAGACCAAGGTGGGTAAACCTAAAAAATGCTCTAAAATTAACTCATTCATAAACTGACATTATTTTATAAACCAAATAACTCCCAATGTAAATACACTAAGGGAAGCACTGACTAGCTTGAACTTGGCTAAATTTTCAGCAGCTCAACCCTCTCTTAGCCATTGGAAAGTAGGACACACAATAACACATTAGGATTAAAAATGATTTTGCAATTATTTTTTATTTTCGAAGATGTATTAAGTTGCAAGATAAATCAATGCCAATTCTGGGCCATGGAGTCAAATACATAAGACAACTTTATCAACAAATGGAATTCAACCAGTGGATTTAAAATTGTTGATGCTTTGCATCAACTCTTAGTGTCTTACACCAACAATTTCACTCCTATTATCAATCAAATTCTCCTTATCAAATCCAACCTGCACACTTAAAATCACTATTATTTGCTCAAAGTATTTAACCAGTTCTTTGAAATAGACCCATAAACAAATTACACAATCTCATGAAGTTTGAGATGATAAACTCAAAATACTTTGTATTATTGAATTCATATGATTTAACTGTAAAAGTATGGAGACAAATTGAAGATATTCATGAAAATGCAAAGAAATTTCATGATTTATTTACACAAACTGGCTGTATTTTCTTATAAAATCAGAAATTACAGCTTTTAGACTAAAAAAAAACTCAAACTTAACAAACCTCTATCTACCCAGCCCAATACAAAAACTCAGAACCCTTTACAATGAGAAGAGAAGAGAAGATATAGAGAATAGAAGGAAACAGGAGCAGCCCTAAATTTGAATCTATTGCAGACACATGGCAGCTCCATTCCCGTTGATCAAATTGAAAATAATATCTTCTCTTCTTCCTCTAGCAAACTTTACCTCTCAAAACAGCATTTCCTCATCATTGCCCAGCAATAGAAAATCTGCCCATGTGGAGATTTTCATTATTTCATCTAGCTGCTCAAAAAACCTCTTCCCGTGCACAAACTGTTTCTATTTTCTGCTCTCTTATTTATGTTTACTACAGCAATACTTTAAAATACTTCCCCACTTTATAATGTCGTAATGGCACATTATATTTCAAACATATAATAGTCTTTTGATTATAAAGTGAATACTAAAATTCACTTTACTTACATTATGTGCATCCCACATTAAAATATTTCACCTAGTGTGGATAACAAATACTCCTCCTCCCTTATCATAAAATGTTCCCCATTTTAACATCCATCAGTAAAATTTAAATTGCACCTGTAATTGTCCTTTATTTTACACATAGCTAGGGAAATTAAAATTTGATCTGTGCCCATGAAAATAATATAACTTGTTTCCATGATATTCATTTTACCCAACAAAATAAAATTTTTACCCCTATCTCCACGGGCAAAATATTTAACCTCTAAATATTATGCCATTTAAAAATTTCAATGGGCCCACCCCTGATTTTTAAAAACAAAGCAACCTTTCTAAATTTTTAATAAAACTCCCCCCTTGTGCATTCTTGCACACCTCGCAGGGTTTTTTCCTTCATCATCAACATTCTCGTGAGGTCTACGAGAATGCCCTAATTCTAAATTTTGGAGTGTTCCCGTCCCAGGCAATGGCCGCCATAGCTTCCTGCCTACCTTGTTTGGTGTGCACACTGTGTTGGAACCTCCCCTTTGCTTCCGCATTGCCTTGACATTGCCTCCTTCACCGGCCGCGGGTTCTCTTATTGCTATACCATCCGCGGACTTCTTCCCTTCTCCACAAAGTCTCCTGTTGATGTTCACGGATCTCCCTTGGCCATATTTGGTGGTCTCCATCTGTTGGCCGCATGTTTCCTCATACACCCACGAGCCTCCTCCTCTTGGCATTCTCCTCCTCATGGGCATGGGCTCCCATCAGCTCCATGCGTAGACCACATTTCATGGTGCTCATGTCCTTTACCAGCGTGTGTTGGTTGCTGCCTTCCTGGATGCAGGCTTCTTGTGCAGTCTCCATCCATTCCATTGTTCGGGATCTTCTTCTCTTATCAAGACGCGTCCCTGTGACTTCCCCTCACTGGTCGCAGATCTTCTGCATGCTAGCGTGAGTTTCCCCTATTGATCTCCTCATGTTGCTGACAGGGTGCGGGCAGTGGTTTCTTTCATGCGCGGGGTTCCATCTTCTCCAAAACATTACATGGGCTTCTCCATCCAGCATTTGCAAGAAATTTTCCAAACCCTTTTCAACGGATGTAGTTTGTTCCTGGTGTGATGGCACCTCCATCCTCCATGCATGTGACTACCCTCTCAGACACTCTGCTCTCCACATGCTACTCACCTCCATGCGCTGGTCTGGACCAAGAAGAAAGTCAATATAGCTGCCAACTCAAATGCTTAGGCTGATTCAAATCTCAACCCTTAGAAAAGATAATAGTAAAAGGTTGTGGAATCCTGCTTCACTTGGTGTGGTGGTAGCTCTATTTGCAGCATAGCACTATCAAAGCCATCCTTCTTACCTTTCATGTCATCAATAATCCATCTGCTAGTTGCGTAGAGAATTTTAAAAACATTCCCATGTATGCTTCAATGGATTCTCTATATATCCAATATTGTACTTGCCTTCATCTTATGATGTTATTTCCACATTTGAAATGTAGTTCTCACTTCACATTTCAATACTTGAAAGCAAACTATTTCACAAAAGTGCAAAGCATATCGGACCCCATATGGGTCTAGCTAAAAAAAATTCATTTTCAAACAAGTGTTACCCTCAAACGGTCTGATAATGCCTTTTGAATACCTCTGATGTTGAAAAATTAACTGGGTCTACATCAGAAACTATTTTCTGTTCCTTTTGGAAAACGGTCAAAACAGGCTAGGTTGACTCTGGAATCACCCTTGAAACCTAGTCAAACGACCTTCGAGAGACATCAAATCTTGCAATAATTTAGACATTTGATCCATGAGTACAGTGAAAAAGATGGCTCAGCGAAAAAATCATGAGGAAACATATATTAATCGACAAAGTTGCTTGATTGGAATTTTCTAAAACAATAACTATTCTGCACCAATTAAAACTAATCACCCTACCCATTTGTAAAAATAGCAAATCAACTCTTGGTGAATTTCCATTAGACATAGTAAATAATTAAGGTACCTTGAGCACGTATACAAAAGGAAATTCTTTGAAACATCATTGATCAAAATTTATTGACGATCAAAGTTGGCCTCTCAAAAAGGTTGTCAGGAATGCAGTTGCAAAACAGAACAAACTGCATTTGGTTTCAATCTGCTAAAAATAGCAAATCAGAGCATGAGGTTCTGCAAACTGACACCTGAGATCATTTGGGTATGGAGAATATGGAACAACATTCGTTCTAACATGACAGTGAACTGGTTGTGAAAACCAAGCTCAAACAGGAAGTTGTTTCACAAACTGACAATCTGCAAATAGCAAAACAATGTGAAAACCTTCCAGCTTCACTTTTTGAAACACTGTCAGAATTCATCATGGGAAGCAAAAATTTGACATGCCTACTCACATATGTCTACTGAGTATGTCTGCAAATGGGTTTTGGACGAAAATCAACAGGCTTTAAATTGTAAGCCTCCAAAGTGGGTCAGTCGGGACTGATTCATTAGGTGCACTTCTTAAAGTGCGAAATAATTTTTTTTGAAATAGGCATCTCAAATTTGCAAAATTTGAGAGTGCCATCAGTGGCTTTGACTAGGGATATATGCCCCCTGTGGGCATATCAATATTCCAGATCTCTGGAAAGTAGACCAAATGTTGAGTCCATTAGATGTCCTCAAACTGCTCCCCTTTTTCAACCTTTTTTTCAACTTCATTTGATGACCCCAGGTCACCAAATGAAAAATGGGAATCAACATCTACCTCTATCAAACATAATTCTATAGAAAGAGCTGATCTCCATCAAGTCATGGTTGCCTCTATCAAACCACAACAACACTCGTGACTGCATCTTTGCAAACAACAATACCAAACTGCCCTTGTGCAAATGTGAACTTTATCTCTGTTCAACTCTGTCATCAAGTGTCAACCAAATCAGATATGTGAAATCACTATTACTTTCTTCATTCTCTGATTTAGTATTAAGTGGAAACATTTGAAAATGGGGATCAATACCATATGAAAGCATATCTTGATTACAACCATCCGCCTGATAAAACATGTTGGTATCTCCTAATAGACAATCATGCACAACATCATCAACATGTTCACAATCACTATGCATCTAAAAGTCAGACATACTTTCAAAATGCTGATTATCATGTGGCAACAACTGATTATATTCATCACTTAAATAATTCTCAAGCTGAAAACAACTTGCCTCAGTGTTGTTCACATCACCACATTCTATGAAAACCTCTTTCAACTAACAAAAATAGCACTCGCATTCTGCCTTGTGGCTAGAACTGTTAAACTCAAACTGATTACTAGTTTGTATATCAGAATTAAAACTATCACAAGAACTTACCAAAATATATTTCTCATCATGCAAACCATCTCCAAGTGTACACAAACAAATACACTCATGTATTAGCACACTTTGTAACTATTATTTATCATGTTGGTATTAAGAGTCATCTGGGATTTCTAACTCATCATCATATGTAATCATATAGTCATCCTCTAAACATAAGGTATCAACCTCTTCAATATCACAAGCTTGCTCAACAAGCAATTCTGGTGCAGAGACATAACCTGGTTTCTCATCGAAATCAGCATTAACATCCACATGAAAAAAATCATGTCTAGGCTCATTACTCGGCTCATTCAGGTCATCAAACGGAGACTTGTCCAAATCTGCATTAAAATCTTCAAGATTTGGCTCATTAGATGTGTAAAACTCATGGTCATTTGTTGTTTCAAACTCATCAAAAGAGATTTCTTAACTTACATCAATGTCCATAGCTTCATACTCGTCATACAGTGCATCATCACAATCAACTTGTTCATCATTGGAAAGAGAATTAGATTTGCTTGCATCATACCTTGCATATTGAAGGTCATCACCACTATCAAAGTTAATAGGGGTTGCACACAATAATTGAGAGTTGTCCTCATGTGCACATTTCTGATATCTTGTGGTCAACAGATCTAAAATTTGTTCACAAGTCAATGGATCATTGTTTTGGTCTATTGTTTCAACCACTTCCTCTTCTTTACCTCCACTTGAATTGGATGCAATGTCAAATTGCAAATCAGGGAATATCAAAGTATCATCATCCTCCAACTTTGAGAACTCAGTAGGCTGATCATAAAACGGATCTCCCAAATCATAGGAAGCAGAATCGCTGACAACATTATCACAAGAAAAGTCATAACAAGTCATAGTGAATAAACTGTCCACTTCTCCCTTCTTACTTTCTTCTAGGTTGTCAAAACAACAATCCACATCACTTTTCATTTCAACATCAGATCGGGTATCATCACTGAACTTGTCACTTGCAACTGATAAACTTATGTTCTCAAGAGTATTTCCTAAATCAGCAAACCCTCTTGTCTCACTATGTAGACTTGTGTCAAAGCTACACTCAACATATGTAAGTTTAACTTGATCAATTTTATCATCATATTGCTGATCACATATCTCTTCTTCAAAGATTAAATCCAACTCATATTCTTCTTCAGGTTCTTGGCTCAAGAGACTCAACTATTGATTTGCAGTTGTTTACATTTCTTCTATAAGTTGTTCATTAACAACTTCCTCATCATTTGATGATGCGTTCTTCTCATCTTCTACCTTTTCAAGTATACACTTGTCTGGAAACATCTGGTCATTTTCATTCACACAACTATTGCTTCCATCAGCATGTTTTCCCATAACTAAAGACAACAAACTTTGAACATACTTATTCTTCTATTTCTCCAAATTATCCAAAACTGTGTAAGCCATCTGCATGCTCAGTATTTCAAAATATTTTAATAGTGTACTTGATCCTTCTTCATAAGCTTCAAAATACATATGGATACAGTCAGAAGTATTAGGTCTGAAATTTTCTGGGATTAGTGAAAGAGAAAAAACAAATCTATCACTGAAATCAATGCTTGACTCTTCATTTTGTTTCTTGATCTACTTTAACCTCATGACAAGGTTTGAGGGATCTCTTAAAAATTCTTCTTTGTAAGAAGCCACTAATTCATCCCAAGAAGGAAATAACTTCTCAAGAAAACTTAGATACCAATCTCGAGCTCATGCTTCAAGAGATCTGACAAAAAATCTCATCCACATATTCTGATCTTTGAATGAATGTTTATCCATGAAACTGGAAAAACTTTGAACATGTGCATCTCCTTCACATATAGTATACCCATCAAATCTAGGCATCTCCTTATAAATTTGAGCTGACATACTTTTAGTTTCATAATCAACCCATGACAAATCTAATTGAGCATACAATGGGTCAAAGGAATTAACAACAGGTGCATTGAATTCACAAGTAGACACAGTTTGATTGTCTCTTGACCGAGCTTGTTGAAATAGCTGGTATCTTTCATCCATTTATTTAAGTCCTCTTTCAAATACATCATTCCATTCAGGACTGAACCTAGGCTTATTAACTCCTGGGCTCTTACACTTTGGGGTATTAGATGCTTGAAGATTATTATACTTTTGAAACTTCTTAGCAAGATGAATCAAAGTATTCACTGGTATAGCTACTTTACGTTGGTGATCCATGGATATTACAAATTAAGGCTCACTAATTGTGCATAATTACAAGCCTGACCACATGATTGAAAACAGGGAGAACTATTGATATAATGACAACCTGGGCTTGAAAATTATGACAATACAAATGGATGGAAACCCCTAAGATACACAAATGCATTCTAACCATCCAAATTAGTAGATATTTCAGCACCAAGCATAATCTTTCAATGGAACTTCAATTACATTTAATAGATCCAAAAAATAAAAGTGTGCAAACTTAATTTATTGTTCTTTCCCTTTGTCGGTGCTAACTCACTCAATAGGGAAACAAAGTTTCTTCTAAGAAGTTCAAATATTGTCTTCATACACAAGTTCTTGAAAACCAAAAGTGAAGAATACCTAGAAACTTTTAAACTGCTGCAAATTGTTTTCCTAACTGGTAATATTTGTAGATCTGGAACTTTCTTTAAATTTTCAACAGGTTCTATCAACAGAGTCACCACCTCTTTTCACAAAGGACTGAACTTCAAGTAGTATGAAGTTTCTTTACATATAAATTTCTATCTCTGAGTTCCTTTCCAGCAGCCGAGCACCATAGATTACAAAACTATTCAGGTTCACTGCAACACTTTCTTCACCAAGGTTGAAAGCCTTCAAACTTTGAACTAAATTTAGAATGAAAAATAATAATATGACTCTGTAACCGTCTGCAACTGGAGATTCAAAATCTTCCCCAGCAGAGTCGCCATTCTGTTGGTGACTCGGATGGGAAAATAATTCAATAATTTTTAACCTCTGGTTACTGAAACAATTCAAAACTTTAATGAATCTATAAAAGCACCATTGAAAACCAAAACTTCCAAGTTCATCCCTAGCGGAGTTGCCATTCTGTTGGTGTTTAAAATAACAACCCAGCTAGGATTTGTAATTCTCTAAAAGGTGGCCAGCCTCTATATTGAAGAACAACAAAGTCTAGTGGCCAACTGACAAGATTCAGTCAAAGACTGACATCTTCTACACTTCTGGCTCTGTAGGACCAAGGTGGGTAAACCTAAACAATGCTCTAAACTTATCTCATTCATACACTGACATTGTTTTATAAAACAAATAACTCCCAATGCAAATACACTAAGGGAAGCACTGACTAGCTTGAACTTGGCTAAATTATCAGTAGCTCAACCCTCTCTCAGCCATTGGAAAGTAGGACACACAATAAAATAGTAGGATTAAAAATGATTTTGCAATTAATTTTTGTTTCTGAGATGTATTAAGCTACAAGATAAATCAGTGCCAATTCTGGGCCATGGAGTCAAATACATAAGAAAACTTTATCAGCAAATGGCAGTCAACCAGTGGATTTAAAATTGTTGATGTTTTGCATCAACTATTAGTGTCTTACACCAACAATCCCACTCCTATTATCAATCAAATTCTCCTTATCAAATCCAACCTACACACTTAAAATCACTATTATCTGCTCAAAGTATTAAACCATTTCTTTGAAATAGAACCATAAACAAATAACACAATCTCATGAAGTTTGAGATGATAAACTCAAAATAATTTTTATTATTGAATTCATATGATTTAATTGTACTAGTATGGAGACAAATTCAAGATATTCATGAAAATGCAAAGACATTTCATGATTTATTTGCACAAACTGGTTGTATTTGCTTATAAAATCAGAAATTACAGCTTCTAGACTCAAAAACAAGTCAGACTTAACAAACCTCTATCTACCCAGCCCAATACAAAAACTTAGAACCCTTTACAATCAGAAGAGAAGAGAAGATATAGAGAATAGAAGGAAATAGGAGCAGCACTAAATTTGAATCTATTGCAGACACATGGCAGCTCCATTCTTGTTGATCAAATTGAAAATAATATCTTCTCTTCTTCCTCTAGAAAACTTTACCTCTCAAAACAGTGTTTCCTCATCATTGCCTAGCAACAAAAAATCTTCCCATGTGGAGATTTTCATTATTTCATCTAGCTACTCAAAAAACCTCTTCCCCGTGCACAATCGGTTTCTATTTTTTGCTCTCTTATTTATCTTTACTGCAGCAATACTTTAAAATACTTCCCCACTTTATAGTGTTGTAATGGCACATTATATTTCAAACATATAATAGACTTTTGATTATAAAGTGAATACTAAAATTCACTTTACTTACATTATTTGCATCCCACATTAAAATATTTCACTCAGTGTGGATAACAAATACTCCTCCTCCCTTATCATAAAATGTTCCCCATTTTAACATCCATTAGTAAAATTTAAATTGCACTTGTATTTGTCCTTTATTTTACACATAGCTGGGGAAATTAAAATTTGATCTATGCTCGTGAAAATAATATAACTTGTTTCCATGATATTCATTTTACCCAACAAAATAAATTTTTTAACCCTATCTCCACGGGCAAAATATTTAACCTCTAAATATTATGCCATTTAAAAATTTCAATGGGCCCACCCCTGATTTTTAAAAACTAAGCAACCTTTCTAAATTTTTAATAAAACTCCCCTCGTGTGCATTCTTGCACACCTCGCAGGGTTTTTGCCTTCGTCATCAACATTCTCACGAGGTCCACGAGAATTTACTAATTATGAATTTTGGAGTGTTCTCGTGCCTGGCAATGGCCGCCATAGCTTCTTGCCTAGCTTGTTTGGTGCGCACACTATGTTGACACCTCCCCTTTGCTTCTGCATTGCCTCCTTCACCAGCCGCGGGTTCTCTTATTGCTCTGCCATCCATGGACTTCTTCCCTTCTCCACAAAGTCTCTTATTGATGTTCGCGGATCTCCCTTGGCCATGTGTGGTGGTCCCCATCTGTTGGCCGCATGTTTCCTCATACACCCGCAAGCCTCCTCCTCCTCACAGGCATAGGCTCCCTTTAGCTCCATGCGCAGACCACATTCCATGGTCCTCATGTCCTTTAATAGCATGTGTTGGCCGCACCCACCAATACTTTATTTGGTCACTCCCTTGCTGGCTGCAGGCTTCTTGTGTAGTCTCCATCCACTCCATTGGTTGTGAGCTTCTTCTCTTATCAATTCATGCCCCTGTGACTTCCCCTCACTAGTTGTGGATCTTCTACATGCTAGCATGGGTTTGCCCTATTGGTCTCCTCCTATTGCTGATAGGGTGCGGGTAGTGGTTTCTTTCATGCGCGAGGTTCCATCTTCTCCAAACTGTTATGTGGGCTTCTCCATCTAGCATTTGCAAGAAAGTTTCCAAAGCCTTTTCAACGGATGTAGTTTGTGGCTGGTGTGATGGTGCCTCTATCCTCCATGCATGTGACTACCCTCTTAGACAATCTGCTCTCCACATGCTACTCACCTCCATGCGTTGGTCTGGACCAGGAAGAAAGTCAATATAGCTGCCAACTCAAATGCTTAGGCCTATTCAAATCTCGACCCTTAGAAAAGATAATAGTAAAAGGTTGTGGAATCCTACTTGACTTGGCGCGGTGGTAGCTCTATTTGTAGCATAGCACTATCAGATCCATCCTTCTTACCTTTCATGTCATCAATAATCCATCTGATAGCTGTGTGGAGAATTTTAAAAACATTCCCATGTATGCTTCAATGGATTCTCTATATATCCAATATTGTACTTTCCTTCATCTTATGATGCTATTTCCACATCTGAAAGGTAGTTCTCACTTCACATTTCAAAACTTGAAAGCAAAAAGTTTCACAAAAGTGCAAAGCACGTGGGACCCCATATGGGTCCGGCTAAAAAAAAAAATTGTTTACAAACAAGTGTCACCCTAAAACGGTCTGATATTGCCTTTTGAATACGTCTGAGGTTGAAAAATTAATTGGGTCTACATCAAAAACTGTTTTTTGTTCCTTTTGGAAAACGGTCAAAATAGGCCAGGTTGACTCTGGAATCGCCCTTGAAACCTAGTCAAATGACCTCCGGAAGACATTAAATCTTGCAAGAATTTAGAAATTTGATCCATGAGTATAGTGCAAAAGATGACTCGGAGAAATAGATCACAAGGTACTGGATATTAATCAACAAAGTTGCTCGATTAGAATTTTCTGAAACAACTGTTTTGCACCAATTAAAACTGATCCAACTGCCCATTTGTAAAAATAACGAATCAACTACTGGAAAGTTGCCATCAAACATAGTAAATCGTTAAGGTACCCTGAGCACATATGCAAAATTAAATTCTTTGAAACATCATTGATCAAAAGTTATTGACGATCAAAGTTGGCCTCTCAGAAAGGCTGTCAGAAATGTAGCTGCAAAACAGAACAAACTGCATTTGGTTTCAATTTGCTAAAAATAGCAAATCAGATCATGAGGTTTTGCAAACTAACACCTGAGATAATTTTGGTATGGATAATATGGAACAACATTCGTTCTGACATGACAATGCACTGGTTGTAAAAACCAAGTTCAAACAAGAAGCTATTTCACAAACTGACAATCTGCAAGCAGCAGAACAGTGTGAAAACCTTCCAGCTTCACTTTTCGAAACACTATTAGAATTCATTGTGGGAAGCTAAAATTTGACATGCATGCTCAAATATGTCTACTGAGTATATCTGCAAATGGGTTTTGTACGAAAATTAACAGGCTTTAAATTATAAGCCTCCAAAGTGGGTCAGTTGGGACTGATTCATTAGGTGCACTTCTTAAAGTATGAAAGTAAAACTTTTGAAATAGGCATCTCAAATTTGCAAAATTTGAGAGTTCCATCAATGTTAGTGATAAGCAAGGCTAGTTTACCATAATTTTACTAGAAAGAAGCTATTCATACTACTATTTATGTGTTCAATAGAGTTCAAGCAAGAGAAAATAGTGAAAAGACTCCCTATGAGCCATGGCACAAAAGAATTCCTATAGTGAGATATTTCAAGGTATTCAAAAGAAAATGCTATACTAGGAGAGATGAAGAAAATCTAGGAAAATTTTATGAAATAAGTGAGGAGGACATTTTTCTTGGATATTGTAGTAAAAGCAAGGCATATAGATGTTTCAATAAAAGACTGAGAAATATTGTAGAAAGTTTGAATGTGAAGGTCGACGAGACAATGAAGAATTCTATTGACACTGATGGATATGTATTTGATGAACATGATTATGCAAAAATAGAAGAAATTATGGAAGAAAATGAAAAAGATGAGCAAGAGAAGTAGGATGAACAAAATTAAAGAGAAGAAGATGCTCTAGTTATGTCCCCTTGGACACCTAGATATGTACAAAAGAATCATTCAAAAATTCAGATTATTGGAGATAAGACAAAAGGTGGGTTAATTAGAAGCAAAGCTGCTCCTAAAGTGAATTGTTGTTTACTTTATGAGATAGAACCAAAGACACTAAGTGAAGGTTGTAAAGATGAACATTGGAAGGAAGCAATGAAAGAAGAACTTTTGTAGATTAAGAAGAATCAGACATGGTAATTGGTCCCAAGACTGACAAATAAAAACATCATTGGATCGAAATGGGTATTCATAAATAAGTTGAATGATAATGGAGAAGTTGTTAGAAACAAAGTGAGGCTTGTGTGTAAAGGTTACTCACAAGGAGAAGGCATAGTTTCAGGAAAATTTTGCCCCGGTAGCAAGAATGGAACCTATAAGGATGTTCTTGGCACTTGTTGCTCATAAAGACTTTAGGGTCTCTCAGATGGATGCCCAGTTTGTTGGAATGTGATGTTGTTGATTGTTGTCATTAATGGTTGTCATTGATGTCAAAATATATTGGTTTATTGATTAAGGTTCAGTTTTTTGCTTTGGTGATCGGGGTGTTGTGTTGTGATGATCTATCATCGGTCATGCTTGTCCTAGTCCCATACACTTTCCAACATAATGAGATACAATATTTTGGGTCTGGACCAATCTAGAAAGTGGTTAGCATGTCCCAAAGCATTTATTGCATTGTAATGTGTATATCATATTCCTTGTTTTTGAATATCATGGTTAATATGTAGCCTATTGATTTGAGCGAGGAGGTTATGTGTGGTCCATGTTTCATTCCCTTCCACTGCAAGAATTTTTTTGTAGTGACCTAATTCAAAATTATATTCGACCAACTTAGGAGTTTATGGAAGCATGAAATCGAATTGTGCTTGGCCGGCTTGGGAAGATTATGAAGGCATGGATTTGTATAAGAAATAGTTGATCTCGTTCGATGAAAACAAGTGTGGTGAATGCGAATTTGAAAATATAGACATTGTGTTAAAGTATACCGGAGACAACATAAATTTATTTTCTTCCAGTGTGACTATTGGTGACATTTATTTTTGCGGTGGACTCCCTTCTTAGCATTCTTCTGGTAGTGATCCATTTTCTAAATGTAGTGAGCCTTCCTCTTTTGGAAGTGATCCTTTTTTATCTTTGGCTATAATAATCGGGTAGTGAGCCCAACCAACAGTGAGCCTTACCTCTAGTGAGAAATTTGACATTGAGCCCTTGTAAAAATCACCTTAACCGATGTCACCTTAATTGGTGTTTTATAATTGAGAATTAACATTCTTCGTGGCATGAACCCCTATCCTTTATACCTGTATAGACATGACAAACAAACACATAATTATATCAATATGCAAGTAAGAACAAGGATTCCCCATGAAATCCATTTACTAAACTTAGAAAAAATGAAGAACAATATGCAATAACCAAATAAAATCTATCTAAACTAAGTAAAATCTTGATCCCATGGGGAGTTGGTGCCAATTGGTGTGTCTAAATTATCCCTTTCCCAACTCCTTTGTAAGCTTTGTGATTATTGATCCACTTTGGTTGAATTCTTGCATAACTTAGCTAGGAACTTGATATAGAGAGATGGAAATGGCTATTCTTGAAGATGGATTTGAGTATAATAAGTTTACTCAAATTGTGGATGATTGAATGAGAGGAAGAGTCTCTCATTTATAGATTTCCAAAATGGAAGAGAGAGTGAAATTTAGCAATGTGGGATAAAAGATAATCCAATGGCATTGTGCCACTTGTCCACATATGATTGGAGGAGGAATGAGCACATTTTGGTCAATGTGCATGATAAATGATATGAGATTCAAATTTGAAATTTGAATGTGACTTGTTTAGAGGGAAGGGAAATGGAGTTAATGTCACTTGGTTCAATGCACAAGGACATGTAAGAGGCATTAAATGCCTTGTTGGAAGTACCCATCCACTTGGATTTTGAATTCAAACTTGAGAGAATATTCCTCCGTTTATTCCATGTTGAGAGAAAATAGGAAATTTAATAAATCAAAGTAATTATTTTATTGTGCAAGTTTCATTTTCTACAAGATTTTAGTGATTGAGATTAGATGATTTGACAATTTTGAGTCAAATATATGAGTTGATTTAAATCAAGAATTGAGAAGAAAGGGATTAACTAAATAAATGATTTGATTTATTTAACTAAAGAGGATAGTGTTAGATTAAATTAAATAAGGTTTAATTTATTCAATTCAATGAGAAGACTTTAAGGACTTGATTTATATAAAATAAATTATTTTAAATAAATAGAGATATAAGGTTAATTAAATTAAATTGATTAAATTAATCAACAAAAGAGAAAGACTTAACTAAATAAATATTAATTTATCTAATTAAGAGATGAAAAGGTGATGATAAGTTGAGAGTATGATTTAGGAGGAAATGTCGTTAGTAATCAGGATCAAACATGTCAGATTGAATTGTAAATTTTTCATGTCTACATTTTGCCCCTCTTTGAAGCAATGTACTTGTTACATTGATTCAAAGAATAAACTGTTGTGATCGAAGTTCAAAATTTCTTTAATTTTTTGATGCCCCACTACTGCCCCATAAAAAGGATTATGTTGGTATACTGCCCCCTCGAGAGATTGAGCAGAAATACTATCAATCTAAACTAATAAAGCTCTTGATCCCATGGGAGAGTTGGTGCCAATTGGTGTGTTGAAATTAGCCCTTTCCCAACTACTTTGTAAGCTTTGTGATTATTGATCCACTTTGGTTGAATTCTTTCATAACCAAGCTAAGAACTTGATATAGAGAGATGAAAATGGCTATGCTTGAAGATGGATTTGAGTATAATAAGTTTACTCAAATTATGGATGATTGAATGAGAGGAATAATTTCTCATTTATAGATTTCCAAAATGGAAGAGAGAGTTAAAATGATCGATGTGGGATAAAAGATAATCCAATGGCATTGTGTCACTTTTCCACATGTGATTGGAGTCAGAATGAGCACATTTTGTCCAATGTGCATGATAAATGCTATGAGATTCAAATTTAAAATTTGAATGTGACATGTTGGAGGGAGAAAGAAATGGATTTAATGTCACTTGGCTCAAGACCAAAGACACGTAAGAGACATTAAATGCCTTGCTGAAAGTACCCATCCACTTGGATTTTGAATTCAAATTCGAGGGAATATTCCCTTTTTATGCCATGTTGAGAGAAAATAGAGATTTAATAAATGAATTAAAGCTATTTTCATGTGAAAGTTGCATTTTCTAGAGGATTTTAGTGATTGAGATTAAATTAGTCAAGATTTGATCAATTTATTAAGAGATTAGGTGATTTGACAATTTTGACTCAAATTTATGAGTTGATTTAAATCAAGAATTGAAAAGAAAAGGTTTACTTAAATAAATGATTTGATTTATTTAACTGAAGGGGATAATGTTAGATTAAATTAAATAAGGTTTAATTTATTCAATTTAATAAGAAGACTTTAGAGACTTGATTTAAATAAAATGAATTATTTTAAATAAATAGAGATATAAGGTTTAAATAAATTAAATTGATTAATTTAATCAACAAAGGAGAAAGACTTGATTAAATAAATAATGATTTATCTAATTAAGAGATGAAAATGTTATGATAAGTTGAGATTATGATCTAGGAGGAAATGTCGTTAGTATTCAGGATCAAGCACGTCAGATTGAATTGTACATTTTCCATGTCTACACATGGTTTTTCCCATCTTGGGTTTCCACGTAAATTACGATGTTTTTGTGCATGGTTATGTTAAGTGCTTTCATGTTCATATCTGTTTAATTGCTAGATTATTGATTTGAGTTTGTTTTGGATTGATTAAGGATAAAAAAAATTTCTTATAATAATTTGTTCACCCCCCTCTCAGTTATCTGAATTGTTCTACAATTGGTATCAGAGCTTTGGTTCCTCAAAGGAGAGCTTAATCACTTGGGGTAGATCTGATGGTGCACAAACTGACAATTCTAGTGTTTGATGGATCCAACTACATTTTCTAGAAAGTACAGATGAGAGGTTACCTAATTTCTCTAAGGTACAAAACTTGGAAAGCTATTGAGACAAAATATGTTGAACCGACAAGTGGTCCTTCTACTGCAGATGAGATTTCAGCCTATAAAGAGAATGAGAAGGCAAGGTATGCAACCTTCAATGCTTTTTCTAAGACTGAGTTAACAAAAGTTTTTTCATTGGAAATTTCTTATGATGTTTGGGAAAAGTTGAAAGAAATATATGAAGGAAATGATAGATTCAAATTATCAAAGAAGCTGACAACTAAGCACATATATGAAAAATTGAGGATGAAAGAAGGTGAGAATATAGAAAGCTACTTTCAGAGAGTTGACAACCTAGTAAATAAAGTCCAAAATCAAGGAGGCACTTTGATAAATGAAGATGTTATGGAGAATATTTTGATGACCCTATCAAAGATATACAATGACAAGATCTCAGCTATTGAGGAAGTTTATGATCCAAAGAAATTCACCAAAGAGAAACTGTTTGGCACCTTGACCGCATTTGAGATGACAAAATTTGGAAAAGAAAAGGAGAAATCTGAAATTGCCTTCAAAGCCACAAAAATAGAAGATGATTTAGATAGTGAAAGTTCAGATGAGTTGGAAGAAAAATTCACAAGAAAACTAAAGAAAGGTAACATAAAGTACAAAGGTATGCTACCTCTTAATTTCTTTAGATGTGGATTTAGCAAATAAGTGTCTAGAGAAAAGAACAAGGAAAAAATAGAAAAAGATCAACAAGATGGCCTATTATGTTAATGAGAATGCTAGTATTTCAAATGATGAATAGGATCATGAGGATTATTTTTTTTGGTAGAAAAGGATGAACCTAGATTTAATCTCTAATATTTGTCTGGAATCTAATGATAACATTGAAGTTACATTATTTGTGGAAATAAATAGAGATGAATGTTTGATTGATAGTGGATGTTCAAATCATATGTTTGATGATAAAAGTAATTTTGTAAATCTTGAGAAATATGATGGAGGTTTTGTTAGATTTGGAGATGATAAAATAACATAGATTTTTGGAATTGGTTCTATTATCTATGATGGAAAACATAACACTAACAATTTTTACTATGTGAAGGGTTTATATCATAATATTTTGAGTGTTGGATAGATGTGCAAGAATGGTTATAATGTTGTATTTTAGGATGATGGTTGTGAGATCCAGAAGAGTTCTGGAATTGTTATTGCAGCAAGAAAAAGAACAAGTGGGAATATGTATCAAGTGAAAGGAGCTACAAATATATTCCCATTTTCTCAGAGTAATGATAGTTGGCTCTGACATCAAAGGATGTGTCATATCAACTTCAACAACTTGGTAAAGATAAGTTAAACAAGGGTAGTCAAAGATTTGACAAACCTGACCAAACTAAACATTATCTACAAAGGATGTCAAGAAGGAAAACAAACCAAAGGAACATTTTGATGAAAAGAAGCATCATCTATGGGATTGTTGGACCTTGTACACACTGACCTATGTCATCCAACCAGAACAAAAATCATGAAAGGTGATAAATATTTCATTATATTAGTAGATGATTATTCCAAACTAACTTGGGTCACATTTTTAAGAGAAAAAATAGAGGCACTAGAAAAATTTAATATTTTCAAGGAAAGAGTTGAGAAAGAAGTTGACATGATAATTAAGTGTTTAAGATTTGATAGAGGAGGAGAGATCAATTATGATGAATTCAATAAGTTCTCTAAGAATCATGGCATTAAAAGATATCTATCATCCCCTAGAACACCACAGTAGAATGGTGTAGTGGAAAGAATGCACCACATAGTTCAAGAAGCAGCTAGAACATTGATCATGGAAGCAAGTTTACCACAGGTCTACTGGACAGAAGCAATACAAATATCAGTATAAACTCTTAATAGAGTATTGTTCCAGAGGAAATATGAAAAGAAGTCATATGATATATGGTATGGAAGAGCTCCCATAGTAAAGTACTTCAAAAAATTTAGAGGAAAATGTTACATCCAAAGAGATGAGGAAAATATTGGAAAATTTGATAGAAAATTTGATGGAGGTATATTTTTGGGTTAATCTACAAGAAGCAAAGCACACTAATATTATAACAAGAGGTTGAACAAGATAGTTGGAAGTGTGAATGTGAAAGTAGATGAATATGTTCAAAGAAATCCTTATAGACATATTGAATATGAATTAGATAACTCGGATGACAAAGAAGAAAAAGAGACAAAGGAGGCTTTGACAACTTCAACCAAAAATCCAAGCTATGTATAGAGAAACCATTTAGAAAATCAAATTATTGGATATATGAATAAAGGAATCATCACAAGAAGCAAAGCAGCCCAAGAGAAAGTGTTACTATGTCTAATCTTGGAAAGTGAGCCAAAGACTGGAAGAAGCATGCAATTATCAGAATTGGGTCAAGGAAATGAAAGAAGAGCTTGATAAGATAGGGAAAAATCAGACTTGGGAACTTGTGCTCAGATTACAAAACAGAAATATAATTGGAAAAAATTTTGTATTTCGAAACAAGATGGATGAAAATGGAAAGGTGATGGGAAACATAGAAAGATTAGTTTACAAAGGTCACACTCAGATTGAAGGAATTGAATTTGAAGAGACATATGCCCCTATTGCCTAGATGGAAGTGATCTGGATATTCCTATATTTTTTAGATTTTAAGGGCTTCAAAGTCTATCAAATGGATGTAAAATATGCTTTCTTGAATGGAGAAATGAAGGAAGAAGTCTACATTGAGAAACTAGAGGAATTTAAGTCCAGAAATTACCCAGATGATATTTACAATTTGAAGAAATCTTTATATGAATTGAAGTAGGTTCCTAGAGCCTAGTATGAAAGATTAGAGAAGTACTTGATTGGACAAGGATTTCAAAAGGGATCTACTGACAATAATTTATAATAAATAATTCACTCAAATCAAATATTAATTTTCATGGTTTATGTTGATGACATAATTTTTGGAGGAAATGAGGATAGGTGCAGAAAATATACAGATGAAATGTGTAACAAATTTGAGATGTCTATGATAGGTGAGTTAAATTTTTTCCTTAGATTGCAAGTAAAACCGAACAACAAAGGAATTTTCATTTCCCAATCCAAGTATACCAAATAATTATTGAAGAAGTTTGGGTTGGAGAGCTCCAAATTGGTTTGTACACCTATTGTTACTAGATTTAAGTTGACAAAATAAGGTGATTCACCTAAAGTTGATGCAAGTATTTATAGGTCAATGATTGGAGGATTGTTATACTTGAGTACTACTAGACCAGACATTATGTATGTTGTCTTTTTAGCAACTAGATTTGAGTAAGAACCAAAGGAATCACATGTTGTTGCGAAAAAATATTTTTAGATATTTGAAGGGTACAACAGATATCAGGCTATGTTATCTAAAGGATCTAGATTTCACTTTAACAGCCTACACTAATGTTGATTGGGTTAGGTGTGTAACAAGAGGAACACAAGTGGTGGAGATTATTTCCTTCAATCCTGGTTGGTTGCTTGGTCAAGAAAGAAACAATATTATGTATCTTTATCTACTACTGAAGATGAATACATTGCAGCATCCTCATGTTGCACTTAGGTACTATGGATTAAACAAACGCTAAAGGACATTGGCATATCATTTGATGAACTGATCTCAATAATGTGGCACAATACCAATGCAATAAATATTTCTAATAATCTGGTACAACACTCTAGAACAAAGCATATATCCATCAGATATCACTTATTAATAGAGAAGGTATTGGAGAATGAGATAAGACCTGAATATGTACCCACAAAAGAGAAGATTCTAGATATTTTCATAAAACCATTGAGCAAAGATACTTTTGAGTATTTTCGAAAGAAGTTAGGGTTTCTGCCCCCTCCGATTCTACAATAATTTGCACTAGGTTGTGCATTGGTCCAAGGTATTATATGCTCACTCTTATCTGGATCAATGCTTGGTGGCTTCCTCATAGGGGGAGTGAAGTAACATTCTCAGGGGGAGTATTCACACTTTGTCCTTAATGTCAAAGTGGGAGAAGAAAAGAGATTCCTTGATGATTTTGATGTTGTTGTTGAGCTATTTGGTTTGTCATTGATGAATTTTTCCATCAATGATAAAGGGGGAGATTATTGCAATATGATGTTGTTGATAGTGTTCATTCATTTCAACATATCTTGGTTAATTACGCCGAAGGCGTCCCCACCCTTAGGTTTCCCAATCCATTTTTACCAGCAATGGTTCAGATGGCCATCGCCCACCATGTAACATATCTCAGTCATTCATCATTTTTGGCCATTTTTACGGCTGTTTATGCACCTTTTTACTGCTTTCTCTTTCCGCTCCTCCAAACTCTTCATCCCACTTGCGTTCATTGCAGAGAGTACATGCAAGTTGGATCTGAAATTTTATTGCTTCATTTACTCTTGCCACCCCCTCTCTCATGCCTGAAAACGAAATTCTACTTGAGAAATTTATGGTTTCGTAATTTTTAATGGTTTTGGTTTGTCTCATTTTTATTAAAAATGATATTTCTGCTTGAGTAGGGTTTTGCAATATTTTTCGTGTGAATTCTGCCCTTTTTTCTCTTCGTCATGGCATGGCTGATGGTACGACACATTTGTGAAAAATCTTAAGGTAAGTCACCCATGGTCTTCGGACGCTCAAGTTTTCCAATCCATTTTCACCATGAACAGTGCAGATGGACTGACAACCCATCGACCACCATGTAATGTATCTCAACTATTCATCATTTTTGGCCATTTTCTCGGCTCGAGGTTTTTCACTGCTTTTGCTTTCCACTCCTCCAAATTCTTTGTCCCTAGTATTGACTTTTCACTTCTCCACTTGTGTGATAGTTGAAAAGGAATTTTCAATTAATGTTTCCATATATATTTGTGTCTACCATCTACTCTCACTGCCCTTGTTTGGTCTACAATATCTGCTTTGTAATATTGCAAATTTGTAAGCCCTGCACATTTTCACTTGCCCTGATTTTATTACGGTTTCACAAGAACCTCTGCAGGTTGTGATCCGTTGGCTCGGGCTTCCTGCAGAATCTTGAGGTAAGTCAGCTATACTAAAGCTTTTTACAAATTACTTATTGTCCAATCTCAAAAGAATCATGGGTTGTTGGTTTAGCTTATCATGTAAACAATAAACAAAAACAATTCTCTACATCCAACGACATTCAAATGTAGTAATCCCCCAGAAAATGTCACTAGAACAAGTTTTTTCTGTTCTTTTCACACTAAAATAATATTTTCCACGGTTTTACATAAGTGCCTCTGGTTGTCTCCCGTGCCACATGTTATTACGGTCTTCTATTTAATTTTCATGTGCATTTACAAGCAACTTGTTCACTATAAAAAAATGAAACTGACTAGGTAATGGGGTTCTGAATTTCACACATCTGCTTTATAAATTGAAGAATAAAATTAAAGAAAGCAACAACTCTCTTCCTTGGACCCACTACTGCCTTCTTCGATATGTGACACATACGACTATGATGAGTCTTTCTTTCATTCATTTTATATCGTATTCGGCTGCTCAAAAATTCTATTCAATTCTCTACTCCTCTACATGAAGGTAAAGTCATCAAGTTTGTTTTTTTCTATCAAATAACAATCAGTCAATTCTGTACTAGCAATAAAGAGGGTTTTGAGCCCCCGTTTGCAGCTTCCACCATTTCTACACAGCTCCAAACCCTGATGCAAAATACTACATAAATATACAGTTTGCAATAGACTTTAGTAGCGATTTTTGCAATAGGTTTATAGTTTTTTTCCTATTCATAGACTCTGGTAGCGATTTCTACATTAGGTTTTCCTTCTTCTCTTGAGGAAGTTTCTGCTTTTGGGTATTCTTTTTTAGGGTTTCTATTATTTTGCTAGGAAAGATGGGTTTTTTTCCAATGAGTTTACCTCTTCCTGTAGCTAAAATTGAGTTTTGGGTTTGTAATATTCAAAAAGATGTTTTCTCTTTGCCTTATATGTTGTTTAATAGAAGAGCTCCTGTGAAGCCAGTCCACTAACAGTGATAGCTAACTGACTATCAATTTCCTAAAAAATATGCAGCTAGCTGAACAAATAATCCCTCTAACTATGATGCTAGTTGATGGGTATAGATAGGTAGGAGACAAAAACTCAAAGAGCCACCTTATTTTATGGATTTAAATCCTAACTAACATTATTCTAGCTACAGACAGACCTTTTACTTTTTTCTAACTGAATAACTTAGTCTTCTCTAACTATATGTATGTTGTATTTATGTATATGCATATGTGTAAGTATATGTGTGTGTATGAATGTATATATATGGCACATGCACACAAGTGCACAACCACCCAAGTACACACCCATACCCACACATAGACACTTGCTAGACCTATGCAAAATTCTTGGGGATAATTCTACTTTATTTATAGCTTGATGCAATCATTTATGAATCCACTCCATATTCAGATTAGCTTTCTGAGTAACTAAGTAACCCAAAAAGCATTGTTGTGCAATTGCAAGGGAACCCAAAACCTCATTTTACAAATGTAAAAGCAAATCATAATTTTAAGTCCTCTACAAAACCTCACAGTAATATTATCATTTCTAAAAATGTGCAGAAGCCAGGGTAGAAGCTGAATATTTTCTCCGAAGTCAACTACAATTTCATATTCTAAAGAACTATTGTAAGCAGAGAATGAGGGGATTATTTGACAGTTGAGAAATTTTAAAAAAAAAAGATAGAAGAAAATGATTGGTATAAAGACAATCATTAAATTTATATTTGAAGCTGGTGAGTCTCAGAGCTAAAATGGGAAGAAAAGGTGCTTTTAAGGTCCAAGATGTCAGCCCTGTGAAATTGATTGTACTTGAATTGCAGAACAACCTACACTAGCACCTATACCATTAGATCTAGAGAATCTATAGGTTGATGAGAACTTTTATCACAAGGTTTCCAACCCTGGACTGGCCAAGTTGGAAGAAAAAGGGTGTAGTCAATTCCACTCAGCAAGACAACAAATTTTATTTTCCTATGTCAACACTCGAGATAGTTGTAAATAAAAAACTGAGTGGAGTTAAACTAGACTGAGATGGAGATAGTTTGGAGAGTGGTGAAGACTACATCTAAATGTCAAAAATAAATTTTCTAGTGGTATATATACTCCAAGTTTTTAAATCAAATTGAGCCCTATATTCTGAGAAAAGGCATGCTTCCTTACCAACAGATAAATGAGTTTTTTTTTTACGATATAAATCAAGCACCCCACTCTTTACTTCATTTTCATGAGAATGCCACAACATCTTCTCTTCATCGGGAAGAGTCAAAAACAATTTCTCAAATACCATGTACTCAACTCCTATATGCCTAGCATTCTTCTCAGGAGAATCATAGAACAAGCATTGCCTCACATCCTCGTTGGTGTGGCTGCAAAACATTTTCCTCAATTGTAGTTGATGTTCTTAATTTTTCTCCAAGATTGAAAGAGGGAAAAGGTTTTCTTGTTATTCCTTGTCAATAGATGAAAACTTTGCAACACTAGACATTAAAATTTGCATGTTTTTTTAATATACTAATTGGGACTGCCCTTGCTTGGATAGATAGGCCATTCAATTACAAGTAATTACACTACTTTTATTTACATGTAATGACAACTTGTTTACTTTTTTTTCTCTACACTAAGTGTATTTGTAAATTATTTACATAGAGTTGGTGGGAGCGAAGTCAACAGTGATCTTGCATTGGCATCTCCATTTTGTGCTGAATTGGACAAGTTAAGATATACATCCAAACCTACAACTACAAATCATTTATTATTAGTTTCTCATTATCACAAGCTCTTCTATTAATATAAATTGGTATATTTTAATTAAATCAATATTCTTTTTTTGTGTACATTTCCATACACAATTTTGTCATTCCTGAAACTGTCTCATGTCGGAATTGTCATATATTGGAAAGAAAGCCCTAGAGCAACAAACATATCTGATCAAAGAAAGTGTTCTAAATATAACAAAACTAGCTATGGCCATTACACCATACCTGAGTAGATATAGTTAAAATTCATGTCAAGATTGTCAAAATCACCAAAACAAAGACACCATAAATCAAGTTTTCAAAAACCGGCCATCTTAAGTCAAATTCATTTCACAGCCCAAAAGAGAAAAAACACAACACATTTAAATTACAACACATTCTTATCAAGATCCAGTTAACAAAAGCTACATAACAAAATTTACATATTACCAAAGACAACATTAGCATTTGGGTCGTTCCAAAAACGTATCAAAACCCAACACAACCCATTTTTCAAATTTATATAGATCATAATTTATTTATTTATTTTCAAAGAGAGCTTTCTTTTTATTTATTTTTTTAATTGAAAAAAAATGGAACATTTATGCAGCTCAAGATCTCTGAAAACCTTTTCAACATAGAAACTCTAAGCAAGACTTAGATTTTCTATGACAAAGCCCTCAATACAAATTTCAATTTTTAAATACTACAACCTTTATAAAAAAAATTGAAAGAACCTCAGTCTTGAAAGCATTATTTTCAGTAACCACTAAAATCCTTAAATTTTCAGCACTACTGAAACCCTAAATAAAACTTTAAATCTCAAAATTTGTAAAATCTAAGTCTTTTAACAAAATTACAAACAAGAATACAATGCATTCATACCTTTGCTAGGAAAGAACATGCTGAAAACAAAGAAATAGAAAATAGAAAACATCAAAAGGAAATAAAAAATATAAAATCAGTCAAGTTTCCTTTCTACTTGTAATCAATTTCCTTTCTGTTCTTCAGACCAAGGCTACCAATTTCTTGATAAATTGTCATGTTGAATGCATATCATGCATCTAGATGTTATGATACTCAACTACTTTTTTTTCAAATATAGTACAATATATGTTTCCTTTGTACTTGTAATCAATTTACTTTTTGTTCTTCAGACTAAGGATACCAATTTCTTGATAAATTTCCATGTTGAATGCGAATATTGCATCTAGATGTTATGATACTCAACTATTTGTTTTTCAAATATAGCACATTATATTGAGCTTTATTGCAGTAGGCATTCCCCAATCAATGTGTAAGCATACAACATCCTTGCTTACTAGGCAACCTTCTTTTGTTTTCTGACTTATTATACATTAAGGATTTTTTTGTGCTCCCTATTATTCTTTCCAATTCTAAATGATTTGGCATCCATTCTAGAATTTTAGGCTACTATCATAAGCCTGTATAAAAATTTATATCTTTTAACTTGGAGATACCATGGAAGATATCTTCAATGCTTATGCGTATCCTTGGGTCCGTTCCAAACCTCAATTCTTGTTCGTAAATGGTTAGTGCAAAATTCCTCTTCTCTCACACAGTAGAATTTTTTGCAAAGATTCTTGTTTTGAAGGGTTTATTATCTTTCTAGATATATTTTTTGTAAATGAAAACCTGTGGAAATAAACTCAAAGATTTTAGTTGTAAGATGGTCAGGAGGGTATCACTTCCACACTATACCATTTACCTAAGAATGACAAACTTCAACTTCGCATGATATTCACAAGATGGGAATGCTTTCACATTTGAACCATTTTTACCAAATTTGAAAGTAGGATCAACATTCAAATGTATTGGGGTAGGCCACACTTCAAATTTGCATTATACTTATGAGATAGGGAATGCTTTCAAATTAAAAAGTTTTTTTAATATATTTTTAAATTAATAATTCAAACATCTACAATCCATAATGTTCAAAAAAGAGATTTCTGGAAAAAAATGGAAAAAAATTCAAAACATAAGATTAGAGGTCAAAATTTTGAGGCACACCTTGTGGTTTCTCATCAGGGATTCAAAACCTTGCTCAGATATTGCACTTTTCTGGTTTTCATGGTTTTGTAGGTACTTGTATTAGGAATTGGGCAAGTTTACGAAGAAATCTACATTTATGCTATAGCCAAAACATGAGCACAAGGATTTCAAGGTGCTAAGGGTGGAGATGAGGAAACATAGTTTCACTTTCTTCAGATTTTTCTCGATATTGGGTTTTCTGCAGGGTGATTCTTGTGAACATGTCTTTATTTTGTTGTGCTTGCCTCATTGCTTGCTTATTTCATTTTATGCGTTAAATCATGTACGGGTTCTATTTTAGTTTATGTTGATTCTTTATTTTAAAATCTGACTCGCTTCATCTATTTAAATTTGATTCTATTTTTCTTTATGTTGATTCTTAATTTTTAAATCTAACTTTTCGCCATTTCAAAAATGATTGTATAGATGAGAATATAGACTATCTTTTTCTTTTGAGCAAATAAGACTATGAAAATTACTTAACTTTCAGTAATGTGATTAAATATTTTTGATACTTAATATTCTGCTTTCCAGTTGTAGATATATTATTATTATTCAAAAGTATTGATTATTTAGTTCATTTAAAAATGAGTTTCAATTTTTAGTGGCTATTAGTAATATTGCAGTTTTTGTTTTAGTGGTTATTGCCTCAATAGTTACTAAGATTGTAAAGCTAATAAAATCTAGTATTATTATATTTGCACTTTTAATCTGTTAGTGATGGTAACACAGTCATTATATTTCATCATCCTCGTCCTTTCTTCTTCATCAGTGGAGCTGGTCAACTATTTGCATTATTTTACCATCTTAGCATTTATATCTTTTGTTCCATACTTTTATTTGTGGTCCTCTACTCTGATCAACTATGAGAAATTTTGATGTACAGAAAACCTAAAGAACTTGTTAGAAAAATCTATTTTTTTGAGTTTAATTTACTTAATTTACAAATTGATTGTGATTTTCCTCTTCATATGTATTGAAGTGGGTATGGAGAAATGATTCTTTTAGTTTAGATGAATATGACGTTACCATTTAATAGCAATTATGTCTTCCTAGCTGATTGACTCACTTCCTAGGAAATACAAATATAAATACACATCGCAACAAATTCTAACATGATTATTCAAAAGAAAACAAAAAAGATAATGGATTTTGCTGTAATCTTCTCATAACCCACATCGTGTTCAAACATTTGGTTAGGTTGCAGTCACTTCTTCCACAAGACTGGTTTTATAATTTGTAAGTGCAATAATGAAAAAAATAATCCAAAATTATTGTGATGGTGTGATGGAATTGTTGAGAAATATTCATTTCTCATTGCTATAACACATTTATCACTCATCTACCTTCCACATTTCTTCAGCGTACCCATTGCACACTAAGGTGCGATTGCTAGTTATTTAAGGTTCATTTTTTGTTGCTTTGGTGATCCGGATTGGTGTACTCCTAATTTTGTGTTGTGATGATCTATCATTGTCCATGCTTTTCCTAGTCCCATACACTTTTCAATATAATGGGATAAACTATTTTGGGTTTGGACCAATCTAGAAAGCTGTTAGCATGTCTCAGAACATTGTTTACATTGTAATGTACAAATCTTATTCCTTGTTTCTAAATATCATGGTTAATATGTAGCATGTTGATTTGAGTGAGGAGATTATGTGTGGTCCATGTTTCATTCCCTTCCACCATGCGAATTTATTTGTGGTGACCTAATTCAAAATTGTATTTGGCCAGCTCAGGAGTTTATGGAAGCATGAAATGGAATTGTGCTTGGCCAACTTGGGAAGATTATGAAGGCATGGATTGGTATAAGTAAAATTTGATCTCGTTTGATGAAATCAAGTGTGGTGAGTGCAAATCTGAAAATCTAGACATTATACGAAAGTATACCGGAGGTAGCAAACAATGATTTTATTCTAGTGTGACTATCGGTGATAGTTATTTCTATGGTGTATTCCCTTTTCATCATTCTTCTGTCAATGAGCCATTCTATGAGGGTAGTGAGCCTTACCTACAGTGAGCACTCTGGTAGTAAGCCCTTGTAAAAATCATCTTAACCAGTGTTTTATAATTGAGAATTAGCTAACTTTGTGGTTTTTCCCATCTTGGGTTTCCACGTAAATTTTGGTGCTCCTTGTGCATGGTGTTATTAAGTTCTTTCATTTTCATATCTATTTAATTTCTATCTGATTGATTTAAATTTTTTACAGATTAATTAAGGATAAGAAAATTGTTTTATAATATCTGATTCACCCTCCTCTCAGTTATCTAGACTATTCTAAAAAGTCAACATTTCTGAATGGTGAGCTAGAAAAAGAAGTCTATATGAAACAACTAGAAGGATTTCAGTTGATAGATAAACCAAATATCGTGTGCAGATTGAAGAAAGATTTATATGGGTTGAAGCAAGATCCTAGAGCTTGGTATACAAGGTTAGATAAGCATTATATTAAGCAAGGATTTAACAAAGGTATGACATATAGTAATTTTTACTTTAAGATTGAAAATGATAAAATCCTGATTGTAGTTGTGTATGTTGATGATATTATCTTTGGAGGAAATGAAAATATGTACAAGATGTTTGTGAAAGAGATGTAGAAAGAATTTGAAATGTCTATGTTTGGGGAGATGAATTTATTTCTTGGGCTACAAATTAATCAAACAAAGAAAGGAATTTTCATTTCATAGTCTAAGTATGTGAGAGAGATGTTGAAGAAGTTTGGGATGGATGGTTCCAAACCAGTAAGTACTCCTATGGCGACTAGTTGCAAATTGGGTAAAGATGATAATTCACCTAAGACTGATTAGAGCAAGTATAGATCTACGATTGGTGGTATATTATATTTGACTGCTACTAGATCGGATATCATGCATGCAATTTTTCTTGTGGATATATTTTAAGAGGACCCCAATGAAACACATGTTGTTGTAGTTAAAAAAAATTCAGATATTTGAATGGAACTCCGGATTATATATTGTGGTACCCTAAAGATATTGACTTTACACGCAGTGTCTATACAGATGCAGATTGGGTTGGATGTGTAGATTACATAAAGAGTAAAAGTGGCAGTGCATTCTTTCTTGGATGCAGATTGGTGAAATGGTTGACTAAAAATCAAGATTCAATCTCTTTTTCTACTACTGAAGCTAAGTATATTGCTACTGTATCTTGTTGTACACAAGTTCTATGGATGAAATATACATTGAAAGATAGAATAGTGCTATGTGATGATCCCATTTCTATATTTTGTGATAATACTAGTCCAATTAAAATTTCTAAGAATCTAGTGATGTACTCGAGGATGAATTATATATCTATCAGATATCATTTCTTGAGAGAAAAATTCATAGAGAATGAAGTAAATATTGACTATGTTCCGACGAAGGATCAAATTGTCGATATTTTCATGAAGGCTCTTCCTAAAGATACTTTTGAGTATCTCTTGGAGAAGTTAGGGGTTATTTCCCCTCCTTTCTTGGACTAAATTCATATGGAGATGCATCAATCTAATGGATCTATGGATCTTTCTTTCTTTTGGATTGATGTTTTGGTGGCTACCTCTCAGGGGGAGCAAGTAGTATCAGGTGTTGTCATTTTATGTATTTTGTAGTCATGTCAAAGGAGAGATCAATGGAAAATATTATTTTTCCTTTTCCATTGATGTCAAAGGGGAAGAGAAGAAGCATGTGAAAATAGAATGAGAAGAAGAGTATAAAATATTATCTTCTAAGGGGGAGAAAATAAAAAAATGAATTCAGAGCTAGTATGTTGTCTTTGATGGTTTTTCACATCATGTGTTTCCATCAATAAAAAAGGGGTAGATTGTTGCAAGAATAAAAATACTGAAGGCATTGAGAAAAATTTGCAAGTGTTGTCATTGATGTCAACTGGTTATTTACTAGTTGATGTTGGTTGTATATGTTGAGGATATTGAGAAAATTGTAATAAATATATGTTGCATGTGTTTAGTGGTTACTCTGGTTTTTGGTTCATATTTTCTCCTATGGTTGTGCGGTTTAAATATGTTGTTCATGGTTGTTAGTAGATGTTATATCCAGGTTTTTGGTTACTGATTCATTGTACAGTGTAAGTTGTGTTCACCAGTTGCAAACTATGGTTTTTTATGTTTCTGGTTGAGGTCTGAGATAAATGTTGATGGTCTAGATTTCTCTTTGATGAAGTCTTATGACTTGCAGTTCTAGAGCTGTGTTGCCCTAATTATATTGAAGATAGTTTCAATATTTGGAAGACTCATGCTTAATGGTTCTATGTGTCTTACACTAGTTTGGTCGACCTTGTGTGAAATACTAATTTTCATGATGATGAAGAATTTTGGATCTTTGTGGGTCCTTTGAAGAATTTGTTTGGGTAACCCTCATTCTAATTCCACCCTAGGATGTTTTGGAGCCAGCCTAATTTGAATTTGAATTTGGATGGGAGACTTTGGATATGTTTCAAATTTGAAGATGAGTTAATGGTGAAGATGGAATGAGAGAGTGAAGGAGTATAGCAATAAGAGAAAAGAGAAAGTGCAATTTTATGCAACATTTATTCTATTCAGTAAGTGTTTGTGTTGAGAGTTTGGAAGATCAATTTGAAGCTTAATGCCAATTTTTCAGATGTAGTGATCAGAAGGAACACTCTATCATTCATGAAAGTGGATCAAGTAATTGTGGTGGAATCCTTTGTTTCATTGGGATGGTGATATCTCTATAAGAACTCTTCTTTATATTCTTTATATCTCTATGGTAGTGAACCCTTTGGATTGTACCCTTGTTGGACAGTGAGTACTTGTTCTAGACACTGATTCCTTGCTTTAGGCAGTTATCCTTGTTACAGGTAGTGATCCTTTTGTAATTGATTTTGATATTCTCTATAGTTTGATTTAATCCTCACTATGGTTTTTCCCTTATTTACATATTCCATGAAAATATGGTGTTATTATGTTTATGCATTGGATTTAAGTTTCTACATTGGAATTTGATGATTAATCATTTAAGCAGTATTAAGATTTAGTTTTGGTGATTGAATAAAAGGCCTAATTCTATGACAAATAATTCAACCCCCTCTCAGTTTTCCTATTTAACACATTAGAGATTGTGTTCTCTTCATTTGATACTTTTTCATTACCATACATATTGATGGCTAACAATGCATATATACATGTTTTTGGGAAGGGATCTATTGAAATGGAGGATGAACCATTCAAGATGTTATTTGTTTTCCTTAATTTTCAACAAGTATCCTTTCTATCTATCAAATCACACATAGTGGAGAATGAAAGAGTTTTGAGTTCATAGAAGATTTTTTCATAGTTCAAGATTTACATAGTAGAGATATAGATGTAGTTGGGGAGGTTGATCACCAAATATCAAGTCTACACCTTCTCACATTTTTCTCCTAATGATTTGATAAATTTTCAGATTGAGGAATCTTATGTGGATAATTTTGAGAAGATTCAGTATGGTCATTTGAATCTTGGTACTATTTTATCTACTAAGGATCTAGTGATAGGTTTTGATATTTCATCTCCTTCATCTACTATTGTATCTAAGGATTCTTATGTTGCCATGAATTTGGTTCATTTGGATTTAATGTAGAATACCTTTCATCATCTTCCAGAGATGGCTACTTGGGATGAGTAGTTGATAGACATTGTTGGTTTGGTTTGTGAGTCCCATTTTTCATATTTCAGAGACATGATTGATTTCAGTCATGTTCTCTTTGATAGAGATGCTCATTCTTCAACTACTATGAGGGAACACTCTGACCCTCTTATTCATTCTCTACATGATCATTCTTTTTTGTTTGATGTGAGTGTGGATTCTTTCAGACAACATTTGGATGAGGCTTATTTGTCTTCAAAGGAGGTATCTTTATCTTTGGATTTTCTTCTATAATCATTTCTAGGAGAATCTAGATTGTCTTCTTCAGTAGTGTGGCCTAGAACACCTATTTGGAGGGTGACACCTTTCAGCATTGACATGGAGACACTTGAGGATCATTTAAATATATCACACATCATCTATCTTCTTGCATCTTCCTTTTAGGAATGGGAAGACATCCTGCATACCATCTTGGTTTTATTTCTTCCTAAGGGGAGGAATGTTGTTTGACACTTTTGGATCATCTTCAACATTCAATATCGAGCTTCTATCATCATTGCAGGAGACTCAACATTGAGGGGGGTTTCATGGTCTCTCTTCTTCTCTCTTATGGAGGAAATTTTTCCTCACATGGGTTTTTGTCCTTGTCATTCTTTAGTGAGGGCATTTTTTTATCTCTTTTGTGGAGGATTTTTGTCCCACTAGATTTTATCCTTTTATTTGTTTTTGAGAGATTGCATTTGAATTTGTACGTGGGTACCTAACATGGCCTAAAAATGAAACCACCTATTACTAAGAGTTATGGTTCTACTATCTTCTAATCTCTAGGTACACTAGATCAAGAGAAAAATAAAGAGGACCTCATTTAGTGGGCCTATAGAGAACTTGAGAACACTAATGCTCTCCTTGAATATTTCCAAGGTACATATCCTATTCCCCACCAAAATTTTAAAAAAGTTAAATATCAAGGAAATGGTTTGGGACTTCATGAACAATTTATTCTCCAACCCTTTAATCCACCTAATAACAAAAATCATCGAGGACTTGGGTATGGATTTAAACAATATAATTCCTCTACATCATTGAGTACTTCCTATTATTCTGATATTATTTCTAGCATTATGGATGATATCTCGAAAGAGTTCATCAAATTTTTGTATAATTATTTAGATTTATTCTCCATATTTTCTACCACCATCCTCACTATCGACCTCCCACTTTTCCACCCTGAACTTATTTCTTTGGACCAATATAGGTATTAGTGTACAACAACCCCCTCATCATGTGTCATATTCACCCCTCCTAAAAAAATATTCATCTCTCTTATTTAGCCCAAAGTTTCAATGGCACACATCTCATCCTAGTCAAAAAATTCCACCATAATCTTGACATCAAGACCCACATCAAAAGAAAACCCCTTCATACCCTCAATGATTAAAATATCATCTATGAAATTCCAGCAATATATTTTCTTCCTTTGAATCTACCACAATCCTCATTTTAATCCATGAAAAATCTCATTTAATCACTTCCCTCTCTATTCCACCCTAATCAAACAATATTTACATAATCCATGATACTACCATACATTTCATATCACTCAAACCTATATCAATGTATTTCAACCTACCCAACATCATCTTATCAACCCACAACACCACTATTAACCTCCCACTAATCAACATATCAAAAATAAATTCCACAATCAAATCCACTTAACTACATCTATCAACAACCTTCACCATTTAAATCCATCCCATAGAAAACCTCTTAATCAACTAATTGAGAACCCCTTTTACTAAGAGTGATAAGAGATTAAAACATTCCTAAAATGGTTACAAAATGGGGAAACTAATTGACCAAAATATTAAAACTTTGAAGGTCTTTCATCCTATCCCTTTGATTAATCCATAACAATGGTAACATTTACCCTACATTTCAAAATGTTAAAACTTGAAAAATATAAGGGAAAATGAGACCCTTGTGATCATAAATTAAATACGTGTTGAGACTCTTCCATTGTATTGTGGGAGGTCAAGCCATAGAGTGGTTCATACACCTAGCACTAGGATCCATTACCACTTTTTCCAACCAACCAAATAGTCGTATAATCTACTTATCCTATAATGTCAAGCATAAGATAAAAAAAATAGATATATTCAATTAACCTAGCATCTAGATATTTTCCACCTTCATATAGTAGTGAGGAACTTAATAGGTTATTTTCCTTTGCTAATATTTAGAAAAAAAAACTCATTAATATTTTCATCATAAACCTCAGTTAAGAAATGGCCAATCATATATAATTCCATTATCTATTAATATTTAATGAAATTATTGATAAAGGGGTTACGCTTGAAATAACCTAATCCTTGAATGTTTGATCAAAACCTTAACAAAGAGAGATTTTTTTTTTTAAAGTGGAAAACCTAACTTCTAGGAAAAGAACAAGAATGTAGTTAGTGGTAGAATCACTTACTCAAAGCATGCTCAAAATATGAAACCATCCAAACAAGAAAGAAATATTGTGTGAAGGAAATTCAATGGTTTTGCAAGTATGTTGTAGGTGTTGTAATTGATGTCAATATTTGGTCATTGATGCCAATAGTGTGGAAAGTGTAAATATATTGTTGGAGTTATTATGGTGTCATAAATCTTATAGATATGTTGTGTTGGTGTTGTGGATGCAAATAGTTCACTTGGTTTCCAAGTTCTCTTGAGAAAATTTGAATAAAATAATGTGCACTATTACAAAGGTGTGTTCAATTTTGTGCTCTATATTTATTCATGGTTGAATATATGCTTGTGTGATTTAGATTTGATGATTATAGGTGTTCATAGGTTTTATATCCAAAGTTTTAGGTTTTGGATTGTGTGACAGTAGAAGTTGTGTTTGACAATGTGTCTATCTATATAGAAGTATTGTTTTGGAGAAATGGAAATTCTCCAAATTTATCCACAGTGAGGTTTCTTGTATTTTTATTTAGGAACATGCTAATACTATTTGTATCTACCTTCCCTTGAATTTTTTGGTGTTCAATTTTTCAACATTTTTGGATTCATAAGTTGTGTTCTATGGAAATGAGTCTAGTTGCACACGATGAAAGTATTCTTTACTTTTAAGTGGTTACAGTAATGGTGTTGGATATTATGATGATATGGAATATTCTATAATATTTTTTAATGTTTCTATTTGGTCCATGTTGTTTTTTTAGGCATGGAGAGGTGTGTATGTGATCACCTATTAGTGTTAGTGTAGGTCTGACCAACTTGGGCGCTAGCGCTAATTATGGAGGATGTTTATTATTCATGGAAGCATGGTGATGCATTTATATGTATATTTGGGACCTAATTAAACCTTGGCATGGTCTTCCTTCAACTATTTTCACCATAAAAGTGTTAGGTTCCTACTTATTTGGTGTTGCATGTTTGAGGTGCATACATTTCATTAAGGCATAACCTAATTGAGATTATTTAGGTCACAAATGGTATAAATTCAAGGTGAGTTTTTTGAATATACACAAGAAAATTGAGAGTGGAGTGGTGAATCAAATGTACATTAAAACTTCAAACCCTCATAAAAGTTTAGATCCACATCAACTAAATTAACCCTTAATCTATTAGAATGATTTAGCATGAAAGAAAATAATAGAAAACTAAAGCACAACAACACCATGCACAATATAACACTAGATTTACATGGAAAATCCAAGAAGGGAAAAAACACGGTGAGGATTAGCTCACAATATAAAGTAATTGCAACACCGAACACAATAGGATCACTACGAGAGGGATCACTACCAAAGGATCACTGCAAGATTACAACAAAGAAGATAGAAGATTTTTATAATGATAAATTCATCTCAATGTAACAAAAAATAACCACCACAACATCAACAATGCATTCACAATATTTCTAAAGATTGTAGACACCTTCTGCTCACTATTTCTTGTGGTCTAGCTCATTAAGCTCGCATTGCACTTCACAAATTCATACTTCACAACTCTATAATTCACATCACACACTTCACAACACAATTATCCATGAAATCATCACTTATTTATATATTCTTTAACCTTGAAAACATTCTCTAAGGTTGGCTATGCATCTCAACCATTCAAATTCAAATTATGTCAACACTACACATTCCCACAATGGAAAGGAATGAAAGCATACCACTCCATATCTTAACTCGGACCCAAATCATACATATATATACCACACCATACTTCCATAATTATCAAATAAAATCTACAAATAGTTTAAAAACCCAAGGTCAATCAAAGCAATATAGAGGGTAAGTGCAAGAATTTGGGTCCACATTCAAGGGAAGTGACATTTTTCAGCTCTAAAATAGGTACATGTTGATTTTTTAGAATAGGCACCCATTTAAAAGTGGGTACTTGTTCCAAAAGGTTTGAAACTCACAATAAATGTTTTTTATTTGGATTTAGGATTAGAAAAGGTATGGTAACCCAATACTTAGCCTTGGACTTGCAAGTATAAGTTCATGACAATTTCAAGAGAAAAGACTTTGGCAATATAGCTGATGAATTTTTTTTTCAAAATTGTTTTATGAAATTAAAACCCATTATAGGTGAAAATGTCTATTTAAAATATATTAAAAAATTATGATAATTTATGAGGAAAGTGGTACATAAACTTGAAATGTTGGGTTTTCGTACTTTTTAATAGCTTTTAATTTGTTAATTTTATTGTTAAAAAAAGTTATATGGAATAATATATAAACAATTATTTCCACAATGAAAAAATTAAATTAAAAAAAAAGATAACTTTAGGTCAAGTTATGGTGTTCGTACATAAGGGTTTTAAAAACCGACTATTACGGCCAATAGAGAATTAATAAATATAAAAAATAGAAATAAAAATTATAAAAAAATATCCTCACAAATATTTATTATAATACACATATTCCTACAAGAGCAATTTGAAAAATACTTTTATTTAGGTCAATTATGGTGTTCGTATATGTGCATGGTATGGTCCTAAAAGAGTGACTTTTAAAAAGTGGTTTATATACATGAGTATTAAAAACTATTTTGTATAATCTAGGTATTATAATAAATTAAATTTTTGAAAACTAAACTCAAAATACTAAATTTCATATTACTGAACATTTTTGAGATTCAATTGGTAAGTGCTTCAAATTTTAAGTCCAATAGTGAGAAATTTTAAAAATCAAGAAAACAACTTCCACTTTTTGAACATTTTGTGGACCCAACTTCTTGCACCTACCCTAAACATCATTAAAATTTAAGTACGTTATTCCTCAAATCCAAAGACAATTTAAAAACCACATACAACACTTGAATACAATATGTAATATTCTAAAAACATCTTGAAATCTGACAAATTCGTTTGCAACAACTTTCACCTGAAGAATGTACACACCCAATACACTTAGATAGCATTCTATACTATGTAACTCAAGAAAACAACTTTAAAAGCACAAAACCACAAAAAAAATTGATTGTAGGTAGATATGATCATTATCAACACACTTCCATAACCATAAGACTAGAAACCAAACTGCAGAGAAATGCAAAACGAAATCAATTCTCCCGGACACCACTAAAACATAGTTCACACACTAGTGAAAAATTATTTTGTACAATGATCTAGACCAAGAAATTTTGGATATAGAACCTATGCACACCTCTTATCAATATATCTGAACTTCACAAGTAAATCTTTAACATAGAAGAAATGGGGAGTGAAACCAAAACACCACACTATACACCAAAACACCTCCATAACACACTATTTCCACTTTTATTAAAGTTTTCTCAAAAGAACTTGGAAACCAAGCACCAGAGATATATAGTCATTATCTTCATCAGTTCCTCATCACCACTAAACTAACTACAATTCAACTATACATCCATAAAATCTTATCAAAGAAACACTAGAGGTTGGCACTAGTAGCATTTACTAATTACAACATAATGAAACTAATTGAAGAATCAACACAATAATTCATCAATGACAACACAAACATAGGCCTACAAAAATCTTCTTGATGCTTTTTTACATCAATAAATAAAAAATATTGATACTTGCAACAATCTCCTCCATTGTCATTGATGGCAATAGATGATGTGAAAAACCATAAAAAAAAAACTAAAAGACTAGCCTATATCAACTCTCTCTTTCTTTCTCCCCCTTACATCATACTCTCCTCATTAACCTCTCTCTTTTTTCACAACTGAACATTTTTCACATTTTTTTTCTCTCCCTTTATTTTTCACATTACTCTCTCCCCCTTTGACATCAATGGTAAAGGGAAACACATTTTAATCTCTTTCTCCCTTTGACATTGAAAATACACACTTTATCTCTTTAATTCTCTACATACTCCCCATTAGGAGAACACAAATAATTTTTCCAACACTCACTCCCCCTAATTGCAATAACCAATACAAAACTACCTACTCCCCCTAGGAGGTAGCCTCCAACATTAGTCCAAAACAAAGAATGAATCTTGAAATCCACTAGACTAATGCACATCCTTATGCATCTAGTTCAAAGGAGGGGTAATAGCCCCTAACTTCTGCTAAAGATACTCAACAATATCCTTAGGAAGAGCCTTAGTGAATATATCAGCAACCTGATCCTTTGTAGGCACATGTACTCAATCTTCACTTCATTCTCTACAACCTTCTCTCTCAAAAGGTGATACCAGATTGCGATATATTTTATCCTTGAGTTTGTCACCAAATTCTTTGAAATTTTAATGGAACTTATATTTTCATAGAAGATAGAGATTAGATAATCCTATACAACTCTAATATCCTTCAAGATTTACTTCATCTATAACACCTGTGTGCAACACGATGCTAATACAATATTTTTTTCCTTTGTAATAGATAAAGATACTAAATCTCACTTCTTGATCAACCAAGACACCAATCTACATCCAAAAAAGAATGCATCGCCACTTGTACTTTTCCTGTCATAAGCACATCCTTCCCAATCTACATTTTTATAAGCACTTAGAGAAAAATTATCATCCTTTGGATACCAAAAAACATGTTTTGGATTTCCCTTCAAGTATTTGAATATCCTCTTCACTATTGTAACATGTGACTCTTTCAGATCTTCTATAAATTTAGCCACAAGAAAAATTGCATGCATGATATTCGGTCTAGTAACAGTTAGATATAGCAGTCCTCTAATCATTGATCTATATTTTCTTTGACCAACCTTAGGATATTCATCATTTTTGCTTGGCTTACAACTAGTAACCATAGGGGTACATACCAGTTTATAATCTTTCATTCTAAAATTCTTCAATATTTCCTTTACATACTTTGATTGTTAAATGAATATTCATTTTTCTATTTGATTGACTTGTAACCAAAGGAAGAAATTCATCTCCCCAAACATAGACATCTCAAATTATTTTTTCATACTTCTAAAAATATCTTGCACATAGCTTCATTTCCTCCAAAAGTTAGATCAACATACACAACCACAATCAAGATTTGATCTTTTTCAACTTTGAAATAAATATCACTCTCTGTAGTACCTTTATTGAATCCTTGTTGTAGCAAGTACTTATCCAACCTTGTATACTAAGCAATGGGAGCTTTCTTCAATCCATATAATTATTTTTTTGATTTGTAGACCATATCTCATTTTTCTGATAACTAAAATCCTTCTAGTTTCTCAATGTGTACCCGTTCTTCCAACTCACCATTCAAGAAAGAAGACTTCACATTCATCCGATATGCTTTGAAATCTTTATGTGCTGCAAAATCCAAAAACATCCTCATAACCTCCATTCCTACCATATAAGAAACATTCTCCTCAAAATCTATTCCTTCTACTTGTGAATAGCCCTTACACACAAGACTTTCCTTGTTTCTCAAAAATTATCCATTCTCATTCAATTTTTTTCAAAATACCCACTTAGTTCCAATCACATTTTTGTTTGCTAGTCTTGGGAAAAGTTTCCAAGTTTGGGTTTTCTTAATCTACATTAGTTCTTCTTCCATATCCTTGATCCAATATTCATCCTTTCTTGGTTCAATCACTTTTTTAGTTTCAAGTATAGAGAGTAAAGATAGATTTACCTATTCTTCATCCATAATAGCTCTTCTTCTTTTCAACACACCCTTGATTTTTTCACCAATAATCTAATCTTTAGAATGATTCTTCTACACCTACTTAGGGGTCTTAGGGATTCTTTTTGGGGCTTCTTCCTCTTCAATCTAAACTTATTCTTCCTTATCTTCATCTTTTTCACTTTCTTTGCAAGAGGACCCATTTGATTCATATCCATGTATCACCACAAAATTATTCTATAAGTCTTCATCCACTTTGAAATTTTCACTTTCAATAGTATTCTTCAATTTCTTGTTGTAGCATCAGTAAGATCTGTTTCTTGTAGAATATCCAAGGAAGATACCTTCATCAGATCTTGTATCAAACTTTCCTAAGTTTTCTTCATCTCTTTTGATATAGCATTTGCTTCCAAACACTAGAATATTTGATCATAGGAACCCTTCCATACCACAACTCATAGGAGTCTTTGCACTTTTTTCTCTTGCTTGAACTCTATAAAGAATGTAGACAGTGGTGTGAGTTCCTTCTCTCCATTAGAATTTTGATAAGTTTGTCTCTTTCATCATTGTTCTTGTAGCTTCTTCAACAATCATATTATTTCTTTCAACCACTTCATTCTGCTAAGGAGTCCTAGTGAAGATAAATTCCTCTTTATCCCATGATTCTCACAAAAAATGTTAAACTCATTAGAGGTGAATTATCCACCTCTATTAGACCTCAAACACTTGATTTTAATATTCATTTCATTCTCAACTATTACTTTGAATTCTTTTAACTTATCTAGAGATTTTTTTTTTCTTTGAGAAAAGTAACCCATGCCATTCTAGAATAATCATCAATCAATTACATGAAATACCTATCACCTTGAAGATATTTTACTCTGGTAGGACCACAAAGGTTTGTATGCACTAATTCCAATAGTTTGGTGGTAGATTGGTCCTTAAATTTGAAACTTCTTCTTTCTTCCTTCCGAATTTGACATTTGTTGTAGACAACCTTATTGGGCTTTATAATCCTTGCCAGATCTCTCATAGCTTGAACTAAACTGATCCTCACTAGGCAATCAAAATTGATATGACACATCCTTCTATGCCATAGCCAACTTTCATTAATCTAAGTCATAAATTAGTGACCATCAACACCTTTAAATTAATAAACATTCCCGTCTATCCTTCTTCTAGTTGTAATAAATGTTTCAGATCTTTTTATGATCTCACATCCATCATCTTGAAACATAATAGTATATCCTTTGCTATATATTTTTCCAACACTCAAGGGGTTATGTCTAAAACCCTTAGCACAAACAACATCATCTATATTATGCTTGCCATCAAAATTGATAGAACCTTTTTCACATATCTTAGAAAATGTATTATCACCAAACTTAACTAGACCTCCTTCATATTTCTCAAGTTCAAAAAATTAATTTTGTCACCAGTCATATTATTTGATCATCCACACTCAATAATCTAGTAGTTTTTCTCCTTTCTAGCACAAAGATTAGTCACTGTTAATGGTGTTTTTATGCCCTTCACAACATAGGTAATACGTAGGTTCATTACCTCTCTTGAAAGACAATCTTCCACAATCAAATTGCAAAACACTATCCCAAGGTCTCTTGGGTGTCAGGTCATGATGAGGCTTGGAATAAATCAGTTGTTTGATGTGATTTTTCTGGAATCACAAGGCGGTCTTACGTAGTCAAAGCTATAGGAGAATTGGGTCAATGAATGGAGTTTTATGGATTTGGAATTACCATGCCTTGCTGCAGGTTTAGGCAACAGTCTTAGACTCCATTATTTCATCAGATTTGGCTTTACAATGTGCAACGAACCTTAACACAAGTTATTTCTAAAAAAAATTAAAAAGGGAGAGGAAGAAGGATGTTTCCTGGACCTGCAACTATCGATGAATAGTGATCATGGAGGTTCCTACTATTGACAGTTTCCTTAAACATAATTTCACTTAATCTAAATTTTCACAAAATCATGAAATCTATGCTATCTTCTAAGGACTACATATATTCATCATTCATTCACCATGGAAATGTGAATAAAGATAGAGTTTAATGAGCATGAATGAAACCAAATTCCAGGCTAACTTTACACAATCATATACCATCAGCAAATGACCAAAAGTATGGAAAAGGAAAGCATACACACAATAGTAATCTTCAAAACAAGAGACAACATATTAACTACCAGAGCTAATCTAAGGATATTAGAGCAAAAAAAAAACTTGAAGCAAAGTTCTAACTAAATGGAGAAGAATCATGAAACATGTGGAGAAACCTAGAAATACACCAGAAAATGACTGTATTTTCTATTATAATCTCAACAACATGTCTTTACAACAACTCAAATCTCCTAAAATGAGAGGAGGAGAGCCCTATTTATAGTTTTCAAAAAAAAAATGAGTGGCCAAGATTCGATTCTATTGTATGGCCAAGATTCACTTTACAATAGGGTTTCACCTACCCCAAATATATATTACATTTATAAACTTATTTTGTCTTTTCCCTGTTTTGTCCTCTAGTGATAACACTGTAGCAATTTTGTCTTTTAGCCATTTGCCCTTTGTTGTAGCTATTCTGTGAGGAGCTTTTCATCAATGATAGGGTTGCCTTCACGCTTCTTCAATGCTGCATACTCTACGAAGTTCAGGATTAGCGGTCGGAGCTTATCCATCTCCATTATGTCCGACCGTAACATTTGGTAGCTCCACTCCTGGGAATTGCTAACAAGTTTCTTCTAGTCCTCTTCATATTTGGTTGCACTATCCATGAAAAGCTTTGACTGCATGAAGGCACAGGCTGCAAAAATCATGAAGTCCATGGTGACTTCAACTGACATCCCATCTTCCATGGTTTTTAAGAAGTGGGGCTTTATGTTCTCCGGATTGATCTCGATTGCAGGCGGCTCATACCCTGTCATCAATTTGATGTACCGAGAGCATTCTTCTCTAGAATCCCTAGCCTATTCGATGTTTGGCACTATCCGCTCAATGATATGTTTGAGCCTTTTCATTCGGTGATTGAAATCTCGCTTCCAAACATCCACTAACTAGTGGTCGTCATCCTTGAAGGAAAGGTCTTTCTCCCAGACCTCGCTTGGTAATGCTAGTATGGCCTCGATCTTCGGATAGGTTGCCTCATATTTTCTTGGGAACTCCTCGTAGATCTACCTCGTACCCTCAAGGGTCCTTTGCACCTCGAGGAACTTATTTGTCGTCCAGACAACTAAATTGATGCCCGTGTTTCCCATGTCTAAGACCTTCCGGAACCAGTTTTTCGTAGTCTTTTCTGAGTTTATTCTCTTTTCTAACTTATTAATCTGCTCATGGGATAGCAGCTGAGGTAGAGCCGATGACGTGGTGGGTTGTTCATCCTGGGATGACCACTGCTGAATGCAGGTCGTTAGATCAGCCACTTGCTCCTTGAGCTCCTCCTTTTAAATCTTACCCTATTGGATAAGGTGTACCACTGTGGTGACCGACTCCTGGAGGTGATCGACCTTTTTCTCCCTCATGGTCACTCCCAAGTCAATGGTGGAGATGTTATAAATTATACCTTGCTCTCCAGCCACCGGTGTTGCTATTTGCACCGCCCTTGATCCTGAGGCATCCATGGTTACCTTCAATCTGACCTTTGGTTTCTTCTCCTTCCTTTTGGTGCTTATTTGTGCTCTGGCCATGATGGCTTTTAGCCTTGCCTTGGGATCCTTCAAGGTGGGAGTCTTCTACTTCAACTACCTCTGTAGCCAATCAGGTACTTGGGGTTCCTCTCTAGGTGGTTTACTTTAACTCCCATTGTCCCCTTTCTCAAGCTCAATAGTTCTAACAACAAGAGCCTTCTCCTTGGTCCCGACATCTTCTTTCTCCTCTTCAGAGTCTTTTTGGAGGGTTTCATGTCTAGTGGGGGACTCAGTATGCAACTGCACTTTGGGTGGATCTTCCTTTTTAGCATCCCCCTCTTCTTTGTTCTGATTGTATTCATGCTCTTCGGGGCTCTCCCCTTTCTCATCCTCATGGGGGAGTACTTCCTTGTCATGCTCTAGGGTCTGGTGATGCCCTTTAGTAGGAGACTTTCTACCCTCAGTCTCTTGAGCAACAGTCTCTTCTTCTCTTGTGAGCCGGTCCTCAGCTTCCCTATCTTTTATCTCCTTGAGTTGCTTGTTGCACTCTGCATTGAGTTTGGGGTCATTTGATTCTCTTATAAAATCAACATTCAACTCCTCGCTGCTCTCACTAGAGGACTCATACACCACCTCGTCTATCTCATGGTGTTCGAATAGTGGATGTTCATGATACTCAAATTCTTCCTCTTCTAGTGCCTTTGCAACCTCTAGCTATTGTCTCTCAAGCTCATTTGATATTTGCATTGTCGCCTCCATATTTGGTGGTTCAGTTGAGGGGAGGGGAGCTAGAGCATGGGCCATATCCTGAGCTATTGCAGCCTGAACCATTGGGTTAGTGAGCATTCCCGAGAGCTTGGATGGCACATTTTACATGTATTTCACCAAGGACTCCGGGGGACTAATGGCGGGCAACGTAGCAGTGTAAACAGAGGTCAAGGAAGGAGACATAGAAGAAGAGGAGACTGGTGAGGTCATGGCAGATGATGAATCTACCGGAATAATTTTCAAGATTGGAGAAGTGGAAGCAAGGTGGATGAAGATGTCCACCATAGGTGGGAAGGAAGTAGAAACTACAAGCAAAGCCTATGGGGTGGGGGCAGTAGTAGTAGCAGTCATAGGCTAGGACCTCGATGATTTAGACCCTTCAATTCTGGTCCTATGGGGAAGACCCTTGGTTATCACTGTCGTGCCTGTACTCCCAATTGTTTTTCTTTTCTTCTTGGAAGGCTTTGGCTCAGAAGACTTGTGGGTATAGACTTTTGGTTTAGGCAACTGCTCACTAGCCTCCTTTCTCTTCTTCATCTTGATTGATGGTGGGGTTTTGGATGTTTCCCCAGTTGCAGCGATAGGCACTCCACCTTCAAATCCACTTGGTTCACTTTCTAGTCCCTTGAATGTCAAGGCGGCTCCTTGCTACTTTAATCGAGCCACCTATTGGTCGACCCATGCTTTAGTTCGGATCTCAACGGGCCTAGTGAGTATGATGATGTCGTCGAGCTCTGGTTCATTCTAGTAAATTGCTAGCAGTGGCAAATTGGCAATGGCATCATACCTTGGATCGATCACTGTGTCCTCATTTTCTTCGAGTTGGTTAGGAAATGGGCATAGGTTTATCCTTCGTGCATAGATGACAGTCATGCGCATGTATTGCCACAACCGCACCTCAAGATCATCTTTGCAGTTGGCTCATAAGTCTTTGATGTTGTGGAGATGGGCATACTCTCATCCTAGTGCCTTCCTGATGTGTCTGTATGGGTCCATTCGAGGCTGAGCTGTATATTAAAGGAAGTTGTACTTAGCCAACTCCCTTTCTGAATACCCCGCACACTGGGAGGTATGAATCTTGTACATTCCTTGGCTGAGCCCAATGGGGTAAGCCGGGCCCACCAAATTCTTATCGCTTAGGATGCTATGAATATGTTGTAGCTGTTGGGTCAGCTCCAATAGAATGATACGGTCATTGGGGTACCGAGGCAGCTTATTTGGTCTTTTCATGAATCCCTCAGCATAGATGTATGTGAACTTCAGGAATTGTATATAGAGGAAGGCATATTTCTTGAGGAGGGCTCTGGCACTATGAGAAACTCTCCTTTGAAAGTCACCCTCAAGAGATCAAATGATGTGGTCGATGAATGCATCATTCACTCGACAATAATCCTTCTTGAAATTTTTTAACTATAATTGAGTGTATTTTTCATATGGTTTAAGTTCCACCCCCGATGGGTCACTGGGTACCACCGCCAATCCTTGATAATACCATCGATCAGTGAGGGAATACACCAAGTAGGAGGTCATGAAGAACTGGAAAGTTTTCTTCACCCTTGTAAACTGCTCGTGAAAGCAGTCATTGATTATTTCTCCCCAATAGAAAGCGATACCATTGCCATAGAGAATCTACTCTATGAAGTAGAACATCCACTCTTGGAATAAGGCCACCGCAGGAAGGCCCATCACTTGACTTAGCAACGTCACAAGGTCATGGTAATCCTCGAAGAAATCGCTGCGAAAAATCTCTTGAGGAAGCTTGCCAGCACTACCCTGCTTGTCCTTTAACCAATACTGATTGATGAGCTTCTTGCATCACAAGGGATCCTGCTCCCATAGTTCCTTGCACTCCCCCATGGTAGGGGTCTCCATGCGCTCATAGGTAGGAATGTGGAATGTTGTCGTTATACCCGATGGGGACATGTCTGCAAGGACATTTCCATCTTGGTCCACTATAGTTTGGGTCTCCTCCTGATATGCTTCTACACATTCCATTACCAGTTCTGGGGCCACCAAGGCTAGTGAGAAACCTACAACCTTAGTAATTCCACTTTTCTTTATCAATTTTGCATTCTTTGTCTTGGGGTTCATCCTGATCCTTTGTATGAATTCATCAACATCGACCTAGCCGATGTTGGTATCTGTGACGTCTCTCCAGAGAGAGGTAGCTCTGGATTGTATGGGGACCCCCTAGAATTTGTACTTCATCAAGTCCTTGTCCTCCTTGCCTTGAGGTTTCTTGTCTTTTCCTTTTCCTTTCTCCTTGGAGGCACCGAAAGTTTCTGCACCGGATTCCATAAATCTTGCACAAGGGACGTGAATTAGTAACAATAAACATGATCAAAATGGATCTGAGTGATTACCTACACATCAAGATTAGCTTTGCAATAATTATTTATATTCAATAAGTTCATAACACTTGATAATTCATTGCTAGCAAGCAAGGTAGGCAATCCGGGTTCCCAGGGCTGGAATTCCCTTGGCAAAATACCGTTTGAAAGGGCAAATTGAGGATGGAATTCCCAAAGGTATTTCTGGGTGTTAAATTTGTTAGCCAAAGGTTAGCATGAAGGAAGACCTAATTTTAGTAATTGGGTCGAAATCCATTTTGGATTTGGAGGTCACTTTATCCTTCATTTGGGAGTTCAGGTATCATCTGCAGGAAAGCTGTTTGAAATGGCGTAGAGGAGGCAGAAATCCGGGGGTCAGAATCTGGGTCTCGGATTTCCATTACTGGGAAGCAGTTACGGGTCAGCCCTTTGAAATGGTGAAATGGAAGTGGAAATACGGCAAAGAAAATCTAGAGTGCAATCTCCAGAGACGGTCAGAGGACTCAAGATAGCCAGGCGATGAATAGAGCATCAGGACTCGGAGGTCGAGAAGCTATCTTGAATTTGTCGTTAAAACAACGCTAGTGGAATGGAATCCCAAGAGGAGAATTCTAGAGATCAGAATCCAGAAGAAGCTTGGGCTTAAGAGTTTACCAAGATTTTGTTTTTGGTGGGGAGCGAACTAGGGTCTGGGAGTTGGGAAGACATCTCAGGATGACCGTTTGGAATGACGAACGCGACACGAAATTTCGAGGATGGAATTTCAGAGGTCAGGGTCTGGAGCGAACCTCGGTCGAAGGTTTTGTTGGGAAGTTGGAACAGATTTTATGTAGGTAGGAACCATGGTTCAGAAAGTTGCTCAGGGAAGGCCATCGAAACGGTGAAATTAGCACAGAATTCTGAGGATCGAATCTTGGGGCTGCTTCGATCTTAGGTGGTTCTTTTGATTTTTTGAAGGTCTTTAGATGAACCTCAAATGTCCAGGGTCTAGAGGTCAGGAAGGCACTCGGGTGAGGCCATGTAAAATGGCGATGATGCAACAGAATCCTGGGAGGGGAATTCCAGAGGTCGGAGTCCGAGGTGGGTTCAGCTGCGGAGAATTTTGGAAGATTGGGTTTGCACATGGAAGCAAGGAAGTCCGGGCCCAAGGGACGTTGGCGACTATTCTAAAGAATGGTCATGGAGAGGTGAAGCTCCAGATTGAATTTTAACCACTTAGCGATTAAGTTTTTACATTTTTAAAATGTGGGTTTTAACGGGAAGGCCTTCACCTACCGAATTTTAACATGGTTTAGAATTTTAATTTAGTTGAGGCTCAGAAAATGATAAAATGAAGAACAAGGGTGTGGATGGATGGCATAGCTCTAGATCTTGAAGAAGTTTCTGATGGTCACGTGGAAAAATCCAGAAAACGGAGCTCGGATTCGAAGGCTAGAAATGTCGGATGCACGGGAGCTCCTCAAAATTCTATCACTTGGTCAGATAAAAATGACAAGAAAATAATCTGAATTTATAGCCATACCTACCATCAATGTAGCATTCAATTCCTTCGTACGACGGCAAGTGAAGTTGGTAAGTTTAATTTTGTAGATGGCAGCGGGAGGCCCAGAGTCCGACGGCCAGGAAGTTGTCCCACCTCGGCCATGAGAAATGGAAAAGCGCAAGAGGAAACCCGGAAGGGGAAACTCGGAAAGGGAAACCCAAAGGGGGAAACCCGGCAGAGGAAAACTCGAGGGTCCAGGCTGAAAAGGAGCCACAGACGCAAGAAAGGCAGTTTGATAAAGCAAACCCGAATTAACCCCAGACTTAGCAATTTCAAAAAAGGGGGCAATTTTGGTTAAGCTTAAAATATGACTTTGGGGAACGTGCCGACCCTTTGGGGCACAAAAATGGGTATGCAAAATGAGGCAAAAGAAAAGGGACCCGACAATCACGATGCGGTAAGAGAGGGTCCCCGTTTTGAATGGGGCGTGTGTGCAAAAGGCACAATAGTCACTATATCATTGTTACCTATTTATCAGAGGACTTTCCCTCACACATCTTTGAGAGTTAGCAGAATTAATTTTATCATTAATAGCCATGAACAAGAATTCACTATCTTCATCATCCCCATAGTTAAATTCATCATTAGATATATTGGCATCTTCTCTAGCATAATAACTTTTCTTATTTTATTTTTTCTTGTCATTAAAAGCTTTATTTGGACATCTTGAAGCATAATGACCCATCATACCACAACTGAAACATTTGAAAGGAAGCTTACTCTATATTTACCAGTACCCTTTTTCATTTTCCTCACAAATTGTACTTCAACATCATTAAGATCCTCCTGATTTGATTCTTTAGTATTTTATGATTTTCTAGCCATAAAATTAGTCTCAAATTTTGTATTACTTGTACCAATTATCTCATTTCAAAAGTAGATAAAGAAGAATACGACTAATCTCTATCTAGTATTTTCTTAAATCTTGAACTTCCTCAATAGCATAAACTTAATGACTATAAGATGTAGGAAGAGTTCTCAATACCTTCTTTACAACTTCTTCTTCTTCAAGATTTCCAATAAGACCTCTAATGGAATTGATAAATTTGTCCACCTTTTTCATGTAGCTTGGAATGTTTTCATCTTTAGACATCCATAGGTTCTCAAATGTGATCTTTAGATTCTGCATCTTAGCTTGCTTAACCTTATCACTGACTTCATAAATACTTTCCAAATTTGTCCAAATATCTCTAGAAGATTTCCAACTCATAAATTTCACAAGCTTAGTCTTAGAAATACCACTTAAAAGAGAATACCCTACTTTACCATTGTTATCAAAGGTCTTGATCTCATGATCAGTCTTTGAACAGCTAATATGCATAGTATATCTAGTCTCAATAGACTTCCAAAATCTAAATCCAAGAAATACTAGGAAAAATTCCATCCTTGTCTTCCAAAAACCATAGTTTGATCCATCAAACAAAGGATCATCTCTCTTGTGCACCATCCTATATCTACCTCAATTGGTTAAGCTTTCTTCAAAGGAAATTTTCTCTGATACCAATTGTTGAATGCATGCAAAACAACTAAGGGGGGGGAGGGGGGTGAATCAATTGTACATTAAAAATTTAAACCCTCATAAACATTCATATCCAAATCAACTAAATTAATCATTAATCTATTAGAATGATTTAGCATGAAAGAAAATAAAAATAAACTAAAACATAACAACATCATGCCTAATAGAACACCATATTTACATGGAAAACACATGATGCAAATTAGTTCACAATATAAAACAATTGTAACACTGAATACAATAGGCTCACTACTGGAGGGCTCACTCCTAGATTATAGAAAATAATAAAGAAGAATGTTATAGTCATAAATACATCTCAATGTAACATAAATGATCCACCACAACATCACCAACACATTCATAGTTATTTTAAGATTGTAGACACATTTTTCTCCCTCTTTCCAATAGTCTAACTCATTAATATTGCACTACACTTCACAAATTGACACTTCACAACACTGTAATTCACATCACACACATCACAAAACAATTCTCCATCAACTCAACACTTATTTATACCTTCTTCAACCTTGAAAATATTCTTGAAGGTTTACTATGCACCTTAATTATTCAAATTGAAATTAGGTTGACCATTAGTAGAATTTGGAAAATAAATGACTAGGTGACTAAAAATTTTAGTCACAACAACTAAAAATGACTAAATTATACTCATTTTTTACAACACAACTATAAACGAGTAAATAAATTACTAATTTAATCATCGGGTAGGTATGTGCAAGATCATGATGGGCCAAAAAGTGGTGAGCATGATGGCCCATGTGGCTGATGAATTTTTTTTACCCAAAATTGATGAAATGGAAAAAGGTTTTTAAAGGAGATTCTCATCTTTCCACCAATATAAATTATGCTTTACTCTAAATTTAATAAATAATTACTATTCATTTTCTATTTGAATTACGATTAAAGTCATGATTGATAGGCTGACTGAAAAACATCTATAGCTTTCAAACGGTATCACATTTTTTGAATCTGAAACATGCATCACATTTTATGCTTTGCATGTTATAGGATTAAAAAAATGAATTTCATGAAGTTCTTACCAAGTTAAGGTGGTTAAACATACAATTTCTTATCTTTTTTAAAAGTTGTAATAAAAAATTCATAATTAAATATTTAGTTGATAAAAAATTACAAAAAAAATGCATCACATCGGGACATGATTCCTCTACTTATATCTAAAATCTTATAAAAAAATTTATAATTTTATTGTGGTTAGGTTGATCACACATACACCTACTTGTCTTTTCCATGAAATTTAAGCACTACTGCATTGAAATTTCAAATTTTCACCAAATAGATTTTTTTTTTTCAAAACCTAGTATTTTAGAAACTACATTCAATTTTATATATATTATATTCTTAAATATTTTTGAAATAATATAGATAACTTATTCAAATTTTTACGTCAAGTTTCCTAACTCTGATTTTCTGAATTTTCATCGCCAGTTAAGGGCCTATTTTTTCCATGATGATTCTGCACATACCCGAGTAAAAACTACAACTAAATAATTAGTCACACAAATAAAAATGACTCAATAGTTAGTCACACAAATAAAAATTAGAATTCCATTAATTCGGGTGCTCCCAATTTCCCTCTTCCTCACCATTTAAAAATGTCATTACAATAAAATTTAATACATAGAACATTTGGAAGATTTGAGACTGTAAAAAGATTTCCCACCTTTATCCTTCGTAGGGAAGGTTTTCTCCTCACCACTCCAAGGAGTAGAGACTAACATCACACAAAACTAGATCCACACTAAAGGAAACCTATAACTATAGCTTGGAAGTTGTTTGATGCTCATTTAACAGCTTATCCTATGGTTGAGATAAAATTGTGCTTTGAGTTTTGGATTTTCCATTTGGGGTTTGAGGCAAAATAAAATAAATTGATTATAATAAACTCAATTTTTTTGGTCTATCTTATGAGTGCTTGTTTAGATGGGTGAGGATTGTTTCTTGTGCTAAAACTATTTTTATTTGTTAATGCTAAACTTACATAGCTAACTTAAGGGGAAGAGGTTGCCCTCTTTAAATGGAATAAGAAGAGAGTTAGAGGTGGAAGATCAGTCCCATCTATAAGTTTCATGTGTAGTTTCATTGTATGGAATTATTTTTATTAGGTATTACTTAAATTTAAATTTTTGATTATTTGGTAAAAGTCATGTTTCCATGGAGGGTTTGGAGGGTTTATCTCACAATTCAGATTGCTTGTGTCGCTATTTTTTTCTATTCACTATGATATGTATCTCAAGGAGGATATGGATTTGGTTCTTCATACTATCAAATTAATGAAGAGGAGCCTGAGGGTCATGCTCTTATGATTTACTATGAAGCAAATCTAGAGTTTTTATGGATTTTTGAGGCCATATTGTAGTGCTTGCTCTAGGGAGGCCACATGATCCCCATCAAGTATCTTCTTTTCGTATTCTCTAAGTTTCTCAGAATAAATTGACAACCAATTTATGTAAATGTGGATACTTGTTTACACATGAATATCTCTTTTAGCAACAATGGATCAAAGTGGATTCATGGGGTCTCAAAGAGAAGGCTCTCAAACATGGAGATCAAGAGTGGGACTAGGTAAAATAGTTCATAATCATGCTCATATTGTTTTATTGACTTTGTAAGAGCTAAGTATCTAGGAAAATATTTTGTATTTTTCTATTGAATTTCTCGAGTGAGAATAATTTTTCTTTGCAATCCTATTTAGTACACTAGATAAGTATCTAGGATGCATTGCAGGTACTTTTTCTCACCAAAATTCTCATTTTCAACAAAATTAGATTCTAGTGTGTAGTTTAATATTCACTTTTTTTTTAGCAAAATTAGAATCAAGTTCATAGGTTGTGCTTGTTGTACAAATTTGTAAGATATTTTTTTTGTATTGGAGTTCAAATATTAGGATTAGGTTACTATTTCCTCTTTGAGTAATATTTTAATACCTTATTCATTTTCCTTTACAATGTATATGACTATCTTGCAAAATGTCCTCTTATATTCATGGCTTTCTTTCAACTTATCAAACAATGAATGGCTCCTGATTAAAACCTTTGTTTGATGGTTTTCCTCTCTATGATTATCTCAATATTCTCTTCCACAACTTGTTGTTACTTCACTATTTTGTCATACCTCTTATTTTGGGTAATAGTGTCTTCAACCTATCTATAATTCCCATGATGAACCATGTGTTACTGTGTTAGCACTTCCTTGACCATTAAAATGGGAAAAAAAGAACTTGAGATTCCATTTAGTAAATATGTGTATAGTTGTAGAAACTTTAGCCTTCAATACTATTAATGAAAATTTCACTCGCAACAACTGATCGAATAAAAAATTCATAGACAAACTACAAAGAGCCTATCCTTCTTGAAATATATGGAACAAGATAATCTAAAAAGGTGAATCTTATTTAATAGGAAAATATTGACTCGGTTCAATCCCAAGTCTCTTGTAATCAGGTCATGATTGTAATAGGTTCACTCCAAGGTATGATGTGATTTTGTTGTTAATCTCAAAGGGAATAGAGTTGTGTAGAATCATATATATTAGACACAGAGTTTCCAATTTGGACCGTAAGAACAAATATCATGAAATCAAAAGATTTGAAATAGTATTTCATGAACATCAAAAATTTCTTTGCTATCACTTAAGTAGATTTAGCATTAAGCATTCAATAAATTCATGGGAAACAAATATTTTTTAATAAATTTCCATTCATTCATCTATTTTTTGAAACATTTTCAATAATTTAAACATCTATTCTAAAATAAATCATAAAAAATACTAAAAATTAAAATTTATCTTAGTTATTTTCAATGCATGCCCCAAAGAATTAACCAAATCAAAGCAAACTACTTTATACTTAACTAGATTACTTCAAAAGTACATATAAAATGGTGCAAGCTTTTAAAGAGAGGGGTTTTAGTTTGGACACCAAGTAGATTCTATATGCACCCTTAAACATTGTAGCACATAGACTTGTTCAACTGAACTAACAAAACATGATACAAAAGATTCATGAGATAGGTAGCTATCAAATTGAATTTAATATTGATTGATTTCTACATGCATATTGTGAACCCCTATCCTACACTTGCACAAAAACAAAAAATAATCACAAGATTAGATCAAATGTAAGTGAAAACAAGGATTCCCCATGAAATCTATTTGCAATTACTAAAAATAGGAAAAATGAAGAACACAATATGAAAATGCAAGTAAATCCTAATTAAGCAAGCAAAATCATGATCCCATGGGGGAGTTGATGCCAATTGGTGTGCCGAAATTGGCCCTTTCCCAACTCATTTGTAAGCTTGATGATTCAATGGAGATTGGTCCAATTTGTTGATGAAGAACAAGATAAGTTCTTGAGAAAACCTGTAATAACCAAGCTAAGATCTTGCATTGAGGATGAAGCTGAGTAGAGTAAGTTTAATAAAGTTGTGGATTATAGAATGAGAGGAAGAGTCTCTCATTTATATATTTCAAATTGGAAGAATGAGAAATATTTGAGCAATGTGGGATTATTCAAACTCCAATGGCCAAGTGTCACTTGTCAAGATGTGAATGGTTGAGGAGTGAACACATTTTCATCAATGTGAATGATAAATTCCATGAGATTAAAATTTGAAATTTGAATGTGACATGTTGAAGGGAGAAAGAAATGGAGTTAATGTCGCTTGGCTCAATACACAAGGACATGTAAGAGGAGTGAATACCTTGTTGGAAGTACAAATCCACTTGGATTTTGAATTCAAATTTGAAAGAATATTCCTTTTTTATTCCATGTTGAGAGAAAATAGGCAATTAAATAAATCAAAGTAATTGATTTATTATGCAAGTTGCATTCTCTAGAGGATTTTAGTGATTGAGTTTAAATTAATCAAAATTTGATCAATTTAATGTGAGATTAGGTGATTTGACAATTTTGACTCAAATTTATGAGTTGATTTAAATCAAGAATTGAAAAGAAAAGGATTAATTAAATAAATTATTTGATTTATTTAACTAAAGAGGATAGTGTTAGATTAAATTAAATAAGGTTTAATTTATTCAATTTAATGATAAGACTTTAAGGACTTGATTTAAATAAAATGAATTATTTAAATAAATAAAGATATAAGGTTAATTAAATTAAATTGATTAATTTAATCAATAGAGGAGAAAGACTTAATTAGATAAATAATGATTTATCTAATTAAGATATGAAAATGTGATGATAAGCTGAAAGTATGATTTAGGAGGAAATGTCGTTAGTAATCAGGGTCAAGCATGTCAGATTGAATTATAAATTTTCCATGTCTACATTTTTCCCCTCTTTGAAGAAATGTACTTGTTGCATTGATTCAAAGAATAAACTGTTGTGATCAAAGTTCAATTTTTTTTAAATTTTTTTGAATGCCCCACTATTGCCCCAACAGAAAGATTATGCTGGTATTCTGCCCCCTTGAGAGATCAGATGGAAATGCTAATTTTCTGATCAATATCATGATAAAAATGTGAGAGGAGTGGTTCTATTGATTAAAAGATGAAAGATAATTCTTTGATGTAGACAATTCTAATGATGTATAGATAGTCATTAGTGATGGGTAGCCTCATATATATTTTGAGATCTCATACCTACTTTAGATGGAAATGTTAGTAAAGATAGAAGAATAAGAAGAATAAGATGGATGGAAGGAGGATCCAACAAGCCTACATTATGAATGATGATGATGATGATTTTCTTACTAGAAGTTGGGATTTTCAAAGGGCCAATTACTTTATGTTTGATAACACACGTAGGTACGATGCATCAAGGTATAAAGAACTAGGATGGCATTGTACCCAGTGTGATGGACTTTGAATTGAAAATCAGATAAGATTATTCTTGTTCAAATTGAGCATGCACACTTCATTCAGATGTAGTTCAGACATTCTAAACATCTTGGGCCAAAACATAGGAAAGCAATTTTTCTTATGTGGTCAACAAGATATCTAAAAAATCCTCCCTACAAACCAAACAAAGGATGGATGGCTAAGTTATTTTACAAGTGTATCGCACAAGCACAACAGATAAAAAAGATAATGATCATTGCACCATTCCTTTCTCTCTAAACCTATTTTGTTTAGGCATCATCGAGAGGTCCTTGGAATGAGCGCAAAATAAGATAAGTCAAAAAGACCAAATAAAGTAAGCAAACAAGATAATGTTCTTCATACTGCTAGCCAAGACTAAACTACTGGGGGGGTACTTGATACTTATGTTCATCATGGGAAGGATTCATCCTAGGACATGTTGTGATTAGGGTTTTGGTGGGACTGATTGGGTGATAAGCTATTGATACTCTAAGTTGATCAACTTGCTTGCTTACTGACTTAGACTTGAGACTTTGATGATTAGGGTGTTCACTTTTGAATATACTAGACTTGATTTTGACTGAATCACCAAAGGATGAAGGTGATGATTGATTTGTTAGGAATGATGAAAATCATGGGTGAAAGCAAGATGAGATGGAAGCACCATTTTGGATTTTTCAAATATTTTAAGGTTGTTTTTGGTATTTTGCAATGTTTTACAAATGTTTTTGGATTTTGCGTCTCGGTGGCTGATCATAGATGGCCTTGCCTATGTTTAAGCTCAGAGACGATGTAGTTCCGATGACAATGACATTGATTGCCAATGAGATAGATGGGCAAACGAATTGTCAGATTGCGATGGACACCTAAAGGACTAACCTAAAATGTGAAATAGATGGACAAACGGATATCCATTGTGACGGATGCCTAAAGGACTAACCTAAATGTGAAATATATGGGAAAATAGAGCCATTGCGGCAGACGCCTAAAGGATTTACCTAAAATGTGAAATAAATGGGAAAATAGATTGCCATTGTGACGGATGCATAAAGGACTGACCTAAAATGTGAAATAAATGGGAAAACAGATTGTCATTGTGACAAACACCTAAAGGACTGACCTAAAGTGTGAAATAGATGGGCAAACAGATTGTCAAATTGCGACAGATGCCTAAGGACTAACCTAAAATGTGAAATAAATGGGCAAATGGATTGCCATTGTGACAAATGCCTAAAGGATTGACCTAAATGTGAAATAGATGGGCAAACAGATTGTCAGATTGCGACGGACGCCTAAGGACTGACCTAAAATGTGAAATAAATGGGAAAACATATTGCCATTGCGATGAATGCCTAAAGGACTGACCTAAAATGTGAAAATGATGAGAAAATAGATTTCTAGATTGTGACAAATGCCTAAGGATTGACCTAAAATGTGAAATAAATGGGAAAACGAATTTCCATTACAACAGACGCTTAAAGGACTGAGCTAAATGTGAAATAGATGAGCAAACAGATTGCCAAATTGAAACGAACATCTAAGGATTGACCTAAAATGTGAAATAAATGGGAAATGGATTGCCATTGTGATAGATGCCTAAAGGACTGACCTACATGTGAAATAAATGGGAAAAAAAATTGCCATTGCGACAAACACCTAAAGAATTGACCTAAAATGTGAAATAAATGGGCAAAGAGATTGCCAGATTGTGATGAATGTCGAAGGACTGACCTAAAATATGAAATAAATGGGAAAGTAGATTTTCATTGCGACAGACACCTAAGGGACTGACCTAAATGTGAAATAGATGGGAAAACGGATTGGTAGGTTACAACGAATGCCTAAGGATTGACCTAAAATGTGAAATAAATGGGCAAATGGATTGCCATTGTGACAGATGTCTAAAGGATTGACCTAAATTTCTCAAGGTATGATCAAAGATCAACCTTGCCTATGTTCAAGCTCAGAGATGATGTAGTTCGACTGATAATGTTTTTGATTTTTCATATTTTTGACATGTTTTGGATTTTGATACAATTTTTTGAATGTTTTCGGATTTTTCGCATGGTTTTTACGATTTAGATATGGATATGTGATTATATTAGTACTTTTTTTGGGGATTTTTTTGAAAACCAAGCTTAATGTTGATTAGATTGATGGATTGATAGTTTGACTATGTTTGTTAAGTCAAACAAAAGTGATTATGTACTTGTAAATTCTAGGAATTTGTGTTATCCTAGAGTAAACTTGTACAAAAGAGGATGGTTTTACTAAGTGTGTTAAGTCAAACAAGTTGATGATGGATTGGATAATTTGACTAAGTGTGTTAAGTCAGATAAGATGATAATGCACTTGTAAACTCTAGGAAGTTGTGTTATCCTAGAGTAAACTCATGCACAAGAGGGTAGTTTGACTAACTGTGTTAAGTCAAACAAGGTGATAATTGATTGAATTCGATTGATCAAGATTTATGAAGCTTAATCTGGAACAATTTTTTTTTGATGATTTAATGTGACATTGAAGTAAAAATCAGATGCAACTGATATTGATTGTCTTAGATTGATGTTTGACGAAAGATAAAGCTTGATAAGGAACATCCTTTTGTCAAAATATGCCAGGGGATAGTGATTTGGATTTTTGGTGCTCACAAATGTTTTAACCAATTCGATTTCATGTTTTCCAATGTTCGGATCACCACATAAACTAGAGGATATAGATCAACATTTATTCCCAAAGCAAAATATAAATATCTTCCCCCAATGTCTTGAAATGTATGGCAGGTCACTAGTGGATTCTTCGATAGGTGTGTGGATGGATGGATATGGTAAGCATTCAAAGGATGCAAATGTTTATCTTGTAATAAGATGTTTGAATAGAGGATGCTCATCTGGATAGTGATTCATGGCTCAAATAACATTGTGTAGGATAGGATTAATGATAATGGCCCATGTCAAGATGTTTACCTTTAAGAAAGAGTAAAGTGTGCACCAAAATTGTATCAAGATCAAGATAGCTTTGGAGTATGGATGCAGATATATGAAAATGAATGGGATAAATGGTTTATGGATGAACGGATTTATTATGAATGGAATGTTGGCTTTATTATGGATGTGATTAGATGCTTTCTCCTAAAATGGCACATGTAGATGCTCGCTTCTACACTTGACACCTGTTTGCCAGGTTTTCATCATGGAACTTGTCCAAAGTGCCACCAAAGTGGTTTTCACTAGAAGATGATTTTTTTCTCTTTACTGTTTTCAATCCTTTTTCTAATTTTTTAAGGATTTTTTATATTTTTTTGATTTTTTTGTATTTTTTTTGCTGAAATATTTTAAGTTGATGTTGAATCACTTGGTACTACTAACATTGATTCTTTTTTCATAATGTTCCATTGATATCATGTTTGAATAAGTTTTTGTGTCAAGATACTCGCACTTGAATGCAACTTCCGAGATTCTTGATCTGCTTTGCTGATACTGGAGTTAACTTTGTCTTTGTGCACACATCACGATAGAGTGCCTTTTCAATCCTTATGATAAAGGATTGCTTCCAATACATGGTCAATGTGAGGATTGGATATCATGCATGGAGGCATGGATGGAGTGTGTTTAGGAATAAAATATGGATTGGTTGATAGTTTGGAACCTTTGACTCTCCAAACTTGGGAAGATGAGCAATGATGGGTGGATATGGAAGTGTGCATGGAATTAGGACCAAATGCTTGATACACTTTGTATGTTGCTTGAGAAGCCCGATTTTTCCTTTGTGGACATCTTGGATGGATAATTTTCCCTTTTTTATTTCCTCCATAGTTTCTTTGACTGATGGAGTTTGATAGGGATAATATTTCTTTGTATTTTTAGGTATCCACTTATATTTTATTTGTCCTTCATGCTTCTTATCCAAGATCAAGTTCTTGAAATGGGTCAATTTCAAAGGATGGATTATCTACAAGGGATTCTTGGACATTGTTATTAGGGAGGATTCATTCACTATCCACAATCATTAGGTTGAGGGATGTCAATATGTCTTGGGAAGGACCATTGCTAAACCTTCGTGATACATGTTGATTATGCTTTGGAATAAATTCTTGAGATATGTGCTTTGACTCATTAGGTGATGTAGAGAAATTGTCAACATGATCATTGGTGGATGGATCTTGGTTTATGTCAATAGGATCAAATAACATCAACACTCTTTGAAATAGATCTTTGTAGGAGGGGTCTTGATCGTGACTAAAAAATGGCTCTTGATGTATGTTGATTTGATCATCAAATGAGGTGGAAACACCTTCAAGGTATTCATCAATGGATAGATCTTGATTATTCTTTTCAACAATTGTGGTGGGATTTTGTTGCAATATTTTTTAAGGGAGTAATTCATGCGTTTGTTGTTGATCCAACAACACTTGTTGTTGGTCATTTTTTGTTGTTCCAATAGATATTTTTGTTGGTCTTGTTGTTGTGATACTTTTTGATACACTTGTTGATGGATTGGTTGCAATAGTTTCCGGAATTGTGCTTGTGCTTGGCGAGCTTGGTTTTGGGCTTGAGCTTGAGCATGTGCCTGTTGGGTTGCTTGTGCTACTTGCACAACTTGTGTAGCTTGAGTGGCTTGTGTAGCTTGTTGGTTTCAAAGCACCTTTTGATGAACGGCTTTTCAAATGGCTTGCAACATGATGGAGAATAAATTTTTCATGTTGTGTTTTGGCTGTGGTGGAGATGGATTGGGAATGGTGTTGATTGTTGGGGTTTCTTGGATGGTTTCCATTTGTTGTTGCAATATCGATGGAAAAATGAGAGGACTTGATATGATGCTTTGGTTTATGATTGGAGTGTTTCTCAAATTTGATTGATTGATGGTTGGTAAAGGGGGAAGGCTCATTCCTTGATTGTTTGGTTGATAGATTTGTAAGTTTTGAATTTTATTTAAATATACCAAAGGGAAAGGTGTTCCAAAATTTAGATTGGGAAAACTCACATTTTTTGTACCATTGAGGTTTGTAGGAGACAATGATCCCATGTATAGATTGTACAAATGAAATGTTTGAAAATCAATTGGCACTATAAGGCTTGGATATTTTGGTTGACTTGGATTATTCATGATGTATGAATTAAGTTTATATTTCATTCTCCTCTTGTGTTTTGACCTTGTTGATCTCTGAGGTGTTTAGGACCAATGATGAGATGAAAGATGAAAAGGGTGAATGATATGGGTGTTTAAATTTTTAGGAACTTTGGATCAATGCTAGACTTTAGGACTTAGTTTGATTTGATTTCGATTGATGATAGTTTGACTAAGTGTGTTGAGTCAAACAAAGTGATGATGCACTTGTAAACCCTAGGAAGTTGTGTTATCCTAGAGTGAGCTCGTACACAAGAGGATAATTTGGCTATGTATGTTAAGCCAAACAAGGTGATTTTTTGATGATTAACTTGTAAACCCTAGGAAGTTGTGTTATCCTAGAGTAAATTCGTACATACGAGGATAATTTGGCTAGGTTTGTTAAGACAAACAAGGTGATGATGATTTTTCCTAAAAGTTTAGCATAAGTGATGTTTTCAAAGTTCCCAAGAATTTTTTGGTGAAATGGGATTTCATTGATGTTTGAGGGATGGGTGAAGTATTTGAGATCCTAGATGATCCTATGAGGACCTGCTTACAAGACCAGGGTAATGAAGAACATGTTTTTCCCTAAAAGTGGTTCGAACCAAAAGACCGATGATTGCATGAAAACCAAATGACTCAAAAGGGACCAAGCACATGTGTGGTTCAATTGTCTTTTATCTTTCTTAGGTTTGGTTCTTTTTACCACAAAAACTTTCTTGGTTATGTTTCAAACTGAATGTCCCATGTCCTAATTTTCTTTCATCCCACAAAGTGCATTATGTGGAAATCAAGGAAATCAAGGCAAAGGTTTCCTAGTGTTGACTTTGGTGAAAACAAATGATGATTAAACCTAAGTACTTAGAAACCTCTAAGGATATAATCTCTAGGGAAACAAAGAGCACTTAGATTTTTCAAAGGATATTTGTTTCTTCAAAGGGTTTGAAATTTCAAAGCTCTTGTGAATGATTGTTTCTTAATGTTTAGAACCAAGAAAAGTGTCTCAATAAAATGCACAACCCTAGGCTGAAAAAATAGTATTTTTTGGGTTCCCACTTGAACGAATCCAACTATGCATATTCAGTGTGGATGACTAGATGCTTGACCACACAGGCTCCCCCTTACAGTGCACTCACTTCTCGGGTTAGTCAAGCATCAATACCCATGAATCTCCCATGGCATACTTTTCATCTCTACAATAGAACCACATGTATAATGTGGGGTGTCTTCAAAGGACATAACCTTTTGCACAAACAAATAGATAGAATTTTGGATTTTCCTAAACAAGATATTTTAATTTAGGCATTTTGTTCATGGGGGACTATCCATGTGGTGAGAGACCATTGTTTCCCTTCTCGTCGGAATAATCCTCATGATTCTTGAACTTTCCTCAAGAATCCACACTTATATATCAGTTGGAAGTCGCTAGGCTTTAGCATGTTCCCGGTTGGGTTGTTCCCTTGGGTGAGTAATTTTTCCCACAAGGAAGGCTCGCTAAGATAAACAATAGCAAGCTAGCATATCCCGTAGTTCAATCAACCTTTGTTGAAAAACAAAGGTAGAAAACTCACAATATACTGTGCTCACACTTGCATGTTTGGTTCAATTTTAATTCCAAAAATGAAATGTGGCGGCAATTATTTTATTCAACTTAAGATCACCAAAAGATTTTTTGATTCTCAAGATTTTCGTGAGGCACGAGAGAAGCACATACACCCTTTTGATGGTATTAACTTGAATAGATAATTATAAAACAAAATAGCATTTGTTCATTTTAATCCCACAAAGAAAAATGAATTCTTTTTAGAGCACCAAATTTAAGTGTAGAAGTTGCCTTATTTAATTTTTAAACCTTAAACCGAATCTAGTAGATTGCTTCTAAGGTTCTTTTTAAGCCTTTTTTTGCAAACTTTTGAAAGAAAATTTGTAGTGTTCTTTTTTAGAGCCCAAAAGAAAATTAGTGTTTCCTAAAGCATAAAGTAAACAAATCCTTAGAAAGGGATTATAAGTTCTCCCAAAGTGTTTAAAAACACTTGTTACAATCATGTGAGAATTTTTTTCTTTCATTTGTATGCTCCATGATCCTTTAAAACTTGCAATACAAGCTCTAATTGCTAGATGAAATCAAGAAACAAGAAAATATGAGGGTTAGATAAATGATTAAGCATATAAACCCTAAAATTTAGACCAAGTTTCATGGTGTTTTGACATTAGGTGAAAGTTTGAAAATTTTAACTCTATGAAAGTTGAGAAACACCTACACCATTGGATAGCTATATAATTATACCCCATTTCAAAAAAAAATCTCTCAAAAAGACCAAAAATTGACCAAGATACGACTATTTTAAGTTTTGGTAAAAAAATAAGAAATCAAAGACAACACTATTTAGAGCGGCATTGTTTGCAAATGTGGCATTGTTTGAGTTTCAAGAGGCACTCTAGTGAAGTTGGCGGCTTTTTTTGAAAAAAAGACCACAAATGTGGTACAATTCCTTCTAGCTGTGTTGTTTGACCTGGAAAGACAAAAACCATAAAAGAGTGAAATTTAACCAAAAAAATATGTTAATTTCTTCAAATTTGCCCTCCTTCTAGCACCAAAATGTGAACCCCTCTCCTGCACTTGCACAAAAACAAAAAAAAATCACAAGATTAGATCAAATGCAAGTGAGAACAAGGATTCCCCATAAAATCTATTTGCAATTACTCAAAATAGGAAAAATGAAGAACAAAATATGAAAATGCAAGTAAATCCTAATTAAGAAAGAAAAATCATGATCCCATGGGGGATTTGGTGCCAATTGGTGTGTCTAAATTTTCCCTTTCACAAATCCTTTGTAAGCTTGATGATTCAATGGAGATTGATCCACTTGGTTGATGAAGAACAAGATAAGTTCTTGAGAAAACTTGCAATAACCTAGCTAAGATCTTGCATTAAGGATGAAGTTGAGTAGAGTAAGTTTACTCAAGTTGTGGATGATAGAATGAGAGGAAGAGTCTCTCATTTATATATTTCAGATTAGAAGAATGAGAAATATTTGACCATTGCGGGATCATTCAACATCCAATGGCCAAGTGCCACTTGTCAAGATGTGAATGGTTGAGGAATGAGCACAGTTTGGTCAATGTGCATGATAAATGCCATGAGATTCAAATTTGAAATTTGAATGTGAAATTTTGGAGGGAGAAAGAATTGGAGTTAATTTCACTTGGCTCAATGCACAAGGACATGTAAGAGGAGTGAATTTCTTGTTTGAATTTTGAATCCACTTGGATTTTGAATTCAAATTTGAAGGAATATTCCTCTTTTATTCCATGGTGAGAGAAAATAGGCAATTAAATAAATCAAAGTAATTGATTTATCATGCAAGTTGTATTCTCTAGAGGATTTTAGTGATTCAGATTAAATTAATCAATATTTGATCAATTTAATGTGAGATTAGGTGATTTGACAATTTTGACTCAAATTTATGAGCTGATTTAAATCAGAATTGAGAAGAAAGGGATTAATTAAATAAATGATTTGATTTATTTAACTAAAGAGGATAGTGTTAGATTAAATTAAATAAGGTTTAATTTATTCAATTTAATGAGAAGACTTTAAGGACTTGATTTAAATAAAATGAATTATTTAAATAAACAAAGATGTAAGGTTAATTAAATAAAATTGATTAATTTAATCAACAGAGGAGAAAGACTTAATTAAATAAATAATGATTTATCTAATTAAGAGATGAGAAGGTGATGATAATCTGAGAGTATAATTTAGTAAGAAATGTCATAAGTAATCAGGATCAAACACGTTAGATTGAATTGTACATTTTCCATGTCTACACATACAAGTTCTTAGACCAAAATGATTTAGAAAATAGGAAAAAGGAACAAAAATTAAAGAAGTTTTGTCTCTTCCAATATCCAAAAATTTTGAACTTAACTTAAAACAAAGTATCCTCTAGTATTTTATAGAACACAAGGCAGATATAGGATAATACAAATACATGATAGGGAATCTGAGGAAAATTCATATCAAGGCATGTGGAATGTAGTGATTGGGAAGAGAATTGCAATCGAAGTCAATGAAGGTCAACTCCAATTGCACATTGAAGCTCTTCAGGATTTAATATTTTATTATTGCCAATATGATACTTTGAATTAGGATAGCGTGTAGGGACTTTCCATATATTTAGAATGATTATTTTACCACTTTGTTCCAACACTCAGTTCTACTTCAAGCTTACTACTCTTAGGAATGGGCTCCCCCAAAGTTTGACATTTTCCTCCACCGCATGTACAATACGAGGATCTCTAACATTTCAGTGGAATCAAATCCTTTTTCCTTATAACTTCCCAGACTATGCAAAACAACTTAGATATAATTCTATTTGTAATTCATGTTGTCCTGACCATCCATAACCGAACTTTGCATCACAATCTACATCTCTTGCAATCACAAATTCCACTCTTTAAATCCCTTTTAAAAAAATATATTTATAAACATCTCAAGTAAATAGAACCATTATTTAAATGTTATAACATAAATCTATAATAAATAACAAGCTTTCTAGCATATTATAAATCCTTGCATGATTATCTTCTAAATACGCCAGGTTACCAAACTATCAGACTCATTAGATAATCACAAAATCTCAAAACTTCACTTTACATCACTTCTCAATACCTGATATTTAGCTTTTCCCATGAACTTTCCCTAGACTTTGGTTTCACCAGACTTCATCTTACCAGACTCCAAATATCAAACCAAAACACTCTACTCATATTTGTATTGCCTTTTCCACCTTTTCAAACATTTTTGGTTCTCAATATCCAATACCCAAAACACTTACTTTAAGAATTACTCCTTAATCAAAGATATCTCTTTACTTTTTATTTCCAGTGATCTTTCAACTCTCTAGCTCCTACCATTAGAGTTATTTAAAAATATATATATATACTTGGGTCCCGCAAGCCTTATAGTCTTGGGGTGTGTTGTGAAACCACACAACAACTTGCAACCAATAAAACCAAATTTAAACAAAATTTGAAATTAATTCACTAGTTGTAAATTATAATTTATGCATACTTTAAAACAATAACATTTACCTTTACCTAGACTCTAGCATAAAAAATTAAAACTCCCCTAGAAACATCTGTGTGTTCTCTGATTAATTCCATTTTTTGGAACTTAGTAAAAAGAATCACTTCATTGACATTGAACTACATAATATGGTAAGCCACCAAATCCAACAATGGATAGAGCCTTGCTAGCAATCAAGTGTCGATAGCCTGAACAATTTTATCTTTGTAATCCCCCCCAAACATAGCTCTACTACTAGCCACACGTCTATAGCTTCGATAGAGATATTTGGATCGCCTAAAGAGTTTAATTCTCTTTTTTTTAGTTATTGCAATGATAGCCCATTTTTCTTTTGATATTTTAATAATAGCTCATTTTCAACTTGCAGAAAATGAAGCACATTATTAGGTTGGGAATTATAGTGGTAGCAAAGGTTACCTTCTAATTTTTCATTCAATGCAAATCCCTTCATCAATTCACCACTTCCCAAAAATTCATTTAATAATTCTCTGTTGGTTCATATTTTTGGCTAAATTTTACCACTTTATGTCAAATCCTAGCTAACTGCAACTCGCTATATGTTAAAAAATATGCATAAATTAAAATTTAGCAATGAACAATTTAATCACCAAATTAAATCTAAATTTAGATATATTAGTTACCACCCTTCTGATTAAATCTTATGGCAACTTCTGAATACTGAGCTAACACTTCTAATTTGATGGCACTAGACCTCATTAATAGATTGGAAATATCATGATTACATTGAAACATGATAACATTATTCTACATTAAACATGATCACATGTATGACTTTGCACATATCATTTCTTTCAACTTACCTGGGTGATGATGTGTACTACCTTACGAACTTCATTTTCCTTTTTGTTTCACATACACAAGTACCTCCATAATTAATACATCTTAAAAAATAAAATGAAATGACCACTATAAACTTCAAAATCTTAAACTTGCTTGATTTTCAATCTTCGTACTACTCAAATTTGAAGCAATTTATCACAAATTATGCGTAAAGAGTTAATTTAATTTAACATTATGTTCTAAAGACAATTATCTGGTTGCCACCTTGCTCACAATTTCTAGGACTTCGCTTGAGCCAACTATGTATCGTAACTTCCTCACAAATTTCTATAAATTTTTCAATTCTTATTGAATTCGTCGCACATTTTCTTAGCTTTCTTTTCTAGTTTTGTATTCTTTCCTCTATTTATTATCACTTGCTTCTAGGCCATAGATACTCAAACTTTCTTAAGTTTTTATCGTTGTCAGAATGTTTTCTTACGAAATATCACATCGCAAAGGCTTGAAATTTTTTTCTGCGTTCGAACTTCCAATTTCACTATACCAAAGTTGTTCTTAGTTCTTGAGGAAAATTATGTAGAATCGAGGTGCTACTTTCACTTTTATTTTGACATTGCTTCTCATTTCATAGCATTGCTTCAAGATATTGGGCTTCCTGTAGAAGATGTTTACTCAATTGCCAATTTGATAGTAAGGCCTAAATATTTGGAGAATCTGGATACTATTTTTCTATTGCACACCAGGCCATTAGAATCCCTTCCATGGATGATATTCCTTGGTTCTTGGAACACGGGGAATTAGTTTCACTCCATCCTTTCCTTACTGACCTCCATATTCATGGCTTTGAAGTTCAACGGAAATTCACCTACATAGGGTATTTAGCTCTAATAGATGAGGTGTCCCATATCGATTGAATGGTTACTACTAACTACAACTAGGCTTACTCTTTTTTACTTTTTGATCTTTTGAAGAAAGAATTTTGTTACTCATGTATGTACATGATATACAGTATATATATAGATTTTAGTTCATCTTAAAGTGTGTATTTACTGTGCATGGATTTATCATTTTGCATTTCTTAGCATAATTTTACAAATGTTTGAATTAACTCTCATGTATGTAAGATAAGTTAAGAAAAAATTACAAATTTAGAGGTCAAACATAAAGAAAAGAAAAAGAAAGAAAGAAAAGTGACAACAAAGAAAAGCAAACAAAACAAAATAAACCGTAAAAACACTAACCCTAACTAACCAAACTTCTAATCTAACAAGAAATTAACCCTAAAAAAACAACTCATTTTAATTTGTATGACTATTCCCATTGTCATCTTGGTACGAATTACAATAGGTTTATCCTTAAATTCGTTCAGAAAAATCTCAACAATTCTACTATAACAATGAATTATTTTAATTTTTTTGCATTTAATAATCGTGAATTTAAAAGTGTACTTACCAATGACTTGACTCATATGTATGAAAATGGCATCATTAAAGGTTGATTGCATACACTTTGTCTGATGCAACCATATTCTACCTTCTTTCAGCCCTAGTTCATGGTTTGTTTTTGTACTAGGTTCATCTCCATGAATGACTGTGTTCATTTCTCAACTTTCTCCTCCGAAAATCTTCATGTCTTTGGTCCTGCCTTCACTTTGCACTTTCTTAGAGCAAGATATATTACAATTTATATTGTTATTAAAGAGAGAAAAGGTAAAATCTTGATACTCTATATCTTGCATAAAATCAGGAAAATTTCCTTTTTTAACTTGTAAATTTTCAACTTGGATAAAAGTATACACGTCTCTCACTTGAATTTATCACTCCTTTTCCTCATTTGTGTTTTCCATGTATAAGGATAATAATGAATCGTCAATTTCATTTCCTTGTTTATGATGCAATGTTTCTAAATCTCCACATTCTCATTTATTTTCCTGTAACATGTTAGGATTTTCTTCATAATAATTGTAGTTATCCAACTATCTTGATGTATTGGGTAATTTTTAATATTTCCAATTCAACTAGGGTTGCACACATTTCTCACTAATGATTATTTCCTTCTAGCAGTTAGAACCCCTTATATTAAAAATATCACTTTACACATGGCCAAGCTTACCATAGTTAAAAAAATAATCACAATCAAGTTCACCGCGATTAATCATATCATGAACTCTATACTCAGTGACTCTATCAAAGGTGAATAAACTCAAATGATGTAATCTCTAGTTAAATTTTTTCCAAAGTTTCTCAACTTCCATACTGAAATACCAACTTGCATTCAATCTCACTTTAAAAGATTTCTTCTTAAACTCGTGACTAATATAAAATTCAAAATATCCCTCCTTCTAGTGCAAGTTCCTATTGATGAAAATTTCACTTGTAGCAACAAATCGAATAAAAACTTCATAGACAAACCTCAAAGAGCCTATCCTTCTTGAAAGATATGGAACAAGACAATCTAAAAAGGGCAATCTGCTTTAGCAAGAAAATATTGACTCAATTCAATCCCAAGTCTCTGATAATTAGGTCATGACTGTACTAGGTTCACTCTGGGGTATGATGTGATTTTGTTGTTAATCTCAAATGGAATATAGTTGTTTAGAATCATATATATTACACATAGAGTTTCCAATTTAGACTATAAGAACAAATATCATGAAATCGAAAGATTTGAAATAGTATTTCATGAACACCAACCATTTTTTTTCTATCACTTAAGTAGATTTAGCATTAAGCATTCAACAATTTTATGGGAAACAAAAGAGTTCCAATAAATTTCCTATATTTTTTGAAATATTTTCAATAATTTGAACATCTATTCTAAAATAAAGCATAAAAATACTAAAAATTAAAATTTGTCTCAATTATTCTCCACACATACCCCAAATAATTAACCAAATCAAAGAAAACACTTTATACTTCACCAGATTGCTTTATAGATACATATAAAATGGTGCAATCTTTTAAAGAGAGTGGTTTTAGTTTGGACATTGAGTAGGTTTTGTATGCATCCTTAAATGACACAACACATAGTCTTGTTCGGTTGAACTAAAAAAACCAACTACAAAAGATTCATGAGATAGGTAGCTATCAAATTGGCTCTAATATTGATTAATTCTTATGTGCATACAAGTATTTAGACTAGAATGATTAAGAAAATAGGAAAAAATATAAAAAATTAAAGAAGTTTTGGCTCTTTCAACATCTAAATTTTTTTGAACTTAACTTAAAAAAAGTATCCTCTAGCCTTTAATGGAACATAGGGAACAAATAGGATAAGAAAAATATGTTAGAGGGAATCCAAGGGAAAAATCATATCAAGGCACGTGGAATGTAGTGACTAGAAAGAGAATTGCAATCGAAGTCAACAAAGGTGAACTCCAATTTCACATTGAAGCTCTTTGAGCTTTAATCTTTTACTATTGCCAGGATGATAGTTCAAATCAAGATAGTGTGTAGGAACTTACCATATATTCAGAATGATTATTTTATCACTCTATTCAAACACTCAGTTTTTCTTTGGGCTTACTAATCTTGGGAATGGGCTCCCCCAAAGGTTGAAATTTGCCTCCACTACATGTAGAATATCGAGATCTTCAACATTCTGGTGGACTCAAAGTCATCTACCTTATAACTTCCCAAAGTATGCAACTCGACTTAGTTATAATTCTATCCATGATTCATGTTTTCCTGATTGTCCATACCCAAACTTTGTATCACAATCAACATCTCCTACAATCACAAATTTCACTCTTTAAATCCCTTTTAAAAAATAAATTTATAAATATCTCAAGTAAATAAAACCATTATTTAAATGTTATAACATAAATCTCTAATAGATAACACTCTTTCTAGCATATTATAAACCCTTACATGATTATCTTCTAAACACACCGGATTACTAAACTAGATCAGACTCATTAGATAATCACAAAATCTCAAAACTTCACTTTACATTGCTACCTGGTACCTGATACCCCATACTCATTATTCAAATCTACCCATGAACTTTCCCCGAGCTTCAGTTTCACTAGAATTTATCAATCCAGATTCCAAATATCGGACCAAAACACTCTGCTCATATTTGTATTACATTTTATGCCTTTTCAAACATTCACGGTTCCTGATATCCAATACTTGGAGCACTTAGATTATGAAGTACTCTTTAATCAAATATCTCTCTTTACTTTTTACTTCCACTGATCTTTCAACTGGCTAGCTCCTACCATAAGATTTATTAAAAAAAAATTATACTTGGGTCCCTCAAGCCTTACAATCTTGGGGCATGTTGTGAAACCACACAAAAAATACCTCATCACTATTACACTCTTGAAGGCACTCTCAAAAACTTATACTATCTAGCCAGCTTTGAGTCCTACTATGTCCTCTAAATACTATGCTTTTCATTGTCAATTTTTTTCTTTTAAGCTTATTTAAAACTATTCATTTGGCTTGACTTTGGCCTCCAGACTTGTCTATCATAGTGCTTAGACAATAATTAGATATTTATTTCCATCTTCATGGTAGTTGACTTTCTTCAACAAAGTTTCATACCACTGCCCTAGTATAGTCTATCATTCTGATGTGAAGTAAAGGGAATTGTGATATTCATCAAGAATATTGTCAAAACCTGTTCACTATCACTAAAGGATCGGATTGTACTCTTGATGACATCCATGCAACTATAATTCACTTGATAATAACTTTCTTCTCTTGCTTTTATGTCAACACAACATTATACTTTTAAGGGTTATTATCTCTATGTTAAATCCACTATTCAACTATCATTCCTCTAACACATGTCGTTATATCTTTCATTGATGAAGTGATTATCCTTGCATATTGGTGTGACTATATTTTAAAATGTGAGAATTCATTCTTTATGATAGTAATGTTCTCTATAACATCATAAAGGCTATTCTTCATGTGCATTGTGCTGACTATTTTTTGTCTTAACATCTATAGTGTAGGAAAATGCATACCCTTGCATTTTCACACTTGTTTGGGCCCTCCTTTCTTTATTTATCCTTCTCTATGTATTAATTGTCCCTATTGTGCATCCACAAGTCTAATAATCCACATCATTTTCTAGCTAATTCTGACAATAATCAAAGGGAAAATAATCATTTAATGATTTTCCCTATGTGTACCTAATTTTTGGGTTAGGACTAAATAACCACCTAGGGAATCTTAGTCCCCCAAAGGTCTTGGGACCCTTATTTTGAATACAACTGAAAAGGTCTCTTTTTGGAGGATGTGCCTCAACATTTGAGCCTCAGGACTAGGATTCCACCTAGGGCATCTTAGTCCCCCTTAGCTTATTTTTGAGATTTAATTTCAAATTCTAGGAGGATTTAGCCTCCTCTAATTAGAATTTTCCTATGTTAGCTTGGCGTGATGTAATTTCAAGATATTAAGCATATATAAGTATAAATACAAGGTTCCTTCTCTCATTTTTCTCATAAAAAGATATCTAAGCATCCAAGAATTCAATTATAAACTCAAGAGCATTCAAGAGCATTTATTCAAGAATTTTGGAGCCATCATCAAGATTCAAGCATCAAATCAAATATATTATTTCATCATATGTGTTTTTGTGCTAACATTTGTGATGTAGGGTTTTGATTCAAGCAAGCAATTCAAGTCAATGTCTATGAAGTATTCAAGTGTGCCAAGATCTAAATCCAAGCTAGCCATTTCACACAAGTTTATAGACTTTAAAATAATGATTTGGTGAGTTTTAGCATTTCATGTTATTCATTCATCATTTCCTTCCATTATTCTAGTTCATTACAAGATTTAATTACCAACAAGGGGTGTAACCAAGCCAAACCCCCATTTACTAACAATCAACAAGTTTTTCCCTCTTTTATGCTTGTGATTGCAGATTTAGTTGGAAGACTTGAAGATAATTTGGAGTGCAACATTAAAAAGTTGAAAAAATTTCATGACAAAGTTGTCATCTTCACAAAAACTCACCTACAAGTCAGATCTAAAAGTTTCAGAACCTGAGGTCTAAGAGGAAGACAGTGCAAACCTTGGAGATTAGGATCACTTTTAGAGTTTTCAAAAATACAAAATAGGAATAATACGCCACCTAGGGTGTCTTAGTCCTCCTAGGGAATTTTTTAGAGAATCTTTGAAATTCTGTTCCAAGATTTGAAGATTTTGTAGTTTCCCCAAAAAACAAGAGAAAGACTAAGACAACAGTAAGGGCATATTTTTCCTCCCTAGAATATTTTGATAGTTTCTTTGCATTTTTGGAAGCCTCATCACATCTCTAGACTTCCCAGGTACACACATCCTATCTTTTTGTTGCATAATTTCATTATTTGCATCCCTCATTTAGCTTGCATAACTAGGTTTTGTAGGTTGAATTCTTATTTGTCTTTTCCAAGAACTTTCTTGGTGGTGAACCCCTAAAAACTAAAAGAACCCCTTCCTAGGTCCTCCTAATTGAGAATTGACTCACCTTGTGAGGTTGAAGGTCAATCCAATTAGGATTCTTAGGAAAATATCGAATGACCTAGAAAAATAGGTAGGCACACTCTCACCATCATTTTTCAATGGTTTATTTTTGTGAAACCAACCTTGTTGAGCATTCAATTTCTGATTTGGAGTCCATAAAAGTCTTAGATCTAGATTGCATTAAATTCATCTTGCATTAGTGAAAGTGCATCTATGGTTTCTTACATATTGCATTAGTGAAATTTCATCTAGGGTTTCTTGCATTTGCATTAGTGAAAGTGCATATAGGTTGCATTTTTATGTTCATCTGTCATTTCATTTCATTGAAAAACTAAAAAGTGCATTGTTAATCATTCCAATTGTATTTAGACACATTGTTATTGCATTGAATTTTTTTAAAAAGTGCATTCAACTTGGCATTCAATTGCTTGTTATTAGTTACTTTTCCTTGCATCCATTTACATAGTTTTTTGTTTCCCAACATCAAGTCCCTGAATAGGCAACCTGTAAACATTGTAGACAACCCAAAAAAAAATTGTTTTTGGAAAACACCTCTACTAGAAATAAAAGGCCCTTCCTAGCATCTTAGTCCCTATTGACTTTGAATTTCCAGTTTTTCAAGATTTCAAATTGCTTTTCTATGCTTCTATCAGTTTCTTTCAGTTTTTTGTTTTAGTTTTCTGAATTGTTATTATTCTAATCTCTTTCATTTCAAGACTAGATTCAAGAATATGATATTGTGTTCATTGCACTTTCCTTGGTTTATCCCTTGTATGAGTTGTACTACTTGGTGTTCTAATGTTAATACTATGGTTAGATGAAATGTGAGACTCATGGAATCCTATGATAAAACACTTATTATAGATCTTGGTTTATCAAGCTCTCTAACTTCTAGTTTTGGTACTAATTTACTAGGTATAGAACATACCTTTGATACCTATTTTTCCATGCCTACCTTACCCACAAGTTCTATTCCAAGTGTTCAAACAATGATTGACCATATTCCTCAAGAAAACATAATAAAAATGCATGAAGACCTAGCCCATTTACAAGAAAGTGTGATTAATGAAAAAAATTCCAACACTATTATACCTAACATAGATAGTATTAACTGCATGATGGAAAGTTGTGAAGGAGTATAAATTGTGCATAACATAGCTCACATCTTTGGAAAAAATACCTTTGATACCTATTTTTCCATGCCTACCTTACCCACAAGTTCTATTCCAAGTGTTCAAACAATGATTGACCATATTCCTCAAGAAAACATAATAAAAATGCCTGAAGGCCTAGCCCATTTACAAGAAAGTGTGATTAATGAAAAAAATTCCAACACTATTATACGTGACATAGATAGTATTCACTGCATGATGGAAAGTTGTGAAGGAGTATAAATTGTGCATAACATAGCTCACATCTTTGGAAAAAATCTTCCTTCCACCACTAATTATGCTCAAGCTTCAAAAAATGTGCAAGCCCAAGGAGGAAATCAAACTCCTCCCCCTTCAACCATAGCATGCATTCCCACCTATACAACTCCTCAAGTGACCACAATGATGCAACCAACTAGCAATATCATTCCTACCTCACATATTTCCACTAGTTCTCCTTATACCTATGTAGCCTCTAATATCATACCTCCTCCCACAAGAAATCCATTCACGTGTCCTTCCAACACATACACACCACCATCGTATTCACGTCCATCTTAAACCACAAGCAATGACCCTATCATTAACCACCTCTTACAAAGCCTTAAATCCATTCAACATCAAATTTCCACCATGAATTGGAATCAAAATGGTCAACCTTCATACTATATCAAAAGTAACCCATTATCCTTTGAGATATTGAGAACTTCGGTGCCACAAGGTATATAGATCCCTAGATTTGAGAAATATGAAGGAAAGTGATATCCTTCTAATCATGTAAACACCTTTACTGCTTTATGTAGTGACTTTATCCTTGAGGAAATTTTTTTGGCTAAGCTCTTTCCTCAATACTTGAATGACATTACTTCAGATTGGTTTTTTGCATTACCAAATAACTCAATTCGTTCATTCAATGAACTCATTAAAGCCTTTATTAACCATTTTGAAGTGCATATGGTTCCGAAAATGGCATTAGATGATTTGATGAGATGTAAGAACAATGATGGCAAAAAATTCACTAAATTTATTTCACGTTACCAATCGCTTTATTCCCAAATCAGTGTGAAGGTTCCTGATTCTCACCTCCAAGAGATGTTCATAGAAAATTTACAAAGAAAAATACAAGAAAAGATTTCAATGATTAAATTCCCTTCCTTCAAGCACTTATGCATTAGCCTTCATGATTATCAGAATTTTGTAGGTAGTAGTAAACCAAAAACCACTTCTACCCATCCTAAAAATTCTGAATCCTCAAACCAAAACAGCTACTAACCCTTTCGAAGACAAAATAAAAAATTTATTCAATTAAACCCTACCTCCCAACCCACCCAACAAGTTGATACCCAAGTAGCTTCTATCAAAATGATTAATCCTTATATATTTGGGGATTCACAAAGACAATTCGAACCTCTACCCGACACCCTTCACAATATCTTGACTCAGCTATTGAACAAGAACATGCTTACCTTACCTCCCATTCGACCTCTTGACCTTAGAAATCTATTATCCTCAAGCTTTAGACACAACACCTATTTTACTTATCATCAACAAAAATGACATGATACAAAATAATGCAAGTTTGTTAACATATTTTGCAAGACCTCATTGATTCCAATCATATTCGAATTGGAGGTTTGAATGACAAAGGTAGTAAGTTTGTAGCTCCTCTCAATCAAAACTAGAAAATATTTACCAATCCCATGCCTAACCACAATATTTCATTTGTTAAGGATAGTGAAACTAAGCCCGATGTGATGAATGTTGACACGGATGATGATAACATGAGAAATAACGAACAAAATCCTATGGATAATGGGTATGTGCAGGATTATCATGCAAAAAACAGGCCCTTAAGTGGCAATTAAAAGACAAAAAATTAGAGTTAGACAACTTGACGTAAAAATTTGAATAAGTTATCTATATTATTTCAGAAAAATGTAAAAATAGAATCTATAGAAAATTGAATGAAGTTTCTAAACTACTAGACCTTTATTTTCTTAAAAAAATCTATTTGGTGAAAATTTGAAATTTCAATGCAGTAGTATTTAAATTTTAGGGTAAAAATAAGAAGCAGGTGTCTATCTAACCACCCTAACCACAATAGAATGATAACATTTTGTTATAATCTTTTAGATATAAGTAGAGGACTCATGTCCCATTGTGATGCATATTTTTTTATAATATTTTTCAATGTAAATAATCAATTATGAATTTTTTATTACAAATTATAAAAAATATAAAACCTCGTTTGTCTAACCACCTTACTTTGGTAAAAAAATTCATGAAATTCAATTTTTTATTATTTAATCCTATAGTATGTGAAGCATAGAATGTGACGCATGTTTCAGATTCAAAAAACGTAATATCGTTTGAAAGTTATAGATGTTTTTCAATCAACCTATCAATTAGGACTTTATTCATAATTCCAATAGAGTATGAATAATAATTATTTATTAAATTCAAATTAAAGAATAATTTATATTGGTGGAAAGATGATAATCTCCTCTAAAAACCCTTTTCGTTTAATCAATTTTGTGTAAAAAGAAAGTCGTCAGCCACATCGGCCATCATATGGCTTACATATCGCCACTTTTTGGCCCATCATGATCTTGCACATACCCTAATAATGAAAAAAATCCTATGGATATTGATGACCAAAGTCCTATTATTACAATGATAGGAGTGATTGACATCGAGCCTCATAAACAACAAAATATAATTCCTACTGATATTACTTTATCTTCAGAAGAAACAATCAAACATGCACCTAATGGTCCTCTTTACATAGCTGACATATTCAATGACATGCCCACTCCTGGGAGTTTAATTGGTCTTGTCTATGGAGAGAATGTGATCATAGAAGAACTCTTTTATGTGCATGAACTTACTTAAGATATATATGAAAAACCCAAAGCACGAATTAAAATGCATGATTATTTTTCTCAAGCTACGATGGGCTCGATCACACTCCCTTTACAAGTAGGACCTAAGAAATTAAATGCATCATTCTCTATCATATCTAATTCAGACCAATTTCATGTGAATTTAGGCTACAAATGGTGTATCTTCATGAATGTGGTCCCATCGATTGTCCATAAGTGCTTAAGGTTTCTAGACAATGATAAAATATTCACTAGGAACCATAGTGGCTTTATCCCTCTATCTTCCCATGGAAAATTTCCCTTAGACTATTTTTGGCCTGAGCCCATAGAACCTATAAGACCCCGTGAGGACATCCTTTTCCTATCCTACCAAAATTTCAAAACAAAATGCATATCCAAGTTTTCCCTTGAAAAATTTCCTTCACCCATTATTGAACCTCCATCCTTTCAAGAAAACAACAATAAGCTTAAAAAACCTCCATTAAACAAAGACCCAACCATCAAAATTCCCTTTCCTATTGCCTAAAAAGTACCAAGAGAAAACCAAACAAGTCCTAATCCACATCTTAAGAAAATTTATAAAGCCAAAGAGAAATTGGTTGAACAACCTTCCATGGCTTCTTTTGTTCTTCCCTTAAAAAAAGAAAAGAAATCTATGGTTGAAAAACCCGCTCCTACCCAAACACAACTTGAAAAATAGAATAAAATAAACAAAAATTCTCAAGTGTGTAGGCATAGACATTGTGTTATTCCTCAAAAGATGAATGTAGAAAATAACATTCAAAATCACAATATGAATCTGACATAAGCAATAAATGATGAACCTCCTCTCTTACAAGAACAAATAGACCATATGCCTCCAATACAACAAGGACCTGCACCTTCTATGGATATTATCATTCATTCTCCTATAGTGGCTAATTTGGATGATGATGAAGAAATAGCTAAAATTTATGAACAATTGTGATGGGACTTTACAAATTCAAAGGGGGAAGGCTAGGGTTTCAAGGTTTTATATTACCCATGATAATATAAATTATCAACTTTGGAAACCCTTATGTTATATTTCAACGATGACTTGCTATCAAAGGTAACCGGTCACTTAAGTGATCCAATTGAGCCTTTCCTCCATGTTCTTACTAGCCCCTTTCTTCTAGCCTTTTAGTCTTTTTCCACCTAGGCTTAAAATTTTATACTACCGAAGGTTGTACTGGCCGGTCACACATAAATATTCTACATGGCCTACATGCAATTTGATTAACCGTCCAATCATGGGTTTTGATCTCAGTATTTTCTTGCAAACCTCATAGGTTTTCCTGCTAATGTCACTAAAGTAGTGCGAGGTCTATGAAATTCCACCATATAGCATATATGGAGGAGCGGGGTCTTCTCCTGAGGTGCCTGCAGTGACATGTGGCCATCTTTTCACCGGCGAAGGAATTTAATGATAGGGTTGATAATAATTATCCCTTGCAGACCTTGCACGGTAAAAGTAAATATTCATAAAGTAATGTGAGGTCTAGGAAGGGGTGACACGTGGATTTTTTATTGAAGCGACAGGGCTAAGTGGGACCTACTATCTGGCAACGACCTCCTATTTTCATGGGTTATGATTGATTGTGATCTTTCCCAGGTGTTGATTTGGATTGTCAACACTCACTGAATTGATTTGAGTCATCAAATTTGCCAGATCTATTTTGCATCAGTAGTTCAAATTCAAAGAGGGGTGTTGTTCATCCATGTGGGAAACTTTTGTGCTCTGTTACTTGTTTCATTAATGGCACGGGTTATTCCAAAGGATCTTCTCCTGATTTTCTCTAGTGTGCAAATGATGACCTCCTAGTAGAAATAATGATGGGTTGTACACTATTTCTTCATAAGCCTGGAATACTCTTATGGTGGCTACATCAGCCACTAATTTCTCAAATTCTTGTATTTCATTCAAGAAATTAATATCCTTCTCACCAATTCACTCTATAAATGCTTGCTAAGTTACCCAGTGTTGTCATTGCATTTTTGAGTTGTTTTGTTTGCAGGTGGTGGCTATTCTCCTGTATTCTATGAAGCTAATTTTCTTCAATGGACAAATATGTAGGGTGTAGAAGTGCCAGAGTAGGATCCAAGAAGTTGCTGCTCGAGAAGGAGCAACTTTCTCCCATAACTCTCAAAGTTGCTACTCAAGGTGTTGGCAAAAGGCCTGAGTGTTGTGCATCCCCTATTATGATTTCATCAGATTCTAATAGAAATGGGTCCGAAACAGACTCGAATTACCGATGTTACCTAGCTGCCTTCACCAAGCTCATGGGCGTAAATGAGGAGGTCCTTGTAGTCGAACCAATTACTACGGTGGCACTGTGCCAGGTTGTTGGGTGTTGTGTTGATGTGGCTGGAGGGAAGAAGGTGTTTCTGTTACTTACTAAGGCAAGAACTTGAAGCAGTCACCTGTACTGGGGTCATGGGTCAACTTAGTATGGGATGGTGTGGGTTGCTTTCCTAGTGGTTGGTTTTTTGATGATATGGGTGTGCGCATGCCTGGTGTCATTTTTTTTCTCTTTGAATGGTTACTGTGTAACCATTTTTTATTCCTCAGATCATGAAATTTTCTCTCCAATGATGAGGAATGTGAATTCAAATTTCATTCTAAATGAAATTTAATTTTTAAATTAACAATCTAGTCTAATGCTTTTTTGCTCTCCTGTCCTTTAAAGGAGATTTCACGACTCATTGTTAGAGGTCAGATTTTTGATCCATGAAGTGTTGAATATGTATAGTCACTTCATTTACTATAGTTTTCTTGGAGGTTCTAGTTAATGTTTTTTCTTGTCGGGTTTTCTATGAAGCAAGCAAGCTATGGTAATGTAATTATTGTTAGTAAAGCAATAAAGGATAATCATTTTGGAAAAAATTCTCTCCTAATTGTGGGTCATAAGTTGTGAGTGAACCTATTAATGATATTTTAATTCACTTTTAATGGTATATTTGAATGTGTTCCTCATTTCCCTGCTTTAGCTCTATCAGTAAACGAAATTTCTTGAAAATGAGTTATAGATTTATGATTATACATTCAAGATTCCTAAGGAGTGTTGTTTTAAAAACTAAAATTCGCATGATGTAAAGCATTATGGTGATATGTCCATAATATCTAGATTATGCTTTTTATGACTACTGCCCAATGGATGAGGCATTGGTTATTTTCTTCAAGATTACTATGAGATTGTACTTCTAAACATGGTGGTCTAAGAGTTGAACACAACAAAATATTAAACCCTATCTCTCTACAAGAGGCAATTTCTTACATTGAAGTCTTCAATTCCATTGGTCTAAGATTCCTATTATTATTCTTTGGTTTTCTAATACCAAAAGTAATCACTATCTCATTGCATGTATAGGGATTGTAACATGTAGGAAGAATTGTTCTTACCAGTCTTAGAACATTCTTATGAACACATTTAGGTTTACCCACCTCGGTTTCATAGAGCCAAAAGTGTAGGAGATGTCATTCTTTGACTAAATCTTGTTAGTTGGCCACTAGCCTTTGTGGTTATTTATAATGGAGGTTGTCTACCTCTTAGAGAATTGCAAATCCTATGTGAAAAAAAAAAAACACCAACAAAATGGAGACTCTGCTAGGGAAGTTTTGAATCACCAGTTGCAGATGGTTATAGAGTCATATCAAAAGATTTGTTGTTCTAAATTTACATAGAGATTTTTTTCAACCCTAGAAGGAAGAGGTTGTTGAAATGAACTTGACATACCTATGATCTATGGTATCTTGGTGAAAAAGGATTCAAGAGTTCTAGAGTTATTATTTGAATGGTGGTTTTATTTGGGAGAACTTCTGAGAGCTTAAAAAAAAAGAGGAGAAACCATAGGGGTTGAAGGAGGCTATCCAGGATATTTTGTGAGGTTGAATGTTAAATTTGGATGGTAATGGATTGTGGTTTTGAAAGAGATTGGTAGTGGCATGGTGTGGCTCTGTTGTGGGTAAAAACCCAAAATCTAACAATCTTTGAAAAGGAATTTCATATTTCTTTTAATATAGTCCTCGGTTGAAGAGGTGGCGACTCTGTCTGAAGAACTAGTTAATGAGTGAAGGAATAGTCCCAGATCTGTGATATTTACAATCAGGGAGAAGATATCAATGCATGCTACCAAAAATTACTAGGTATTTCATCAAAACTAAATAGTTCACTATTTCTAATTGTGATGGGTGTTTGTAATTAAGGATGAAAATGGTTCCAAACTAGATGTCTAGCGTCAAGAAAGGAACAATTATTATTTTTACCATATTTCTAATGATGCAATATGTAAAAGGACTTATGAAACAACGTTTATGTTGCATCATATCTCTAAAATCAAGGAATACTATTTGAATTCATTAATGGAATCATGGTTGCGATAGTAAATGATATGTTTGACAAATATGTATTGTTGATGAATTTGTAAATGGGTATAAGTGATTTCCCATATGTAATGTTAGATATAAATATGCAAAGAGAACAAGTTGTGTTAAGCCCTTCAATGGTTACCCTAATCCAGTTCCTAAGAAAATTACGAAGTATTCGCCTTAATATACAGGGAAAAGTGCAGAATCAACCTCTAAGAATTTAAAACATTTTGTAGATGTAATGGGGGATTCTGAAATCAGTCATGAGGATGTTGTCATGAATCTTTTTCTGCAATCCTTGAAGGGTGATGCCTGTGACTGGTTTTCCTATTTACCTGCCTATTCTATTAACTCTTGGAATAACAAAGTCTTCAACAAAGCCTTGAAAAGCTTTCAAATGGTCTTCACCACTAAAAGCATTATTACTAGTGAATTTTGGGAGATTCTTTTGTGCATTATCTAGAACTGGATTAGGATATCCCCAAATATTACCAAAACACAATTGTCTGTATCTATCAACTTGGGGTGCTCATCCACCATGTCCACTTCTAGGGGTGCTTTGTTTCTCAATAAATTTCTTATCATCCACCCTTTTATCCTTTTCACCACTACCTTGTTTTTTATCCTTTCTAGTGCTTCCCTCTTCATCCTCTGAGTAAGAACTAGAGTTTTTATGACCACCTCCACCTTCGCCACCTTGGTTACCACCACCCCCACCTTTAGGTATTTTATTCTCAAAATTATTTCTCAATGAATCATTCTCACTCTTTCTTGAAATAGAATCTTGGGGAGTGGGTATAGATATTTTTAAGAAAGCTATCTTTCTTGCCATCTCAACACTAGCAACTTCTATTTTGTCTTTTCTCAGATCAGGTTGCAACTGATCATTTATTAGTTGCAACCCATGATTAAATTCATTTATTAGGGTTGAGAAATAGAATGGTGATTCTACTAGGGAAAGTTATGAATCTCCAGTTGCAGACGGTTATAGAGTCATATTATTGTTTTCCATTCTAAATTTAGTTCAAATACTAAAGGATTTCAACTCTGGAGAAGATTTTGTTGTAGTGAGCCTAAACAATTTTGTAATCTTTGGTGCTTTGCTGGTGGAAAGGAACTCAGAAAGAAGTTTACATATGAAAGAGCTTCATATTGCTTGAAGTTCAACCCTCTATGAAAAGAGGTGGTGACTCTGTTAATAGAACTTGTATTAAATTTAAAGAAAGTTCTAGATCTACAAATATTACAAGCTAGGAAGATAATTTGCAGCAATTGTAAAGTTTCCAGGTGTTCCTCACCCTTGGTTCTCAAGAAACCTGTGTATGAAAACCATATTTGAACTTCTTAGGAAAACCTTTGCTTCCCTATTGAGTGAGTTAGCACAGACAATGAGAAATAATAGTAAATTAAGTTTGCACACTTCCATTTGTTGGATCTGTTGAAAGTAATTGTATTTCCATTGAAATATTATGTTTAGTGCTCAAATATCTGCTAGTTTGGATGGTTAGAATGCATTTGTGTATCTTAGGGGTTTCCATCCATTTGTCTTGTAATAATTTTCAAGCCCAGGTTGTCATTATGTCAATAATTATCCCCATTTTCCATCATTTGGTCATGGTTGTAATTATGCACAATTAGTGAGCCTTAATTTGTAATATCCATGGATCACCAACATAAATTAGCTATATGAGTGAACACTTTGATTCAGCTTGTCAAGAAGTGTCAAAAGTATAATAATATTCAAGCATCTAATACCCCAAAGTGTAAGAACCCAAGAGTTAATAAGACTAGGTTTATTCCTGAATGGAATGATGTATTTGAAAGAGGACTTAAAGAAATGGATGAAAGACACCAAAATTTTCAACAAGCCCAATCAAGAGACCATCAAACTATGTCTACTTTCCAAGTCATTCCACCCATTGTCAATTTCTTTGACGCATTATATGCTTAGTTATATTTTTCATGGGTTGATTATGGAACTGAAAGTATGTTAGCTAAAGTTTATAAGGAGATGCCTAGATTTGATGGGTATACTGTATGTGAAGGAGATGCACATGTTCAAAGTTTTTCCAGCTTCATGGAGAAACATTCATTCAAAGATCAGGATATGCAGATGATATTTTTTGTTAGATCTCTTGAAAAATGAGCTCAAGATTGGTATTTAAGCTTTCCTGAGAAGTCCTTTCCTTTCTGGGATAAATTAGTGACTGCTTATAGAGAATAATTTGCAAGAGATCCCTCAGACCTTTTCATAAGGTTAAAGTAGATCAAGAAACAAAAATTAAGAGTCAAGTGTTGATTTGAGTCATATATTTGTTGTTGCTCTTTCACTAATAGAAAATTTTAGACCCAGTACATCAGACTATATCCATATGTATTTTGAAGCTTATGAAGAAGGATCTAGTGCATTGTTAAAAGATTTTGAAATAATGAGCATGCAAATGGCTTACACAGGTTTGGATGGTTTGGAGAAGCAGAGGAATGAGTATGTTTAAAGTTTGTTGTCTTCAGTTATGGGAAAACATGTTGATGGACTTAGTAATTGTGTGAATGAAAATGATCAAATGTTTTCAGATAAATGCAAATTTGAAAAGGTAGAAGATGAGAAGAATGCATCATCAAGTGATGTGAAAGTTGTCTTTGAACAACTTGCAAAAGAAATGTACCCAACTGAAAATCAGCAGCTGAAAAAGGGAAATAACAGTAAATTAAGTTATGTTTCTCAGCCTACATAATGAATTAAATTTTTTATTTTCTTCTTCTATGAGCTTAGAAGATAACAACCATGACGATCCTCCTAAACTGAGTGAAGAACAATGTGTTGAACTTGATGATTCCCCTAATACAACACTTGATGTGATCCCTCTTGCTAGTGATCTACATTTTCCATATCCTGAACAAGACTGGGATGCAGATGATCTACTGGATGGTTGATCTGCATGTGTCCTACTAGTATTTTTTTCTTTATTTTTGTGTGGTTGCATGTGTGTATTTTGATCCCCCATGATGTTTTGTTTGATGTTCCCTTTCTCTTTGTGCATTCCTTTATTTATAACTTCAGTCTTCTATATGTTGTAAGCTCTTTGCCTTTCCATTTATCTTTATTTGATTTTCCTTTTTGTCTTATGTTTTCCTTTTGGGTATGACACAAGTTTTCGAGACACCCTATGTCTCTTTCATGTTGACCCAAAAGGTTTTCCTTTGTTTTCGCTCTCTTTGCGTTATTCTTCAAGTTCTATGTGTATTTGGGGAATGATGATTGTATACACCTAAAATTGGTCTGGAGCATCCGATTAATTAAATACGATTTATTTGATTAATTATCCTAATTTCCTCTACTATTGAATAAATATAAATATTTATTTAATATAGTTCACATTCACATTCTTCATGATTTCTTCTAATATTCATCTTAATTAAATAAACAAAAATAAATTCTTTGTTCAATTTAATTATCACATCCCTATTTCAATCTATCACATCCATCTTAAATTAATTAAATAAACACAAAAACACTTTATTGATTAATTGCCATATTCTTCTGTCTAATTTAATAAACAACTATCCTATACTTCGTTTTATTAAATTATTTATCTTTCTTTTGCTAATTTAAATAAATCAAAATATTTGAATTGTTGCACAAAGAATATTCCAATCTATATTCTCTCAAAAATGAATTAGATATCCTATGTCTAAACTATGTCTAATTTATGTAAAAATCATGTCTAAATTATTTGATTGAAACTTCACGAGAAGTTTTGGAGACAAATTGGAGACAAATTTGGAGTTTGATCTCTCAATCCTCCTCCATAAATTCTTCCTCTTCTCTTGCCTGGTGTTTTCATGGGTAGAGAAAATCTCTATCTTTCTCTCAATCTCCTCAATCTCTCACCATTCAATTCTCCAGATTGAATCCAAGCCTGTCAAAGCTTTCCCTGTGCATTTCTACAGCTAGGAAATCTATAAATAAAGCCTCATTGAACCAAGAAAAGATACAAATAATCAAGCTTTTGCACTCTTACTCTATAGGAATTCAAGCATCAAGCATCAAAAAATCAAGTTTTCAACCATGGCTGCCTCCTATAGCTACAATTATCTATTTCACATCAATATCATGCTAGTTTAATTGATTTATCATTTAGCGTTGTATTAGAAATATCTCGTTCTTTGAATTGTCATTTTAACAGTCTTATTTGCTTAAACAATCTGAGAGCAATTTAGATTTAATAAATCTTTGGAGATAGAGAGCAATATGACGCTTTCAATTGATTACTTTGTTGAATTGATTCAATTTGTTTCATTATCACAGCTACCGAATATTTCACAAAGTGGATTGAAGCAGTACCTCTTACTACAATCACTGGGAAGTAGATTTCCTCTTTCATCTTGAATTACATCATATGTTGGTATGTAATCCCTCAATCCATTATCATTGATAATGGACGACCATTCAAAAATCAAGATGCCAAAGAGCTCTGCGATAAATTTCATATTCAACATCGGTTTTCAACACCGTACTATCCACAAGGGAATGGCCAAGCAGAAGCCTCAAATAAGACCATACTCAAAATTCTCAAAAAGATGGTTAATGATGTTGGACGTGATTGGCATGTTCAACTAAATCTTGCACTATGGGCCTATAGAATAAGCATCAGAACACCAATAGGAGCTACACCATTTTCTTTAGTATATGGATCAGAAGCCATATTGCCCATTGAAGTTGAAATTCCATCCCTTCGTGTATCACTCAGAGGTATCATTTCAGATGAAGACTATAGTGTATCTAGATTGCAGGAACTAGAATTGCTAGATGAGCGTTGTCAACAAGCTGTTAATCATCTAACAACTCATCAATAGAGGATGTCAAGAAGTTACAATCATAGGGTAAAACTGTGGGTCTTTCAGGTTGGTGACTTAGTATTAAAAGAAAACCCTAGGAATTAGCAAGATAGAGAAAAGAAAGGAAAATTTGAGCCTAACTGGCTTGGTCCATTTGTCATCATATCAATGTCTGGATCAGGAGCATATCAGCTATCAACGCTAGAAGGGGATCTGTTTGATGAACCTATCAACAATATTCATCTCAAAAAATTCTATGCTTGAATTTCCTAGTGCACAGGTCAAACTACTGAAAATTGTTTCCTTGGTGAAAACCTGGCAAACAGGCATCTTGCCAAACACGAAAAGAAAAAAAAAAAAATAGAAAATACAACAAAAGAAAGAAAAACAGAAAAATGAGAAAAATACAAAAACAAAACAGGTGTAATCAAAGCATATGGTGAAAACCTAGAAATAGGCGTCGTATGTGATTCTAAGATCAGCTTTCCCATCTATCTGGATCTATATCAGGATCATTAGATTGGCAGTCAGTATCATTTCATATCCTATCATTAATCTGGCAGTCAGTATCATTTCATATCCTATCATTCGTCTGGCCATCTTTGCATCCATATCAAATCATTTTCAAATAGTCAACATATCCTCTATAGCTTGGGGGGGCAACATCTAGATATCATTAGGGGCAATACAAACGTATCAATTTCACCAATCTAGTAACACAATAGTATAGCAGAAAACTGAAAACAAAATCAAAATGCAATATCAATCATCATCAGAAGAGCATCAACCATCCATATAGTATCGAAAATCCAAAAAACATGTCAAAAAAAGAAAATCTAAAAAGGAAAAATCCAGAAACATAGGTCTGTGTCAGTCGAACTACGTGGTCTTTGCATGTTAACGTAGGCAAGGCAAATATTTGATCAGCTCCCAAGGTCCCTAAGATAGGTTAGTAGGTTAGGTCTTTAGTCAAAATCTTGAAAATCCAAAAACATGTCAAAATTAGGATGGATGATCTAAAATCTAAATAATGAATGAAACACTCTCAGTAAACAATGGATATTTTGTACTTTTTAATTATCATTTCTTTAGAGTAACTCGATGATGTTTTGAACTAGAGGAACAAGGAAAAAGAATTATATTTTTATTGTCTGCTATCTATACAATAATCATATAGATGTGTGAATTGTCGGGGGATGTGCTATGCAAATGTATCACCGATGACATTCATAATTCACACACCCAAATGATTATCTCTGCCTGTTTTATGCAATAAATGCTCAGGTCATCTCCGTTCAATTATACCTAGATGCTTGTGTTCAATTGCAATATCAAAAATCATGAAAGTAATACTCAGGTCGTCATTGGTCTAACACATACCATTGACGCTTGTATTCATTTTCAAATTCAATAAAGCTCTATGATGATACCAAGCACAAAAAGACTGTTAAAATGGCATCTATTTTGCATATCATTGCATGATTAAATTAGATTGCATTCATCATCATTCATTACCTGCAGAGTATTTGTTGCATAAAGGATTCCAATCAATGATTATCTAATCTATAAGTAAAACTGAGTATACTTGACATAAAATCCAAAAATCATCAAAAACATGTAAAAGACACCATTGCATCATTTAGTATCATCATTCATACATACATCAAATAAACTATGAATTAAGTTGTACCATAAGTACATCTTGTTTCATTTTACCATAACATCATTCACTACATTATCATCTACCAACATCATATGTATACATCATTTACCAAAAATACATATTATCACATCACATCATTTATCTATATATCATATTCTACAAATGCATCATTTATCATTGCATCATTGCATTCAAATACAATCATTCATATAAATCATCACATTTAAATATAAATCATCACAAAATTATATAATAAAAGCATTCATCACATAGAAATCATAAAGCCATCGTCATATCACATCAACTACATCTCATATATATATCACAAATGTTGAGTATACAACGAAGTCTGGTCTACAAAAAACATGATCAACAATGAGCTACAATCATAATATACATCACACAAGATCACAATGGCATCTATGACCTGCTACTACCAGAGTGAGTAGGCCCAACAGGACCTGTACCACCACCACCCCCAGAAGGACCCAGATCTCTGGAATCTTTGTGTGGAGGCTGTGTCACCCCCTCACTGACTGTCCGTGTATGAGTTCACCCAGATCTTGATGGGCCATAACTGACTCAATGCTCAGCAGGCACTGCATCATGATATCGGCCTCAGTAGAACTCTACCTCTCGGCCAACCCACAAAACCTCTCTCATATAATCACCAACGGAGGTGCCATCGGCTAATCTCTGAAGAGTATCCGCTATCTCCTATGCTCTCTTAGCAATCTGCCTAGCACTGTCTCGCTCCGATGTCAAGGTATCAACCCGTGTCTACATAGTGGCTAACTCTCCCTATACCTGTGCTAAGGCCTGTGCGTGAGCCTGTGCCTATGCTTGATTTTGTGTCTGAGTCTACACAAGCATACCCCGAGCCTGTATCAACTGCCCCTATAAAGTTTGGACCTATGCCTAAAGTCCATCTATCTGTCTCTACTGCCCGACTACCAGCACTGTCACTACTTGCCTTTGTGAGGCCTACTAGAAGAAGGTGCACTATTGATGCCTGGCCCTGCCCCTCTGTATCCTCCACCACCACCATTACGGTCATCACTGCTGCTACTATCTCCATTGCTGCTCTCTGAGCTACTACTAGATGAAGAATCATCTCCATCCCCACTGCCTGCAGAACCCTCTGCCACATCCTCCTCTACAGGTAAAGGTGCTGGCTCATCAGGAATAGTAATACGAGGATGGGGAACTAAGGCCAAGAAGGTTGCATACTCCTCTATCACAACTACCTCAAAGATATCTCTTTGCATGTCCCAAGGTGATGGTTGTAATGCTCTGTACCCCTCTACAAGTACATCATATGATAGTGTAGGACCCCAATCAGGAATATCCATCCGTCATCGTGCATAGTGGGCTACTCCCTGTGGCATGCACTTAACAATGCCATACTATCTGTATACCCGACGAAGCAAGAATATCTCAAGAACAAATGGAATCTGATAGATGAGGTACATAGAATCACACAAGAACCCCAACACTGCACCATCCTCATCCCACTCCTTGCAGTCAAGGTATGGATGCCAGATAACTATCTCGGTGTCATCAAACACCTGTCTCCAATGCTCTAACTTGCCCGTCTGGGCCTATGTGAATCGACCACTATATCAGAAAATGTACGGTTTGCCAGCTAGTCTATCTACAATTGGAAATGGCCAACAGATACAAAATGCTCCCAGGCCCACACCTGTAGCAGGGTCATCCCTGTAGATAAACTATGTGCATCTAGATACATAACCGAATGTAGATCATGATAAAGATGCGCTAACATGCACATCCCCCTCGCATATCTGGTACCATGCACAATCATGCTCTCTAGAGTCATACCCCAACTGATGAGGAATCCCTTTGACCTGTGATCAGGGCAAAGGAAACCTCCAATGAATCCAACTAGCACTACTGGTAGTGTTGCATAGGAATCTGCAATCCTCCGCCATCGAATGCTAGGACCTGCTATGTCCTGACACTGAAATACTCCGCGGAGAGCATCTCTGCTGCTAGTCCCATGAGAATCATATGTAATAATCTCCCCCATGAATGGAATGCACAATATACGCAACACATCCTCTGGTGTGACTGTTATCTCGCTGGTGGGTAGATGAAAGGTGTTGTGGTCACTATGCCACCTCTCAGCCAACGTGGTCAACAAACCCCGATTAATCCTAATCTGGGGCATATCAAGCAAACTCATAAGGCCACAATGGCCTATCACCTGAAGCTCATCTGGTGTCAAATGAGGTATCAAGTTTGTAGTCTGAGGAAATCTCTCTCGCATCTGGAGAGTACCCAGATCCTCCTATCATCATAATGAAAAATCTACAATCAATGAACTATGTCAAGAAATCAAGGGTCATTCTACAATCAAGTCTATTTCAAAAGCATTGGTATGAATTTTTGATCAAAATTCATACGCGAACATCAAATCTCACCTATCATGGGGTTTTCAAATCATCAACCTCACTTATCATGAGGTTCATCAAAACATTATCTAGATCTCACCTATCATGAGATTTATTAGATATTGAATCATTTCCTCGCCTATCATGAGGATCATCAATAAATATGATTTATTCTCACCTATCATGAGAGTTAGTCTTATTTAAATCATCAAATCCAACATCGAGAATGTGGATTGTTAATCATACCAATCTGAAGAATGGACATGATCGGAATAAACAAAATCAAGGTTCACTAAGTCAAATCTTCAATTCTGACATGGAAGCGCTAAAACACGCTTCCAAAGCGCTAAATCACAAAAGCACTACTTTATCATCCAAAAGTGCTAAATCGGGGACCCAAAGTGCTAAAACCTTGAAAGCGCTATTTCAGCAATCGGAAGCCCTAAAATAGGCTTCCGAAGCACTAAAAATCTCGAAGCACTACAACAGGTCGCCTAAGTGCCACTTTACCAGAAGCGCTAGAACAAATCCTGAAAAAGCTAATCGATCGACTCAAAGCACTGAAAGTCTCAAAACATTAAAATCCGGCTTCAAAGTGCTAATTCTTGACTCCTAAGCGCTAAATCACTAAAAGCGCTAGTTTACAGACTAGAAGCTAGAGTTTTAAATGCAAGTGCTAAAACTCAAAGTGCTAGAATACCTACTAGAAGCACTACATCGGAATGTAAGCGCTACAACGCGGCTTGAAAGCACTAAAACTGACCTAGACATGCCTAGAGGCTAAAAAGCATAAAAAATAGAAATGCACGAATTACGAGGAGGTCAAGGGGTACATATCGGAGGTCCATATGCAGGTGGCCATCAGTGATGTCGAACGCGCTTGAATCGGTGAGTGTGGTAGGGGATAGGCATCTCACTCCAACTAGCAGAAAAGTCTTTATCACTAGGATTTTTGAACTCAAAAAGCAAATATGACTTTGAAAATGACCTTTTAACACTATTTATAAATTTTGAAAAGGTATTTTGGTGGATTTTATTACATTTTGATTAATTTTATCCATGAAATTATTAAAACTCATTTGAGGGCTCTTTTCTTCATCATTTGTCAGGAGATAAATTAATTTATTATTGAAACATGATCAAAACATCGAAAAATCATAAAAAATTTGAAAAATTCTAAAAATCACATCATTAATTTATCTCCCAAGGGGGCATATTGTCATCAAATCATCTGAAAACCAAAATCTGGGGCATGTCTGAGGCATACCAAATTATTTTATACCATCGATCCTAGTAGTAGCAGCAAAAATATTTCTTTGAAGCAATCCGTAAACACATCACTTCAAAGAGGGGAAAAATGTATACACCTAAAATTGGTCTGGAGCATCTGACTAATTAAATACGATTTATTTGATTAATTATCCTAATTTCCTCTACTATTGAATAAATATAGATATTTATTTAGTATAGTTCACATTCACATTCTTCATAATTTCTTCTAATATTCGTCTTAATTAAATAAACAAAAATAAATACTTTGTTCAATTTAATTATCACATCCCTATTTCAATCTATCACATCCATCTTAAATTAATTAAATAAAGACAAAAACACTTTATTGATTAATTTCCATATTCTTCTGTCTAATTTAATAAACAACTATCCTATAGTTCATTTTATTAAATTATTTATCTTTCTTTTGCTAATTTAAATAAATCAAAATATTTGAATTGTTGTACAAGGAATATTCTAATCTATATTCTCTCAAAAATGAATTAGATATCCTATGTCTAAACTATGTCTAATTTATGTCAAAATCATGTCTAAATTAATTGATTGAAACTTCACAGGAAGTTTTGGAGACAAATTGGAGACAAATTTGGAATTTGATCTCTCAATCCTCCTCCATCAATTCTTCCTCTTCTCTTGCTTGGTGTTTTCATGGGTAGAGAAAATCTCCATCTTTCTCTCAATCTCCTCAATCTCTCACCATTCAATTCTCTAGATTGAATCCAAGCCTGTCAAAGCTTTCCCTGTGCATTTCTATAGCTAGGAAATCTATAAATAAAGCCTCATTGAACCAAGAAAAGATCCAAATAATCAAGCTTTTGCACTCTTACTCTGCAGGAATTCAAGCATCAAGCATCAAATAATCAAGTTTTCAACCATGGCTGCCTCCTGTAGCTGCAATTATCTGTTTCACATCAATATCATGCTAGTTTAATTGATTTATCATTTAGCATTGCATTAGCATTATCTCATTCTTTGAATTGTCATTTTAATAGTCTTATTTGCTTAAAGAATCTCAGAGCAATTTAGACTTAATAAATCTCTGGAGATAGAGAGCAATATGAAGATTTCAATTGATTACCTTGTTGAATTGATTCAATTTGTTTAATCTTTGATATAATGTCGTATTAAGAAGTGTTTTAATCTTATTCACATCTTACACCACTTACAATGATAGTTCTGAGCTTTCTAATATCATTATAGCAAAGATAAATATTGACCCTGAATCCATAGATCCCTTATGTATTTCTAGGGGGAAACCCTCTTTTCCTTTTTATTTTCCATGTTTGTCTACTTTAAAGTAATTTATAACAGCATGGTGTTAGTATTTTCTTTAAAGTGGGGCCATACATCAAGATTTTTTTGGGTATGATTTGATTTGCATTTATTTGATTTTCTTACTTCATACAATGTGTTTTCCTCTTTTTGGTGACATTGGGAGTAATATCCTTCAAGAGAGTGATCTATCTTAGCATATTACATTTGTCTTAGTGGTGATGCAACACACTCCATTCCCTAAGTTGCGAATCTTTTATCCTTTGATTGGTCCTCATTTGGAGACATTAAGAACAATGTCCCCTAAGATTAAGACCTTGCATGAACTAAGCGAAATCCTTGTGAACATCCCTCTTTATTATTGTGTTTGATTGTGTTCCTTATTAAAGTTATGGAGGTGTGGATTTCATATGGTCCCTTGGGGCTCACCTAGTGAACACTTAGCTTCAATACCCCATTTCAACGTGCATTTATTTTTCTTCCTTATTAGAGTCATGGAGGTATGGATTTAATATGGTTTCTTGGGGCTCACCTAGTGGAAAGCTAGCTCCCACTAGCCCTTGTGATAATTTTCTTTTGTTTGCACAGTGGAAAACATGTTCCACTTCTATACGTGTCTGGATAAATAGCCTAGACCTAGTCCACTATGTTAGACGACTAGTCGAAGCTTGATCCCTTGCATTTTTCATTTTCCTCTCTTTGATGGTGTGGATTTGTAATCTGATTATGGCCTCATATATCATCTGCATGTGTGTCCCTTTGTGATTATGTTGGTTTGTCATAGGATCTTGATCATGGGGGCTTGGACAACCTCTTGAATGTTTTCATCCTATCTTACCAACATTCATACATTTAAACCCCTCTTGACTGTGTGATTGGACAATTTAGTGTGAGTTTGAAGAAAGTTCATCCTCTCACTAAATTTGGGGGATAAATGTAGTGTAGGAAAATGCATACCCTTGAATTTTCAAAATGGTTTGGGCTTGACTTGCTTTATTTATCCTTCTTTATGTCTTAATTAGCCCTATTTTGTATCCACAAGCCTAATAAACCACATCGTTTTATGGCTAATCTCGACAATCATCAAAGGGAAAATGATCATTTAATGATTATGTCCATGTGTCCCTGATTTCTGGGTTAGGACTAAATCACCAGCTAGGGTGTCTTAGTCCCCCAAAGGTCTTGGGACCCTAATTTTGAATACATCTGAAAAGGTCCCTTTTGGGATTCTATGCCTCGATATTTTAGTCTTGGGACTAAGACACCACCTAGGGCATCTTAGTCCCCCTCAACTTATTTTCAAGATTTAATTTCAAATTCTAGTGAGATTTAGCCTCCTTTAATTAATATTTTCCTATGTCAACTTAGTGTAATGTAATTTTGGGATATTAAGCATGGATGAGTATAGATACAAGGTTCCTTCTCTCATTTTTCTCCTAACATGGTATCTAAGCATCCAAGCATTCAATTATTCACTCAAGAGCATTCAAGAGCAGTTCTTCAAGTATTTTGGAGCCATCATCAAGATTCAAGCATCATATCAAAGATCTTCTTGCATCATGTGTGTTTTCATGCTAACATTTATGATGTAGGGTTTTGATTCAAGCAAGAAATTCAAGTCAAGATCTATCAAGTATTCAAGTGTGCCAAGATCTACATCCAAGGTAGCCATTTCACACAAGTTTATAGACTTTACAACAAGGGTTTGGTGAGTTAAGTATTGCATGTTGTTCATTCATCATTTCCCTCCATTATTCTATTTCATTTAAAGGTTTAATTAGGAACAAGGGGCTTGCCCAAGGAAAACCCCCATTTAATAACAATCAACAACTTTTTCTGTCTCTTGTATTCTTGTGATTATAGATTTAGGTTGAAGACTCGAAGATCATTTAGAGTGCAAGATTTTAAAGTTGCAACGTTACATGAAAAAAACATCATCTTCATGGAAACTCACCTATAGGTCAGATCCGTAAGTTTCAGAACCTGAGATATGAGAGGAAGCAAGTACAAACCTTGTAGTTGAGGATAACTTTTAGAGTTTTCAAAAATCTAGAACAAGACTAATACACCACCTAGGGAATCTTAGTCCTCCTAAGGTTATTTTTAGACATTCTTTGATATTTTGTTCTAAGATCTAAAGATTTTTCATCTACCCCAAAGAACAACAAAAAGACTAAGACAATAGTAAGGTTGTCTTTGTCCTCCCTAGCATGTTTTGATAACTTCTTTGCATTTTCAGAATCCTCATCACATCTTCATATTTGCTAGGTAGACACATCCTATCTTGTTGTTGCATAATTTCCTTATTTTCATCCCTCATTTACCTTGCATAACTAGGTTTTGTATGTTGAATTCTTATATGTCTTTTTCAAGAATTTTATTGGTTGTGAACCCCTAAAAACTAAAATAACCCTCTTCCAAGGTCCTCCTAATTGAGAATTGACTCACCTTGTGAGGTTTATGGTCAATAAAATTAGGGTTCATAGGAAAATATTGAATGACCTAGAAAAATAGGTGGGCACACCCTCGCCATTATTTTTTTCAAATGGTTCAACATCCATGATTCTTCATTCACTATCCATGATAGTCCCCTTGATCTCATGAATCATCATAGGTTTTATATTTTTCTCCAATTTTTGATCATTAACATCAAATGTGGCCATCATAATATCATCCATAGACTCCATATTCTATAATTATTCACTTATCATTTCTCATACATAGTAACCACTCACATGTTTGATATTTTCAGCAACCATTTGACTATCCTTTTGTTTCCTTGCAAACACTTACTCAATGCATAGGATAATTTAGTCAAATGCAAAGTTGAATGACCTCTTAAATCTTGACAATATTGTCATTGCTTTTTTTAAAATAGAGTTAAGCATATTCTAATCTGAATTTTCATAATGAAGTCTTTCAATTTGTCATTTATATTTGACAATTGATGATAGTCCATCTTGTTTTTTACTACCCCTTTCAAATTCTTGTGGTCTTGGAACATCAACTTTATCTCTTTCGTTGAACTATCCTTATGTCCTATAATTATCCCTATGGATGTAGCTTGGAGCCTCCTACAACTTTCAATGGTCTTCCAATGCTTACATAGTGTCCATGATTGTGTTCATGATGCATTCTACATGTTTTAGACCTACACTAGGTCTACCTTAGCTCATTATTGATGTCCTTTCCTTCTCTATTGATATGTGAACTCTGTGTTTAGTATCTTATCCATTCTCCTAGATGATCTAGGTTATTGACATTAATAGGATAGCCTTATAGTAGTTTTCCATTAATGACATGTCAACCTTCAGATGATTGTGTTGTTGTGTAATGGTCCTCAATAATTTCCACTTGTATTCCCTTTCTTATAGTATCATTTGTCTTTCATATAATGTATATGACTACCACTACCTTGGTCAGATTTTCTTATGAGTGTCATGATGACTATTTTCCTTTTAAACAGTGCAATGTGCTCTCATTTTGTCATGGCTATATCCTTAACTCTAGGTCAGTGACTTGCTTTTAGTGTTCCTTTGACTTTTGACCATACTATGATAGTGTATATTTTCTCTTATGATGAATATTATTGAAAAACTTTCCTTCTTAGAATGTTGAAATGATCCTTTACCATATTTAAGGGATTGTGATGCTAAGTAAGAAAAGATGTGCCCTTATCCTTGAAACTATGGATAATCCATGACATTTGTTAATTGTCATGAATAATCTCATTTGGGATACAAGCTAAAGAAATTATTTGGACTGTCATATCAAACTATAAACTGCCTTTAAAAGATGTTAATACTATTCAACTCTCATGAACTATCATCTTTTCAATAGGTTGCTCCATAGATTTCCATTTCCCTATAAACTGCCATTTTTGTTCTGATATGATACCATCTTGGTGAAGTGATGTCATCAACCTAAGGCTTTCAATGTAGACTTGCTAGAGCATTCAAAAATTTCTACAAATATTGGTTGGTTTTGTGAGAAGTCTTTTCAAGCTATTACTCTTATGCTTAGGGGTCAAATGTAAGGGATTACGGGTTTATTGGCCTTGCTTAAAATATTCACATCTTTTCAACCCTTGCGTTATATTTTCATATTGACCTATTGTTGTGGGTAGTTGGTTACTTAAGTCATTGATTGAGCCTTTTATGTCATGTTTATACTGGCTCCCTTCACCTAGCTCGTTGGACCTTTTTGTGTTGGGACTTAATTTTAATCCTTCCTTAATGTTGGGCTAATAAATTTTCAAAACTTTGGACCTGCATCTAAGTCTCATACCTTAAGGTTTGTACCTTGTGTGCCTAGTCAGTCCCCTTTTTTTATGAATAACATTTGTTGTATGTGAAAAATTATGGATCATGAGATCTATGGATGTGATCCCGACCATTTGCCATGAGCCTCAAAGTGACTTTGGATGACATCACTAACTTATGGCGAGGTGCGTGAAATGTCGCCACTTGTTGCATACGTTGATGGGGCCTAGTCTGAATTCTCCAACAATATTTATAAGGGTTTTCTAATCAAAGACTGTCATGGGATGATTAAGATTCATCGTGGCCATCCTTTGTAGACCTCACATGATTAAAATAATGGTTTTAAATATGTTACAAGGAGTACGAATAGGTGACACATGGATTCAATTGGCAACACGAGGTGGCTAGTTGGGGCCCACAAGTGATGTGTGTGTATTCTAACTGGGGTGTGTATCATTGGACGAGGGGCCTGCCATGTGACAACATGGACTTTTCAAAGGTGTTTGACTTGATCTGAGTCATTCAACATGCTAACTCATCGATGAATTAATGGCCCAATTTAAAAACATCAAACCATCAATGTAATGGTTGTTTGAGCTATGTTGATAGAAAACATTAATGGTACAGGCTTTTCGATGGATATCAACCTAATTCCCGTGCGTGTGAAGGATTATTTCCTTGCAATCAGGATGAACAGTATGCTGATTTCCATGAACCTAGAAATTAATAGTGGTGAAATTAACGTCAACAAATAATAATTTTCTCACTTGTGCTTCAATTAGAAATTGAAGGTCACTTCATCAATTTTCTCGATAAATGCTTGCTAGTTATTCATTCACATCATAACAATTAAGAGTTTGAATTCCTCTATGTTTCTACATTGGGTGATTATTGGATTTGCAAAGGCTGTGGTTTTGAGTGCAAGATGAGCAATCCAATTTCTTCTAGTTTTCCACTACGCAAGTCTCCAAGAATGGACACACAAAGATCTTAGGAGGAGGAAAAAATATATGAACAAAGCACACTTCCAGGTGCTATTGATTCTAGGGAAGAAAACATGAATTTCCTCTTGAGTGTTACTAGATGTAGTTCTCGGCTTAAGGGTTGAATTGCACGAGCATAAGTGATGAGCTTTGGAAAGGAAAAGATATCTATAGAGCATGGTGAGGGATCGAAGGACAGGCCAAGGTTTAGTCGAGGCTCTTTGGGGAAGAAAAATTCACCCATTGATGTCTCCGACAACTCTAGTAGTGATGGTTCTGAGACTAATTATGATTATTTCCCCTACCTCAAAGTTTTGACTCAATTGGTTGATGAAGATGGGGAGGTACTTGCAATATCTCCAATTATCATAGTGGCACCATGTGTTTTTTCTAGTTCTAGTGCTGGGAGGAGTGATAATAAAATTAAGGTGGTGTTTTTTCCTCCCACTAAAGTGAAAAAATAGAGTGGCCATCTGTATCATGGTCATGGTGTTACTCTAAGCTCTGGATAGTGGGATGATTCTCAGGTTTTCCAATTTTGTGTTGATGTTGTTTAATTTTGGGCTTGATGTGGACAAAAATGATAAAGCCTTGGTGGCATTTTTCTGTGGTTATGGTGGTACCAAATGGTTACAAAGATTGTATGTATTTTGATTCCCCTGTTCATCGAATTATTACAGCCAATTGTGTGGGAATTGGTAAATGTGGATGAAATTCCATTTTGAAATGAAATTTTGCTAAAATTTAATGGAAATGGGCCCAAACCTTGTCACTCTCCTATTCTATAAAGGATATCTCAAGGCTAATTGCACTGGTCAGATTTTTGAATCCTGAAGGTCTAGGTGGTACATACTGAATGCACATAATGCAGAATTGGGGATGAATTAGTTGGTAAATTGTCTTGGGTAGGGTTTGCATATGAGATAGTCTTAATAGGTCTTATGTATTTACTGATATTGAAACAAATTTATAAAAAACCAAAGTAATTGCTCTCCTATGTGTGTTGTGACAAGCTATAAATGAAATTAGCAAGGGTATTTTCATTTTGCTTCAGTAGTTCAATTGATTGTATGATTCTATTTCTTGCCTTAACTTAATCAGTTAATCAAATGCTTGAGAAAGGATTGTAAGCCTGTGATAATGTGCTAAGGATCTGATAAGGAGATTTATTGTGAATAATGTGAATTCTTATGATGTAATGCATTGTGAGAAATGTTCACTAATGTCAAGGTTGAATGTTATGTTTTACTGGATATTTTATATGTGACTCCTAACCAATTTGACGAGGCACTGGCTATGTAGTTTAAGATTATTTTAAATAATTAAAATCACTAAGAACCTATATGTGGATTGAAGGTCAAAACATTATATAATTCAAATTCTATCTATTCTGAGATGTGAATCTCATATAATGCTCATATTCCTTGAAAATATGATGTCACTTGTGTAAAGGTCAACCAAACCTTTAATAAATATTTTATGTCTCCAAGTTAGTAGGAATTTATCTATGTATGAAGTGTTCTTGTGGGAATGGGTATCAAATGAACACAAATATGAACACCCTCCTTGGCTTAAAATAGCCTAAAGAGTAGGGATAAATCCCTGAGAAGCTTTATTTGTCAGTTGGCCACTAGCTTTTGTGATTCTTGAACATAGAGATTGGCTATCTCTTAGAGAATTGCAAATCCTAGCTAGAAAAAAATCCAACAAAATTGTGACTCTGCTGGTGAATGCACTCAAAATTTTGGTTGCAAATTGTCTTATCAAAGAGTCATTCAAATCTTGAGCTATTATTTGTAACTGGAGACCTTGAAGATTATTGAATTATATTTTCCCATCCGAGTCACCAACAAAATGGTGACTTTGCTGGGGAGAACTTCTAAGAAATTTAAATAAAAAGGAATCCTAGGTGCAAATGATAGTATCATAGAGTCAATTATTTGGTGAATTTGAACATTTGGTTTAGATGTTGAAAAGTTTTTGAACCTGGAATTTTTTTGTTGCAGCAAAATCTCAAAGAATTTGAGTGTGACTTTGTTGTTGGAGAAGACCCAAAATGATATTTACTCTTGAAAGAACTTCATGTTTCTTTGAAGTTCAGTCCTTTGTAAAGGAGGTGGCGACTCTATCTAAAGAACCAATTGAACTATGAAGAAGACTTACAGATTTGCAGAATTTACAATCAAGAAGAAAGGTTAATAACTGCTACAAAGTTTCCAGGTATTCTCATAAATCTAAAGAAAGCATTATTCTATTTGAAAGAAGTTTATGAAAAAATTTCAAGGTTTGAGATCATAAATGGTTCCCTATTAGATGAAATTGAATTAAGACAGGGAATAATAGTAGTTATTTTCAAACTTTTGATGTGTAATGACTGTAATGACTTGAGAATTATGCTTATTTTTGAATTATGCCTTTGAGAAAGCTTTAAGGCATAATGTTTCAATCTATGTTTTATAATCATGGTTGAATTAGTAAATGATGCAATTTAAAATGATGTATGAAGTTGATAATGATTAAATATGGATGTAAGAGGATTTCCCTGTGAAATATTAAGTAAATGTATGCAAGGAAAACAATATTCACCAAACCCTCAAAGGGATTTTACAATTGAAAGGTATATGCCACTGGTTTTCAGTGGTATTAAAGGTTTCCCAAACCCAATTTCTAAAAAATTTAGGGAAGGTTTTCCAAAATTCATAGGAAAAAGTTCACAATTAGCCTCAAAACATTTGCAAACATTCATAGATGTGATGGGGGATTATGAGGTGAATCATGAGGATTTTTTCATGGAACTTTTTGTTGAATCTTTGAAAGATGATGCCATGGACTGGTTCTCATATTTACTAGCAAGTTCTATTACTTCATGGAATCAGTTTATGATAAAATTTGTTGAACAATTTGGAGAAAGAGTAGATCCAAGTGTGGTAAGAGAAGACTTTATGGAAATCCATAGAAGTCAAGATGAGTTGGTCCTTATTTTCAATCTTTGATTTGCAAAGGAAATAAGGGAAATTCCAGAGAGTATGAAACCAAATGATGTTGAATGCTTGGCTATATACTTAGGTGCATTTGATAAAAATATGAGTTATCTATTAAGGGATAAAGAGCCTGCAACATTACATCAGGCATATTGAAATTCCATGGATATTGAGAAAAATTTGAAGTACTCAATGATGGAAGGGTATTTGGCTGCAAGTGTTGGTTATTCTAGCATACCATATACAAATAGAATTCAAGGATCAGACAATAGAAACGATTGCCAAGATGACAATGCTTCTATTTTATGACTTCTCCATCATCAAAGTATGAAGATCATAGTGAGCTACAAGTTGAGCCTCAACAAAATTTGAGCAATGTTCATCAAAAGTATTATGTGCAAGAAGTGTATGAAATGAAGAGAAACCGGGGGGAATCACCACATAAACTGTTTTGAGATTTTGGATACTTTGATAGAAATCCCCAAAGATTTTAGACCAGAGGATTCTGTGTGCTTTGATTTGTTTTGTGAGATTTATGAATTTGGGCTGAGTACCTTGCCAAATGAATTGATAACCCATAGTTTTGACCAAATATCTAATTCGATACATATTGTAGAATCAAACAAGTGTGGTTATGCACAAGACGTGGATTCTCAATAGAGAGACATCAATTTTCCTCTTGAAAAAAATCAAATAAAAATGCAAAAAAGTGAAAAGAGTATGTCAGAAGATGAGCATTGTAGTCAACCCATAAACAACACATATACTGAGCAACACAACAAAGATGAAGAAAAGGATACATGGGATAATAATGAAATAACTATGCAAGAATTATTTTCTTGTGATATCTCAGATGATGATGAAATGCAAACTGTTATTCCATGTGGTGTTAATGAAATTTTATTACAAACCAGTGATTATGATCCTAAAAATGCAAATTCAAGTTTTCGCTCTGAAAATCTTGAACATGGTTTGTCTAATGATGATTATTCTTGTGATAAAAATCATAATGAGGTTGGTATTTCTGATTGGTTCTCTGTAGACTATGATTTTTTTTCTAAGAATGATATGGAAGCATATTCCTCGCTTGAAGAATATAATGGAATAGATTCTCATGATGTCACTTACCCACAAGTAATGGAAGCAATTGCATGTGCTGAACACAAGGAATGTAGTTTTGGTTTTCTATCACTGGAGCATGATGATTGTGTCAAAGATGAGGAGTTTGAATATAAGAATATGTATGTTTAGTATGTTGATCTTGAGCACAATGCTAAGTATGATAAACATGTTGATGCCCTTGCTGCTCATGATTGTCTATGTGAGGTAGAGGTGGAATTTTTTGTGATACATGAAGAGGATGATGTTTTATATGATGATGAAATAGGGGGTTCATTCTAGAATGACCAAGTAGTGCATTGGGAAAGATATATGGATCTTGAGTCAAAATTATTTCCCATTGACAATATTGAAGGGTTGGTTGATTTATATGATAATAAAGCTTCAGATTGTGTTAATACTACAAAAGTTCTTGATCCATGTGTAGAGCAGCCAAAAAATGGAAATAATGATGAATTCCATGTTGGTAAGTATGAATCTGAGTACAAGTGCTTCTTGTTTGATGTTCCTTATGTGAAAATTGAAATGTTTTCATCCCTCGAGAAAAATATTTGTGTGAAAGAAAATGAAAATTCTAGTTTCATTGTTGATGAGAAGTTTTTAGCTGGCAATGAGTCTTTCACTTTCAGATTAGCACACATATCAACTGATATTGCACATGTTATTACTAATGCACATGGGTGTCTTTATGCTACCCCTATTGACGTAGAATTTTTTGAACATACTCTTGAGGTATTTTCCATTGAGTTGGATGATGATGTGAAGAATGAGTAAAAACATGTTAGTGAACCTAAGATGAGTGAATTTACTCATTTATTGGATATTAATGGTGCATATGATCCCCATTTGTATGATACCAAGGTATTTTTTGATATACTTGAACCAAAATTTCAAAAAATATGCCCATGTTGTAGTGATCAATATAGGTATGTTATAGAATATGTGTATTTTACCTTTGACATGTTCGAAGATGATTTGCATGATGCACAACAAATTATTTATGGGAGGTTTCAGTTTGAGGTTAAAACTAATTTGGGTGTGAAATTTTGTGATGTCAAAGATCAAATAGACTATGAATGCTTCTATTTCTCAACTCAAGTGAGTGACCATCTAGTCAGGCATGAAACTAAGCTGGCCAAAGTGAAATATCATAATGATTATAAATTTCTTTTAATGTCTAATTGGAAATTGCAGATTGATAGAATTGGTGGTGACATTGGAAAGCACAATGATATAGTGCGACATGTCAGTGACCAAGCTAGTTTTTGGGCAGTTCATGGCAGTGTCTTCAAACTTGGCCTATTCCAAACAATAGAGAACTTTGTTTTTGACAAGGGTACATGTTGGTATTTCTTTGTTGGGGGCCTGGGGCCACCAAATTAAGTTTGAAAATGAGTTCTAATGCATCACAATGGAGCATTTTTTGGGCACCCATGTAACTCAATATTTGGTCTATTCTCTAGAGATCTGAATTCTCACCATACCCACCATGGTTATGTGTCCCCAAGATGGAGCAACTAATAGAGATTTTAAAAATTGCTACAAACCTTGGCTAGCTTTGTGAGAATTCTTGTTGGGCTATTACCATTGTGCTTAGGGGTCAAAATTTAGGTTTTAGGGGTTTATTTCCATTGTTTAAAATCTTCACATCTTTTGAACCCTTGTATTATATTTTCATATTGACCTATTGCTCTAGGTAGCTTGTTACTTAAGTCATTGATTGAGCCTTTTATGTCGTGTGTATACCACCCCCTTCACCTAGCCCATCGGTCTTTTTTCATGTTGGGACTTAATTTTAATCCTTGCTTAATGTCAGGCTAATAAATTTTTAGAACTTTAGACCTGCGTCAAAGTCTCATACATTAAGGTTTTTGCCTCGTGTGCCTAGTCGGTCCCCTTTTTTATGAATACCAATTGTTGCATGTGCATATTTGCGGATCATCAGATCTATGGATGTGATCTTTTCCATTCCCCGTAGGCCTCATAGTAACTTTGGATGGCGTCAATAACATATGGTGAGGTGTGTGAAATATTGCCACTTATCACATACGTTGATGGGACCCAATCCAAATTTTCTAGCAATATTAATAAGGGTTTTTCTGTGATGATGAATATTGATCGTGGTCATCCTTTGAAGACCTTGCATAATCAAAATATTATTTTTAAAGATGTTGCGAGGTGTGTGAATAGGTGTCACATGGATTCGATTGGTAGCACAAGGTAGCTGGTTGGGGCCCACAAGTGAAGTGTGTGTATTTTGATTGGGGTGTGTATCATTGGCCGAGGGGCCTACCATGTGACAACATGGAATTTTCAAAGGTGTTTGACTTGATCTAAGTCATTCAACATGCCAACTCACTGATGCATCAATGGCCCAATTTCAAAACATCGAACCAGCCATGTAATGGTAATTTGAGTTCTACTAATGGTAGAAACTAATGGTGCAAGATTTTTGATGGATATCAATCTGATTTCCATGCTTGTGAAGGGTTATTTCCTTGCAATCATGATGAAAATTACACTGATCTCCATGAACTTGAAATCAACAATGGTGAAATTGACCTCAAAAAATAATCATTTTCTCACTCGTGCTACAATTGGAAATTGATGGTCACTTCATCAATTTTCTTGATAAATTCTTGTTGGTTATTCATTTGCATCATAGAAATTAAGAGTCTGAATTCCTCTATGTTTTTTCATTGGGTGTTTTTTGGATCTCCAAAGGCTTTGGGTTCGAGTGTGATATGAGCAAGCCAATTTCTCCTACTTTTCCACTACGTAGGTCTCCAAGAATGGATACATGAATATCTTAGGAGGAGGTGAAACAATATGAGCATAGCACACTTCTAAGTGCTCTTGATTCTAGGGAAGAAAACATGAGGTTCCTCCTGAGTGTTACTAGATGTAGTTCTTAGCTTAAGGATCGAGCTGCATGAGTAGAGGTGATGAGATGTGAAAAGGAAAAGAGATCTGTAGAGTGTGGTGAGGGATCAAAGGACAAGCCAAGGTTCAGTCAAGGCTATTTGGGGCAAAAATTTTTTCCCATTGATGTCTCTAGTAGCTCTGGTAGTGATGGTTCTGAGACTGATTCTAATTATTGTTGCTACCTCATAGTTTTGACTGAATTGGTTGATGAAGATGAGGAGGTCCTCGTGGTATCTCCAATTACCCTAGTGGCATTGTGTGTTGTGATTGGTTCTAGTGCTGGGAGGAGTGTTGATAAAATTAAGGTGGTGTTCTTTCCTCCCATTCAGGTGAAAACATAGAGCAAACGTTTCTATCATGGTCGGGGTGTTACTTCGAGTTCTTGATAGTGTTATAGTTCTCTAGTTTTAAAATTTTGTGCAAATGTTGTTTCCTTGGTGGTGTTTTGCTATGATTATGGTGGTACTGACTAGTTACAAAGGTTGTAACTATTTTGATTCCCATGTTCACCAAATGATTACATCCAATTGTGTGGGAATTGTGAAATGTGGATGCAATTCCATTTCGAAATGAAATTTTTCTGAAATGTAATGACAATGGGTCTAAATCTTGTTGATCTCCTCTTCTATAAAGGAGATCTCAAGGATAATTTATGTGGTCATTTTTTTGAATCTTGACGGTCTAGGTGGTACATACTGAATGGACATAATGAAGAATTGGGGATGAATTAGATTGTAAATTGTTTTGGGTAGGGTTTTCATATGAGATAGTCTTAATAGATCTTACGTAATTACTGATATCGAGAAAAATCTAAAAAAATTCAAAGTAATTTGTCTCCTATGTGTGTTGTGATAGGATATGAATGAAATTTTCAAGGGTATTTTCATTTTTCTTCAATAATTCAGTTGAATGTATGATTCTATTTCTTGCCTTAATGAGTTAATCAAATGCTTGAGAAAGGATTGTAAGCCTCCAATAATGTGCTAAGGATCTGATAAGAAGTGTTGTGAATATTGTGAAGTATTATGATGTAATGCATTGTGAGAAACTTTCACTAATGTCAAGGTTGAATGTTATGTTTGACTGAATATTTTATATGTGACTCCTGTCCGATTTGATGAGGCATTGGCTAGTTCGTTCAAGATTCTCTTAAATAATTAAAATAAAAAAGACCTATATGTGGATTCAAGGTCAGAACATTATATAATTCAAATTCTATCTATTTTGAGATGCAAATCTCATATAATACCTGTATTTCTAGAAAATATGCAGTCACTTGTGTAAAGGTCAGCCAAACCTCTAATAAATCTTTTATGTTTGCAAGTTAGTAGGAATTTATTTGTGTGAAGTGTTCTTGTGGAAATGGGTATCAAATGAACACAAATAGGAACACCCTCCTTGGATTTACACAACCTAAATATTAGGGATAAAGACCTGAGAAGCTTTATTTGTCAGTTGGCCACTAGATTTTGTGATTCTTGAACATACAGATTGGCTATCTTTTATAGAATTTCAAATCCTAGCTGGAAAAAACTCCAACAAGACCATCCTCTTATCTTCTTGAAATATGTTCCTTAGCATGATAGTAGACTACCCATGTTTTGGCAAAGAATATCCTTATTCCTTCAAAAAAATTATCTTGACTTCATATTTATGTGACAACTTATGCCATTGTCCCCTCACATTTTTCCTTTATTATAAACCCTTTCATACCTTGACATCCAGGTACTATATACCTCTGCCCTCATGAATTCGTAGCCCATAGGTTATTTTCAGTAGGACTATCCTTGTTAAATTTCATGGGCTATCATGTTCACCCATGAGTAGAAATTCCTTGTACAAGACAATGCTATCCTACCCTCTAAGGAGGAAATTTTCTTCATATCTCCCAAGGATCCCTTTTTTAAAGTACATTTTTAGATTCATGTTCCCAGAAAGGTTCTCAAGACTTGAATGTCAATCATGGGACAATAGGGGAAGTCCCCTTCCTAAAAGGGTGGGGATGTTTGTGTTGGGTACCCCATGGAACACTATTGTAATGCTAAAAATGACAATCACAAAGGAGGAATAGATAGAAATTTTGTAGCATTAATTCAAAAAATCAGATAGAAATTTTGTAGTGTTAATTCAGACAGTCAGAAAGTATATCATTTTTGTACCTTTCAATAGAGTTACATACACCTATTGGTAATTTTTTTCACTAATTAAACAAATTCTATTCTAAAAATGCTATTGTTGAAAATATTAAGTAGTGGATATGAAACTCAAGAAGAACATGACCACATCACAGTGACGAACATTAAAGAATAAAAAATATTAAGTAGCTAATACAATGGTTGTATATTGAAATTTGTGTTAAGAAATTTCTTTCTTGATGTTTGAAGTCAAGATAAAATTAATTATGGTTATTAATTAAGGGAGTTTTTTCCTATAAAATATTTTGCTTGATATAGATTTTATGGCATGACATTGATATGATTCCTTCATTCTCAATTGCAAACTTCACTCTCTGATACCTTGGTGTGTATCTTGAGGAATTGGTACATATTTATGAATAAGAGGAGGCATCAGAGAGAATGTCATGAAATGCACATCCTTGCTCAAATATACATAAGTTGTTGGTAGAAAGTATCGATTAGTCAAATATAGTTTAAGGAAGTCTCTTGACACTATGCATATTAAGATTTTATGGCTAGACTAGTTACAATTCTTTTTAAAATTTGGAGAGGTCTATCCCTTGGAAGGGTGCATCATAACATTTTTTTAAGAACTTATTAGTTAATGATGTGTATTTTTCAAAGTAGAGATTGATCATTATCAATATTTGGATGAATTAAAAAGAAAAATCATATAGAATTAGTCTCTTTTGCCTACTATATAAATCTATGTTAATCCCCTTTAAGGATCTGTGTTAATCCTCCCAACCTTCCCCACTCTCCCTAGAAACTTTAATCCATGTTGCAGTAATGTGGGAAAATCCCGTATTACCATGGGAATGGATTGAATTGTTTGTAGGAGCAGAGGCCAACACCACACAAAACCAAATTTGAGCATTGAAGGAAACCCACAACTATAGCTTGGAAGTCATTCACACATCACCAAAAGTTTCAATGGAAGCAGATACCATTATTTCCAAAGCAGAAGGCTTCAATGTAGCCAACCTCTATAGAGAGCTAAGAAGCTTTCTTGAGCCTCTTACTATACTGTTAGGCTTTGAAGGCAAAGAAAGTGCAGTTAAGCCCACAGTGCAAATTCATGGGCTTCCCAAGTGTTATGTACCATTTTGGTGTCATTTTTTGAAGTTTTCTTTCAACAATTTAACCAATGGAATCTCATCTTTGCCTGCTCTCCCGTAGACACTTCAAGCCATGCCTGCGGTAATGCGAGATTTTCTTGCATTGTCACAGGCATGGCTTAAAGTGTTTGTGGGAGAGTGAGGAAGGGTTTCTCCTCACCACTCCAAGGAATAGAGACCAACACCACACAAAACAAAATTTGAACACTAAAGGAAAATTGTAACTATAGTCTGGAAGTCATTTGCACATCACCAAAAGTTTCAACGGAAGCATATGCCGTTATTTCCAAAGCGGAAGGCTCCAACATGGTCGACCTCTATGGAGAGCTGAGAATATTTCTTGAGACTCTAAATGGATTGTTAGGATTTGAAGGAAAATAAAATGTAGTTAAGTCCATGGTGCAAATTCATACATATTTGTGAATATAAGGAGGCATCAAAGAGAATATCATGAAATGCACATATTTGGCCAAATTGATATAAGTTGTTGGAAAAAAGTATAGATTAGTCTAATATAGTTTAAGATAGTTCCTTGACACTATGGATCTTAAGATTCTATGGCTAGACTATTTGCACATCTTTTGACAATTTGGAGAGAACTATCCCTTGGAAGGGTGCATCTTAGCATTTTTTTAAGAACTTATTATTTAATGGTCTTGTGTATTTTTCAAAGTTGAGATTGATTATTATCAACATTAGGATGAACTATAAAGTAGAATCATATAGAATTAGTCTCCTTTTCCTACTGAATAAATATACGTTAATCCGCTTCAAGGATTTGATGCACCTATTAGATGCACATAAAACAAGAAATAAAAAATCTAAGTATATTTTAGAAGTCATATAATAGCATACTAATAACATCCAAATCTATTTTTTATTTTTAATATCAATTATCATTAGAATTGGGTCACATGTACTTGGAGTATCCCCTACAATAGGATTTTATTAGTCTAGCCATAAAAAAATCCCTTAGATTTTCATGAATGTCTAGCAAGGCTCTTGTAACTGCAACATATGACAAAAATCCTTGATGTTATGCTTTGATGGAAGTCCCTTCATATATCTGATGTATTGCACATTATTATAGAGTAATCATATTTTTCAGATTATTTAATTTAGCATCACCAATATTCTCCACAAGAACATTTTTCTTGTTTAAAATTATGGAAATGGTTCACATCTCTTAGAAAAATTCTCTTGCAAAAATCTTGGAGATTAATTTATATGTAGTGTGAAAATCAAAACATACTCGAAGGTTCTTAACAACTCTAATAGTTGTACCAAGGGCCATGTTTAACAAGCTAAATGCAATTGCTAACTTTTCACTATGCTCAAAAATAAATTATTCTTTTTTCTTTTATTCCACAACATTAACTAAAAGTCTTGAATCTTGAAATACCCTTTCACCTTCATTTGCCAAGCCCATTTCTCCAATTTTGCATAGCTCTCCCATGTTTGTGGATGTGATCTGTCTCCTACAATTTTTTAATTGATTTATGTTTTTGTTGTGTTTGGAATTACTTTAGTAAACTTGCAATATAAAATGCACTTTTATCCTTTCTGAATTGAGACTAATAGTAATTTTGTTGGTTGTATTGAGGCACAACTTTACTCATGATGGAAAAGGAAAACCATGTTGCTCATATCAGATGCACTTTACATATAAAGGAGGAAATTGTTAGAGTAGATGTATGCACTCCCATGGATCCAAGAATCACCTACAATGATAAACCTATCACACTATGAAGAAATAAGAAAGATATTATTGTTGAACAACTCAAATCTGATAAAACATCAAATATGCATTATTTGAACAACTTTCGCATTGAATATGTTGTTGTAGAGAATGCTTTTCAATTACAATGAGATCAATCCTTATGAAAGGAGATCGAGAAACCCTAAAGGGTGCATTTAATAATTAGAATAATTATAAAATTCCTACAAAATGCATTCTACGTTTATCTTAAGTGAAATAGTAAAAGGTGACTTAATTAAATAATTAAGTAAATAACCTATTACTCTAACACCCCCCCTTAATATGAACTTAAGGAGTAGATACAAACTATGTGCATGAAAGAAATAAATACAAGCTAGAAAGAAAACCTGGGTTCTAGCAACTAGGCCCAATGAAGTACCCAATCACAACCAAATCTCTATAAAGTGGAGTAAAGGACCCTACTATATTTAACTCCAATTTTCGATGAATTTTTTTTGGAATATCACCAATATATTGCTGGCATATCGATAAACCACTGAATTAATTTTCATTGCTATTTTCTTTCTCAACTAGCTTTAAAACGCCAAAATCAAGACACAAATTTGTCGGTTGTCGCCACGGATAAGGACCCTAGTGTTTGTCAAAATATCGACGAACATTTTATCGATCTAGCAATGAATTGAAGCCAAAACAGAAGTGGCATTCCTTTTCCAAAGCATTAGATCAAAAACATAAGTTTGTCGAACTTGCAAAAAAATAGGCAAGTATTACGTGATGAAAGTTTCGTTGGACATATTGCAAATTCCTCGGATGTTTTTAGAGGTTTGTCAAAAGTTTGACAAAACAATACAGTTTTAAAAAAAAAAACATCCATGTTTCAACATTCCCTTGATAGCACGATCGTTAAACATCTTGCAACTCTTGATCATGCGATAGCAAGAAACCGTAGATCTTGATATTTAGCAAACTTTCTCGTGCGGACGGTTGACAACTTTGAATTTAAATGTTGAGCACCTTTTTTGTTTAGATTGAAACATCTCTGCTGATTTTAAGTATGTGCATTTTAGATCCACTCTAGTAGCTCGGTAGTTAATATATTAAGGTCGGCTTAATATATTAGAACATTCATAATGTTCCTTTGACCTCTCTAAATGTCACAGATGGCGCCTTCACCTGCTATCGCGATCATTCAATACTCTATCATGATATCATGAGAAGGAGCCATCTATCACATTCAAAGAGGCCAAATTAAAATTATGAATATTTTAATATATTAAGTTGACCTTAATATATTAACTGGTGAGCTACTAAAGTGGATCTAAAATGCACATGTTTAAAATCGGCAGAGATTTTTTAATCTAAATAGAAAAGGTTCTCTACATTTAAAGTCAAAGTTGTCAACCATCCACATGAGAAAGTTTGTTGAAGATCAAGATCTATGGTTGCCCACTATGACTTGATCAAGAGTTGCAATATGGTTAATGATCGTGATATCAGGGGAATGTTGACACGTGGATTTATTTGACGACATAGGAGATGGTGGGTCCACAAATGTGAGTTGTAAGGGTTCCTGAGATGGAATGTTTTGATTGGAGGAATTATGGACCATCTAATATTATGGAATTCAATGTCAAATTAACTGAAGCACAGTCATTCAATGATCCATCCTAGATGAAGATCAACGGTTAAGATTCAAACCTACATTAAATGTGATTGGATCCATTCGTGAGGCGCATGAGCAAGAAGTAATGGCACAGGTTATATATTTGTGATATTGTAAGGTGATATTATCAAAGATGTTATATGCTACGGGTTGAATCTATTGTAAGTCCTTATGTATTTGTGAATTTGACTCCTCCAATGGAAATAAGGCACTAATCTAAGTTGCATCTGTTCTTTGTGGTTCAGTATATGTTTGTGTTCACCTAGAGCTTTCTACAAATTGAAAACTAATGAATATATTCTACTTTGAAGTATTGTTGTGATTATCTCACACTCCAAATGGTTGATAATTATTGATGAACAACCAATTCTATTTAGTTTTATCTCATTTTGTTGAGCTATTAATTGGATCAGTAAGAAGAATCAAATAATTAGGGTTGGGCACTATATAAACCACTACTATCACAACTATTGAAACATGCTCAAGTATTGTGTCCTCTCCCCTAGATTAAATTAAAGAAAAAATTATTGTAAAAACAATATGTATAGAAGAATATGAATGTAAAGGAAAATGGATATTAGCAAAACATAAATGTAAATAAAAGTAGTGTGAGCAGAAAATAAATCTAAATTGGTCTTGACCAAATAAAATCATACCCAATTAACATTAAGTTATATTGACCTTGTACTCATTTCCATTTTCAATCTTGAAGGTTACTTTGATGCCTTCTGCAAAAAATATTTGGCCACGAGGTAAGAGAAGGCAGGAAAACCAAGTGTATGTTAATGACTTCCTAACAATCAGAAAGAAACAAGCAACCAATCAACCCTAATAGAATAGAATAATCTTATGAATTGATTTTATTTGTTTTACTGGCTATTGGATACTGGACCTAATTCTCTTTCATTGAAATAATACTAAGATGTGTTGATTGGTGGTTTTAGACTACTAATATTCCACTTCAATCTCTATAAGTTACATTTGTCTTAAATATATTCAAGATAAATCTGCAAAAAAATTCCTTGATCTCTTAGAAATTATGCAAAATATTTGTTTTATACTTTGCCATTTTGATATTTTCTTTCAAAAATTCATAGAAAGAGATGTAATGCCATATTTGAAACTTACATATTTTTATTTTACTAGTTATGTAATTATAGGATATGATTCCAACAATTGTGAAATGCATTGGCAATATGCTAGATGAATGAAGTAAACTATGCAATTGGCAGGTGTAAAGCCAAATTCCTTAACCCTTGTCATCATCCTTCTTGCTTGTTCTAAAACATGTGATTTGGAACAAGGCATGGAAATCCATCTAAGTATAATGAAAAATATATTTTTGTTAGATATTATATTATAGTACGTTGAATGAATGTAAGTAGAGAAATTTTTGCATACCTGCAAATGGTACAAAATTTCATAGTTAAGTTGAAGCCTCCCATCAACAACAAGATCCAAATATCCGTGTATCTATCTCAATCAAGCCTCTAAACCCTTCAGAGCTATCAAATTTTCCACTAACCTGTTATGCACAAAAGTTAAATTTTAGAGTTATGTCACCACTAAAAACAAAAGAAACAAAGCTTTGAAACAAAATCCACACACAACACAATGTTCATAGTGAAAATTTAACACTTTATTTCATATTTTCATATTGGTTTGATGCTTCAAACAATGCATTTCTTATATTGAAAAGTGCATTACCTTATTGAGCTTCTCTTTGTTTCGAGAATAGTTTAATATTCTCTACTTAACAGGGCCAACCACGTGAAGGTGGAAGCTCATTTGGCCCCTCCCCCCTCTCCCCCCCTCACATAACTTTAAATTCCCCATACTTGATCATATGACATTAATCATTCATTCATCCATTAATAACATATAACATCCATTATTAATCCTGCATTAATAACATATAACATTCATTCATTAAAATATAGCATTCATTCATTAACATATTCACCTTAATGCATTCATCCATTAATAACATATAACGTTCATTCATTCATCCATTAATAAAATGTAACATTCATTCATTAACATATAACATTCATTCTTTCAGTTTTTAAATATTATCAAAAATATGGTTGTCATAATTTGATTACAATCACATTTTTTTTGTTTCCTTTTTGCATCTAAAAAAAGTTGAAGTAGAGTATCATTTTCTAAATCATCTATCCCCTCTTCAGTTTTTCTAAGATCTGCTCATAGTCTTAATATATCCCTAGTCGTGTACTAACGACGTGGACACCGTTGCAAGAGGGTCTACTGCAATAGAAAAGAAATGTTAAATTTTTATGTTTTATTATTATTGTTACAAGTATTTCATTAATTAAAAGAGCATTAGAGTGGTGCTCTTTACTTGATGAGGCCACATCATGTTCTTGATCTTGTCTAGCCTGATCATGCTCAACATGTTGATCACACTCTACATGCTCTAAATTTGAAACATGAAAGGTTACATTAATTAATACACCAAATGCAATTATATATGTTTAATTGTATTAATCCAATGTCATGTGCAGTATTATCATTCCTTGTCTGATTAAAAAAATAGGCACATAATTACTTTATGGTGGAAATTAATATTGAATACATTGCACAAGTATTCAATTTTAAATAAAATTTATTGAGTTTATTTACCTGCATGTCAGATGCAATGGAAGATCGTGTTTTCCTAGTCGAGACTCTTAGGTGTTTAGCCAAGGCTTCATAGCCTTCCTAGAAGAAAATATTCAAGTCCTCTTCTATGGGCACTTTGTTGAATTCAAAGCCTTCCATTTTTGCATAAGATCATGAATTTTTCTTCTATGGTGATAAAACCAAAATTGTTTTCAATTTATTATTTTGATGCAATATTTCATTTATTGATACTTACAATTCATGTGGCTAATTTCATATAACCACCAAAGCCAAATTTGTGTTGACCATGTTTTTCTAGTCTTGCCTTTGTTGCCTTCGATGTGTCAAGAAGCCTATGAAAAGTTTGAAATATGGTAGATTATGTAAAAAGAAAGAGTAATCAATATATAATTACATTGTTGAAAGTATCACATATCTTCCTTGGCCCGGTGGTGTCTTTCCTTTTGTTATTTTCATCCTTCTCCTTTCCATCCATCACTAGGTCCTTCCACTCCCTCTCTGGAATCATGAGGGGATGCTCATACTTTGTTTTCTCCTCTAAATGTGACCTATATTGGTCCCTCACATACTTTAGATAGGTACCAATTTTCTTAAGGACCTTGGTTTGGTTAAGGTTTTTATCACCGAACATCACAACTAAATGGTTAATGAGATCATCTTTTAAATCTTTATTTTGGGCATTCCACCATGTACGTATGGTGGGCTCAAAGAGCTCCAATGTAATATCACTTAGATGTTTATAAAAAAGATCATTTCCTACAAAATGATCATGGGATCATTAGTCTAAAAAGAGTGATCAATAAGTAAATTTCAATTGGATTATATATAATAATAATTAATTTTTTTTAAAGTACTTGAGACCTTCTCTATCTTTATGGGAATGAAATCCTCAGTCACCACAAATGTGATCGAAAATTTTCCCGTATTAGTAATATGGGAAGATCCAGGAAATTTTGCTAAAACATCACTAGTACTAGTGGCCTTTACATCCCCAAGTACATGTCCTGACGCATGTTATGGCATGTGTTCGTTTCCAGAGGGTTCACTACCGGACGCCTGCATGGTATGTGTTTCTGACATTTCAGTTGATAATATAGGCATGGATGATGGGGTCGGATGATGTGATGTATGCGCAGGAAGATTAGGATTGACACTTGTATCAACCCCTACTCCTTGGGCAACACTTGTAGTACCCTGATCATGGCTAGCAACATCATGAGGACGCAAATAATCTTGTAAAAAAAACACATATTTTAATTCATGACATAAAATAGTACAAAATATAAAACCATGAATCAATGTATGTTATAATTAAATATCTCATGATAGATTACTTGCAAGTTTTGTGCTTTGTCAATCAATATTTTAACCCTTTCTCTTATCTCATATTTTTGACGCACTATGAATACCAACTTAAGGATTTATTCATTGCATTTTTTTTGGGCCTTCCTCATCATATCCACAGGGTTTTTTGGAAAATGTGATGTCATCATTACATAATAGTGACTGCACCTAAATATGGATTATCTCCTATATTTCTGGTGCCTTTCCCTGATCAGTTGACAGGAACAAGAATATTAAAAACATTATCAAAATTAACCCAATAAACTCATGAGAAAAGCATAATAATAAAACATTTTGATCATATCTAATTTGTAAAATTACAATGAGGTAGACCTATCAAGTAGAAGAACCTGAAGATGCATTTCAATCCATGCTCTAGGCTGGAGCCTTCCCTGTATCATCAATGTCTTACTTTGAAAATAAATAAATATAAAAAACATTATCGAAATGAGACCAATAGACTTACAAAAATAATAATAATAAAATGGTATATTGGAGTTGTTAATTAGAGGTTAGGTAAAATGGTATATAGTACATACCACCCCCATAGTAGCTATGTTTGTATCTAATTAATTCAAATTGTAATCGATTAGCAAATATTCCCCTATAGTTATTTATTTTATTGTACATACAAATACACACTTTCCCTCGCCTTCGTTGAATATGCAATTGGGTTGCTTATTTGTTGACCCAGGTCATGTACTATTTATAAACCTTGCAATACTCCCTAATGGTTTTGGCTTTCTGTCAATGTACCTAGCCACTCCTCTATTTTTATCCTTAACTTTTAGTTGTATATAATTTTCTAACATTGCATACCTATGCATACTTCGTGTATATCGAACCAGCTGCATCCAATCTTTGTAATTGTAACAGGGTCCAACATACTCCATCAATTCAGTAATGTTTTTTTAATAGACCTTTATCTTGTCCATGCAAAATAGGCCCAAACCATGTAATGACGATGGTGATATGCGATATATCCTCTCATTGACACAAAAATCAGTGTTTATTGGAGGAAGTTCCTTGGGGACCCATTGTTTTCATAGATTTTTGTACCTCAAGGGCACCTCGATTTTTCCTATGCTCTCATCATCATAAGAACATGACCCCCCTTCAGCAAGAAAAAAATCCATGTGTTTATGGAATTTTCTTCTAATCTTTTGACCTCTAGTTTATCTCCCTCTTTTAGACCTACTACATGTCTATCTTTCCTCTTCTCTTCCTGAATTTCCCTCGCTTAAGGAAGAAAAATCTAACAAATACCTATTTGGTGGTACCTACACTTATAAAGATATTGGATGAAGTTATTTCATGGTGATGTGACCCTAAGGTGACATTATGATTTATCTATCATTTCATCACTAGAATTTGACAGGCTATAAGGTAATCGAATCTTGATAGATTGCAAGTTATTATTACTACCGTCCAAATGTTTCCATCACAAATCAAATCTAATTAATGTTTTAACTCCCAAAATTTCTAACAAGTGTTAAATGTGACTATGGTCCACCAGCTACATAACCAAGGCCTCAAATGTATTCTCTAATTGTAATAAAAGGACTTTTTCTCTTCATTCAAGTAAATAAAATTTAAGGGAAACACCACCAAGTGGTTTATTGGACACCTACATGACTAATATAGAAGAAAATTTACTCTTAATTTTCATATGTCTAAGTGGTTAATGGGGAGGGAGTGTGTACTAGGTTTGGTTAAGTCATCATAAGTTTATTCTTTGGCAATAAAAATTGTTTAAGTCATCTTAAATCTTCCTATGTCTAATTGCTAGGAGACTTTTGGTATGTTTTAAGGTAGGATGAGTGGTTGCATCAATGTTATAGTTATCTATGACAAGGTTTCAACATATTCAAATAGTTAAAGTTAGTGCTCATAGTCATTTGAAATAATAAAATTTTAATTATGTATGATGGTAGGATTTGATAACTTAAAAGAATTGACTACCCAACAAACTTAAAGTTAAAATAAATTTTTTTAGTTTAAGGGGTTATCACTTTCTTTCATCTTTACATATTGGTTTGATGCTTCAAACGATGCATTTCGTATCCCACTTCTATCATATTGTATTACCATCCCATTGAAATTGTTGCAATTGCTGGAGGAGTTGATACCAAAATTTCATATCAAATACCACATTCTTGAATCAATTTTTTGTGTTTTTTACTATTTTTCTAAAGTTCTTTTGTGTTGTATGGATTTGTACAAGCTTAAAATTATATAAGATCATTTTTTTAGATAACTAGATGTGTTCCATTTCATTTGCATTTTTTTTGAAGTGCTAAATCACTATTTTGTGGGAGAAAACAATCAAATACAGGGAATGCCTTGTTTTTCCCATGTAAGGGTTTGAGGGCTAAAAAGGAATGACATCCACCAATCCACCTAGTGTATTGGAGTTGTAACTTGGTGGATATGTGTGAAACATGGTATGATAGAGTTTCATTGAATTTAGGGTTATGTTAAAGCAAGAAACTTGGCATTGAATTGATGCCCTAGGGCTGACAGGTGTTGGGAATTTCTACCTCAACATTTCTTGGTTTCCCCTTTGGGCTTGGCGGTAGCATGGTGAGATCACCTACAGTCGGGTCTGGCGGTTACCGCCATACCGTGGCCAATGCTTTGGTTGACCGTGGTGGCCGTGGTAAGTCCACCAATGGCCTAGCTGGCGGTTACTTCCATACCGCGACCAGTGCTTTGGCTAACTACGATGGCCGCGATAAGACCACCAGTGGCCTGATTGGTGGTTATCGCCATACCACAAGCGGTGGGTCAACTCACCGCAGTAGCAGGGTGAGACTACTTACGATGGCCTTGGGAGTTACCACCTTACCGTGGCCAGTGCTTTGGCTGACCACGGTGGTCGTGATAAGACCACCAGTGGCCTAGCTGGCGGTTACTGCCATATTGCAGGTGGTGGGGTGACTCGCCATAGTAGCGCGATGAGACCACCTGCGGTGGCCTTGGCAATTACCGCCATACCATGGACAATGTCTTGGATGACCATGGTGGGTGCGATAAGATCGCTAGTGGTCTACAAAGGTGTTTACTACCATACCACATGGTGGGTCTGACAGGGCTGTGGTAGCACGATAAGAAGCTCAAATGGGCTAGAGGCAGTGTTTGACCGAGTTGGACTCAGTGTTAGAATGACTGGTGAATGGAAGGGCAACACGTGGCAAGTTGGCAGCTTCTAGTTGGCTGATGACAAATAAATTTTGAGCTTGGTGTGGTAGCATGGTGGAGTTAGGGTGCAAGCTTGGATGGTAATCAGTTGGGGCTGCGGTAGCACGATTGAGTCAGGGTACGAGCCCAGATGGCTTACTGCCATACCTCAAGGCTGATTGACTGGGGCTGCTCATTATTGAAAGAGAAAAATCCTTAGGATCTTAGGATCGTCAAGATTTTGAGATTTGGTGGTCTCGAGAAGTGTGTGTTGTGGAGGGGAGACAATGTCGCCAAATCTCTCTATTCGCAATGTCTTAGTTTTTAGAGAAATCCAAGTGGGGACTCAACAAGTATGGTCATTTCAAACCTAGGATTGTAAGTGACTGTGAGTCAATTGAATACATTTCTTGGTTCTAAAATGTTACAAAAACAAACATTCACTATCTTCCTCAAAATTTAAAACAATTTTGCTCAAATATGGAGACCTCTTGAATTAGCCTTGATATTACTACTTGTCCTAAGGATTTCTATCCTTAGAGATTTTTAAATATCTTGACTTATATCTCAGTCCATATTTTCCAAAGAAAACATAGGAAATTATGGCTTCATCCTCATGATTCTCACAAAATGGACACTATGAAAGTTATGATGTTTTGGACATTAACATTTTATTTTAAAAACACAATCAAGAAAAGTGTTTCTCGTAAAATAAATTCACTTAAGCAAGATAAATTGAAAATTTGAACTCCACATAATAGTTTGGAGACCGATCGCTCCCGTTCAACAACTCAACCTTATAGGTGCTATCATTCAACTGAACATTGAATTAATTGAGGGAGAACAAAGATATATTATTAGCAGTTTGAGAAGATTCACTTTTGAAACCAAGGAAACATCTAATCAGTGGAGAATTGCTCCAACCATCTTAGATAAAGAAGAACAAAGACCTAATATTTTGGCTAGAAAGCCTATATTACCACCCCTCACATGGAAATAAATATATTCTTCTTCTCTAAATGATCTCACACAAAATCAAAATCCACAAGATCGGGTCTACCGATCATCATTACAAACTTAGGCATCTTAGTTCAAAAGCAATTAAAAACCACACATCAGCACTATATCAAATCATAAACAAATTGTAGGTAAAATTCTACAAACATGTTTCAAGGAACAATCTAGAATTGTATATGTTCTTTTTTGGTCAAAATCCAAGTCCTTTTCATGATAATCAACATATCTAGAACATTGGTCTTTTTAATGGTCTTGAACTTCTCTAAATGATCTATCACACAATCAAAATCCATAGGGGAAGATCTACATCTTGCCATTATAAACATAGGAATTGTAATTCAAATTTTGGTAGGAAGTGGGTTGTAATACTTTATCATAATCATAACCTCTTGTTAAGAAACTATTATTCTCAATCTAGGAGGAATGAACCAGATTTGCATACCTGCACCTATCCTCTCATTTATATCAACATTGGGTATTTAAGATTTGAAATCTTTAGAGGTCTCACATCATTCTCACTACCTTGGTCTTGGGAAACAAATTTTTTATTCTAAATGAACATTGATTCAAACATTTCATCCACCCCTTCATCAAATTTTATCCTTCACTTCACCAAATTTTGCAGAACTTTCAAATACACCAACACTTTTTTTTTACTTCAACATCTATCAAACCAACCCCTAACTTGGCTACTTTGTTTTTGGAATGTATCCTTTTCCATGCACCTAGCTAGGTTAGTTATCATCTTTGGACTATTTTATCTTGAATGTCATGAGTCTAACCTAAAGATTGTCAAGTTCATAAACATCCTTTATCCTAACATCAAAACATCAAACTCAAGTCAAAAGTGTTGTCCCAAAAAAATTTAAAATATCACTTTCCATATCACCCATCTTCTCATCCACCATTATCATCATTGATCCAAAAATACTTAGAGCATCCCTTTTACATAGATTTGTGTCAACTAGAGAATTCAAAAATTATAAATCTCAATATAAATCTCCCACAAGTGACCCAAAAATTATGGTAAAGACAAGATCACAATACAAGAGAATCATGGAGAAAACCAAAGTTACATTTACCTTGATCCAAATCCTCTAGAGTTTGATATGAGAAGTTAAGTCACCCCATCACAAAAACCATCATCTCCATCAGGACCATATGAGATAGAATACATCACCAACAATCCCTTTAAGATTACTAGGGAGGAAATCATGGAACATAAAGCCTTTGAAAATATAGCGCCAATTTCCTCATTATTTGTTGCACAAACTTTGACAAAAGGTTTCACAACTCCACCATCAGGGATAAATCAAACATCCACTCCTAGTCTTGCAATTGGCCTTGCCAAGGACTTTGTTCTAACTCTTCCATTTGAAATCAATACACATGTGGGTACCCTTGATACCAATCCTCCACCTCCAACAACCACTTGGACACCTACCTTTGGTGCTCCCCACATTCCTGAAAATTCTAAACAACCATATAAACCCCTTGACCTTCATTCCTCCACTACAACCTCCACATATCAAGAACACCCCTCTTCATCCATACCCATGAGTACCACAAGTGTGCCCACCATCATGCAAAGTAGTCTTGACCAAGTGTCTCAAAATAGTGCACAAGGGAATGTTAATACTATATCACAAAGTCAACCCTCAATGCAAATAGGGACATCTTTGCTCAGTCCTCACATTGGTTCATCTATACCATTGGTGTCACAAAACACATCCATCCCATCCATCATCAACCCATCTCAAAGAAATCCTTTTGTAGTGAATCCCACCAACACAAGTAATCCTTTGTCTACATCTCTAGCACAAGGAAATCCTCACAACATTCGATAGGGGAACCTTTTTAGTCAATAGACTCAAGGTCCTAATATGTCATTACCATTGAAAAATATAATGAAACCTTCCTCATCTTTCCCCATGATCCCCTTCACTATGAAAAAAAAATGGGACCTCAAACTTACATTCCTCCACCTCAATCCACCATATTGCAAGGAATTTTAGACCAAGGGAGCTCCCAACCTGTCATCACTAGTTCACAACCCATCCAAAACATCAACACCCACAATCCATTGCAAGTGTCCCAACAACCAACTGGTCCTACATTGTAAACTCATACCTTAGCCTTACATCAAGCATAACAAGATTATCAAAAAGTTGTCCAAAAATAGTAATAATAGAAAGTATCCTTAGCTGGACAAAAAAAATAGCAACAGTAGAAACAATAGAAAGTATCCTTAGCAACACAACAATAACAACAACAAAAAGAAACCTTAGTATCACATCAACAATGGAACAAAAAAAAAAAAAAATCTTATCAAGCATCCTTAGCAGCACAACAACCAAAACAAGCCTATCAAGCATCCTTAGTATCACAACAATAACATCAGGCCCAATACCAATCCCTCAAAGTGAAACAACATGAAACCCAACAACAAGCCTTAGTCACACAATAACAATAGAAGTCCCAATAGAAAGCCCTTGTGGTGCAACAACAATAGCAAGCCTTATTAGCTCAACAATATTCCCAACATCAGCAACAACAACAACAACAACAACAAATTTCTTACTATAATCCTCAATAGAACAACATCAATACAAATGTGTTAGGAACATATAAACAAACACCTCAATCACCTTTACATAACCTCACACCACCATACACTCCATACTAAACATCATCATATCAAAATACTACATACAAATCATCCCTCATCCCACCATATGTTCCTCCACCAAACCCACAAGATGATCTAGCATCACAATTTAAGTCGCTATCCCAAGAAATACAGTACATTTGAATGGGCAAGACTAAGAAGCCGCATACATAGAATCTATGTCCTTATCCATTTGATAGAAACATTGCAATGGTGCCACTCCCTCCTAGATTTGAAATCCACAAATTCAATAAATACAAAGGGAGAGGAAGTCCTGTGGACCATGTCAAATAATTTAATTTCATGTGTATGGAGAGTAGCTTACAATGATTCTTATTTAATGTGTCTCTTCCCTTGAATCTTAACAGGTCCTACTACGGATTAGTTTTCTCATCTACCACCTGACATCAAAAAATTTCAAGAAATCATTGATAAATTCATCAATCACTTATCCTTCAACCTTGGCATGTACATTAGTCTAGAAGAGTTGTACACTTTCAAACAAACCAAAGGAGAATATTTGACCAATTTCTTGGAACGATCGAGAGAAAAAGCTAGTAAGAGCAAGTGGACCCTTACCAACAAACAACAAGTGGGAATCATCATAGACAATATGGATCTAGATCTATCTTTCCACTTGAAAATTTAGTGCATCACATCTTATGATGAGCTTGTCCCTAGAGCCCTTAACATCGAACGAGCTCTAATATCACAAGGAATTACTCAATCTTACAACCGCCCATCAACTAGTTTGAACGACAAGCCTAATGTTTGGGCTAAGAACAAGAACATAAAAAATGATGGTGTAGTAGATGCTAAGATATTCCTAAGTGCTCCTAGACCAAACAAAAATCAAGTTTCTAACATTCAACAGATGGTGCAAAAAATAACACCTCCTTAGAACAATAAGATCAATAACACTGACATGCAACAAAGTTGAACTGCCAAGATAAAAAACTATCCCAAATGTAAGTACACACAATTATTTGAACCTATCAAGACCATCATGAAGAATTTGGTAGATTCAAATATGATAAAACTTCCCAACTTTTAAAACTACCAATAACCACAAGAGAAACCATCCCAGTACAATGAGAATGATCTATGTGACTTTCACAAAATCAAAGGGCACAAAATATAAAACTATGTGAGACTCAAGAATATCATCCAAGACCTCATAGAGAATGACACCATATCTGTTGGAGTACCATTGGGGAATCAAGATCTTAAGATATACAAGAACCCTATGTTGGATCATAACAAAGGGAACAACAACAAAAAATCTAAGGATTACACAAACATGCAGTATAGCTATTCCAACATCACTGCTTCCTATGATAGCATCATCACTGTTGTCACTATCAAAGGATCTAGTTTGGAGTGTGGAGTCACCACATGACATGGAAAAATTATTGTCTAAGGAGTCCCATCTCAATCTGAGACATAACATAATTTTCCAACATCAAATCCCAAAAAGTATAATCTCCTAGATCAGCTTAAGAAGACCCCCACAAAGATATCAATATTAGAGATATTAAGGTTATCCCTTGTACATAGAGAAATCTTAGACAAATATTTTCCCGAGTCATTTGTCCCTAAGGATATTGACATCGATCAATTTTAATCTATGGTAGGGCATATCACTAATCATCTTCTCACCTTCTCCAAACAAGACCTATTGTCACAACCATCTCATAACTGTGTTTTACACCTTGAGGTTATTATTTGTAAAAACAAGTTCAAAATAGTCTTAGTAGATGGATGTGTTGGTTTATACATTTGTACCATGTATTTAGTCAAGAATCTAGTCTATTCAGAGGATACTATTGAGAAAGCAAAGAGTACCATGATCAAAGAAACTAATGACCATGAATGAGTATTACAAGGCATCATTGCACTTGCTATCCAAGTAGACCTCTCATTACAAAAACTACATGCCAAGTATTAGACTTTGATCTTCCCTATAAAATCTTACTTGTTCAACCATGGATCCATGCCTTAAAATTTGTAGCCTTGGCCTATCATCAATGTGTGAAGTTTCCTTTCGAGTGAAAAGAAATTGCCATCCATGGAGATACTAAACCTTTTTACTACAGCAAGAATCTTGAGGCTAAGTTTTATAAGATACCCCAAATACCCAAGAATGACAAAGGGCCTACACCATCTACCTCATTTTTTGACCCATCATCCCTTGCATCTACCTTAGCAATGAAAACACCCATTGTGAAAAACATTTCTAAGATCAAAGAAGTAATTAAAGATGATGGTTGTGGTAAATATAAGATAATTAAGGATACCTTTTCCTTAGGAGATATACCTCTTTCTCCTCAATCACATGGAAAACCCACATCTAGTACCAAAGAGATTGAAATAATCAAGATGGAAGTGACTACCTTCACCAAGTGGGGGGATCTAAATCAAGAAGATATCAATGAATAGGTTATCTCTAAACTTCTCTATCAAATTGAATGACCTATCCTTGTTCTTCCCATGGAAGATTAAAATAAAGGCTTGTAGATAATGAATGGATGTGGTTATAAAAAATAATGAGAAGCTAGGATAGAATGACAATGGCTTGCTAGAACCTATCATTATTTAGAAATGACTAAAGAATATTGGCCTAGGTTGTACTACTATCAAGGTAACCCTTATTGGAAAAGGTAATTTTGTAAATGGGCTAAGGCTTCCTCTTGGTTACCTCCATCATCTAATATGACCTTAAATACCTTCCCCCTTGATGTTGCTAACCTATTTGATAATAAATCCCTCTTCATGATATTCATTACATCCTTTGCTCCAAGCAATCAACCAACTGAAATACACCTAGTATACCCACAACTCATTTACATGGACCAACAAGAACCATTGATTCTAGATTTATTTGAAAATGATGAAGTGATATCAAAATTCATGGGACTCGATGACCACCTATCATGGGAAGATCATAAATAAATTTTTGACATAGAGCTAGACACATGGGAAAATTATGGGGAGATGATTGAATCTTTCAATCATAAAATTGATTAAATACAACTAACATGCAAATCTTTGAGTCAAAACTACACTATGGAACTCTCTGATCATAAAATAGTAAAAACAAAGGATGCATTCGATGGTGAAAAGCTCTCTGAGGCACCCAAGGATGAGGTATTCAATCTCCCCCTTATTACAATGCATCTAGAGAAGTCAGCAAAGCTAGCAGAAAAGGCCACTCTAGTTAATGTAGGAATATAAGAAGCACCTAACTTTTCCTGGTCATACACAGATATGCCAAGGCTCGATCTAGAGGTAATTTTACATCACTTAGTAGGCTATCCTAAACTCAAGCTATTCAAAAAAAAATTAAGGAAGATGCACCATCAAATAGCACACTTGGTGAAGCTAGAGTTACAAAATATTCTTGATCTTGGATTCATTCGACATATAGATTATTTTGAGCAGGTTTTAAACTTGGTACCAGTCTCAAAACCCATTGGGGGCATTAGAATCTACACAAATTTTAGAGACTTAAACAAGGAATGCCCAAAGGATTATTTCCCTCTTCCTAACATTGACCTTATTATGGACCTAATAGTTGGGCATGAAATTCTATCACTCATGAATGGTTTTTCATGCAATAATTAGATCATGATGACCAAGGAGGATCAACACAAAACTGTATTCACTTGTCTGTGGGGAACATATTTCTAGAATATAATTACACTTTGGTTAAAAAATTGTATGATCAACCTATTCAAAATCAATGACACTCATCTTTGATGACATGATCCAGAAAATAGTTAAATATTATATAGATAATATTTTGGAAAAATTAAAGAAAAGAAGTGAGAACATACAAGTCATAGGACCCATCTTTGATGGGCTTGAAGAATACAAGGTACAACTGAATCCAAAAAATTATGTCTTTGGGGTTACAATAGGGAAACATCTTGGCTTCACCATTCACAAAGAGGGATAGAAATTGATTTAGTAAAGGTAAAATCCATCCTCGACATGGAACCAATGCAAAGAATAAAGTAGATGAGAGGATTATAGGGAATATTGTAGTCTATCAAAAGGTTCATAGTGCAACTATCAGATAAAATTCACCCCTTTTCCATCTTCTCCACAACGAAATAAGTTACAAATGGGATGATAAATGTAATAAGTTTATCCAACAAATCAAGGAATACTTATTGACAAACCTAGTGTTAATGTTGTCAATACCAAATAAACTATTGATTCTATATATCTCAACATCATCAGTAGCACTAGGATCTCTTCTAGCACAACATGAAGAAAACAGAAAGGAAAGATCTATCTATTGCATTAGTAGGACATTGGTGGGCTATGAAATGAACTATTCACCAATTGAAAAAGCATTCCTAGTAGTAGTTTTTGCTTCACAAAAATGACACTACATTTTGTCACATCAAATCAAACTTATTGCAAATATTGACCCATTGAAATACATGTTATCTAAAGCAACTCTCACTAGGTGAATGGCCAAAAGGGTGATGATCTTAACTGAATTTTACATAGGGTATGTGGATCAAAATAAAATAAAAGGACAAGTGATTGCAGACCAGATAGCAAATGCACCTATCTATGTAGAGAAACCTTTTCTATTTGAGTTTCCTAAAAAATAAGTGTTCTTGTTCAATCTCATAGATCAATAGAAGATGTACTTTGACGGATCATTCACACAACATAGATCAGGAGTGGGTATTATTTTCATCACCCCTCAAGGTGATTGCATTCAAAATTCATACAATATATCATTCCCATCTACCAACAACATTGTTGATTACAAATCCCTAATCAAGCGTGTAAGGATCGTAGTTCAATGGAAGATACAAGAGGTGAAAGTCTATGGGGACTCACAACTGGTCATCAACCATGTCAATAAAAAATATCAAACTAAGGATGATAAGCTAACTCCTTATAAGAATATGGTAGAGAATCTGAAGGACCTTTTCATAGACATAAATTTTGAGAAGATTCCTTGCATGAACAACTGATTCGAAAAAATTATGGCAACAATCGGATCATTGTTAGACATGTCGAACAATGTCCTTCAATGTGAAGTCTTGGTAGAAAAAATTCTCGTACTAACCTTCATAATCTCTGAATCTGAATTTGCATGTGTCATTGTTGGTCCAAGATCCCCATGGTATCATGACATATACATCTACATTAGCAAAGGAACCCTCCCATCCAATATCACCTCAAACCTCCAAAAGATCTCTATCAAAAAGGCATCACAATTTGTGATCTTAGGTGATACCCTTTACCAATGAAGCATCAAAGGAACATTACTACAATTTCTTAACTAAGAGGAAGCCTAAACTTCTTTAATAGAAGTACACGATGGCATATGTGGTTCCCATTATAGTGGCATGACTTTTGCTAAGAAATTGTTGAGGATAGGGTACTACTAGCCAACTATGGAAAGAGAAGCTCGTCATTATGTGCAGAAATGTGTCTAGTGTCAACAACATGGATATCAGATTCATGCTCCAGCTCAGGAATTATAAATGATAATTATGCCTTAGCCTTTTTTTAAATGGAGACTTGATCTCATAGGAAAAATTACTCCAACCTCATCTAATGGATACAAGCTCATCATAAAAACCTCTAAGTACTTTACCAAGTGGGTTGAAGCCATCCCTATAACCTACATAACAAGGAAGAAATTTTTCAAGTTTATCCTGAATTACCTAATCCGTCATTATGGTGTTCTACAAACCCTTATCTTAGATAACAAAACACCCTTCAAAAATTAGAGTTTCAAAGAGCTATGCCAAAGATTAAACATCCAACACTGATTCTCTACCTTGTATTATCCCTAGGGAAATGGTCAAGTTGAGGCTACAAACAGGAACATCCTTAAAATCCTAAAGAAAATGGTCAATGAAGTTGGTTTTGACTAGAATTCGTAGTTGAATCCCACTCGTTGGGCCTATCGAACCAGTATCCACACACCAATAGGTGCAACCCCTTTCTCCTTGGTCTATGGATTAGAAGCCATTTTTCCTATTGAGGTTGAACTACCATCACTACGAGTGTCACTCCAAAACTTGATCACCAATGAAGAATACATAGTCTCTCAGTTGAATGAGCAAGAATTTCTAGATGAGTGTCATCTTTCCACCCTCAATCACTTGCAATTATATCAAAACTGACTGAAACATAGCTATAAAAAAAAGATTAAATGTCGGTCATTCTAGGTAGGGGATCTTGTCCTAATGTAGAATCAAAATAATTTGCCAAATCAAGATAGTAAAGGAAATTTTGAGCCTAATTGGTTGGGCCCATTTATCATCATAGTAAGCTATGGATCAAGAGCATACCAACTATTAACACCTAAAGGTGAATCCTTGCATAATCCAACTAATACCTTGCATCTTATTAAGTTTTATGCCTACTCTTGAAGGGTATAAATCTAAAAATACAAAAAATATCAAAAAATGATCAAAATCCAAAAAAATGAGCAGAAGGATTGAAAAAGTAAAGAGAAAAATAATTCTCTATTGAAAACTTCTTTGGTGGCACTTTGGGAGAGTACCTTGGTGAAAACCAGGCAAAAAAGTACCTTGTTTAAATAAATCACCTCCATTTATTCTTTGGCTCTTTATCCTATCATTCTTTCCATCACCCATTTACATCCTTATCATAGCTTGATGTTGTGAAGTATCATATCCCTTTAGTACTACTTGAAATATTCCTAAATTCCATTCATCTTGCATGTATCAAGGTATTCTATTGCATCACACTGGGATAAATTCTTTATGGATCATATTGGGTTCTTATGTATCTTAAGGTTATTGGAAATCTCATTAGAAAATCCAAAAACATTTGTAAAATGTTTATCAGGAAATCCAAAGACATTTTGCAAAATCCTATACACCTAAATTACCAAAACATTCAAAAATTTGTAAAGGCAAAATCCAAAAGCATCCAAAACATCAAAATCCTAAAAAGGTTGAATATAAAAAATCCAAAAAATAGTATCCTTGTTGAACCATGTTGTCTCTAAGCTTGAACATAGGCAAGGCCATCATTGATGTTCACCTGAGGCACCCTAGGTCAATCCTTTTGGATTTTTTCATAATAAAATAACATCCCTTCATCTGTTCATATCTCATTTGTTAATAAGTTTATGTTGTCAAACCACATGGTCTTTGTGTGTATAACATAGGCAAGGATAATCTTTTATCAGCCCTTGAGGCCCCTGGGATAGGTCTTTTAGGTTAGGTTCTTAGTAAAACTCTCAAAAAATCCCTAAACATTCAAATTCTGAAAAAACCCTAAAAATTTAAATATCAAAAAACCCCAAAAATATTTGAAAACCCATGAAACACAAAAAACATTTGAAAATGAAAAAATCCAAAACATTTGGAAAACATAAAAAAGATCTAAACAACCTCAAATAATTGAAAACTAAAAAAATCGCATAAACCTTCAAAAAGACCAAAAATAACATCAAAACATTTTCAAAAAACCAAAAACATTGAAATATTCCTAAAATCCCAAAACCATCCATCCCATCTCCATTTCATCTATAATAAACCTTCGCCCATGATAAATTGATCATCACCTTCAACCTTTGGCAAAATAAATAGAAAATAAGTATCGCAAGTTGTAAAGTGAGAACTTAAGTGTTAAAATATAAAGTCTAGATTATAGGTAAATGCATAAATGAATTTTGTATCAGTGGCATCATAAATCTCATCACCGTCCGAACATCAAAAACCACCTGATGAAAATTTCCTAGGATGTATCCTTCTTATGATGGATATTAGTATAAGGCATCACCTTAGCTAATTTAAACTAGAAAGAGATATAGATAACACTGACTATTTTTCTTTGATCTTTTCTTATGATATTATCTTAATGACCCATTCTGAGGACCTCTCAATGATTTATGTCCAAACAATTTAGAGAGAAAGGAATCGGGCATTGATCATTATCTTTTATTTGTTGTGCTTGTGGGTATTCTTGGAAAAATAATCTTGGTGCATACTTTCTTAGTTGTGTTTAGGGAAGTTATTTGAAGTACATTGTTGACTATTGTGTATGCTTTGGTCTAATATATTTTTTTGTATGTCAAGATGTGAACAAGAACTATAATATTTTTTTGTAGAGTCAAATTCTATTACACTAGTATCAACATCATCCTATTTATTAATATCTTGATGCATCGTATCTATGTGTTATATCAAACAATAAGGAATGACAAAAAATTCCAATCCCAAGATTTGAGAATTTCTGTTGAAAATGAAGGCAAAAATGTAGCTTAAAACTCATAAAAATATGTGATTGTAGATCTAATTTAAGTATTCTTTGTGTATGATTAATATATTTAGATCAATTATTTGTAAATGATTATTCTATTTAGATCAATTTTATTAATTGTAGAAGTATACAAAAGATTGTGGAAGAATGAGACAGAAGATAGAAGTGACACAACATATACATGGAGAAACCATTTTGGGAAAAAGCTCCACCAAAATCAATAGTTCTTGTATTATTTGACCTTAGAATAAGATTAAAATAAAACTATATCAATCCTTGATTGATATTCTTCCTCTACTTCAATAATCCTTCTTCACAACCTGCAATATTCTCTCATGAGACTCTCATACACTTTCTGCAATAAATAGACAATTATGAGCATGTAAAACTCATAAAAGTTGTCAATTACAAGAGGATGAAGCTCCTCTCAAAAACCTACACCTATATTTGTCAAGTAGAGTTCCACCATGTAAATAGAAGTCAAACCAAAGTCTTTCTCAATTTAGAAACCCCAAATTGAACACTTAAATGAACTTTGGTTATGAAGATATATTGTAAACATCACTTCAAAGTTGGCACCGAAGATTGGGTCCCACTTGGCTGAGCATTGTAAATATATTTTCATGCAAAAGGTGTTAACTTAAAGATACCAACTTGGGCACCCAAGGTGGGTCCAAATCAATCTTAGTTAATTAAAACATATTTCTCCATCAATTCATGCAAACAACATGCATGATTGATCATCCCCACCTAACTGAAAGTATCCACCTATTATCTATCATGCAACTGAAGTAATTAGTCATGCAACTCAAGTTAGCTAACATGTAACTCAAACTAACTACATGCAACTCAAGTCAACTCGAATGCAACTCAAAATAATTACATGCAATTGAAGATAACTGAACCATAACTTAACTGAAATAAAATGAAGTGATATTGAACTAATAGTGCCACTCCACTCTTGTAAATATCAACCCCTATTTTGGAAGAACAAGACATGCATTAGTGAAATGTTATCAATCCTCCAAATAGTTAACTGAAACAAGGTGGGTTCCACCTTCCATGTGGGCACCCCATGTGCCTCTATTATTTAGGAACTCATTTTTGATGCCCCCACATGTTCATATTATTTAGGAATAATTAAAAATGTCAATTTATATGTTCATTTCATTTGAATTGAATCTCTTTTTAATCCTAGTGTTAGGAAACACTTTCCAAGGACTTAGGAGATACATGAAATCTGGTTAGGATTGAAATTAAATGGCATCTTACTCATAACATTTTCCCACTTGAAATTATACATTAAAATTACTATAAACAAGGAACCATTATTATAAATCAAGTACAAGACTCAAGGCGAATGGCCTTCTTGCAGCAAGAGAACTTATTTGTAGGAACTAGTTTCATAAGATAATCTATAGAACTGATCAAAGTTTCAACTTTCTCAATTAATACCTTCCTACTCTCAACCATTTCTCACACAAGGTGATACTATAAATCAACATGCTTAGTAAAATCATGATACATAGGATTTTTGGCTTAAAAAATAACACTCTAACTATCAAATTCAGGTCTAATTTTGTTGCAATTAAAACCAATACCTTTCCCAAGTCTTTCTACCTCCTTAGAGGCATGTGGAGCAGCCATGTCATTTAATTTTTTGGTGGAAAAATCAACTGTGGGATGAATCTTACTCATCCAGCTAATCGCAACTCAAAATAAAGTAAACATATATCCACTTGTCGACCTCTGACTATCCAAGTCTTCTACCCAATATAAATCAATAAAACCATGTATATCCAATGATCTATGCATAATATCAATATCATTAGCATCATGATAAACTAAATAGTAATCAAAAGTACCTTGTAAATATCTATACACCCTCTTAACATATGCCCAATTTTATTTACCAGGGTTATACATAAACCTACTTAGAAATCCCACGGCTTGATCTATACCTAGTCTTGTACAAACCATTGCATACATCAAACTACCAACTACACTAGCATATGAAATTTCAGACATTTCCTCATTATCGAAATCATATTTAGGACTCATTAAAAAACTTATTTTCAAGCCAACTGGTAAAGGAATATTAATTGGTTTACTATCCTGCATGTTAAACCATTTCAAAATAGTATCAACATAGTTTCTTTGAATTATGAAAAGATTTATATTACCTCTATCTTCGTTGATCTCTATACCAACAATATAATTTGTAGTCCCTAGATATTTCATCTCAAATGTGTTAGAGATTTGTGGTTTCAATTCTTTGATCATTACCTTTCTATTACCAATAAACATGTCATCAACATACAAGATAATAATTAAAATTTCATCATCAATAACTTTTATGTAAACACAATGAACTTCCTCACTCCTAACATAACCAATTTTTAATGCAAAAGCATCAAACTTTTGGTACCACATTCTCAGTGACTATTTCAATCCATATAAAGATCTCTTTTCCTTTTACAACAAAACCATCAAGTTCCCTCATATAAATCTCCTCATCAAGATTCCCACATAAGAAAGTAGTTTTCACATCCATTTTCTCTATCTCAAAATCATAGCAACAAAAATAGATAAAAATAATCTAATAGAAGTTAATTTAGCAAAAAGAGATAATATTTCATTCAAGTAAAATCCCTCTCTTTGGGAGTAGCCCTTGGCTACGAATCTAGCCTTGTACCTTTCGATATTACCATCTGCTCCAATTTTCGCTTTAAAGATCCATTTACAACCCATGTCCTTTCTTCCTTTGGGAAAACTCTCAATATCCCATGTTTCACAAGAATCCAAGGAACCCATTTCCTCATGCATAGCTTGTGACCAAAGCTTTTTCTCATTTGAAGATAAAGCTTCCTGTAAGATATAGATTCATCATTAGTACTCATCAAATAAAATATACAACATAGATTAGGTGGGCTATACCTATCAATGAGATTTCATTGTCTTGTAGATATTTTCAAAGAAGGTTCTTCTTGTTCCTCAATATGCTCATCATGAGCATCTATCTCAAAAAATTTTGAACTCTCCTCATCCAATCCATCTAATTGTTCTTCAACATGTGCATCTTGATGCTTGTCAATTTTTGTCTCAAAATGCACTGTTCGAGAAGTATCCTTCTCTTTTGGTTGTTCTTCTCCTGAATAAGATCTAAACTCCCTAGAAATCACATCTCTAGATAAAGTAATTTTTTGGGTTAAAATATTCCAAATCTTGTAACCTTTTACAGTTTCACCATAACATATGAATATTCATTTATGTGCTTTTGGATCCAACCTAGATTGCTTTTCTCTAGGCACATGAACAAAAGCCTCACAACCAAAGATCCTTAAATGTGCCACACTAGGTTTCATACCTATTTCATAAGGGGTTTTTTCTTCAATAGTTGAACTAGGAGATCTATTGATTAAATAACAAGAAGTACTTATAGCCTCAGCCTAAAGGCACCAATCTAGCTTAGCAATACTTAACATACTCCTAGCTCCTTCCATCAAGGTTCAGTTCATCCTTTTTGATACTCAATTTTGTTGAGGTGTATATGGAGTATTTTTCTGTCTCACAATTCTTGCAAGCTTACAATAATCATCAAACTCCTTAGAAAAATATTCACCACCATTATTTGATCTCAACACTTTTATCTTATTACCTAATTTTTTCTCAACTAAAGCCTTAAATTCTTTAAACTTATTGAAAACATGAGATTTTTTATGCATAAAATAGATCCAAGTGTATCTTGAGGCATCATCAATAAATATGAGTGTCATCACAGGGATTCGAACTCGCATGCAAGGATGGAAAGCTCTACAATCCCATGTAACATTGGACTAATTTTAGGTTGTGGGTACTCTATTGTGAAACTAGACCTCTAGATTATGGGTTGGCTTCCCTTTTGATTTTATAATTATTTAATGTTACTAGATGGGAAAGGGAATACAATGCTTAAATGAATGCAAAACTAAATTAAATTTTGGGTGATGCACCTAATTGATACTTGATGAGCAGATTGATTCACAACTGATTATTTACAAAGTTTATTTTCACAACTCATATTGGACAGTTTAATTGCATCAGTGATTCACAAGAAGGCCTGGTAATTTATTCTTTATGAAGGAAAATGGTATTTTCACAACTTAAAGATGAGGATAAACTAAAATCACAACCTATGACCTACAACTAAGATTGCCTTTTTCATGTACATGCATTCATGCATGTGATAGAATTTAAAGGCTTTGATATCTGATGGAACTTCAAATTTTGTTCTTTATGTTCCATTTTTATATTGATTTTGTTTCCGGTCACCCATGATAATTGGAAAAAGCCTAAGGTTGGGGTTTTATCTTTTTTTCATGTAAAACCCTAGTGTTTTGTCTTATGCCTTGGGTGGGATCTATTTAGCCGTTAATTTTTGAGGAGCGTTTAAAAAAAACTTAAGCCCCATCATTTCATCTAGGTTGGGGCCCCTTTTGATCAGTCATTTTATTTATTTCGCTAGACATTATTATTTTATAAGTCTAGGGTCGCCCCACTTTGCCTCTTTTAAAACAACTTATGTCATTTTTTTTCATCAGCCTTGTGATGTCCCCTTGTGCTTTTAACAAATTTTTAAAATTTTGTAGAGGGAAAAATTTGCATGACCATAGATCAATCACCATTCAATCCCAACCATTCCCTGCTATCCCATGATGACCCCACCACAAATATTTAGCCGATCGCGATATCACGGGTAAGCGCCACATGTCTCATCTGGTGAATCCAAAGGATTGATAGAAGTACATTGATACATTAATCGGGTTTTAATACATTATGTAGTGGGTTACTGAAGTAGTTATGAGATTTGCATGCTTCAAATCAATGGAGGTGTTATAATCTTGGTAGGAAAGGTGCTCGATGATTAACGATAGATCTTGCAACTGTGTTGAACAAGCATGATTGTTGATGGTTGAGATCCACAATTGCCCACCATCACGTGATCAGGAGTTTTAAGGTGTTTAATGATTGTGAAATCATGGGTGAGCACCATATGGATTTCCTTGGAGACGTAGAGTATGGGGTACCATTGTTGGCACGATGGAGGTCATGTTAGAATGTTTTGAAGGAAGTTGTTTGATGATCCAACCAAAATGAAATATCAACGGATAGTATTTGAATCTGCATCAAATGCAATTGGATCCATTGGTGTAGCATGCGAGTGAGCTTTAATGGTGGATGAGACATTCTCTAGAAAGATTTGATTGAAATAAAGTGACCATTTCTCTATTTTATTTTATCACAAATATTTCAAAAAAATTCACAGGGAAGTCTCAAAATCGAGGATGAATTTATGAGTTGCTGGAGTGAATGGCTAGGGTTGTTGCATGCATAAAGTCATAAGTTGAATTCTATGTCTCTTGGTTAATTTGTAATCTCAATTTTGGGGGAATTTGATGTGTGCTTGTTGAAAGGCTTTTTGATAATTGTTTTAGGGTTATAGGTTAACCGAATTGTGGGAAATTGCAAGCTTTTTTTTTGTAATTTCGTTGTTTCATAAAGCCCTAGTTTTTTTTTAAGTCTGAAAAGCAAGGAAGCCCTAGTTAATCTAGATGGCACCATCAAAAATTCATTATGGCCAGATTGACTATCTAAAAAGAAACCTATATGACAATTTCCTAGATCAATTTCCTTTGTCAATGAATGATAGGAAGAAAGGGTTGGTCTTAATGCGAATAAAAACCCTAGGGGAGGGATTAGTATATAATTGATTCAACATAGTCAATGGTAGCATTCCCCATATGAGTTTGGAGATGTTTAGAGTATGGTTTGGACAGAGGAATTTTCCCCATCCTTTTTCAAATGGTTGGATATATGATATGGGGAAGTTGATAGTTTTGAATGTGTTCCTTGATGTGGACTTGCTCAAAGTTGTGGCTGCAAGGTATGACCCTGTCACATGGGTAGTTAGAGACAACAATGGAAAGGTTCTATTAAGTATTAATAGGGGAGAAGTTCCAAAAGGTTTTTGATCTGAGTGAGCCTAGTGAGTTCTTGGTTCATATTGATCTTGAGGGAATGAAGTAGGAGTATGGGAAGACAAAATCACTTTTTAGAGTTAAGATGCTCCCACCTCATCTAGCTAGGGCAGGAGGTTCCAAATTTTATATTAGCCCTAGTGATGAGGAGCCTTTCAGGTTGGACTATTTTGCAAAAATCTTCTTGGCCACTTTCTACTCATTATGTCAGATTGTGGGTTTTAGTCCCAACATAGTGATTCCTATTGCCTATATGTTCATCGAGGTACAAATACAACACCCCATTTTTTCTATGATATATGATTTTTCTTCCTATTTGGCTGAAAAAGATGCATGAAGGATTGATGAAATTAAAGAAAAATGATGCAGGAACTCCATTTTTATGGTATTCTGTGTTAATGTACTTTTTTTTGTTTAAGAATTCTGAATTCTGCTCTGAGAAGATGAAGTTGAAGTAGTTTGTTAATGGAGAAAAGTTGCCAGTGCAAGTGTGGACTGCTAACTTATCATACAAATGGGAGAATGCTAGTTATGTACAGTTTGACAACTATTTTGCATCCATATTGAGGGCCAGACTAATGGTAATTTTTTCTAGAGTTCCTGAGGAGTTGCATGACTTACTTAGGCCAAAGGGGAGGAAGCTAGAGTTGAAAATTTTTCACAATTGGGGTGACATTATCCCATACCCAATCAATACTATTTTGAGGGTGTATGGATTTCAGGGGACCCTGCATATATTTCCATATAATGTGCCACCAAGGGTTGGATTTTCTGAGTCTATGTGGAAGATTGAATGTATCCATGAGGATAACCTTATAGGAAAGGGAAAGGGGACCTTTTACCTAGACTATACAGTGGTGTTTGATTTTGTGTTTTCAAAGGGAAGCTGGGTCCATTTTGGAAAGTTTTAATAAGTATACCATTTGAGTTATGGTCCTAAGAGGCAACATGATCCTGAGGGTTTCTTTGCCCTATTCAAACAAAGAATAAAAGGGGGCAAATTTGTGCATGAGTTAAGTTTTCCTGATGACTTGATTAGAAATGAATTTGATCTAAATAAGGAGTTGAACAAGGAGAAATCGATAGCTTATGATAAGCTACTAGCCATTGTGCACAAGATGGATCCCAAGTATGATCCATTGATGGAATGCAGTCCATATCACAAAAATATTGACTTTTTCATGGACAACTTCAAATAAATCATGAGCATTCTAATGACTAAGAATATAAATTTGGACTTGGACTTGGGCATACAAGAAAAATATGCAAGGTTACTTGAAGAGAGTCCATCCTACCAAACTTTAGATAATTGGCCTATTTATAGGAGGAAGAGGAATGATAGCAGTGATGAAGAAGAAGAAATAAAAGGAAAACATATAATAAAATTGAATGAACAACTAGGTCCAAAGCTCAAAACACTTGGGGCAATTAAGATAATTGATTTAGAGTCATCACCTGAGAAAAGTCCCTCACCACCACCATCAGAGGCAAGCCGCAAGAGGTGAAGGATTGAGTAGTCACAAGAAGACTTGGAGGATGAGATTGTTGTCACTGATCAAGATATGCAGATGGGTATGCCTTCTCCTCCTAGACCAGTTGAATTGGTTCTATCAAATTTGGATATGAAGGGTAAATGTGTGCAAGATGCAAGGATGAAGGCCTGTAAAGAGTTTCTAGCTGATGATGCCTTTGTAAGAACACCAATCTTCTTTTAATTTGTATGGAGAATGAAATTGGAATAATATCAAGAGAAATGAAAGAAGAGAAGAGAATCGAGGCCTAATAGGTCAAACCAGGAGAATGATGATGAAGTAAAATCTGAATTAATTAATGAATTCAAGAGCATCACTCCTAAGGAGGGGAGAAAATTATTCAATCAAGTTGGTGTCTTGATTTTTCCCAAGTGGGACATTACCGATGTAGTAGATTTCAGTGCTATTCTAAAGTCCAAGTATCCCTTGCACAATTGTGAAGAAGAGGTCAAGGAAGCATTGCAAGATTCTGCATTTAGTGAAGAGTATGAGACTATGGAGATTTTGGCTTTGGCCCCCCAAGAGAGAAATCCTAATGTTACTAATATTAACCCAAATTTGAGAGGGCAGTTAATAATAAAGAGAACTTGAGAGACCTCAAGTATAGAGGCCACAAATTTGACTGTAAATGTGGTCAAATTGGCCTAGAAGACTGCTAAGAGAGAGGAGGCTGAAAAAAGAAGCCTTATGGAAAAATACAATTTTATAATTGGAGAACACAACAGGGCAGAGCAAGATAATATTGAGTTGTAGATAGAGGTGGATAGGTTGAAATATAGGCAGATTGGGGAGACATCAAGCACTCCACAGATTAAAACATTTCCTTCCACATCGGGTTCAGTGCCTCCTGCTTCCCTCATTGTTTCTACACCAAGGTATCCTAGTCAAACCCCTTCCATCAACCCTACTTTGGAACCAATTGAGGAATAATTTGAATTCTCTATTGATCCAACAAAGAAGCAGTTGATGCACAAAATTGAAGAGTTACAAGCATCGTTGAAGATGAGTGAAGATGGAGTATTTTCAAATAAAATGGAGATTGATAATAATATATTGAGGCATTTAAATGAGAAGGTTGATGACAGATTATCATCTATGTATTCTTCATATTCTTTATTATTAGGTGCAATAAAGAACATTGATAGTGATTAGGAGGTAGCAATACCACTAGTTGAGAAGTGGATCCCTATGGCCAATGACTTAGATATAATGTATAAGGCCTCAAGGTTTGATATAAATAATATGCCTCAATCATGAAGGCCTACTCAAGTGTTTATTAAGTCACTGCAAGGTTTTCAGGCCTTACTAGATGATTTGAGTAGGAAGATCAAAGAGTTGGTGAAGAATTTTGATGATTGGAGTGACACACTACTATTTGACATAATTGATGAGCAGGGGAATATCAGGTCACTTTGATAGTGGCAGGATTTGGCTAATGAGGTCATCAATGCTCAAATTACTTTAATTTTTGATGACTCATATTTTGATTTATTGGTGAGTTGTATGGATAAAATTATCAATACCAGCTCATTCCTTGAGTCTTTTGAATGAGAACCAAAATAGGTGGTAGTTAAGTATACACCTTATAGTGTCAAGATAAATGAGGTAATAAGTTTTAATTAGCTAATTGATGAAGAGTACCAGTAGTGGGTAAATGTATATTTAACTGAGGAGGAGTAAAAAAGGGAGTAGGTTGCTAATAGTTAACAAATCAATCATTGTAGTTACAACATATTCTAGTTTTTTTTATGAAAGTTTAGGCATGAAACTCTTAAGGTTTTGTTGTTGCATCAAACTATTCTCAGTGGGCAAGATGAACAAGAAGATTCTCTGGGGGAGATTGTTGTAACAATTTTTTGAAATATCACAAGGTGGTCAAAGTGGCTAGTGACATGTGTACTCTTTGGCCTGATTATTGTTTTCTCCTTCATTTTATAAAGAAGGATTTCAAGGCCATAAGTAAGAGTTATCAAGTTAGATAATTTTTGTCGAGTCTAGGTGAAGTTGCAGAGAAAATCGTAAATTTTGATAGTTTTAGAGAGAATGCAATTTAGGTTTTGAGTCATTCTATTGTAATTTTTGAACTCATGGATATTTAATGTTTCATGATAGTATTGGCATTTGAATTAAAATTATTAATTTGAGCTCATGTCTCTCCAATGTACAAACATATCTAAAATTTGAATAAAATGATCAAGGTTTATTTCATTCACCTCACTGTTGTGGTGTGTATAATTCATGTTTTAGCTTTAATTCAAAGAATTAATTAAAGTGCTTAAATGGGATTGTAGGTAGATATGTTATGTACAAGGATTTGATAATTAGTATTGAGTTAGGATACAAATTGGTGATATTTTACGGAAATATCATTGAATATTTTACATGCTGTGTGTTCAATCTATTTTGAATCCTTAGATGCTCATGAATTTGACTCCTCCAATGGATATAGGGCACTGATATAAGTTGTAATTTTTTGTGAGATTCAATATTTTTTTGTGCTCACCTCGAGCTTGCTAAAAATTTAAAGTCAATGAATATCTTTTACTGTGAAGTATTTTTGTGACTATCTCACACTCCAAATGGTTGATACTATTAATGAACAGTCGATTCTATTCAATATTATCTTGTTCTATTGAGCTATTAGGTGAGATTATATATTGCTATTAATTTTGTTTATAATCATGGTGTAGAGGTTGTAAATACATTAAGGGATCACCCTCCCGGGTTTTGCAGAGCCCAAAGTGTAGGAGTTTTTTAATCCAAAACATTCATAAAGGAAAAACACCTGAATCTGAGAAGGTTAATATATAACTTGCAATGATAAAAGAAGGAACAATCCATAATTGATACTCTAAGATAACCTATAAAACCTACTAAATATCATAAACTATAAAAAATCGAGTTAAATAAGTCTTCTTTGCAAAATGCAAAGGTAGAAAACAAGAACTCGGAGAGAAAAGAATGAATATTTTTGTCTATATACAATAATTGATAACTCCAATGTGCCAAGAGTTGCAAGAAATAGTGAACTGGGAGTAAAAAAAATATCTCAAAGTTTCCTCTCATGAGAAAAATTAAAATCCTTGATAAGAGGGCACACCATTGAAGTAAGCTGCATTGGATATGCTACAAACTCCAACTCATATCATGCATGATCAAAAGGTACTAAGAAAAAATACTCTCGTTTGACTGAAATTCAAAGAAAACTCAACTGAAGCTCTCCAAGGTGCATGAAAATAATCTTCAGTTCAACTGATTTTCATGATCGGTTAACTCAATAAAGCACTGCAATGGGAGCTATAACTAAAACAACTGCAACTGCAATTGAAATTCCTCCATGCATGGAAGTCTAAAAATCATGCAATCTCTCCACCTTACATGCATGTGAGTGATTTTTTTTTTAGTTCTTTCCCCCCTTTTTTCAATAGTTGTCTTCAAAAATTATTAAAAAATAATTGATAATATTGGTTTTAACAATTTTGAAGACAACTTTATAAAATAAAAATAAAAGGGAGAAAATAAAATTAAGTCATTTGTAAAAAAATCCATTTCTCCTTATGTGTCCCCTCCATGCATTTTATACTTAGCACATTTTGATGCCTAGCATTGACATATTGCATGTTTTAATAATTATTAACATTGACAACCTTTGTTTAAAGTATATGTGGTAACACGAACCACATCATACCTAGCATCTCCAACCCGACCACATTATTGCATAGTATCATAAGATATATTTGTAGAGACCATGGGGGAATTAAACATAATAATTTTTTATTTTTTTAAATAGTCTAAAACACCCACCAGCCATGCAAGGAAAAAGGGAAAAAGATTAGCAACCCTAATCATTTTATTGATTGACTTTTGGTGTTTCTTGGTGAGGAAGCTTCATTAAAATATGTGGCCATCATGGAATGACTATTTTGAATCTTGCAACACAGATTCCTCGTTGTTCCTATTGATTTTATTCAATGTGGAAAGCAACATAGGAGGTATGCTTCAAATTCTGCTATTTTTGAGCCTCCATTTTGCACTTCACTATTTTCTACATATATTACTTGGTTGTCATGCTTTTCTTATCTCTTTGTAAATATATATGCTTGGCATCTTCTATTGTTTGATTATTCTAAGAAAAGTGGTGATCTTTGAAGCTCAACTACTATCATATTTTTTATTCTCCTATAGCTTTTGAGGAGCTCAGCCTATGAATAATCTTGCCCAGCATGCTTCAACTAATTCTCAATTTTTTTCTTACAAAAATATGTAAAGGGTTAGGATTTTGAAACCCCCGTTTCCATATGATTTTTTGTATTTTTCTACTGTGTTTTAACCTTGATGAAATTCGACCTTCCATTCACCTTCGACCCACTTGAAAACTTATTTGAAACTTAAATTTTAATAAGCGTTTCGAAACTCTTATCTGCTTTAATCTTGTGTTTTCCCTCCAAAATAAAGATTCAACCCTTTGTATTTGACTCAGCTATCATGAGTTGCATGTAACTTCACAAAAAAATATAAAGGGTTTGAAACCCTAGGCCACCATGTTATTTTTTATATTTTTCTACTTCAAGTATTACACGTATCCTTTAAATTTGAAAACCTTGTAGGGCTCATCCATGCTGAAGACCTAAGTGGTTGTAGAAATAAAGCAAATGAAACAATAACTTTGTAGGCCACCTTGACATTTTTTGTTTCTGTGTAAACATTCTGAGTATTAAATTTCCTCAATTTAAATAACTAAACATGGCTATGAGGCTCAACATATGATAAAGGAATTATGGAAATATTTGGTGTATTCCTCTATTTTAAGAACTAAACTATAATAACTCCTTCCAATAGGAATATTGCTCTATTTTTAAGAAAGGAAAACAGCTCTATTGAATACATGCAATGCATTCCATAATAATATGTATGGGGTTTTAGATACTCCAATAGAAGATACATTTTTTTCCTTTAACTTCAAACGTTTTTTTCATTGCACCATACTGCTTTACTTGCATAATCATATTTGTAATTTTGTCATTCCATGCTCCTGTAGGAGTAGATGTTTCTTGAAACTTCATGAATTATATCTAAAAAGGTGAACACACTAGCATGCATATTCTTGGAAGAGTTAATGTTTCATTTTATTCATAAGGGCATGTTTTGGAAATTATATTCTATGTGAGTCACTCCACCCTTGAATCTGTATAAATACACATTATTTCTCTATGCACTAAAATCTTTTTTGAAGCAATCTATAACTTATAACAACATGATATGAAGTAACTCACTGTGTGTTGATTTTTCAATCAATGCAAGTCCATTTTTTTGTTCCACCCTTGTCGATGTGAATACATTATGCTATTATATGTGGAATGATATTTTGTCTTTATCTTCTTTTAATGCTCTTCATAGTTTATTAGAATGATGCAAATTTCACATTGTCTGATACAAGTTCTGAAGCACAAAAACAGCTTCAAATGTGATCATGAGGGTACCTTTTCCTTGCTTGAATGCTCTTGTCCTCCTCTAGTTTTCACAATACAATCGGTACTCCATACTGACTTTTGTAAATGCAATGTCAAATTGAAATGAAGTTGCTTCTGAGAGCATTTCTATGTATGTAGATATTGATCATGCTCTTTTAAAATCATACTGATTGTTTTCTTCATATCATCTAAGTGATTGTATCTAGTGATGAAATTTTTGTTGTGTTTCACAACTTGAATACTTATTTGAGTTTCATATTTAATTTCGATCATAAAGACAATGTGAAAATTCTTAAAAATTGTTGCCTTATGTTATCCCTTTGTACTCTCTAATGCATAGCAAGGCTTTCATGTTCCAATTTCCTTGTATGTTGTAACTATGTATATGCTTTAAATTTTTTACAAACAACCTTTAAGCTTGAATGCTCTATTTTCCCTTTAATGTAAACAGTGGTCCATACTTGTTGACTTCTTCTATGGAATTTGTCTGTGATGTCAAAACAGCCTTGGGTTGGTGCCTTAGCATTTCACAGTTGATATTTTGTATTCATTTGATTGGCACATTTACTTCATTGATTATATTATTTGGTGGCTTTGATATCTTGTCTCCTTGTGTAGATCTCGGTTAAGGCTTATTGGTTATAGGTTCTATAATCCATTATTTAGGTTGATCAATCATGGCTTGATTAGTTACAAGCATCTTGATATTCGTCAAACCATTTATCTCTTCACAAGCTATTGGACTTAAATGTGAGGGAAAATCAGCTTTGGTTAAATGGATTTAATTTGATCTCCTATTTGCATTGAATCGGGTCTATTAATTGATAATTTATGTGGCCTCGAGGCTAACAACTAGTATATAGTTTGATTATTTTTCAATTGCCACATTGGAAGTGACTTGGCGTTTACTATCTTGGAAACATATAATGTCAATGAAAATCGATATTTGGTAGCAATATTGCATGGCATCATATTAATTGACATGTTTGACTTTTGTTAAGACCACGGGCTTCAAAAGGTCTTACCATAGTACCACTAGCAGTTAAGTTAGTGATCGCTGTAGTGCGATGGAAACCACCAATGACATGCAAACAACTACCAGTACACTGCGGGTTTTCAATAGTGAAACCATTGTAGTGCGGGTAAACCGTCAGTGGAAAATAGGACAACTACCACTACACCGTGAGCTGTTAGGAAGTTAACCGCGCTGATGTGGTGGAAATGGCTAGTGGCATACAAAATGGCTAACGCTATACCATGAGTATTATGAAGCTTAATCGAGGTAATGCGGTGGAAAATTTTAGCGGTTTGAAAGGTGCTACCACTATACCATGGACTGTCAGAAGCTTAATCAAGGTAGCACAGTGGAAACTATTAGCAGCTTACAAGAAGCTACTGCTATACCACGGGTTGTTGGAAGGGAGACTGCGGCTATGCGGTAAGGAAACGATTGTCAAATAATTATTGTCGGCATGCAAGTCATGGATCTTTCTACGGATTTCAAAGTGTATTATGTGGTTTCTATTTATTAATTTTTGTCCTCTTAGACTCGAAATGGCTATCATATTTTAAAAAGGATTTCGATGTGGTTGTTAATGGAAGTTTAGGTCAAAACTTTATTTTTGTTGCTCGAAGGGTTTGGAACCCTACTCTAGTTGCCATATGATAGTTTGTATTCAGCTATTTCATTCATAAATTTTGTAGGGTTACTAAACTTTGACAACATATAATGAAGAAAGGAAGACCATGACAATGGTCATTTCACCTGTTAGTCTCTTGCCATCGGGTGGAAGCTTGAATGGGGAAAGAGCTTGGGCTGCTCAGTTACTTCACAAATCTGGTAAATTGCTCATGGCAAATTCTTTTCTGGTCTTCACAGGTATTCATCTATCTTTGTAGAACCCTTACCTTTACTAGCAAGGTTAATAAGGGATAAGTGCTTGCTTCTGCATGGAAGTCAAAGATTTGTTTTGGTTTCTTCTCAGTCATAACTATATTGACTTTTAATGCTTAGAATTATATTTTTATAGTGTTACCATATCATATTTAAAGAATGGTATTTTTGAGTTGTGGGAAATCATGTAGCCTGAAGAATCTTCTCAGTTTCACACTTGGAGTTGTTGGTAACTACTCTTGAGTGCATCATTTCATGATTTCAGTTTCACTACATTGAGATGTTGGTTACTTTAATATGGCAGCAGTTTCAGTGGCTATGGTTTATGGTTTATTTAAATCTTATGTTGTTTTGTTTTTAGCACTACTTGTGTAGGTTGCTTGAGAGAATAGGTTTCAGTTTGCCTCCTATATGTGCACAATGCTTGAGCACTCCTATCAGGAGACCTTATTCAGATTGATCTTTCCCTTATGATCTCGGTAACATCTATCACTATTGCTCGACTATAGCATGGTAACTTGATAATCATCTTTGAGTAATTCTTTGAAAGTGAAAAACGAGCAACTGTTCTAACCCTTCTACGATGTATTGATGTAAATGTAAAAAGAGGAAAATAGAGAGATTAGGGCTTAATAATCTCTGATAAACCTAAAAATAACTAAGGGCAGTTCTTCTTTTTAAGTGAGGAAATGGGGTAATGTAAGTGTGATGCTGAAAAATTGGAAAATAAAGTGTGTTGTCTATTTTGTATTTTGTATCATGAAAGATTGAAAAAGAGAGAGAGAGAGAGAGAGAGAGAGAGAGAGAGAGAGAGAGAGAGAGAGAGAGAGAGAGAGAGAGAGAGAGAAATGACAATGCCATATAAATGTAATGCAGTTTGATGAGAAGTTGTATTTACACTATAACTAGACTATTTTTCTCAAGTTGTATCAAGATTTGATAATGAATGGAATCCTAAAGAGTCATTCTTGACTCTTGAGAATTCTATGCATTATCTGTCAAGAGGCACTTGAAAGAAATAAGAGAAATAGAGAGATCCTCTATATTATTGTATGTTCTATTGAAAAATAGAAAAGGGGTTGGTGCTCCTTGAGATTGGTGTCTCTAAACAGAGGGGTTGGTGCTCCTTGATTTGGTGCTCAGAAATCATCCATTGAAGCTTTGTCAAAATAATTTTGAAATGAAAGCCTGAAAAAGGTAGCAGGTTCAGGAGTGGTTTTTCTACCCGAAGAGGGTTATCCACTAGACATATCTTGTGTCTCCTTTTGTCTCTATTATTCATTTTCTTTTATGCTTTACTACTTTAAAAATGCAATTCTACACTACTATCATTTCAGTCTATATATCATTGCATACAAATACATGAATGATTCTATCATTGAAAAGTGAGAACATAAGTATGGTTCTTTTCAGTTTCAGTTAAATTTGTTAAAGAAGTTATTAACATTGATTCACCCCCCCTCCCATTGTATTTTCACTCCAACAATACTCTCATGTAAATACAAATGTTAGATTGAATGAAGCTAAAACTAGGACATGGTGTATAATTGATCATGCTCTTTTAAACATGTATTTTGACTATTGGACTTTCAAATGATGAGAAAAAGAATATTTGATCTATCTATTTCTATCATAATGAACTGTAGGTTTCTTTTATGAGTTTCTTTTCTAGAAGTAGTCTCACTTAATGATTGTTTTGATTATTTCATGACTCTCATTTATCAATGTTGAATGAGAGGGTGTCCTCTTCATATGTTGGGCTCAACCCTTGTGGGAGCCCATTTTTCTCCACATATCTTAAAGTCTTCATTTATGTATCAACATGACTTGCCATATACCTACACAAGAAACAAACAATGTTAGATCAAAACAATAATTGCAGAGACTCTCATAATCTTTCCTCCTTTGTGCTCTCTTAAATTGATCATGTGATGAATGCCTGATACGATGCAAGTTATATTTTTGTTGGTAATATGGACATCAGGAAAATAATGATTCTTCATTTCTCTAACACCACATTTTAATAATGTTGTAGGTGCCTTTGGAACTAGAGTAGGATTTGTACCAACTAGAGATGAATGCATGAAGACACCACATAACTGAAATGATGATTCATCATTTCAGGAAATGACAAATCACTCCTTTCCTTATATTTATATTATATTCACTTGTATAGTGTACATCTCTCTTTTTGCATTCACCATAAGCTTATAGTTATTTCAGTTACTCCCACAACTTCTGTGGGACTTAGTGTCTTTAAAAGATGAGTAATACAACATTTCTTATGCAAATGTATGATATTATTTTAAATTTATTTGCATAATAAGACTGAAACTCACTTGGAATCAATATTTTTCACAATAATGGATACTTAATTAAAAAAATGTGTACCTAGTGTACCTTTAATTTGAATTTAAAATTTAGCTATACCTATTTTGAGTTGTAGCAAAAAATAGGTAACAATTTGGTGACCTCTACTAAGTACTTACCTACTAAGAACCATTAAACCAGTTGCTTTAATAATACATTAGGCATGGAGTCCACTCTTGTCTTGTTTTGACTCATAAAACTTATAACTCAACTACTGAAACCATAGAGCAGAAAAAATAACTTAAATAAATTAATCATGACTCTGTTTATGATGGAGTCAAAAAACATGTGCACCATCTGCACTTATTGAATGTAAAACAATACTGAAATGAAAACTACTATGCGGTGAGCACTTATTGAAAGAAGTAAATTCTACTCTACTATATACATCTGCAAACACTTGATTCTTAGTAGAACTATTTGAGGTGAATCTCATTGACAGGGATTGACAACACCTCAGCATCAAGTTTTGATAGCTAGAATGCATTATGTTTTTTGCATTCAGTGATAATATATGGGCCATCCCACATGGCATAAAACTTTGTGTTTTTACCAGGTCTGCTCTTGAGCTTATCCCATTTGACTACTAGATATCCCTCTCTAAAATCCTTTGGTGTTTATTTTCGGTAAAATTTTCACTTCATCTGAGCTTGATGGATTTCCAAGCTCCTTAATGCCTCCTTCCTTGTTTATTCTTGTGCCATGAGTTGTGCAAGCCTTATCTTCATAGGTTCTTCTTCAAGTAAATCCAACTCCTTGATCATGTTCAAGGTAGGAATCTCAACTGAGATAGGTACCTTGGCCTCTTTACCATATATTAGAACATAAGGTGAATTACTTGTTGCTCTCTTAGGTGTAACCCTATTAGCCCAAAGAGCTAGTTTCATATTTTCATGTTAGGTGCTCTAATTATCCTGTATTGTCTTCTTTATTATTTTAATCAAGTTCTTATTAGTGGACTCTGCTTGTCCATTACACTAGGGGTAATAGTTTGAAGAAGTGTTCGGATAAATATTATGCTTTATAGAACAATATAAAATCTTTAAAAAATGAATTCCAATGCATCATCAGAAATGATTGAATCTAGTGTACCAAACCTAGAAACCGGATCTCGATAAAAATTCAAGACATGTTTCATTTGCATCCTTTCATGCAACTACTTCAATCCATTTCATGAAGTAATATGTTGCTGTTAAAATCCACTTATGTCCAAAACTTGAAGGTGGATTTACGGGATAAATGAATTCAAGTCCCCACTTGTTGAATAGTTGTTCCACTTGAATTGGATGAAGAGGCAAGGTTGCAAGCTTTTGTTTTCCTACAAACATTCCACACTTGTTACATTCTCTGATGCAAGCATGACATCTTTAAATAATTTAGGCCAGTAATACCCAACTCTCATTATCTTCAAGGTAATGGTTTTGGGTGCAAAGTGACCTCTAGTGGTCCCACCATGAAACTCACTCAAAGTATTTTGAATCTATTATGGTTCTACACATCTGAGTGAAAAACCATTAAATTTTTTTCTATACAAAGTTCCATCAATTTCATAATAAGGAATTGCTTGAAGACTAAAATACTTTCGTTTTGACTTGTTCAATCCTCTAGGATAGTCACCTACACACAAATAATGGATTATTTTTTATATCTAGTTTGCTAATATAACTAGAGCAACAACTTGTTCTTCATTGTTGAAGGTTGTTTCAACTTGTTGATCAACTATTTTTTATTCTCCAAATTTATAGCAAGATTTTCACAAAGGCCTTTGCCTCTAACAAGCTTGGTGACCTTAATTTGATGTCGTACTCCATCACTTTCGTGATCCATCCTGCTCTCTCATTGTTAATGTCTTTACTAAGCAAAAAATATTTCACTATTAAATGTGCAACCATTAGCTGTATTTTATTATTTGAAAGCACATGCCTAAATTTCTTAAGGCTTATAACTACAACTAATACATTCTCTTCTACAAATGAATATCTAGCTTGATAATCATGCAGAATTTGACTAAAGAAAGCTATAGGCTGCTCTAAACACTCTTTGTTTTTCTAACAGAGCATGGCCTAAATTGTATCAACTCCCCCAAATGCATACAATATGAAATCCTTATCGAAATTCAGGTTAATAAGAGTAGGGGCTGCTACAAGTGCCTCTTTAATTTTCTCAAAACTACCCTTACCTTCCTTTGTCTAGCTAAAAGGAATCTTCTTCTTCAGCATGGCTATGAGAGGTTGTAGAAAATTTCCAATGTTAGAAATAAATCTTCTAACGAAGTTAATCCTACCTAAAAGACTCTGCAAACCTTTTCTATGTGCAGGCAGTGGTAAGGCTAATATATTTTCAATTCTTTCTAGGTCAATGGTGATGTCGTGATTTAACATGATATGACCCAGAAGATTTCCTTTGTGAAGTACACAATTACTCTTTTTGGGATTTAATGACACCCCGTACTCTCTACATCTTTCAAATATATGCCTAATATGAGCAAGATGGTCATCATATTTCTTTGAAAACATAGTTATATCATCAAGGTATATAAGAAAAAGCCTATTAATAAGTCCCTAGAAGGCCATATCCATCGCTCTTTGAAACATTTCCCTTGCATTAGACAATCCGAAGGGCATCATTTAGTAAGCCATAGTACCCCACTTGTTGGTAAAGGCTATTTCGTACTAATCCTCTTCTTCAACCAAGATCCGGTTATATCCCAAATAACCATCCAACAATGAGAACCTTTTTGAACCTGAAACAACCTACAATATTTGCTCAATTGAAGGCAACAAATAGTGATCTTTGAGCTGCAATTCTATTTAAATCACAGAAAGACACACACAACCTTATCTCTTAGATTTTCTTCTTGGCAGGCACCAAGTTGGAAACCCAAGAGGTGTGCTTTATTGGAAAGATAATTCCACCTTTAACCAACTTACTCAACTCTGTCTTCATCAAGTGTTCCATCTTAATATTTAGTGGCCTTTGCTTTTTCCTTACTAGTTTTGTGTTGGGTTCTATCTCAATGGTGTGTTTAGCTAACTCACGGTTGAAATCTTTCAGATCTCCATACTCCCGAGCAAAAACATCATGGAATTCTTGGAAAAGAAAGACAAAGGCGTGTTGTTCTTCCTAGGTGTAGACCTTGCAAAGCTTAAGAAACTTACCTTTAAATATTTCAATAGGCTCATAATGCTCTTACTTTACTGAGATATTGTTCTTATCTTTTCTAACCTGATGGCCAGCATTAAAAAATGACTTAAGAGTCACCAAACCTTTAGGTGGTTTGTTGGATTTCAGCTCCAAAATCTGATTTTCATATTGATGTGCAAGATTTTGCTGATTTCCAATAGAAAATTTTGCCTCCTCAATCAAGAAATTGATAATTTTCTCATCGGTGTAAAAAATATGCCAGCTAACATTGTTATCAAGTACATATGGTCTCAAAATCACCTTTACATAATTTTGTACCTCAATATTGTTTGTGTCGGTTGTTATGTCATACTGTGAACCTATAGTAGCTAATCTATTTTCTTCTCTATTATGATTTCTAGGAATAGATGACAAGTTAAAAGCATCAAATTCTTCTATTAAATCCCAAGTTCTTTGCTTGTACAAATTTAGCAAATCATTTTTTATTATACTTAGATTTCTTACCTGATTTGTAATCAGCTTGGAATCACCAAATACCTACAAATACTCGATTCCCTTTCTTCTGGCCCATTCTAGACCATGAATTAATGCTTCATACTCTATTGTATTATTAGAGCAGCTAAAAGCAAAGTGAAGTGTTGAATAGTACCTTTGTCCTTCAGGTGAAATTGGCATAGCTCCTCCACCAGCTCCTATTTTTCTTCTCAAGCCATCAAAATACAACTTCCAAAGCTGATTAGTTCGTTGTTCTAGTTGTTTCTCATTTTTTACCAGATTTGGAGTAATCATAGCAGGCTCCTGAATCATATAAACTCCCAAACCTACTTCATCCATGTGACTAAATGGATCAACCTCATGATTCTCAGTTTCCCATTCATCTAATTTTATGGCTGGTATGGTTTCAATGGGTACAATGGGGTCAAGGGTCATAGATTGATCATCTTAATCGTGGAAAACTAAGTTTGCATTTATAGGATTTGCAACGTAAGGCTCAATATGGTCCTTCACTTGAGGTTATGACTTCATTGTTACTCTAGTACATACCTAGTCCTAAATAACATGTGTGACCAATCTGAAGACAAATAGCCACCTAGTTTTTTTGTAAAGTGTCTTGCCAAGAAAATAACAAAGTATAGAGGCAAATCAATGATTTAAATGCCCTGTGGTATTGAAAATTTTGGATAAGCATGAAGTGTAAGTGGAAAACCTTTAATCACTTTGATTGGTTTAGTTGTTGTACCATCAAGTTGGACTACACCTTGTTACAATGGTTCATAAGTCAGTCCTAACTTATCTACCAACTATTTAGGCATAATGGAGTTGCTTGCTCCTGAATCTATCATGCAATTATGCACTAAAAGGTCACCAATAATTAGACTAGCATAAAAAGGTGGTGGCTTTTTATCTTGATTTGGTTGCTCTTTTTTATCCTCTGGACTATTTGTGAGAACTCTATGATGAATATTAATAGATTCATCAAAAATTGATATCTTAGCTAAGGCTTCTTGCAACTAATCCTTTTGTCCAGGAAAATGTAATGCATCTAACATTGTCATGCTAATTGTAGCTTTTCTCATATGATATACAACGTGAAATGTTGGAGAACTCAAATTTTGATGTAACTTATGAACAACAACCTTTGCTTGTGTTTTTTGTGGCTGGGATTGAACCTTTGGTTGCTCTTTAGCTTACACAACCTGTTGTTTTATCAAAATATGAACATTCTCAGTTGTAGAAGGTTTATTTTTGTGGTGAACCATTGAATGTTTTTCATTTTTTACTTGTTCATCACAAATAGCTTGTTGTCTCAGGTCAAACTCTCTCTCTTTTTACCTCGTATTAACTGCAATCGAGGTAGTTGACTAATTTTTCCCTTGTATGTGACTCACTCCACGAAAACTCGCTCCCTTGCAAGTTCATCATGGCAACATCAAGATCATTTTTTTGTGTTTAATTATCTTGATGATCATTTCTCTCCTTAATTGTCTTCTCAAAAGTGGCATAAATTCTAGCTACACTATAAGAGTCTGATTGATCACACCATTCATAAAGTAGCCTAGTTATGAGGTCGATTATAGAGATAAAATCATACATAGTCTTGTGCCAAGTTGTTTTCTACATGTACAAGTTTTTTAGAAGAGCTAGCAACATTCTGATTATAAGGTTGATTAGGCCTAGCATTGAAATTCCTCCTTTTTCCTTGATAATAAGCCTAATAAGGCAATCTATTTCACTGAAAGGGTGCTTGATAAGGTTTATAGTTTTGGCCTTCCTAATTTTTGAGGCTTACTAAATCATTGCTAACGGTTTGCAAAAAATTATCCATTTGTTGCTAGGTACCTCTAAGCTCCTACAATTATGAACTTATTGGAACAATGTTATCTTGAACAGTTATTTGAAAACCTAAGGCTAGAAAAATAGGTAATGGAGCTATCAGAGGTATATGGATAAGCATTGATAGTTGAATGTCTGATAAAATAGGCATGGGAAGCCTTGGTGCAATCTTACCATCCTGAATGAGGTTATTTTCAACTTTGATAGCTATATCATAGGATGCTAGCAGGGTTACTCCACCCATAGATTGGATCATAACAGAAAAATCACTATTTATTGCTCTAAGAAAATATAGAAAAGAATGATCCTTTGAAGGTCTTACTATTGCTTGGATTTTGTCTTAGGTTCTCTCAAACTGGAAATTAAAATTTGTCATCTATTCTTGTGGTGCTCTCATAATAGTCATGATTTGCTCAACTAGAGATAGATGGTCAGATTTGTCTAAAAAATTGTTTGCTCAGTTTGTCTCCCAAGTCATCCCATGATGTGAAAAAATTCACAACCAAACTTCTAAACCATTGAAGAGCCTTCCCTTTGAAAGATTGTGCGAAAAGTCTCATGGATACATTCTCTTGTGTGATATGATGCACAATGCAAAGAGAAGTTGCATCTTTTATATGCTCTATCGGTGTTGTCTGATCTTCACTAGTAAAGATCATAAATTTTTTCAAGGAAGCCTTCGATATGTCATCATGCTGGGAAAAATTCAATGGGTTGCCCCCATTGAGTGGTACAAAAGCATGAGCTCTGGCCATCAAAGCTACTGGAGCTTAGAGATTTATTGCTTGAACTATTGGCACAAGATTAACTGGAATCACTAGAACTAAAAGTGTAGCTTCTCTCGGTGAATGTCTTGAAGGTAAAATTGATATTTTGAAGATTAGTGAAGCTGAATGGGAACCTAATCACCTTGTTTAACATCTACCTCTTCTTCTAGGGGATGATACTTGTGACTTTGTTCTAAAAACAAGAGATACTTATTGGTTTCTTGAAGGCCAACAAGGTGTTCTTTTCGCTATCATTCCTCTTATCTTTGGCAAAGACAGTTGTAAGTATTCAAATGGAGAATAACTTCTTGTCATCGGAAAATTTCTCATATACCACTTGCACTTGATATACTTGAAAACTGAGCGGATTCACCAGGTATAAATTATTACCTCTTAAAGGTTGAAAAATTGCTATGTATACTAGAACAATAGCTAGAACTGTTGAATAGTTCCGCTAAAGTGACCTTCAAAGTCCCACTGGGCATGCCAAAATTTGTTATCATAGGGTCTTTCACCCACATGCAATGCTGGAAATCTTTGCAATCTAGTGTAACATTAGAATAATTTTAGGTTGTGGGTAGCCCATTGTGAGACTAAACCTCTAGATTATGGGTTGGCTCCCCTTTTTATTTTCTGATTATTTAATGTAACTTGATGGAAAAGGGAGGAAAATGTTGAAATGAATGCAAAACTAAATTAAATATGGGTGATGCACCTAATTGATACTCGATGAGTAGATTGATTCATGACTCATTCATTACGAATTTTATTCTCACAACTTAGATCGAGAAATTTAATTGCATCAGTGATTCACAAGAAGGCCTACTAATTTATTCTTTATGAAGGAAAATGGTATTTTCACAAGTTAAAGATGAGGATAAACTAAAAGCACAACCTATGATCTCCAACTAAGATTTATTTTTTCATGTACATGCATTAATGAATGTGACAAAAAATTAAAGTATTTGATATCAAACACATTAAATTTGCATCCAAAACATTCATAAAAGAAAAACACCTAAATCTAAGAAGGCTAATATCTAACTTGCAATGAGAAAAGAAGGAACACTCTGCAATTGATACTCCAAGATAACCTATAAAACTTGCTAAATATCATAAACTGTAAAAAGCTGAGTTACAAGAAGTCTTCTTTGCAGAATGCAAAGGCGGAAAAAGAATGAATCTTTTCCTCTATATACAATAAGTGATAACTCCAATGTGCCAAGAGGTGGAAGAAACAATGAACTAGAAGTAAAAAACATATCCCGAAGTTTCCTCTCATGAGAAAGAAGAAAAGCCTCTATAAGAGGGCCCACCATTTAAGTAAACTACATTAGATACACTACAAACTCCAACTCATATCATGCATGATCAAAAGGTACTAAAAAATCACTCAAGTTTGACTGAAAGTCAAAGAAAACTAAGCTGAAGCTCTTCAAGGTGCATAAAAATAATCTTTAGTTCAGCTGATTTGCATGATCGATTAACTCAATATAGCACTGCAATGGGAACTCAAACTAAAACAACTACAACTAGAACTCAAACCCCTCCATGCATGGAAATCTAAAAATCTTGTAATCTCTCCACTTTACATGCATGTGAGTTAAATTTTTTTTAGTATTTCCCCCCCTTTTTTTCAATAGTTGTCTTCAAAAATTATTAAAAAATAATTGATAATATTGTTTTTAACAATTTTGAAGACAAATTTACAAAATAAAATAAAAGGGGGAAAATAAAATGAAGTCATTTGCAAAAACATACATTTCTCCTTATGTCTCCCCTCCATGCATTTTATACTTATCATATTTTGATGCCTACCATCATCATATTTCATGTTTTAATAATTATTAACATTGACACCTTTGTTTAAAGTATATGTGCTAACACCGAGCAAATCTTACCTAGCATCTCCAACCTGACCACATTGTTGCATAGTATCATATGATATATTTATGGAGACCATAGGAGAATTAAACATAATAATTTTTAAAAAAATAAAAAAATTCAAAAAAATCCACGAGCCATGCAATGAAAAAGGGAAAAAGATTAGCAACCCTAATCATTTTCTCGATTGACTTTTGGTGTTGCTTGATAAAGAAGCTTTGAGAGAAGCTATGGCTGTCATGGAATGACTATTTTGAAGTTTGTAATGTATATTCTCTATTGTTCTTGTTTATTGTCTTCAGTCTAGAAGGCAACAAAGGAGATATGCTTCAGATTCTGTTATTTTTGAGCCTCCATTTTGCACTTGTTCACTATTCTCTACATATCTTACTTCACCGCCATTCTTTTCTTATCTCTATGTAAATATATATGCTTGGCCTCTTCTATTGTTTGATGTTTCTAAGAAAAGTGGTGATATTTGAAGCTCGAATCCTATCATTATTTTGATTATCGTGTAGATTTTGAGGAGCTCAACTTATGAATAATATTGGCTAACATACTTCAATTGTTTCTCATTTTTTTCTTACAAAATTATGTAAAGGGTTAGGGTTTCACGACCCTCATTTTCATATGAGTTTTTGTATTTTGCTACTGTGTTTTAACCTTGATGAGATTCGGCCTTCCATTCAACTTTGACCTACATGAAAACTTGTTTGAAACATAAACTGTAATAAGCATTTCGAAACCCTTATATCCTTTAATCATGTGTTTTCCCTACACGATGAAGATTCAACCCTTTGTATTTGACTCGGCTGACATCAGTTACCTTTAACTTCACAAAAAAATATAAAGGGTTTGAAACCATAGGCCACCATCTGAGTTTTTTTATTTTATTCTTCAAATATTACGTGTATCCTTTAAATGTCAAAGCCCTGTTGTTCTCATCCATGATGAAACCATAAGTATTTGTAGAATGAAAGCAAAGGAAACAATAACTTTGTAGGTTGCCTTGACATTTCTTGTCTCTATGTAAACATTATGAGCATTATCTTTCCTCAGTTAGAAGATCTGAAAATGGCTATGAGGCTCAACATATGATAAAGCAATAATGAAAATATTTTTTGTGTTCCTATGTTTAAGAACTGAACTATAATAACTCCTTTCAACAAGAATATTGCACTATTTTTAAGAAAGGAAACCACCTTTGTTGAATACATACAATATATTCCATAATAATATGGATGGGGTTTTAGATACTCCAATAGAAGATACAATTTTTTTTTAACTTCAAAACTTTTGTTCATTGCACCGTATTGCTTTACTTGCATACTCAGATTTGTATTTTCGTCATACCATGCTCCTATAGGAGTAGATGTTGCTTGAAACTTCATGAATCATATCTAAAAAGGTGAACACACTAGCATGCATCTTCTTGGGAAAGTTAATGTTTCATCGTATTCATAAGCGAATGTCCTGGAAATTCTATTCTATGTGAGTCACTCCACCCTTGCATCTCTGAAAAATACTCATTATTGTTCTATGCATTGCAAAATTTATGAAGCAACCTGTAACTTATAATACCATGATAATAAGTTACTCACAGTGTGTTGATTTGTCAATCAGTGCAAGTCCAGTTTGTTGTTCCAACCTTGTACCTATGGATACATTATGGTATTCTAAGTGGAATACTATTTTGTCTTTGTCTTCTTTTAGTGCTCTTCACATTTTATTAGACTGATGCAAATTTTACATTCACTAATACAAGTTATGAAGCACAAAAATAGTTTCAAATGTGATCATGAGGGTACCCTTTCATTGCTTGAATGCTCTTGTCCTCCTCCTTTGCTTTTCACAATACAATCAGTGCTCCATATTGTCTTTTGTAGATGCCATGTTAGATTAAAATGAAGCTGCTTCTGAGAAAATTTCTATGTAAGTAGATATTGATCATGCTCTTTTAAAATCATATTCACCATTTTCTTCATATCATCTGAGTGACTGTATCTAGTGATCCAAGTTTGGATGTGTTTCCCAATTTGAATACTTAACCGAGTTTCATATTTCTTTTGAATTATAAAGATAATGTGAAATTCTTGATTTTTTTTGCCTTATGTTATCCTTTTGTACTCTCGAATGGATAGCAAGGCTTTCCTATTCCAAGTTCCCTATCTGTTGTAACTATGTATATGCTTTAAATTTTTGAGAAACAACCTTTAAGCTTGAATGATTTGTTTTCCTTTTAATTTAAGTGTAATACCTCCAATTTGAATAAATCAACCAATGTAACATTTATTTTCAGCTTTAGTTACATTGGTTGATTTATTTAAATTGGAGGTATTAAGCTTAAATTACTGTTGTGCATGTTCTGTACACACACCCCGCCATGGGAAAGGACCCCCTCTTTTAGTTCCTGACAGGCTTATTTGCTCCTGTCACATTTTGTGTGCCCCTTTCCTGGAGCCTAAATTGGTCATGTGACGTCAAACGATCAAATTCCCTTGACCAAATTCACCTACCTGAATTTCGTTAAGTCTTTTTCTTTCACGAAAGTGCTCCTATAGGTTTCCCTTCACTCATTGCCCCAACATCCTCTAGGCCTCATCCCTGCTTGCTTGATTCACCGTTTCCTTCATTTTTGACTTTGGGGACAAGTTTCCTATGGATTTAGGATGTTTTTGTGGTGCCTAAGTGAACTGCCAAGATTTCATTTGGTTTTGGGAAGTTGTGAAAAATTTCATTCCGGAACTTCATCCCTCCTTTTCTATTTTTCCTTTCATCTACCTAGGCATTTCAGCTCTCGAAAGTAGGCCCTTCCGTGGTCGTTTCAAGAACTGCATTCCTCCATAGTTGTTCTAATAAATTTGTCCAATCCCTGGCTATTTCTGGAAATCCGTCCCTCTATGGTTGTTCTGAGAACTCTGTTTGTCCTTGGTTGTTTCTAAAACTTTGTCCCTATGCGATTGTTTTAGGAACTTGGTCTATCCCTGGATGCTTCTAAAAAAATTTCTCTCCATGGCCATTTCCTAAACTCCATCTCTCCTTTGTCATTTTTCCTTCCATCTACCCCTGAAATTTCATCTCCTAGAACCCGGCCCCTCCATGGTTGTTTTCAGAACTCCGTCACTCCATGGTTGTTCCAGAAAATCCATCTATCCCCGGCTATTTCTAGAACACCATCCCTCTATGACTATTATAGGAATTTAATTTATCCCTAGCTCTTTCCAGAACTTCATGCCTTCATGGCCATTTTTGGAACTTTGTCCCTCCTTTTTTATTTTTCCTTTTGTCTGCCCCCAACGTTTCGGCCCCTCCGCGGCCATTTCCAGAACTTCATTCCTCCACAGCAACTCCAGGAACTCCATCGATCCCTCGCTATTTTTGGAACTCCATCCCTCCACAACTATTCTTGGAACTCCTTTTGTCCTCGGCTACTTCCAGAACTCCGTCCCTCCGCGACTATTCTAAGAACTTTATTTGTCCCTGAGTGCTTCTGGAACTTCGTCCCTCCTTTGTCATTTTCCCTTCTGTCTGCCCCCAATGTTCTGACTCCCAAAACCCGGCCACTCCATGGCCATTTCAAAATCTTCATCCCTCTATGGTTTTTTTGGGAATTCCATCCGTCTTTGAGCATTTTCGAAACTCCATCCCTTTGCGGCTATTTTGGGAACGACATCCCTTTGTGGCCATTTTCAAAACTTCCTCCCCCCTTTTCAGTTTTCCCTTTCATTCACCTCAAACGTTTTGACTCCTTGAAGTCGGCCCCTCCATGGTGATTTCTAGAACTCCACCCCTCCTTGGTCATTTTTGGAACTTCGTCCCCCATTCATTTTCTACCTTGTGTCTGTCACCTAACTTCTGTCGATGCTTCTAGGCCTGACCTTGGGGAATGTTGTCCCCTGTCCAATTTTTTCCTTCCCTTCATCGCCTGACTTCCGTCAGCACTTTTGGGACCAGCCTTGGGGAATGTTGCTCCCCATTCACTATCTACCTTGCTTCTATCTTCCGTTCATTGTCCACCTTGGCGCCCACCCCCCTTGGGCATGCATTGATGTTTATGGTCCAAATCAGCTCCAAATATGAATATCATGATCTTTTGATGATGCATGAATGGATCTAAGAAGGATTTTTCAAGATTTGATTATTATTTTCCTTGATTTGTGTATGAAAGTGCTAACGAAATGTCATGTATGCAATATTCAAGAAGTCTACCATGGGTCCATCAGGGAGACCCATTCAGAAAGGTGAACAAAGAAAAATCACATAGCTCCTGTCACCATCCATTTTATGTCAATATTTATTTGTAGCACCCATCAATAGAGTTGGCATTAGAAGAAGGCTCTTTCCAAGGAATTCAATGACAAAAATACAAGGGGGCTTCCTTGAAGAAATGATAAGTGGAGTTGTCCTAATTTTCACCAGATGATGATGATCTTTAAGGGGTTGTCTGCTCGAATCAGGGGCAACCAATCCATTGATGCCAATCATCGAAAGACCCATTTGATCCAATGAATAATGTTGCAAGTCCATCAAGCAGACGCAAGCTTTTAGATAGTTTCAGCCTCAGTAAAAGGGAAATCAGCAAGAGGACAAAACTGCTACAACACATGGGCACTAAAGGACAAAATAGGGAAAAGACAAAAGATGTATTTCAAGTTTCTGAATATTGTGGGGTAGGTGAAGCCCTAGTGCAATAAAATATGGACCACACAATGTAATTCAATCCTAGCCATTCATTCAGGCTTTGGAAAACTATAAATAGGGGTCTTCCCCTCATTTGTAAATGCTTGGAGAGTTGGTATGAAAGCAGTCTGCAGCAATAGAAAGCAACATTGAATGATTTATGGGTGTTTCATTTTGAGCTGGGTCATTATGTGTGCATGGTTCTACTTCCCTTATTATTTTAGTAGTCAATTGCTTGAATGGAAGTGATGATGGTGTTTTTTGTTACTTTATTTGATGAATTTCCAGCCCATACTTTTGGCACTTGTTGATGACAAGCTATTATGAAAATTTATCTTGGGCTTCCTTACTTCATTGTTTCAACCTGGTTCAATTGCATGTTCATGATGTGTGTATGCAATCTAAAAATATGCAGTCCTTAGAATATTGCATTGGTCTTGTGTAATTGTAGGATTCTCTTGGCTAAGAAAAACCTAGTTTAGTGAGTATGTCTAATGTAACCACCTCCATGATCATTGTTCATTCATAGTTTCAGGTCCAAGAACTTACTCTCTTCCCTTCTCTTTTTCCTTCTTTTAAACAAGTAACCTTAGGAAAGGTTCATTGCACATTATAAAGCTAAATCTAATGTTGAAATGGAGTTCCAAACTATTGTTTGAACTTGCAGAAAACACACAACTCTGCCATCTTAAGAACTCCATTTGCAAATCCAACTTCCCAACTTTGTGACTCATCCATAAGACCACCTTGTGATTCCAGCAAATCACATAAATCAACTAAGATATTCCAAGCACTTTCAAGACCTAACATTAGATACCTTCGAATAGTGTTATGCAATTTGATTATGGAAGATTGGCATTCAAGAGAGGTGATGCACCTATGCATTACCTCTATTGAGAAATGCATAAAAAACACATCAACAATTATAGAGTCCCAATCTAAAATCCTTTAGCATCCACCATATTACCTTTCACCAATTTGCAACCACCTTTGTGAAATGTCACATGCATTCTGAAATCATTGAACTTAGATACATAAAGTAGATTTCTAGCAAGTCCTGTAATATGTAAAACATCATTAAGGTTATTAATTCTACCATCACTGAAACACAACTTTACCTCTCCTTTTTCACATAATCTTTGTTATGCTATTACCTCCAAAGAAGACATTTCCTCCATCATATTCAGTATACTTAGTGACCCACTCCTTGTTAGGAGTCATATGATAGGAGAAACCTAAATCAATAATCCAAGAGTCATCACTAAATTTTTTACATGAAATGATCAATGCATCATTATTTTCATCCAAGGATTTCCTTGTAGAAGCATTAGAAATATTTTTCCTGTTCTTACAATCCTTCTTTATATTTCTTAGTTTCCCACAGTTCCAATACTTTACCTTACTCTTACTAGGGGTTTTAGACCATCCTTTGGACTTACCCTTTCCTTTCTTGTCTCTCTTAGATTACTTTTCCTTAGTCCTACCTCTTACAAACAAGGTATCTTGGGTACCTGATTTAGACTTCCTCCTCATCTTGTCTGATAGTAGAGTAGGAATTATATTATCCATCTTAGGATCTGCACCACTACCACTAATAGCAACAATTAGATTTTCCCAAGACTTTGTTAAAGAGCAACATAAAAAAATGCATCTATCTTCATCTTCTAGCTTTACATCTATAGATGCTAACTAACTTCGAACAAAATTGAAATAAGTTAAATGATGTGAAATAGAATCAACATCTTTCATCTTTAAATAATAGAACTATATTTTTAGGTACAACTTATTAGTAACACTTTTAGTTTGATAGATATCACTTGTTCTCTTCCACAATTTGTATGCAATAGTTGCATTTGAAACACAACGTTATCTCTCCTTTTTTATCAAGCTTAGCCCAATCCTCATCTGACATCATTGTAGATGTCTTTTTGTCATTAAAAAAAAATAACCACTAATCTCTCTCTTCAAGGAGATCCTCCATTTCTAGTTTCCACATCTCATAACTAGATCCATTGAATCTTTCAATATCTAGAGGAGAAGTAGAAGTCATTATAACACACTTATTTTACAAATCTAGAATAACATAATAGTAAAAGCTCCGATTACAGCCTAAAAACCTTCAAAATTTTAAGAGAAAGGCATCCCAAACTCTACCCAACCATTACCTCTGATACCAAATGTTTAAAATGAAGGTAAAATTATAGCTTAAAACTTGTAAAACTATGTGACTGTAGATCTAATTTAAGTATTCTTTGTCACATTTCTTTGTGTATGATTAATCCGTTTAGATCAATTCTTTGTAAATGATTATTTTATCTAGATCAATTTTATCAATTGTATAAGTAGAGAGAATATTGTAGAAGAATGGGGCAAAAGATAGAAGTGACATAGCATATATGTGGAGAAACCCTTTCGAGAATTTTTTTTTGGAAGTTGAATTACTCTAAGAGGGGGGGTGAATCAGAGTAATGAGAAAATTTAACTTTTGTAAGTTGAATTGCAAAGTGAATTTTAACAACACTAAAATTTTAAACAAAATGATTGTTTTCAGTGACCTTACAAACAATATTCAAATCATAATATAATTTTTTATATAAAATTGATTGAACAATTCTCTATTTAATGCTTTAGATTCATAAGATTCTATGCATTTTATGAAAGAATGAACATTGTTTTAAAACATGTTGAAAAACATACATTGATGACAAATTGAAATTTATACTTTGAACCCTTTCAGAATGAAACATTAAACATGTATCCGAGCATTGCATGAAACTCTTTTGACATATGAAAAAATGAAAACTTAAACAGTTAAGCACATGAACTGAAACACAATTGCAAAAATTTCAACACATGACACATTATTTTCCTGATTGGAAAAACCCTAATGGGGTATTAAAAGCCACTCGTAAAATGTTCCTTTTATTCAATCAAAGAGCACCAACTCTATAACAATGGTGGAGCACCAGCTCAACACCGAAAATACTGAAGCACCAACTTCAATAGGAGCACCAAATCCCATTTTTTACAGACTTAGGAACACCCATTTCAAGAAGCACTAACTTCTTTTAATGCACTACAATTTTAGCATCCCATCAAAACCCTAGAAGTGCAGATTTTGCAACTCTAGAATTTCAATAGAAGACTATGTATATTCTCATTAAGCACACTGAATAATGTTGTGCATCAACATCTTCCTTTACTAAGTATTTGAGATTCAATGATTTTCAATATAAAACAATATCTTGTCACTGTAAGAATAAAGCCTGATCTCTCACAATATTTATTTTCTCCATCTCATAGAGAAATACAAAAAACCCTTCTTCAATAGATGCAATATAATCTTTGTATGGTGTTTGAATAACTGAAAATAAACTTGGGTTAGGGTTTAGAATAACAACTCTAAAATAATCCTCCTTCAAACTCTTTCAAAAAATATCACCACATTAAAAAAATTCAGTTACAATCAAGTATTATCATCCATAAACCCTAATGGGTTTAAACATATTTACGAAAGGGGTATGTGTAGGATCATGATGGGCCAAAAAGTTGTGATATCTAAGTGATATGATGACCCATGTGGCTGACGAAATTTTTTACCCAAAATTGATGGAACAAAAAGGTTTTTAAAGGACATTCACAAATTTTCACCAATATAAATTATGATTTATTTTGAATTTAATAAATTATTATTATTCATTTTCTATTTGAATTATGACTAAAGTCCTTATTGATAGCTTGATTGAAAAACATCTACAACTTTCAAACAGTATCACATTTTTTGAATCCAAAATATGTCACATTCCATGCTTCGCATATTATAGGATTAAAAAAAAAATGAATTTCATGAATTTCTGACCAAGTTAAGGTGGTTAGACATACAATATTTTATATTTTTTAACATTTGTAATAAAAACATCATAATTAATTATTTACTTGGAAAAAATTACAAAAAAATATGCATCACATCCGGACATGAGTCCCCTACTTATATCTAAAATATTATAAAAAATATTATCATTTTATTGTGGTTAGGGTGGTCAGACAAACACCTACTTCTTATTTTTTCCTTAAAATTTAAGTGCTACTGCATTGAAATCTCAAAATTTCACGAAATAGATTTCTTTTTTTTAAATAAACCTATGAGTTTAGAAACTACATTCAATTTGCTACATATTCTATTCTTACATATTTTTGAAATAATATAGATAACTTATTCAAATTATTACGTCAAGTTACCTAACTCTTATTTTTTGATTTTTATTGCCACTTAAGGGCCTATTTCTTCCATGATGATCCTATGCATACCCAGAGATTTTACCCGCAAAACTTGTTACAGTGAACTGCTATAACTGCCAAATATTTAGAAATGATTTTAGCATAAAAACAAACAGTTTCATGCTTTAATAAATAATCATTTCCTTAACCAATTGTCTCGAGGCCCACAAGAATCAAGATAGCTTTTGTATTACCTGTTTACAATGGGAGAAAGAGAAGAAAATACCATAAATTACTATTGAAGACCATCATAACTGCCCAGCTGAAAGTCAAGTCCAACTTCCATAGTTGCACACATACTAGCTCATAGCTAGTACTCCAATTATAAAACCAAAGTGACAAAAACGCAAAGTCATTCTTACTACCAACAAGCTCTAGGAAATCAAAAAGATAAATCCTCAGTGTATCTACTGAGAGAAGACACCAAATCCTGCAAAATATCATGCTACTCATGTTGGCTAGGGTTCTAAACTTCATCATAATGAAAATTCTTTCTACATAGCAACATAAACCCCTAATTCCAAACTTATAATCATTGATAATTTTTTAAGTTTGTTGCCTTCAAGAATAACCATCATTGGTAGACATTTTAAATCCACATGAGTATATTTTATCAAGAATATCCTTTTTCTAAAAATGATGACACCAAAAAAAACCAAATCATAGTATCAAACCAAAGTGACAAAAATGCCAAGTCATTCTTACTACCAGCAAGCTCTAGGAAATCGAAAACATAAATCCTTAATGTATTAGCTGAGAGAAGACACTAAAAATTGCAAACTATCATGCTATTCATAGCGGTTAGGGTTCTAAACTTCATCATAATGAAATTTTTTTCTATACAACAACATAAGCCCCTAATTCAAAACTTCATAATCATTGATAATTTTTCAAGTTCGTTGCTTTCAAGATTAACCATCATTGATAGAAATTTGAAATCCACTTGAGTATATTCTATCAAGAATATCCTTTTGCTAAAAATGCCAACACCAAACAAAACCAAATCATAGTATCAATAATGTCGACCACTTTCTATAGTCAAGTGACTTTTTGAAAAAAATCATTTCCTCTGTAATCATAATTATCATGTCAAACAATAATAAAAAACCTCAAATTTTGATTACCACATATAATCTCCAGCATGATTAATGTGCTTTTGGTAAAGCCCAAAAACTTATTAATATGTGTCCAATGAAAACTAGACATATGCTACTGGTGCCAAGTCACCAATTCAATTATGTATGTTGTGTCTCATACAGCTTGATATGAACATTATAATTTTGAATGACATTCAACAAATGCCTTAATCACATGCTTCGATACTCATTAAGAGTATAAAGTAAGCACAAGCTTTATACAAGGAGTGTCAATCAGGAAAAATATGGTATAATAACCTTTTTCAAATGGAATTGAACTTTAAATCAATCTCCTTATTACCACATCAAACATTGATGCAATGTGATTAAGCACTTATGCATTGCCAAACACATTAAGACGTAACAAGAAAGACCAAATGAGTTTAGTCCCCTGAGAAATGATTGTTTTATCAAACTAAACCTGCAGATGATCAATTAGAATATGATCAAATAACCTGTGACATGCAACCTCAAATGGTTCCTTCAAATGATCCTAAAAATTTATCAAACCTGTACAATTCCTTATCACCACTATCAGTCCACCATAATCATAAACACTAAAAGAATATCATGTAGAGTAGATCAAACAATAGATCAAACAACAAAACAAAATCATATGCCACCAAGATTAGACCACTCCAGTTTTGTAAACCATTTCAATCAAAGAAATTTTGGACTCAAGGGAACACTGAGAGGGGGGACAAACAATGTTAAACAGTTTATAAATTTTTCTCTTCTCATAACCTTAAACCATTCAGTCACTGTATTAAGATAAGATGTAAGCATACAAAGAAAATTTTAATAACACCATGACACACAAATTTTTTGCATGGAAACCCTTTGAGGGGAAAAACTGTGATGGAGGTTAATCCACAATTTGAGTACTCAAAATATAATGTTTATAAAAATGAATGCACTTGCATTCAGGCACACTTCCTAGAACCACTATTCAAAAGAAGAAGGCTTACTACCTACAAAATTCAAATTAAAACCATTTGAGTGGGATAAACTAAGAGAATAGCTTCTACAAAATCTTGATGATATCTTTGGTTAGGCACATACACTTGATTTTGGATATGCTATCTAATTCTTCTCTTTGCTCTACTCTGTTCTAGCCTTCACACCAATTCGCACTACTACACTACTAAATATCACACTACACAATGATGGAACATAGTTTTTCACTTCTTGCTTAGACATATACTTCCATTTTCCATCCATAATGACAAAAACCAAACTCATATATATAGCGACGATCAAGGATTTACTTAACCGACAATTGGCTTCATAAGATATTAAGATATTGTAGCTTGTCGGCCAGATCCATCACAAAAAAATTATGCGCATCCTCCAAATTCGGTGAAGAAAAAGTGAGGACCCAAATAAACCTTATTTGAGCATGACACCTTCCAATTACTTGTATCTCATAGATCGGTGAATTCCACTTTTGTCGGGTCGACCTTTTAGCATAGATAATTAGCAGATTATTTTTTGAAACCTTTTAGATCACGCACCAGAGAGTGCGCTTCAAAAAAATTATTTACCAAGGTACCACAAACATAAAAAATACTTTCCTTGGATATCCACAACTCGAAATACTTATGTGGTGAGGGGAATCGATTGCCTTTTAAGCCCTAAATCAGATCTTTTGTACTTTACCTTGTTCTGTCGGTAGTAGCCAGACTAGTGCTACTCATACAAATGCAAGACTTGAGTTGCTAGACTTGGGTTGCCCTAGGGTTTCCATCAATTACAACACCTACCAACCAAACTCCTTAGCCATATGCCAAAAATATCCCCCTTTGGCATTGATGGCAACACTTAGTGAAAAACCTTCACTACACTTTCTCCCCCTTAGATACTTTTCACTAAACTCTCTCCCATTTTGAAATCAATGAAAAATTTGGGATGCCATATGCCAAAAAGACAAAACATGTGTTCAGAAACATTTACTGCATATATGCCGACAATTTCCTCCTTTAGACAAAATTTTCAAAAACTTGAGTGCCACTATACCTTCTATCTTTAGAAGATTATCTTGTGATTTTTCTTCACTTTCGAAAGAAACTTCTTCCAACCATAAATTGAAATTCCAATTCCGATATTCAAGCTATTATTTTGGATGTTTTGTTGATAATCTCGATGAGAGATTCTGGAATAGTTATTGCTTCTTCCAATTTTTGACCATTTTGTAGAATTTCCACCAACTGCTCTAGCCTGCATTCAATTAAATATTTTACCTCCCAAAAGGTGTCCACAAGAGCATTCATGGATAGTTGAATTTTTATTTGAGTTTTCTATAATTCTCAGATTCTTCTTCTGATAATTCCATTTGGATCCTGACACATGTTGAAGCTTTTACCAATGTTGTTTAGTTCTATCTCAATCTAATCCAACTTCTTTTTTTTGCAACTGACTGCGTGGGGCCAACAGACACAAGAGTTGTGGATTCTTGAGGTTGAGTTAATGCATTGCCTTAAATCACTCATTTTCTTCTTAAGCTTGACAAGGGATAGTCTAAATTGTTCCTTCAAGTGAGAGACAATTTAACCTTTGTCTTTGACTTCAGATCCCAATGATTCACTGCTACAATCAATCATCACTTTAGGTAGAATATCCTTCAAAATTTCCAATCTTATGTTACAGAGCTCAATATGATCATTCAGAACTTCCAAAATTAAGTCTTGATCATATGATGGTCCGACTGACCATAACTTTGCAATTTTCTGCATACCACCTATACTTTGAATAAGTTGCTGCATTTTTTATTTTGAAAAATATTCCTCACCTTCACTGCCTTTATCAATACTAGAGTCATTTTCCAGTGCATTCTCAAGTTCTTTTTCCAGGATGTTCACATTATATTTCCCTTTCCCTTCCATCTTGGGAACTTTTCTTTCCGGAGGGTTGTATGTAATAATCTCCTGTCTTCTTTTATATCCTTTGTTAGCACTACCGGAAGGGAAACCAACTTCTATTATCCTTACCGAAGAGGAAATAACTGACCCACATTTTGCAAGCACATTTTTACATAAACTTTCAAATTCTGAATCTTGGCTAGGCAAATTCTTATAATAAGAGTAGATTTGAGTACATACCGGTTTATTAGATGTCCATACTACATTTTTGAATTTGGGCAACGAATTCATAAAATACATACCCAAACATATAATTAGAGTACCAAACCTAAATGGATACCCTGACTCATTCAACAATTGAACATTTTCCAGCATTGGATATTTCAACAATCCACATAGGTCAAAGTTGCAACCTTCAATTATCATTTTACGAGCAATGTATACTACGCCAGCCGATGTGGCTCTTTTCGAAATTAAGTAGAACATCTTATAGGTTATGACATGTGTAATGTAATTTTTAATGGTACTCTTGATTGTTGTGATCATCAGATCTCTTTGATCTTTGATTACACCGATTAGGGTTTCAAATTTTGTTCTAGATAGATTTCTTCCTAGGAACTTCATCAAATTTGCAAAATCTAGTTAATCTCTCAATTACCTCCTTCGAAATTGAGTAGGGTTTGTTCAAATTTAAAACATCACCATTCAATATTCTCAATAGAAATTTTATGAATTCCACATTCTCAAAGTACGAAAACTCATTCCTCAAATCCAAACTTCCATGCTCGGCTTCACTCAATTGTTTCAATTCATTAGGAAGCAATAAATTTCTCATAGATCTGATTTTTTCACTATTGTATTCGTCCAATGAGATCAAATTTTTAATTTTATCCATTTTATTTTTCATGTTTTACGGTTTGCAACTACACACCAAGTTATATGAAGATTTAGAAAAGGATTCCAAGCACTTGATAACTTTCAAGATTTGATAATGAATTCAGTTTTGCTGCTTTCAAATCCACTTAACGAGTGCTCTTCCTTCTTCACTTGATAATGCAAGGTGAAAAATCATGGATCGGACTTGAATTTTATAGCTCGCACAAGCACAATAAATGCATTTTCTCTAAGCTTTCTAGATACTCTAGTTTCTTTGACTACTATAGAAAAATATTTTGCGGACCAAAAATATTATTGAATTTCTTTTGCTAAGTTTGTCCAAAACTTTTGTACACTATGAGTACATCTTCTTGACTATTTTATACATTCTAGTACCATCTGTAGATAGTGGAGGAGATATTTTCTTGTAAAGCTTCCCCTAGGCCAATGGCCTCAAATTAATTACCAAAATAATTACCGAAAGCAGGTTCCAGTGAGGAAGCAGGTTCTAGTGTGGAAGCAGGTTCCGATGTGAAACCATTTCCAGCATCAGAATCACTTTTCTTTACCCATTTCCTCTTCATTTGATCTCTAATATCGTCCATAGTTGTCTTTTCTTTTCTTTTATCAATTTTCTCTAAATTTTTGTCTCTCTTTATCAGACCTCTTTTGTTTGTGTTCTTATTCCTACAAAATCTAGCAACATGACCATACTTGTTGCAGTTGTAGCATATTATGTTACTTTGTCCATTCCATTTTTTTTTTCTCATTCTGCATTGATTAGCAATATGTCCAAACTTTCCACATGCATAACATTCAACATTTCTTCTATCAATAGAGTGACTTGAAATATTTCTACATTTGATTGATTTATGACCATGCCTTTTACATTTAAAACACTAACCAGCGAATGATGAATCTTTTGACCTTAAATTACTTCTACACTGAGCAACCATATGACTGAACTTATTACAAGACAAACAATACCCATTAAATATTTGAGCATTAGGTTGTCTTATCAAATACCTTCTATTTTGGTTGGAATTCTTCTGGTTGGATCATTTGTATCTTTTTTCCTTGAGTTAGTTCATCAATATTTACAGAACTAATCTTAAATTTTTTGTTATATTCATTTGCAGTGACAAGATAATACTTAAGAGTAGTAATCTTCTTACCAATTTCTTATTCATTGTTTCTGGTCCTTTGCAGTTCACTTTCCAAATGAGTAAATTCTCCACTTATTCTGCTGCATTCATTGGATTTCTCTTTCAAATTATGAGCAAGAGTTTCCTCATTCTTATTTCTTTCTTCAATCTCTTTAGTCATCTTCATTTCCATAGATTACATCTCATGTTTTAGGTTTGCATTGTCTCTAGAAATCTTTTCACATTCTTTAGTTATTTCCTTTGGGGCTTGGTTCAAGTGAGTATCATCCATATCTTCACTTCCTTTCTGCTTAATCTGATCACAGAGATATTTCCTTTTCACCTTGGATTTCACTATCTAATCCTTCAATGATTTAATAAATTTCTCAGCATCCTCCAGATTTTCTTTCCATTGTTGAACTTATTCTTTAGACTGATCAAGGTCATCAAGGGATACCATAAGTTGTTATTGAAGACTGCCAGAGTTCATTACATTCCCAGATCCACCTGAAGCTACAAAAATTATTCAGAGGAACCTAGATCTGATAGGAATTGTTGGACTCAAGGGAATACTAAGGGGGGATTGAGTCAGTGTTCAACAGTTTATAAAATTTTCTCCTCTCATAAACTTAAACCATTAATTTATTATATCAAGATAAGATGCAAGAATACAAAGAAAAATTTAATAACACCGTGACACACATTTTTTTTGCGTGGAAACCCTGTCAGGGGAAAAACCATGATGGAGGTTAATCCATAATTTGAGTACTCAAAATGTAATGTCTATAAAAGGAAATGTAGTTGCATTCAGGCACACTCCCTAGAGCTCACTGCTCAAAAGAAGAAGGCTTATTGCCTACAAAATTCAGATTAAAACCATTTGAGTAGGATGAATTGAGAGAATAGCTTCTACAAAAGCTTGATGGCACTTTTGGTTAGGCACATACACCTGATTCTAGATCTGCTATCCAATTCTTCTCTTTTCTCTACTTTGTTCCAACCTTCACACCAATTCACACTACTCCACTGCTAAATTTTTCACTACACAATGATGGAACATACTTTCACACTTCTTGCATACACATATACTTTCATTTTATATGCATAATGATAAAAACCAAACTCATATATATCAATGATCAAGGATTTACTTATTTGACTATCGGCTTCATAAGATATTAATATATTGTAACTTGTCGGCCAGATCCATCATAAAACCTTTATGTGCATCCTCCAAAGTTGGTTAAGACAAACAGATGAGCCAAATAAAACTTATTCGAGCACGACAACTTCCAATTAAGTTTATCTCATACATCCACAAATTCCATTTTTTTTGTGTTGGCCTTTTAGCATAGATAATTAACAGATTATTTCACCAAACCTTCTAGATCATGCACCATAGAGTGCACATCAAAAAAAATATTTACCAAGGTACCAAAAACATGAAAAGAGCTTCCTTGGAGATCAACAACTCAAAATACTTATCTAGTGAGGGGACAATATCACCTTTTAAGCCTCAAACAAGATCTTCTGTGATTTACCCTATTCTATCAGTAGTAGGAAAAATAGTGTTGCTCATACAAATGCAAGACTTGAGTTTCCAGACTTGGGTTGCACTAGGGTTGCCATCAATGAAAACACCTACAAACCAAACTCCTTAGCCATATGCCAACAAAAACACCATTAGAAGAACCAATTTTTTCATCAAGGACAAACATCACAAACACATCAAATCAAAAACCTCCCTGTTTGTCCTTGATGGAAAAACACATACTTTCTTTGCCCCTTTTTTCCTCAATTACAAAGGATGAAAGAAGAGAATGTGAGATGCCACAAATCTGAAACCAACCAACACAGTAACCAGCTGCATAAAATTCACCAAGTAGCCTTGCTCCCCTAAACCACAACACTGAAATATCACTGAGCCATGCACATAACCTGCTCAATAATACCAACAACATTAGTAGGGGTAAGATTAAGCATGAAAATCTCTAAGAGAGATTCATAATATGCACTATCATTGATAGACCAAATAAAATCTTCCACTATACTGCCACTATCCAAGCAACCTTTCAAAGATCCATATCCAAAAACTCAAACCAAGGCTAACTATCCCTATGTATCAATATTAGAAAACAAAGCACTGTTAACCAAAATCAATGTTTCATCTTGCCCTTTGTCACAAAGATGTTACTTGCTCCCCTACAAGTAAAATTTGGTCAAAGCCACAATAATTTTTAAGTAACTTTCCACAAATCATCATAAAACCTTACCTAACAACTGAGCCCTTCTCATCTTTTGATAATAATGTCAAAGAGGTTACAAGAAAGGACCATTATCACCAGGTAGTAGGATATTCTACAAGTAACATTGAAAATTTTGTAGGACTATACTATTTTCATATACCAAACATTATGGCAAAAAAAACACCACTATAAAACCTTAAGAACATCATTATAATGCTCAAGATTCATTATTTCAAAAACCATAACCTGACTCCATAGTCTTTCCATTAAATGTTGCTTACCAGATCACAAATCTTTGAAAGATAGACATAGCATTATTGATCCCAAGGAATTAAACTGTTAAACAAAATAGTTATATCTTGTTATCATAAACCCGAATACAATGCATACTAGCCCCAATCCAAGGTGTCTTCTCTTTAATACTTGTGTGCGTCCACACACATCTCTATTTCCAAGCTTATCTTGTTTCATAACATCAAATATTGAAACCATTGGATAATATACCAACAACATGTTTTTATTAGAACAAATTACTTAACATAATATATAAATAATGCAGTGATGAGTAGATGCTCGTGATATAAACTTTTCCTCCCAATATAATTACTTACCATGAATGGAAAAATCTTGACATCTGATGTTTTTAAACCATACACTAAACAACAAGATTTATACTCTGTCATTTGCACAAAAATGTTGTCAACAACCGACACATCACCATCAATAGCTAATATGAAGCATTATCTTATGTGACTGAAACAAATCAATGCCACTACCTCCTTATGTTTCTATGTATTTTTAAGATTGCATCCTCTCTAACTTTACTCATTGAATATACAACATGACTGTCTTTTGACCTCTCTATACACCACGCTTTCCAGTTGAAGTTCTAAAACACCCTTTTTTTTAACACCTATTACCATGTATGAAGAGATAAAATGCATATGTATTTACCTTTCATAGATATCTATCCTTGTGATTAGTTCTTATGCATTTATCATAGAATGAAAGTAGGTCCATTACTGCTAGATGATCATTGTTAATACTGGAAACTCCTTGCAAGAGACAAAACATTGCTATTAGAAATGAACACAAAACATTATGACAAAAACATCAAATTCATGAGGAAAAAGAAGAGCATTTCTATTCTTAATCATAATTCTATAAGCATGAAGTACAATCTCAAATATTCAAACATCAAACCAATTTTGTCTTTGTTCTATTCACTATTTTTTCAAAGGTGTTTTCTACTGTTATGTTGATTGCTACACACATCACAATACTTGTTCCAAATTTATCCTACCAAAACATAATGACATCCTTGATACTCTGAGATTCATTTATGACATGAATATTTGCATGAGAATCATCAAGAATACTATCATGTATACTATCAGTCATGTACTAAAAATTCATCAATCGACTGCAACAACAATCACAGAGAAACTAGTATTTACAAACCAATCTGGTAATGCTTCAATAAACTATCAACATAAGAGAAAACAATATCTCAACTCAAACACAAACCTAATTCTTTGTTATAAAAGATTTTTGACAACATATATACAATTGTTCTTTCATACTTAACTCACATGGTCCATGAAGCAGACAAACTACATTAAAACTTCAAAAAAACTTGTTCCACTACATTCTAAAACTTCTTGGGGATAGAAAATAAAACTTTGGATTACCCCCCCTAAAATCAAACATCCATTAAATGCTAATAGATGATCCTTGTGCATCACACACAAGACCGATTCCTTCCTTCAACTTTTCTTGGTTTCTTCTCCAGACCCTTAAAGATCCATTTCCATATGATTTCTCCCTATAAAAATTTTCTTAATGACCGAATTAATTATAGCTATAGCAAACAACTAAATATTTTCACTCTTCTACAACATATTTCAAAGATAATTTATCACAATTTATTGCAATATAACCTAACTGACTACACCTAAAGCATGTGACAATACCATAGTTGTTTTTCGAATCATTTATCTTCATTTTAATCTAACATTTAGATGCTCTATGACCATAATCAAAACAAGAATAACAATAGCCTGAAAAATAATAATTATACCTCATCAATTTACCTTGTCAGGCAGAGTGAGATCCTGTGAATCTATTTGTTCTATTCCTTCCTCCTTTGTTGATATACTTGTGTTGGTTTTTTTATGCAATTTCAATATCAGCAACATGAAATTTTAAATCTACCTTTGTTCTAGGTGTTTTTCTAACCTTAGATCACTATCCTTCTTCTAATACTAGACCACCTTTGTCACTTGGAGCTTTTTGTGCACTACTAAAACCACTTGCCACTCAAGTTTTTCTATACTATGTTCTTTTACCTTAAGTTGGTTTCTAGCTTCTTCAACTTGTATATTTTCTTCTATAAGATCTAAACATATCTTATCTTTGATATCCTTTTTTTGTTGAAGTTTCCTTTTTAATAATGGTTCTCTCTTCTAAGTTGTTTAATTGTACCTATAGCACACAAGAGTTCACCTTCCAAATCAACCTCACTTTCTTGTTCCTCATATTCCTCTTCAAATTTAACTTTTGCAAAAAAATAATCTTCTTTTTCATTAATTTCTTGGCCATTTGAATGTTCATTGGTAATATTTATAGATTTAGACTCATGATTTTCTTCAGAATGATGAAGACTTGCACAACCATAACTATCAGATGACCCACAACTTATTTAAATTTTCAAAGATCTCTCCTCTTGCAACTCACCATTCCGATTCATTTCAATCAAACTATCCCAAACTTCCTTTGCATTCCTACAATGCATAACCTTAGCAATAATTTCATTTGGAAAAATATTGAAAATAGCATCTATAGCCATAGCATTATTTTCAAGAGGAATTTCTCATGTGTGGAAGGAGATGTTACAAATACAATGCAACCTCTTTCTACCATTTCCCACACATCAAACCCTAAGGAAGCCAAATATGTCTCCATCCAACATTCCCAAAGAATAAAATTGGTACCTCCAAACTGAGTGTTCTAAACACGGGATATTCTATTAATTATGGATTATTGCTCATGATATCTTCCTCATTACTTCTCATATTGAGTTCAGGAAGATCTTGATGATTAGTATTTTTTTGTGAACTTATTTCTTCCTTATTCCTTCTACTTTTTCCCATATCAGACACAACACTTCGATTCCAGAAACCTTAAGTCAGTTAGACTTTATTAATAAAGAATTTGGCTCTATTCATGGAAGCACTTTCCTGAATTCAAGATATGTTTTTCAGACTTCCAAATACTAGAATCAATGCTAGGTGAACTAGACCTATATGAGGACCCTACGCTCTAATACCAATTGTTGGAAGTTGAATTACTCTAAGAGGGGGGGTTGAATTAGAGTAATGTGCAAATTTATTTATTTTAATTTGAATTACAAAGTGAATTTTTAACAACAATAAACTTTTTTAAAAAATGATTTTTTTGAGTGACTCTACAAACAATTTTCAAAGCATATTATAAATTGTTCATATAAAAGTGATTGAACAATTCTCTGTTTAATGCTTCAGATTCACAAGATTCTATGCATTTTATGACAGATTGAACATTATTTTATAATAGGTTGAACAACATACATTCATGAAATATTGAACTTTATACTTTGAACCCTTTTAGAATGAAATATTAAACATGTATCAAAGAATTGCATGAAACTCTTTTGGCATATGACATAATAAAAACTTAAACAATTAAGCACATGAAATAAAACACAATTGTACAAATTTAAACACAAGACACATTATTTTCTTGAGTTTAAAAACCCTCACGGGGTATAAAAATCCACTCGTAAACTATTCCTTTTATTCAATAAAAGAGCACCAACTTTATAACAATGGTGGGGCACCAACTCAACAAAGAAAATATTGAAGCACCAACTTCAATAGGAGCACCAATTCCCAATTTTTACAAACTTAGGAACACCCATTCCAAGAAGCACCAATTTATTTTAATACACTACAATTATAGCATCCTATTAGAACCCTAAAAGTGAAAATTTTGCAACTCTAGAATTTCAATAGAAGACTATGTATGTTCTCATTAAGCACACTGAAGAATATTGTGCATCAACATATTCCTTTACAAAGTATATGAAATTCAACGATTATCAATATAAAATAATATCTTGTCACTGTAAGAATAAAGAATGATCCCTCACAATATTCCTTTTTCTCCATCTCATAGAGAAATACCAAAAACCCTTCTTAAATAGAGGAAAGATAATATATGTATGGCATTTGAATAACTGAAAAAATCAACTTGGTTTAGGGTTTACGATGAAAAATCCTAAAATAATACTCCTTCAAACTCTTTACAAAAATATCATGACATTGCAACAATTCAGTTACAATGAGGTATTATCATCTAGAAACCCTAATAGGTTTAAACATATTTACAAAATATTTAACCCACAAAACTTGTTACAGTCAACTGCTATAACTACCAAATATTTAGAAATGATATTAGCATAAAAACAAACAGTTTCATGCCTTAATAAATAATCCTTTCCTTATCCAATTGTCTCAAGGCCCATAAGAATCAAGATATTTTTTGTATTACCTGTTTATGGTGGGAGAAAGAGAAGCAAATACCATAAATTATTGTTGAAGACCATCATAACTGCCCAGCTGAAATTCAAGTCCAACTTCCACAGTCGCACACATACTAGCTCATAGCTAGTATTCCAATTATAAAACTAGAGTGACAAAAACGCAAATTCATTCTTACTACCAACAATCTCTAGGAAATCAAAAAAGATAAATCCTCAATGTATCTGCTGAGAGAAGACACCAAAACCTGCAAAATATCTTGCTATTCATGCAGGCTAGGGTTCTAAACTTCATCATAATGAAAATGCTTTCTAAACAGCAACATAAACCCCTAATTCCAAATTTATAATCATTGATAATTTTTTAAGTTTGTTTCTTTCAAGATTAACCATCATTGATAGACATTTGAAATCCATGTGAGTATATTCTGTCAAGAATATCCTTTTGCTAAAAGTAGTGACACCAAACAAAACTAAATCATAGTATCAATAATGTCGACCACTTTCTATAGTCAAGTGAATTTTTGAAAAAAATTATTTCCTTTGTAATCATAATTATCATGTCGAACAATAATCAAAAACCTTAAATGTTGATTACCTCATATAGTCTATAACATGATTAATGTGCTTTTGGTAAAGCCCGAAACCTTATTAATATAAGTCCAATAAAAAATAGACATACGCTACTGGTGCCAAGTCACTAATTCAATTATGTATGTTGTGTCTCATAAAATCTGATTTGAACATTATAATTTTAGTGACATTCAAAAAATGCCTTTATCACATGCTTTGATACTCATTAAGAGTATAAAGTAAACACAAGATTTTTACAAGGAGTTCCAATCAAGAAAAGATATGGTATAATCACCTTTTTCAAATGGAATTCATCTTTAAATCAATCTCCTTATTACCACATCAAACACTGATGCAATGTGATTAGGCACTTATGCATTGTCAAACTGAAATGCCATGAGTTATGCAATAGAAATGTGCATAGTCAAACACATTAAGATGTAACAAGAAAGACCAAATGATTTTACTCACTTGAGGAATGAATTTTTTGTCAAACTAAACTTGCAAATGATCAATCATAATATGATCAAATAACCTATGACATGCAACCTCAAATGGAGCCTTAAAATGATCTTGAAAAATGATCAATCCTGTATAATTCCTTATCACCACTGTCAGTCCACCATAATCATAAACACTAAAAGAATATCATGAAGAGTAGATCAAACAATAGATCAAACAACAGAACCAAAACATATTCCACCAAGATTATACCACTCCAATTGTGTAAACCATGTAATTCAAAGAACATCATTAGAAGAACTATTTTTCTCATCAAGGACAAACATCATAAACATATAAAATCAACAAAAACTCCACTAGAATCAATATTTCTTGTATTAAATTTAACCTTAGAACAAGATTACAATAACACCATATCAATACTTGATTGATATACTTCCTTTCCTTCAAGAATCCTTCTTCACAACTTGAAATGTTCTCTCATGAAACTCTCATATGCTTGCTGCAATAAATAGACAATTATGAGCATGTAAAACTCATAAGAGTTGTCAATTACAAGAGGATAAAGCTCCTCTCAAAAACCTACAGCTGGATTTGGCAAGTATATTCCAACATGTAAATATAATTCAAACCAAATTCTTCCTCAATTTAGGCACCCCAAACTAAACACTTAACTGAACTTTGGTTATGAAGATATCTTGTAAATATCACCTCAAATTAGGTGCCCAAGAATGGGTCCCACTTGACTAGACATTGCAAATATATTTTCATGCAAAAGGTGTTAACTGAAATATGCCAACTTGGGCATCCAAGGTGGGTCCAAGTCAATCTTAGTTAACTAAAACATATCTCTCCATCAATTCATGCAAACAACATGCATGATTGATCATCCCCACTTAGCTGAAATCCACATGTTATTTGTCATGCAACTGAAGTCATTAGTCGTGCAACTCAGGTCAAGTAACATGCAACTCAATTCAGCTAGCATGCAACTCAAAATAACTACATGCAACTCAAGTCAACTAGCATGCAACTCAAGTCAACTAGCATGCATCTCAAAATAACTACATACAACTGAAGATAATTAAACCATAACTGAACTGATCTGAACTAATACTGAACTGATAGTGCCACTCCACTCTTGTAAATATCAATCCCTATTTTCTAGGAACAAGACATGCATTACTTAAGTGTTATCAATCCTCCTAACAGTTAACTGAAACAAGGTGGGTTCCACCTTCCATGTGGGTGCCCCATGTGCTCCTATTATTTAGGAACTCATTTTGGACACCCCCACATGTTCCTATTATTTAGGAATAATTAAAAATATCAATTTACATATTCATTTCATTAGGATTTAATCTCTTTCTAATCCTAGTGTTACGAAACACTTTCCAAGGACTTAGGAGTACATAAAATATGTTTAGGATTGCAACTAAATGGCATCCTATTCCCAAAAAAATCATCATCTTGCATGCATTATCATCATGAATTCATCACCATCTCTAATAAAGTCTCGGTGAATCATATACTTGTCGGATATTTTGAAGCAATCATCGAAATGAATGGCCAAATCATCTTGTTTCTTATATCTTCTCTCTTTGGTAACTTGGTATCATGAAATTTTAAAAAAACATCATCAATGCATCCATCTTGCATCCACAAATAATAAAAATGAATTTATCTTGCATATACATAGCATATCACATCATACATCTTGCATCATCATTGTCATTTAAGTTGTGACAAAAAATATAGATTTGTTATTCTAAGCATCTTAAATCGATGCATCACATATCATAAACATGCATTAAATATCATATCATAAGCATAAAAATTTTCATTTTCCATCCATACATCCATATGCATACATCATCGCATCATAAAACTGCATAAGAAAATACATAAACAAGAATGCATCCATAACATTTGCATACATGTTCATAGCATAATATTTTCATATCATATCATCCATCCCATAGCATATCATGAAAAGATACTGAAAAACAAATATAACATTGCATTCATTCATATCATTACATCTCATATATCATCACATATCACATCATATCAAGTGCATCCATACATGATAGCATATAATAATGTCACATCTCACATCATATGCATCCATACAATTATAAGCATGAAATAAGATGAACACATCATATAGAATCTGTATTTGTATCATATATATATCAAAAACTTAATTTCATGATATAATATTTGGATTAGTGTATGTTTATCAATCATAAATACAATATCCATGAGGCTATCAAAAAGGAGGCCATCAACATACATCTATATCAAAGAATCGGAAACAAAATAAAAAAGTGTATGTACACTTGAGCTAGCCCTAATGGATGCTCTCCTCTCCAGCCTGCCTCTTTGGTTGATCCTCAACCTTGGGCCATGCATCACTCCTCTACAGGTAGTCAAGCTATCTAAGTGGTGTTGACACATCTCTATGGTAATTCATCCTATAATAGGCTACCTCAGTCAAAGCCTCTTTGTACATCTTGGTGGATACAGTCCTACCCTAGGTAGTTGTTGTCATTTCCTCTATCTATTGTCATTACCCAATCTCCCGATCTCTCTCAGTAGTCATAGCCTATACCTACTACCTCACGTGATCTCTCTTTGATGTGGTTGCCACAACCTACTATCTGGATTGGTCCCACTCAGCATTGACAACCAAAATCTACTAGCAGGCCTGACCCCACTCACCTATAAGAGCTTGCACCTATTGTTGTAGCTATTGAATCTATATATCTCTAAGATCTGATGTTGGTGGTTGAAATGGATATTTTTTCATTGTTTGTTTTTGAATAGGAGGCTACTAAGGATTTTTTTGTCCCATTGGTGGTGCCCCTGAAATCTATCCATCTTGGCCATCTTGGCCACCCTATCCTCTGCCCTTGCCCGCTCCCCTCCCTTTGGGTCTCCCTCATGGAGGAGAACCTGTTGGATCTATCTACCTATGTGGGGTTGTAAACTCGGCATCATATACATGCATCATTTGTGCATCTGCCTCACCCTGATCATAAGCCCATGTTTGTGCCACCAACTATGAAAACCCCTCAACCACCTCCAAATTTGGAATTGTAGGTCCCCATTTGGTTACCTCTCAAGAAGATATCATGAATATAGCATTGTAGGTATCATCTAGCCTATCCTATTGCTCACCAAACTATCAAACCACTTTGTTTGGAAGGTACTGCTCTATGATGGTGTTCTCCCGACCCTACATGTACTAGGTTTGTCTAGCAAAGTGGAGTTGTTAAATATTGTCATATCATCTAGTACTCATTAGTATTATGGAAGACCAAGCTGCCATGTGTTGTAGAGTGATGGCACCTTTGTACCTCCAAACCATGGGATCATCTGGCTCTACATCAACCATTTGTAGAATCGGTTGGAGAAAAACAATATGCTCCCAAAGCCAAATGTGAAGCAAGGTAACCCCTACACAAATGACCCTACCATCGCAGTAGACAAAGTCATGCATATCATAATATAATGCGATGAACATCACTATCCCCCATAATAAATTATCCTCCTATATAGCATCTAATTCCATGTCATGCCCCATCTTGGGCTGAATCCTCTGCTTCATCGATCTAGAGCGACCAAACCTAAAATGATGGTTAAAACTATCAATCCAAAAGTGGGAACTTGACCTCTATACATCTCAAGGTCTTTCTATGAAATGGATAGAACAATTTCCTCAATCTCCATCACCTTGTGACATGCATCATAACTGGTGTCAACATCATATATCACATGTTTTCCATATATTAGCAAATGCAATATCTACCATATATCCTCTAATGTCACTGTCAACTCACTTATCATAATGTGGAAAGATAAGGTCTCACCGTGTCATCACTCACACAACATGGTCATGATAGCTAGATGTGTCCGGACAACGAGCACATATGCAACATACCATAAGCCAATCTCTCCTAGGTGCTTCTAGTGCAACTCAGATAAATCACCCAGTCTCTCCAAAACTATGGGCATGTGCTCACGAGACATGAGCAATAGAATGACCTCCTACACTCATGAAGCACACAATGTCAAAATTCAAGAAAATTTGACTCAGTTTGGAAATTTCAGCTCAAAAATCACAACAGCGTCGCTATATTTCAAATTACAACACTCAAAGGAATTTCAAATTATAAATTATAAATCGTGTCGCTCTAAAAATATGCCTCACGATTTAAACTTTGGAAACCCTAACCCTAATTTTCAAATTGAGAAGTGTGTTGCTATATAAATATGTGTCGCAATTTAAAATTGGAAACCCTAATTCTAAATTTTGGACTACATCTCCATAAACATATACATTAAATGAATCAAAAAATCAAATTTCAAATTAGATTCTCGATCACATATCGATGTTCCTATGCTTGTAAGCCTCTAGTGCTCTTGAACATGGTCGAAAATGTGTTGTGGAAGCTCTCGTCATGCCATTTCATTACAAGGTCAGATCTCAAAACAACAAGAATTATCTAGGGTGTGAATTCACAATGAAGTTAGAGTGACCCCTCTTAGTTTATTTATGCCAAAAATTTAGGTTTTTTTGCCCTAGTTTCATATTAAAGCTAGATTTTATCATCATTTTCACTAATTTTGTGAATGTAAAGCTTATTTTGCATCATTTTTCACATTGTTTGGCATAATTCTTGCATCCCAGAACCTTTCTAGACCCCCTAGGGTAGCTTTTCATCTCTATCAAGAAATCAACCCCAAATTCAAAAAAATTGCCTGATTTCTCAAGGGGGTGGGGAATCAGCTTAATCCTTCAGGAGTAGGGCATCTGAAAACCAATTTTTATTTATTTTTTAAGCAACAATTTTTAATTTGAGGAGCATCAGTCTTTGAACCGAAGCAGTAGATACCTCAGTTCAAAGAGAGGCAAAATGTAGACACTGAAAAATATCCTAAGTGATATCATACACTTTAATCAAGTATACTAACATCATTTTGTTCTAAAACTCATCCTCTTTTCACTTAACTGATTAAAGTATCCTAGCTATTTAATTAATTGCATCATTTTCATCTATTTAACCTAATTCATCAAATGGGGCTAATTCACCCCCTTTCACGCTAACATTTCATCAAATTAAATTAAATAAATCAAAGTATTTAATTTAATTCCTTAAGTCTTCTCATTTAATTAAATAACCCTAAGATAATTAAATATCATTTCACCTTTCCCCATTCATTAAATTATTTAATTTAATGAATAGCACTTTAATTCTTCTAATCCCCTAATTGTATGATTACCTTGTTTAATTAACAATTATCTAATTAATCTAATTCCTCCCACTTGCAAAAGATATATTCCACCTTTTCACAATTTAATTTAGTTTTAACTAAAACTAAATAACCTTTTTTCTCACCCATGAATTTTCTAAAAAATATTATTTCTCCTCCAATCACTTGAAAAATGGAATATTCTCACTTGGCTTCTTGAGCAATCTAAACTTGAAACCTCTTGAGAAAGTTAACTTTTGACCTCTTAAACAAGTCAAAAGTGTGTTTGTTTGGAAGGAATGAGAGCCCTTGATTAAGTCTCATCTTGAATTCTAACCCATTGATGAGAATCCATGATCCATGCCTCCCATTTCCTCTATTCTCGACCATTGATTAGCTTTTTCAATCTCAACCGTCCATTTCTCATTTTCTTTCCTATAAATAGAACACTATTTGGAGACAAATAGATCCATCTTTCAATTTCAAACTAATGTTTACTCAATCACTCACACTCATTCTTTACTCACATTTAGCATATTTTAGTTTATTTTTAGTTGCATAATAGCTTTGAGATTCCATTAATGTCTTCAATCCTTCCATCTTAGCTTGTTTGTAAATTAGGGTTTGAATATTTTAATTTAGAATTAGCTTATATTAGATTAGAAATTACATATTTAGATCAATTTTAGCACAAAATCATGTTAATTTATCTCACATCATGTTAAATTAAGCACAAATCATGTTTCCATCTATTTATCATAGTAGTTCATCAATTCTCTTCAATATCCTAGAATCAATTGAAACAAGCTCATTGATCACAAGATTGGGAAAGGGTCATTGTTCCACATCAACACAACACCAATTCCAAAATGGGATAAGTTTCAAATGGTGTAGAATAGACATTTCAATTTTTTTATATTTAGAATGCTTCATTTCAATAAATTTTTAGTTTATATTTATTTAAATGATCTTGTTTGAAGATTTGAGTATTAGTGGCTACATTATTCTTCGATTCATCATGCATCAAGCGTGATCAGTCCATACTAGTATCCTTAGTCAAAAGAAATCATCCAAACTTTATGTTCAATAAGAGACTTGTTAGTGAGGTACTTTTTATAGTTTACTAATCTTATATATATAGTCTCTTAGCTCAATTAAAGGTTTACAATTAGATACATACTAGGATTTGTGTTAATATTTTGAATCCTCTTATTTGTGCTTTTTTTTTCTACATATTTTGACACACTTGATGGAATCCATGTCCCTCATAACATATTTTTCTAGATTATTATTTTTTATCTTTATAGTGTTGTAGGCTGGAAACTTAGTGTGTGCGTGTCTACTTTATGCATATTTACTTCACTTTTTGTATATGTGTTTCCACTTCAAAATATATAACAAAGTTCTAGGAATTCATTGACCCATCAACCTAATGTGGTTTCTTGTTCATTTACAATATTTTGTACCTCTCCTAATCTATTTTCCTATGATTACAATGGTCAAACCCATTCTATCATTCTTCCTCCCCATTGTTAATACCATTAATGGAGTGTGGGGTTTTGGTCATGAGTGACCCACAATAGTGGGGACTCATTAGAAAGGCTTTATGTCTCCTATGAAGTATTAGGTGGTGAAAAATAAAAATCTTTCAAAGATGTTTTGGTTGGAAATGAAGTTAGTATTACCTCGGTCGTAGAGAGATTTGAGAAGGTAGGCATAGGTTGGTGTGATGAAGACCAACAAAAGTGAAGAGATACAAATAGGTGATCTTCGACTTTCTTTAGGAAAATCATTGTGGCTTTGAACCCTCCAATAGATGATGTTATTGGTAAGGAAGAAGTTAGATTAAAAAAATTGTAACATTTTTGTAGCCCTAGATTGCAATAATGTTCCTGTGAGGAAATATATGGACATGTGGTTTAATAATTTTTGGGTTAGAAAAATGTAAATTCAACTCACCTTTGATAGAAAGCTTCAATGTGGTATTTTTTTGATATTTTCAAAAGCCAAACAATGCAAGAAAAAACCTTAAAAATTAATTCTCAAGAATTAGGCCACCATATTTAGGGTAGTGGTCTAGTCCCCAAAGGTTTTAAATGAGAAAATATTGGCTCTATCATATGCAATATGTGTCATGGTAAAGAATTTGCCTCATGAATTTTGGGAATTTCTACCATAATTGATCTCTCTAATACGAAATGTATTTAAATTACAAGAGACCATATCAATCCTCCTTCGCATGGATATGTAAGAATGTTAGTAGTCTTAAATATAGGCATGGATCTTCTTGATGAGATAGATATTGAAACTCATAAAAAATAATAGGAAGCCTTAATGCATGTTTCCTCTATAAAAAGGAGGGCACATGAGAAAAAATTTCCCAATCCTCAAAGGAAAAATACCAAATTAAAACCTAGATCAGCTAGATTAGCTAGCCTCAACCTAAATGGGGGTTCTATCTAAGTCTTAAAAATAATATTGAAATATCATAATAATAATAAAATATGGTAATAAAAAGTTAATTCCTATTGAGGATAGTTAAATAAATCTACAAGTAAATAGGTTATTAGCTTCTTCAAAGGGCCTAGGAATTGTGACTATAGGTTCAAATTCTATAGAGGTCTTTGAAACTAAAAATACAAATCTATAAAAATTGGATATTTTGTTGGGGGAAGCTATAGATGTCGAAAAATATACCCCTAAAATATTATGTCCTCCAATGTATCCCAAAACTCTAGTTATTCAACTATTCTTTACTATGTTTAGGGTCACACAAAAGATGCCCAAGAGTTGGCTCTAGAAAAAATCAGACAAAAGAGTATCCAAAATCATATTTTTAAAAAATATTATGTTACATGGGATACCTAATGAAAAGATAGGTTGGAAATTGTAGAAATTAATGTAGTAAGTAATTCAAAATCTCCACGTGGTGACTCCACTAAATATTTAAGCAATATAAAATCAATAACCTATTGTTCTAAACCTAGAACAAAAGAAATCATTGACACAAAAACTATTCCAATGTTAAAAAAGAATGGATCAAATATAAAAAGCCCTCTCCTACTTGTGTTTCCTAAGACTAGCTCTAGGAAAAATGATAATACCTTAAAACTAGCCTTAGACAAAAGCAAGATGAAAACAAATCAATTTTTCCCAAAGAAAAGGGACATATTTTGGAGAACCTTGCTAGGAATTTAAAAGAAAAGAAAATTTGGTTATTTTCCTTTTCCAACAATAATCTAGAATAAGAATAAAATTTTGATCTTCGATTATTACTAGACAAAAAAAACATGTACAAAGTAACCCTAAATAAGTAGTTAATTGGAACTACCTAAAGAAAGAGACTCCTATTATGAAATTAGAGAAACTATCAATTGAGGAAGGTGCAAAGAGGTTGATTCCTATAGATGAATTTGTCTCTCCTCACTCTATATATAATTGTGATCTAAAGAAGAATCTTACCCCATAGTAGGTTTAGAGTGGGTCAAAAGGAAAATTAAAATAAAATACAAAGAAGGAAATTAGATAGAGATCCATATCCAAAGAGCAAAGGTAAGGAAGACAAGCTTCTTAAATTCTTTGACAGATTTAGGTGTAATAGTGATTGAAAAAGACAATATGATATTTTCAATCTACTTTGTTTATTCTCCTAGTGACTATAGAGAAATAATCGAGCTATGGAGATGGATGAGTGATCTTCACAACATCCCTAGACTATAGGGGGAGGTTTCAACATGATTGAGCATAAACAAGGAAAAATTTGGTGTAATATAGATGGACTAGAAAGGTAATGAATAGTACTTTTGAGAAACAATCAAAAGAGAAACTAAAACTCTATGACCCCCTTGAGGGAATGAAAAAGGAAAAATAAAAATATATGGTATCCCTGGTGAAATTCACAAAAAGGTGGTACAAGGATTTACTACAGGTTAGATAGATTTTACACTAACATAATAGAGGAAGAAAATAGAGTGGAGGTCTACCCTTCTACTCTCTTTGATCAACATCCTATTCATTTCAAAATCATTGTAGATAATGAAAAAGTTAATGAAGATAAGGAAAATAAAATTCTTGTGAAACTCTAAATTTTTATATGTTGAAGATTGTAATAAACCCATTTATACTCTTAGAGAAATTAACAATGGTTTCTAAAATACTTATCAACCTTATAAAAATGGAATAAAGATGATAAAATTTGGGAAATTATTCTTCAAACTATAAGAAAGAAAGAAGTTATGGATAATAGAAAAATGGAAAATACCCTCCAAGAAAAGCTTCATAATTGGGAATCTCAATTACAAGCCGACTCAAAACATGTAGAGATAAATGAAGGTTTAATTAAAAGCAAAATCGAATTGATGAAATTATAGTAAAAAAATAACCAAGGAGTAAAGAAAAGAGAAAAAATTAATTGGTTAAACAATGGGGATATAGGTTCTAAATTTGTCTTCAATTACATTAGAGAAAAGATATAAAATAAAGAGTAGAAATTTATTTGGTGAGAAGAAAACCTCATAAAAGACCCAGAGGAAATGAAGAAACGGTTCTTTCTCTTCTACAAAAAAAAAATTCCTCTTAATAGATAGGATCCATGAATAAAAAAACTAGAGATCGCTTGAAAAAGGTAATTCCAAAACTGGCATCTAAATGTTGGGCTGAAAAACTTAGAAAGGAGTTAACCAAGGAATAAATTATTCAAACAATTTATAATCTTAGTAATGATAAGTCTCTAGGTGATGATGGCTTGATGGTAGAATTCTAAAATAAAATCATAAAATGGATAAGTGAAGATCTTGTTCAGTTGTACAATGCAACAATTATTAAGGGTTGACTAGGTAAAAATATCAACAAAGGAATTATTAAAGCTAATTCCTAAAGATGGGGACAAATCTTTAATAAAAATAGGAGACCAATTACATTACAAAATATTTAATACAAAATCCTAGCTAAGATATTAGCTCTGAGATTAGTATACTTACTCCCCACCTTCATCAATTCCATCTAAGCCTAGATTTATTAAAGAGAGATAAATCTTCGAAAACTTGAGAATATCATGGGAAGTGATGGATTAGAAAAAAATGATCTAATCAATATATAGAAATCCTTCTACTAGATTTTGAGAAGGCATATGATAGAATTGAGTGGCATTTCCTATTGGTGGCTCTGGAAGCCTTTCGTTTCCTAAATGATTTTTACAATATTGTTAACAACTTATTGCAAAATTCTATTGCACAAGTGGACATAAATGGGACAATAACAAATCAATTCTCTCTCCATAAATCAATATGGCAGGGGTACCCCTTGCCCCTGACTTATTTTTCATAGTCTCATATTTTATTTTCTACCTATTTAGAGAATCTATCTCAAGCCCCAAAAATGAAAGGGCTAACTCTACCCAATGGTGATGATCTAATAAACATACATTTTGTAGATGATACTACTCTTTGTTTAAACCTTGAATTTTTTTTTTTGTAACATAATAGACAAGTTAAATATCTTATGTGATGCCTCTAGGGAAAAACTTTCCAAAGTAAAATGTATAATGTTAAGTGGGAATTCCACCCCTCCTAAATGGTTTGAAAAATATGAAATCCAATGAGGAGGCACAAATAAACAAGTTAGGTACTTGGACATTCTATATATTGTTAACCTATGCCTGAAAGACATGTGGAACTAGGTTTAAAAAAAATTGAGATCAAATTAGACAAGTGTCCAATAAAAAAAATTTATCACTAGCAAGGAGAGTCCAAATTTATCAAAAGAATCTATCTTCTTATACTCTTTACATCTCTTTAGTTTGGCTCTTTAGTAGCTATCAAATTTATTAAATTAAAATGAAGATAAGGTAGTTCCTTTGTTTAGATGGTAGGGAGAAAAAAGAAGCATGTTGTAAAATGGGATTGGTGCTAATTAGATAAAGGAAATGGTGTGTTAGGTCTTGAGGACCAAAAAATCAAGGTATTTGTCTTGTTATCAAATGGATTGTTAGATCAATGGATGGGAATGAGCCATGGAAATTTCTATTTAGAATCAAAATCAAACAAGCTTTTGCTAAAAAGGAAAAATCTTGGAAGAATTTACCCTTTTGTGACTTACTATTAGGAAATTTCCCTATTTCACATGTCGGGTCCTATGTTTTCAAAACTATGCGAAAGGAATGGGAGAAAATTAGAAATTTGATAATTAATGAGGATAATATAGAAAAAGGAAAAAGTAAAATCTTCTCATCTAATTCAATCTAGCTAAAACTTGGGCTAAAAAAGGTATTAAATTTTTTAAGGATATTATTTTAACTCTCAATTGAAATCATGGGCTTCTCTCAGCACAGAGTATGACCTACCCTCTATCCAGTGGAGAACATACTCTATGATGAGATAATCATGTAAAAACCTTCACTTCTTAGATAACTATAATTTTTGTTGTGATAACATGGCTAGCTATAAATTGGTAGATGGATTTGAGTTGTCTAAAATAAAACCCAAAACTATTTATAAAATTGTGAATGACACTCAAGATATCAATAGACATCTAAAAAAAATTTGGGGCATTAGAGATGGGGGAAAATTTTGGCCAAATATCTTAATTAGAATTGGAATAGAGTTTTAGAGCCAAAAAAATCTTGTTTTAAATGGTTTCTTTTTTTGAATAAGCCTAAAAAATCTTGTTTTAAATGGCTGCTTATTTTGAATAAACTACTTATTTCATTTTTTCCTTAAAATTGGAACTCTACGAGATATGTAGGAAACTTGAAAATATTACACATTATTTTGAATTTTTCTTTTTGCAAAAAACTTTTGGAACTTGTTTTGTGTAGACCTAAGGGGTTGGGGAGAATCAACAAAGGTTAAGTGGTAGGAAATTTTGTTTGGTCTAATCGAAGGGTTAGATAATTCTTTTTAAAAAAATGGCTATTACTTTCTAATGAAATTTTATGGTTTATATGGAAAGAAATGAATGAGGAAATATTTCAAGGTAAAAAGATATCTTTTACTCAGTCTTTTAGAAGACTCATATATTACAATATCTCTATGTAGGTAACTCTAATAATGGAGATTTCCAAAGAAAAGTTCGTGAAGTTGTTGAAAGATGGAAAGGTAGAAGTCAATAAAGGAGAGATAAAATATGTGATGCATTGGTCTTTCAACAAAGATGATAATGTGTAATTTCAAAAGAACTATTTCAAATTTCAAAGAATATATAACAATAAGTTCAGCTATAGTGAAAGTGTAATTTTTGAGACAAATATGTATACAATAAAATGTCTCATCTGATAAGAGTTAGCTTTGTTTACTCTACTTTTATTATTAGAAATCAAAAGTTTTGACTTCCATGTCATTATATAAATTTGGTGCTTTATGTATGACCTAGATTTTCTGGATTAATGCTAATAGCCGCATAGATTACAATGATCAATTCTAAGCTAACAAATAATCTAAATAAAAAAAACAAAGAATGAAGAAAGTAAACATAATAAAAATAAACAAATTAATTGGAAAGCTCTCATTGAATATGCGTCTACTCCTTCGAATTATCTTAATTGCCTTTCTCCATTTTATTTTTCAGTATTCTTGCCCTCAAATTTTTAGTATTGATGCAAGCATAACCTTGTTGAATTTCTAAGAAAAATATCAAAGATAAGTTTCTTCTCAAAAGTGTATGATTTTGGGAGGAGGAATAATGGTAATGATAAGCCATTTTATAGATTTTGGGTTTTTGAACGATCGGCTCAAATTCAAAGAGAGATCGACAGATGAGATTCATGAAGGTCATGTGATGTGAGTTTTGTGTCAAATAGAAAATGAGTTATAAAATACTGTAAGATAAACACTAAATTAGCATGATAACTTATTCTTGTGTCAAGATTGTTTGAAAATAGAAAGAACAAGATTTCTCAATCGTAATCTTCAGTTAATAGTCTTCAAAAATAGAAGAAATAGACTTTGAATGTCAAAGACAAAGTTAGAACTTGAAGATGAAGAATTTGAATGCATACATGAATTAATTAATTAAATAAATATATTTATTTAATAAATGCATTCATGCACATGAGTTAGAACTTGTTAACTAGCTAGTTGTGACAGAGAGTCCTCTTGCAGAGACGATTAGATATCGAACTCAGAGATAACTGGCGGATTTAAAAATAGATCTTGAGTCAGAAGGTAAGTGAATGACTTATATAACTGAACGAAAGAAGAATGTGACATAAATAATTAATAAATGAATTAAATGTTAATTTAATTCAACATTCGAAAATGAAAGATTTAATTAAATGAATAAAGATAATTTATTTAATTTGACTATTGTAAAGGTGGAATTGAATAAATTAAATAATAAATATTTAATTATAGATAAAGGGGGTTAAATGAATAATTAAATAATAAATATTTAATTATAGTTGAAATATGATAAAGGGGCAATTAAATAATAAATTATTTAATTAAGAAGGAAGAATTAATTAGTTAGCGACAAAATTAAATAATTATGATTTATTTAATCAATCAAGTTGAATAAATGAATTAATGAATTAGTGAATTAACTAAAAGGGGTATTTAATGAATAGAAGAAATATGTGTTAGAAAGGTAATTAAATAATAAACATTATTTAATCATGACCATGGATAATAGAAAATTATTTTGAAAGTGGTAAAGAAAATATGCCTCGATCATGCCCCAACATGAAATAATTTAGGGTATGCCCTTTCGAGAAAATTGAAATTTTTTTGAAAAATTTCAAAAAAATCAAGAAATATTCTCGATAAGTCAATTTGATAGTCAAAAATGCTATGGAGTTGATGAAAGTGAATTTGGATGTGATATGGACGTGTATGGGTCAATTGAAGTTGAAAAGTTAAGCGGCCAATAGAAAAAGTCAGAATAAATTCCATCCAGACCCTAGTTATAAATAACAATTAAGTTGAAAACCAATTCATTTGCACCTAAAAGAGTTTGAAGAATTGAGATTTTGCTCTAACTATTGGACAAAGATGGCTCCCATTCCATATGTTGCACATTGAGGATATCGGATTCAGACCTTTAGATGGCCAGTCGATGCAGGACCACCAATATGTACCCAAAAATGAACTCTTGAAAGTTATTTTTGCACGTAGTTTTAGGCATCAAAAATTTAATAAACATATGCGATATTTCGGGATTGACCTATATGTTGTCGTATGCACCACATTTTCCTAAGGAACGACGCATATGCTAAAACATGCCTAGGCTGGGATAGGAATTTTAGGTATGAAACACATTTGGATTAAAATTCACCGCATATCTATGTATGGAACACATCTACATTTAGGATGTATGCATGTAGGTTAGTTAACCGCATATGCATTAGTGAAACACATATGCATCAGGTAGATAGGTTATAGGAAATGCACCACATTTTCTTTTCTACATCGCATTTGTAGAAGGTAGAAATTGGATTGGTAATGTACAACTTATATGGAATATGCAATGCAAATGCTTTATTTTGCAACACATTTGTATGAATTCACTGCATTTGGTAAAGTGAGTCACATGTGGCTGGCAAAATTTTGGAAAAAAAATTCTAAGGAATTTTTTTTGAAAATCTTGACATCATGGTTGAAATGCAAGTTGTATTAGATCCTATTTACATGCAAGAGACATGTTCGGACACCTTCGATCTAAGAGATCATCTAAGTAGTGCAGAGATGTGGTTTTTATGGAAACTTGGTCTTCGTCATTGTCTTTCGATGCCCACTATTTGGGTAAACAGAGGGATTCTCATCGCATTGTGCGAGTGATGGCACACTAAGACATCATCATTTCATATGTCGATTAGGGAGGCGACTATCACATTGGAGGATGTGTACAAGATACTTAGACTTTCGATCAAAGGAGAGCGGGTGATGTATGATACCCAAAGTGGATTGACTGAGCTAGCTAGATTTTATCAAGTTGACAATATTAGTAGGCTCGACATTGAGCATTATGAGATCAGGCGGGCGGTGTTGGCAGATAGATACGAGAGGATTGAATTTATACTATGTACATTGATAGGTGGGATAGTATTACGAGATCGACGGGGTCATGGTTTTCTTGCTGGATGGGGAGAGATGTTGGTGGGTATGTTAGAGAGAGAGACCGTGTATGCCTAGGGTCTATTTCTATTAGGCATGCAATATTTCCATTTACATGATATTGCATATAGAGATGCATAGTCGATGAGTTGTGGGACCAATCTTCTGATGGTGTGGGCATGGGAAAGGATATGTTTTTTTCATCCTCCGGTTACTATAGAGTGATAGGCGAGATCTCCATATGTTTTCCGATACACGGGAAACATCACTTAGATCCATGTGGGAGATACTAGATATTGAATACATGCACTCAACACCTTAGATCAGTTCACTTGGAGACCATACATGGATTGTGAGCAATTTTCTGATTAGGATAGATATTTTCCATATTGCACACAGACACAGTACCTGATTGGGAGGACTATTTTGAATGTGCACATCATAGAGCGACACTTTCCAGATCGAGTTTTGAGATAGTTCAAGGAGGTTCAGGACGAGCCTCGAGGTAGAGCAGAGTTTTCTCGTTCTTCTAGAGAGGTTCCATATTGGGGGCCTATGATTCCTTTTTCTATTGTAGAGGCAGAGATACAGGCTTAAAAACTATTATAGTGGGGATGGAGAGATGGATTAGCAGATCCAAGGACTACAACTGCATATGACACATGGTGGGTGGAGCATCGTTTGATTCCTTACACAGACCTAGATCAGCCAGCACCAGTTGAGAGACAAGGCACAAGACTGAGAGGATGGCGAAGAGGTAGAGGTGGCAGAGTTGGAGGGAGGGGTGGTGGGGATGATGGCAGAGGAGGGGGTGGTGGGGATGATGGTAGAGGTGGAAGGTGAGGACGAAGAGGGCAGAGAGAGGCTTGGGTAGGTGGAATTTCACCAATTTAAGAGGTAGTGGTAGAGGATGTACCGATGTTGGACATCGGAGGTGGAACTAATGCATAGGTCGGGGATGAGCATGTTGTCGAGGAGGTAGTTGTAGAGGAGTTAGCCGATGTGGATATTGGGGGAGAGGATGTCGCAGAGGATGAGGATATAGATATGGATATAGATCCTCTAGGTATTCTGGTAGGGTATGGGAAGGATGATTTTGAGGAGGCACCTATGGAGGAGCGGGAGAGAGAGCTCAGAGATTGGATTGTGGAGGGGAGATGAGATGATGATTCCCCTAGGGATGGTGATAGGGAGGCCATGGAGGAGAGACTGAGAATGATGAAAACAAAGCTTTATGTCATGCGAATAGAGAGAGATAGTGCCCATGCAAAGAGATAATGCCCATGTAGAGAGAGATAGTACACTTATGGAGAGGGATCAGGCCATAGCCCGACGATAGGAGATAGAGTAGTAGTTTAGAGAGGTCAGACGCCTTTGCAATGGCACCTCATGTGATGGTTTTTCTCATGAGCTAGTTAGATTAGTTGAGAGAGTGTCATATTACAGGGATTTATATGAGTCAGTGGTACCAATAGAGAGACGAGCTCCTAGATTTTCAGAGGTTCACAGCCAATGATCACAAAGTAGGAATCATACCAGGACACAGAGTACAGAGGGTGTGGTAGAACCACTAAGGACAGGTCCGTAGATAGGCCTTCCACCTCACAGAGAGTACCTCCAAGGTAGTTTTTTCCACCTTCACCACGTGAAAGTAGTGGCAGTGGGACACGTTTATATGTTCTATATGTAGACATTGTATTATGATCACAGAGCCTGCGAGCTCATTTTTATTTATGGATACACTTTGACTTTGTACTATGACACACTATTTTTGAGTGATATATATATATATATATGATTTTGGTGGCTTCTATATGATATGCAATTCTATTTTATGGATGATGCATTTTTCTATATGACTATGTTTCCTAGATGATGTATATGTGTTATGAATGCATACTTCTACATGTGACAATTTTATGCAGTCTATGAGGGTATGGATGTCTTTATTTACTTATGATAATGGATGTAATGCATGTAATGTTCTATAAGATGTTATTTATATGTGATGGTGAAATTTACATGTAATTTTTCCATTATGTATGATGATGGAATGCCTATTATGCAATGATTTTGTAAATATGTAATGAAGATGTTAATGCCCTTATTTTGTATGAAACACAATGTAACTTTTATGAAATGTTTATAAAATGCATGCATATGCAAATTATCAAATGTTTTTGTTGTGTCACAAGACTATCATTTTTTTGGAGAGGAAATGTTAGCACGAATGAATTTAGAATGTTAGTAACAAATAACAAAGGTTGATTGATTGAAAAACATATGATCTTTGATATTGTGCCAAATATGCTTTGCTTGTTCATTATCATCATTGGGTAGGACATGACACAAATGGATAGTACAGACCATGATATGAGATAGACCATAGTGTACAAAGTCATCCATCTGTGAAAAATAGACAGTCATAGACAAGGAGTGTCTTAACTCATACTAAGGACAAAATTTCCCAGTCATATTCTCTTGACAAACCACAAACAGCAAACAAATAAAAGATGGGTCATGAGACATCATTGCTCCTCTAAATCCTTGATAGGACATCCTTGAGGAAACTAGTATCATGAATCAAAAAACAAATGTTAAAAATATAGTTGACAGACATCAGTCAAAGAAAAAGAGTCATGAGACATCCTTGCTTCTCTAAATCCTTCAAGGGACATCCTTGAGAAAGCTAGTAACTGGACTAAATTCACAAATCGATAAAAATATAAGACCAAAATAAGATATAAAGTCATAAAGCCAAATAAAATTATTCGCCAAAACTTGATCTTGTGGGATTGTTTGATTGTTTGATGTTTGACATAGCGTAATGTGAGGGATGACACATACCACAATAAGACATTGAGTCTGGTTTCGACTTGGTGACTATCTTTATAAGGTATGGCAAAGCTTGGTTTTAGAAAGACATGTTTCAGATAAGACATTGGAGCCTAATGAAATTGATGCAACAAACTACATGAGGTTATGACAATTTCATGACGCTTTTTGACAAGAAAGACATATCTTGTAAGACATAAGTTGATCGCTTTGACAATGTGTTTGATATTGACTTGATGACTATTTGAGATGTTTCCTTATTGGTGCATGACTTGTTTTAATTTGTTGACTGATTAAAAGTGTGTGTGTGTGTATTGACAGTGTATGACTCGAGATAATACCCTAAAGTACTGACCTAATGTGGCCTCTGGGGCTCATTGATTCATTAGCCTTGCCTATGTTGTACATGCATAGACCTCGTAGTTCGACCAGCTTTAACTGACATAGCTGACTAAAGATATGTACTTAAGCTGATGATATGGAACATGTGTGACAGTAAATGTGAATGTGAATGAACCCTATTGGACTGACCTAGTGCAATCTTGGGAGCTCATCAATTGATTAGCCTTGCCTACGTTGTACACACAGAGACCTCATAGTTCAACATGACCAATGATTTTGAATGTACAAAGAGTTATGATTTTAAAGTGTGTGATACATGAAAAACCTAGATAGAGAAACCTAATGCCTCGGGGGCACATCGACTGATGGCCTTGCCTATGTCCAGTCGCAGAGGCAATGTAGTTTGACTATGTCTATGACTGACATGAATGACTTGACTCTATATTTTTTGGGATTTTATGACTTGTTTTGATTTTTTTGTGTTTTTGAAGTTTTCTAATGTTTTTGGATTTTTCAGGACATTTTTCAATGGTGCAATGCTATGTACAAGGTCTTCATGGCACAAAACGAGGATTTTCCCCAATCGAGAATAAGACATGTGAGATGGAGTGGGGAATGTGATGGAATGGAAATTAGATGTTGATCATTCCCAATGATGGATAGGACAACCATTTATTATGAGGGATGGTGAAAAAGTCTGATTGGAATGATGGTAGACAAAAGAGCGAGTTTGACTACACATGGCGCCTGGTTTCCAAGTTTTCACCATGGTACTTATCCATAGCGCCATCGAAGTGGTTTTCACTATTGGATGGATTATTTCTCTTTACTTTTTTGTTGTTTTTTCAAAAAAAATTGGTGTTACAAAGATGCCTGTTTGCCAAGTTTTCATTAAGGTAACCATTTTTTTTGTTGTTTTTTTTTTGTATTTTTTTTGTTAAGACAAAAGACTCTCAAAAGCTATGCATAGAACCTTTTCAGATGAAGGTTGTTGATTGGTGAAAAAAGTGGATCTCCTTCAGGAGTAGAGATTTGGTAGGCTCCTGATCCAAAAGCTTATGTGACAATATAAGGTCCTAACCAATTAGGTTCAAACCTTCCTGGCTTTTCCCATTCATCTTGATTCCTAGGATTCTCCATTAAAACCAGGTCACCAATGTCAAAGTGTCTATTTAGAACTTTCATATTATAGCTTCAACGAAGATGATTTTGATATGCTTGCAGATGGTCTAGTGATTTTTGTCTTCGTTCATCTAGTAATTCTAGATCTTGTAATCTAGATACATGGTATTCTTCATCGTCAATGTGACCTTTCAAGGATACCCTCAGGGAAGGAATTTCAACCTCAATAGGTAAGATAGCTTTGGATCTAAATACTAGGTAGTAGGGAGTGGCGCCAATGGGAGTATGGATGCTTGTGTGGTAAGCCCATAAGGCGAGATTTAGCTGTAGGTTCCAGTCACGACCAACATCATTGATAGTCTTCTTTAGGATTCTAAAAATGGTTTTATTAGATGCCTCGGCTTGGCCATTACCTTGTGGGTAATATGGGGTGGAAAAATGATGTTTGATATGGAACTCTTCACATAGATGGCGTACTTCTTGGTTTTTGAATGGGCGGCCATGTTCTATGATAATAGATTGGGGTACACCATACCGACAAATGATATAGTTTAAGATAAACTTGGATATTTGTGTGTCGATGATGTAGGTCATGGGGATAACTTTGATCCTTTTGGTGAATTATTCGGTGGCGGTTATGATGAATTTATGACCGTTGGATGATGGAGGGTGTATCTTACCTATGAGGTCAAGTCCCCATTGGGAAAAAGGCCATGGTGATGTAATCAGACAAAGCTCTTGTGCTGGTACTCTTATCAAATCTCCATGTATCTGACACTATCTACATTTCTTTACAAAGATATATGAGTCTTTCTCCATTGTAGGCCAATAATAACCTAATCTCATAATCTTATGGAATAAAGTAGGACCACTCGAATGGGATCCACATATACCCTCATGCATCACTCACAAAGTTGTTTGTTCTTCTTTAGCATCGAGACATCTCATTAGGGCGTTATATAAGGTACGTCTATATGGGGTATCTCTGATGATTGTGTATTAAGTTGACTTATAGATAAAGGTTTGGCATTGGTTATTTGACAGGTCTAGAGGTAAAGTTTGGTTAGTTAGATTGTCGAATATGTCTTTATACCAAGGTGAAGAAGGACCAAAAATTGTACACACCATCGTAGAATCAAGGACATCATAGGTGGGGACCAACAACTATTCAACCAAAAACTCAAACTTAGGCATGTTACTCGGAATATCCAATAAGGAACCCACAATTGCCATAGCATCTGCAACCCTGTTCTAAATACATTGTATTTATTGAGAGGAAATATCATCAAAGTACTGCTTGAAACTATCAACCATGCACTTGTAGGGGGGATTTTCTCATCCTTAGTATCATAATCATCATTTACTTTCTAGACTACCAGCTGAGAATCGCCAAAAAAATGTAGACTCTTAATCTTCCACTAGGCTTCCATTTTTCATCCTGTCACTCAGGCTTCATACTCTACAATGTTGTTGGTGCAAGGGAAAGAAATCCTGAATGATTTAGGAATGGTTTTTCCTTGAGGTGTAACAAATAGAATACCTGCTCCTAAACCATATTGTGTATGTGACCCATCAAAGTATAATTTCCATTCAGTTCTAGTGTCAATGTTAAAGATAAATTCGTCAGGAAAATCCACCACTAAAGGATGGTTTACTTTCATGGGTGCATCTCCTAACTAATCTGAAATCACTTGTCCTTTTATAGCCTTCCTCTCCACATATTGGATGTCATACTTCCTAAGTATCATAACCCATTTAGCCAATTGACCTATTAATGTTTCCTTACTTAGGAGATATTTGAGGGGATCAATCTTTGTGACCAACATTGTTTGGCGATTGAGTAGATAGTGTTGAAGTTTTTGAGTAGAAAAGACTATCACAAGATAGGAAGGTTCTATGTTGCTATAGTTTAATTCATATGCTACCAAGGTATGACTGATGTCGTAGACTACTCTCTCATGAACTTGATCATCGTGTTGTGCGAGAAGAGCTCCTAATGTTGACTGAGTTGCTGAAATGTATAGTATCAACAATTTTCCATCTGTAGGTGGCATTAAAATAGGTGGAGTGAGCAAGTAATCCTTGATCTATTGGAAAGCTTCCTAAAATTTAGGTGTCCACACAAATGGTACTCCTTTCTTGAGAAAATATTGAAATGGTTGTATTTTGTCTACCAGTTGTACAATAAAATGCCTGATGGACTATAATCTTCCCTGTAGTGTTCTTAGTTGACCAATGCTGATGGGAGGAGGCATTTCTATGATAACTATTGCCTTCTCTAGATCTATTTCAATGCATCTTTCGAAAATGATATACCCTAGAAGTTTCCTTGATTTCACTCCAAAGATACACTTCTTCAGATTTAGCTTGATGTTGTAATTCTCTAGCCTCTGGAATATCTTATCTAAAACCTTCAAATGATCTACCCTTGTTTCTGATTTAGCTATAATGTCATCTACATAATCTTCCATGAGAGTGTGGACAGAGTCATGAAAAATTGTAGTCATTGTTCATTGATAGGTAGCTCTTGCGTTCTTAAGTCCAAAAGGCATAACATTCCAATAGTGTGTGTCCCATGGATACGTGAAATTCATCTTGTGTTGGTCTTCAACTGCGATTTTAATTTAGTTATATCCAGAGAAACTATCCATGAGGGATAGCATCTTGTATCCTGCTGTAAGATCTACTATCATTTCTATGTTGAGCAAAGAGAAGTCATCCTTAGGACATGCCTTGTTGATGTCTCTAAAGTCTGTGCAAATTTGGGTGCCCCCAGTTGGTTTAGTCACTGGCACAAGATTAGAAATCCAGTCTGCATAGTCTATAGTTCTTGTAAATCCAACATCCAAGAGTTTCTTAAGTTCTGCTTTGACCAATAGAGAAATATGTCGATGCATTTTCCTTAACTTATGTTTGACTGGCTTAATACCCAGTTGTAATGGTAGATGGTGCAATATAAGGTATGGATCCAGCCCAAGCATGTCAGCGTATGACCATGAAAATTTTATCTATCTTTTTGCAAATAATTCCTTAAACTCAGGTTGTTCTGCCTATGTCAATGATGCTGTAAATTATATGTATCGAGGGTTTTCTTTTGTTTTTATGTTGACTGCAATAGACTCTTCTACTAGCATTGGTGACTTTTCTTGTTTGACAGGGATAATATTTAAACCTCTATCCTTGGGTGTCTCGGAGAGGTTTTTTCCCTCGGATACATCCTTTATTTTGATTATTTCTTCATCCAAAGGCGCCTTTCAGTTTTCACCTAGGGACTCATCATTTTTCTCATTTTCATCATTTTTCTTTTTATTTTCATTTTTGCGACTAGAGGTGTAAATAGACTCCCCAAAATATGCTTTGTCATCCAAGTCTATGTTAAAACCATCTTTATGATCCCCTCTTGGTATGCCTTCTCGAAGTCCCATGAACTCAACAATTGTTTTGTCATTCTTGAATGTATCTATGATGGGTGTACCTTGTTGATCCGAGTCAATAAGTTCAGGATATATGAGAGGCATGTCATCATCGGAGTTATTAAAGGTAGAAACTGACAAGGTGAATATAGAGTGGTTGACATGATCACATAATTTTTGGACTAACTCCTTCTTTTTATTTTTCCTATAGGTAGGTATACTCTGTTGTGGGACTATAGTAAGGGCTGAGTCATCAGAAGATGGTTCGACAGGTGCCCAAGATGCACGATCAAGGGTTTCCCAATAATAGTGCTTATTCCATTCCTCTTTAGATAAGTGCTTCTTGTGACAGGGACTAGATGGTTTTGATGTAGTTTTTATATGTAGGTTCAATTCCCCTAAGAGATCATCTATGTTCATGGTACTGGTAGAGGAAAAGGAATCCCATTCACAATCTCTTGAGTCGAGAGATTCGTCGTAAACTAGGGGAAATGGTTCGTGAGACTCATCGTAAACTAAGGGAAGTGGTTCATGAGACTCGTCGTAAATTGGGGGAATTGGTTCATGAGATATCTCAATTTCTACATAAGCACTCACTTCCTCTTGAAATGGTGATGAAGTACTAGGACACCCAATTCTAAGTGGCAGAAACCCTAGCCCTAGGTATTTCGGTCATGGTGAGATAGTGATCAGTTTCATCCTTCCATTTGTATGTAGTCCTAACCCACTATGCTCATCATAGCCTTCGTTTTGCATAATCTTAAAGCCCTTTCCATATTGGTCCTTAGCTATTCGAATAGACGAAGAGGGGTATTTATTGTATTCTTGATACAACCAAGAGGTAATATCACCTTGATCCACAATTGCTTCACTTAATTCTCCCCATTTGGTCAATGCCATTGTAGGGGGAACATGAAATGTGACTACTGACTATCTTCTATCTAACATGGGTAGACCATATTCCTTAGGTGGAACTAGTTGACTGACATAGTATGATGCCTTCATGTAATATTTGCTACAACCCTTGTCTTGGATCACGACCTTAGGAGTGGATGATGGTGGTTTGAATGAAATGGACTTAGTAAGATGTGATGGGTCAATGTATAGGGATAAAATGGATGATGAATCTTCTTGGTTAACTGGTACCCATCATTGTGGAATTTCCCTTAGGCTTGTACAATGTTGAAAAGGATTGGGATCGCCATCAATTGTGATCTCGGTGCCATTATAAGGGAATTTAAGACATTGGTGATATGTTGAAGGTACAACTTTCATTGCATGTATAAAAGGTCTACCTAATAACAGGTTGTATGGAAGGGTGAGATCCAAGACTTGGAAGCTGGTGTTCATAATTGCTTGGAAAATTATGATAGGGAGTGTGACAACTCCTTTGGATGATATTTCCTCATCATCGTAAGCCTTGATGACTATACTCGTAGAGGTGTCTACACATTATTTTGAGAATCCTAATGCCTTAACCAATTTTAGGGTACACAGGTTCAAACTTGCTCCTCCATCTACCAAGACTTGTTTGACTTTGGTTTGATGGACTAGGACTTCAAGATGTAATGGGTCATTATGATCAGACTTTCTGGTTGAGTAATCTTGTTGGGAAAATGTGGCATGATGTGAGTTGGTTAAATATCCCACCATTTCTTCGAAATGATTGACATATAGGTTTGTAGGAGTAGTTATTTTCTGCAAAGCTTTGTCAAGAATGGCCTCATGCTCAAGTGATAAATTCAATAGTTCCAAAATGGATATTTGTGCAGGGGTTTTGCTCAATTGATCAAGGAGATTGTATCTAAACTTGGAAGTCTACGTAGGTGGCTCAGAAGAAGGACCTAGAATAGTTATCCTAGTTTTGCGTGTGTTTACAAAACATTTCGAATTCTTCTTAATGACGATAGTGTTGATGTTTTCATTTTCAGTTTCGAGGTGATTTATGATCATTCCTCTACAATAGTCATACTTTGTATTGGCATAATTGGTTGATGAATTATTCTTGGTTCCTGAACTGGAGGCTTTTCCTTTTGTGTGGTCATGTAATGGGTCTGTGAAGACTTTATGATCACTATTCTTGGTATTTTTCTGCCCATTGACCTCTATGGTTCCATTTTCAACAAAGTCTTGTATAATATTCTTTAGCTATCAACACGGTTGTAGGTTGTGTCCTTTTGCGAAATGATAGTCACAATAGGCCTTGTCATCCCACCATGAAGGTTTAAAATTTCTAGGATCATACCCTCATGGTTCCAAAGGTGTAATGAGATTATGTTTAATCAACTATTTTAAAATTGTCTCAATTGGTTTCCCTAAAGGGGTAAATTCACGTGTAGGAAATCTCCTTTGTGGTCATTGTTGTTGTGAATTTTGGACATAATTGGTTGTTTGATTTGGACTATTCATCATGTCTAGATTCGGGTTGTAATCTCTAAGTATGATAACTAGTCCCATATGTATGGTTTTAGCATCAACAATGCCATCATTCGTAACATTTTTGTTTCTAGACCAAAATTTGTTTCTATCGTTTGGTGCGTTTTGATGTTGGACAACTATGTTTCTACCTGGTACTTTTATTTCTCCTTTGTCAATAAGGCCTTTTTCAAGGATGATGCCCTTTTGTACCAAGTCTAGGAATGAACTACAAAAATGTACCTATAGTTCACCTCTCAGTTTTGGATTGATGTTTTCAAGGAGTATCGTGACCTTCTATTTTACGGGTATTTCAGCTAGACATCTGCTAGCTAGACTTCTCCATCTCTGGAAGAAAGTGGTGAAATTTTCACCATCTTCTTGTGTCATGTGGCACAAGGTTGCTATTGTTAGTTCCTTTTCTATGCTAAAAGAAAAGTGTTTGAAAAAATTCTCAGCTAATTCACCCCAGGATCGTATGCCATATGAAAATTTAGAAAACCATTCTAGTGCTATCCTTATAAGGGTTCGCAGAAATAGTCGCATCAAGTATGTGGGGTCATATGATATATCCATGCATGCCATTGAGAATTCTCTAATGTGTTCCAAAGGATTCTTCCTCCCATTATACTTAGGAAAATTTGGTATAATGTATCCATGGGGGAAAGGTGTCATATAAAGCACTTTGTCGAGTGGACATGGACATAGATCTTGCGCTGAGATAGTTTGTTTGCCTGACATAGACATGTTTTCCATCTGTTGTTGAAGAGTTTTAATTTGGTTTTGGAGGACATCTACTTGTGTCAAGGACATGGTGTTGGCGCTATTTTGAACAATGTAGATATTTTGAAACGCCATGTTTTGTGATGGGTTGTGATTTGGTGAGGGAATATATCCCGTTAGAATGTTCTGATTCGGATTGGGGATATTTCTTGTTTGAATATTCTAATTTGGTATAGGAATCTTCCCTATCTGAATGTTCTTGATTTGGATTGGGAATATATCCTGTCTGTATGTTCTGATTTTGATTGGGAATATTTCATGTCTGCATGTTCTGATTTGGTATAGGAATATCCATGCCAACTTTGGATCTTTTACCAGTTGTGTTGGTACCAAAGGGGTTTGATGAAGTTTCTCCTATAGTAAATTGTAAACCTTGTGTTATGTTGAGAGGGGTTGGGTCCACAATTGACGATATTTGAGTTGGTATGCCAATTGGTATTGCTGCGGTGATTTGGGGAATAGAAACACTTGATGTCACAGTTTGTGTTGGTTGAATAGGCGGTGTTTGCAAAGTACAAATATCAAATCCTATTGGTAGTGTGGCACCTTCTACTAGCAACTTTGCTAGATATCGTTGGGGATCATTTTCCAAAAACTCATCCATAAAGGATGCGAATTTAGGATCTTGTACTGCTAAGTCTATGTCTTCAATGTAAATTTGTCCATGTGTGTCCTTAGTGACATTTTTTAAAGCAAAGGTCTATGTGGTCTTTATTTCCCTGATGGTTGATTTGCAAAAGGATTGACAAATTCGTTAGGATATGCCATTTCTTTTTATTTCTTTCGAGACCTTGTTTCAACCATTAAAAATTATTCAAAAAAGGGGTAATGTAGACTATGTCTAAAAATTGATATGTCCTATTGCTATGTCTTTTGGATTTTCTGACAATAAAGGATGTTGCAGAAAACAATTTCTAAAATGGCGTATACTAAGATGACATATGGTAGGATAGACAATATGCAAAATTTTGAGTAGACTATGATGGTAAATGATTCTAAAATGGGTATAACCTACCACCTATGGAATAAATGCATGTAAGCATTTGAATTTGACCAAGGAACTTGATTGTAGCACAAAGATAGTTGACAAGAGGAATTTCCCAAACTAGACTGTTGAGCTAGAAAGATTCAAAAATAGGACTAAAGTGACTAGGTTCAATGATTTGTGACAAATCAGAACATAAATGTATCCAATGATGAAGGAAAGTTATCTATTCTCGATATGGAATTTCCTAGAAGTATCTATATATGCATGCAACTTAGGATGACTATGCTAAGACATTATTTGTGACTAAGATGTATATGACACCCTAATGATGCATTTTTTTTTGAGCAAAAATTTCTATCCGTTGATCTTAAGAAACCAGCGAAAATGACAATTATATTTCAAACTTGATTTGCAATTTGCTAAGTTTTCTATTGTGATTAAATATGTTTAACCTATCAGTTGAGTTCTAATTTTGACAAATGCGTTTTAACATGTGTATGTTGATTTGACCAAAAAGGTTTTGAATGTCGTGGTGATTTGGACTTTGTGATGTCAGGTTTATGTTACGAAGATGCGAAACACGGTAACATTTGTGACTTGAAATTACTCTATGAACCTAAACTTGTTGATAGACACATAAGGTTTTCCTTTGATTAGATGTAGCACATATACACATCGACTCCAAGTTTGATAGTTAATTTATTAATACAGGCTATGTAAAGGTTGTCTTTGTTGATAGACATATCACGTTCCCCTAACAAATGTGACTCACTAAGACATAGCGGTGTTATTAAAATGGTATTTGTGACTTTGGTTGATAGTTGCATTTTTTGAAGATTGTTTTTTGACTGACTTCATTTGTTGATGAAGTTTTTTGATGAATACAACAAAAAAAAAGCACAAAAATCAATGTATTTTCACTTTTGTGATGATAGAACTATTAAGACTAGAAAAATTTTACAATCTAGGCTTCATGGATAGTACTTGTTGAGTTCTTACTTGGATTTCTCTAGCTACGCATATTCAAGGAAAATGACTAGTAGCTTGACCCCACTGGCTCCCCTCCATGGCCCTCACTTATATGGGGCAGCCAAGCTACTATACCCATGAAACTCCCATGGCATACATCTCATCTCCACACATGAACCATAAGAATGTAAGATGCCTTCATAGGTCTGAACCTACTGCACAAGAAAATAGGTAGGATTTTGGAAAAACTACAACATGGTGTTTAGTAAGGGCATTTTGCTTGTGGGGCACTATTCAGCTCGGCAAGAGACCATTTTTTCCCTTCTCATCGGAATAGTGAGTGTGATTTCTCGGGTTTCTCTAGAAATCCTTTTTTATATACCGGGTGGAAGTCGCTTGGCTTTAGTGTGTTACTAGTCAGAGACATCTTGGGGTGAGTAATTTTTCCCACCAAGACAGGCCCAAATTCTAGAGTCAGTAATTGTTTCTCTTACACCCATGATCGCATGACTATGCAAGGGGAGAGGATACTTCAATATACTAAATCGTAAAGGGTGAAATTAACGTGCTTTCGCACAAACAAAGCAAACACTGATTCTTTTTAATCCAAATGACAATGATCTATCTACCAAACAAAAATATTTTTAAATAAAACATAGTCATTAGGTCCTGCATGCAAAGTGATCGGTAGTTTTTTTTTGGTGTCTTCAACTTTCGTCCTGTAGAAAATAATTTTTTTTGGTTTTGTGTGGTCTTCTATGCTTCATTCTGCAAAAATTAAGTTAATCCACCTTAACAGAGTTGTAAACAAACATTAGCAAAAAACAAAATAACCTAAAAAAATGAGAATGAAAATGCGAATCTACGGAAGTGAATAAACGTAAAAAAAGAATTGTTACCAAGTAGATGTAGCTTTTAAAGCAACAAATGCGGCATGATTTTTGACAGGCGGATGTGGTTTGTGTTGACAGCCAAATGCAGTGCGAATTGTTGACAGGTGGATGCATTGCAAAGTACCATAGATGCGGTACAGAATAAAAAATGTGTCGTGGAATATAGCGGATGTGGTTCGCGAAGATAGATGCATCATATTTTTGATCAGATGTGGCATGTCGTATGATAACCTGCAAAATGAAAGATGAAAAAATGGAAAGATGTTGCACGAATTTGAAGCATGTTCACGTCGAGTTCACCAAATGTATAACCTAGATTTTTTGGATCAATGCTAATAGATGCACAGATTACAATGATCAATTCTAAACTAACTAATAATCTAAATCAAAACAACAAAGAATGAAGAAAGTAAACATAATTAAACTAAACAAATTAATTAGAAATCTCTCACGGAATATGTGTCTACTCCTTCGAATTATCTCAATTTCCCTTCTGCATTTTTTTGTTTCAGTATTCTTGCCCTCAGATTTTTAGTATTGATGCAAGCATAACCTTGTTGAATGTCTAAGAAAAATATTGAAGATAAGTTTCTTCTCAAAAGTGTATGATTTCGGAAGGAGGAATAATGATAATGACAAGCCATTTTATAGATTTTGGGTTTTCGAACGATCGGCTCAGATTCAAAGAGAGATCGATGGACGAGATTGATGAATGTCATGTGATGTGAGTTTTGTGTCAGATAGAACGTGAGTTAGAAAACACTGCAAGATAAAGAATAAATTAGAATGATAACTCAATCTTGTGTCAAGACTATTCGAAAATATAAAGAACAAGAGTTCTCAATCTTAATCTTTAGTTAATAGTCTTCAAAAATAGAAGAAATAGACTTTGAATGTCAAAGATAAAGTTAGAACTCGAAGATGAATAATTTGAATGCATACATGAATTAATTAATTAAATAAATATATTTATTTAATAAACGCATTCATGCACATGAGTTAGAACTAGTTAACTAACTAGTAGTGACAGAGAGTCCTCTCGCAGAGATGATTAGATATCAAACTCAAAGATAACTAGCAGATTTAAAAATAGATCTTGAGTCAAAAGGTAAGTGAATGACTTAGATAATTGAACAACAAAAAAATGTGACAAATAATTAATAAATGAATTAAATTTTAATTTAATTCAACATACGAAAACGAAAGATTTAATTAAATAAACAAAGATAATTTATTTAATTTGACTAGTGTAAAGGTGGAATTGAGTAAATTAAATAATAAATATTTAATTATAGATAAAGGGGGTTAAATGAATAATTAAATAACAAATATTTAATTATAGTTGAGATATGACAAAGGGGTAATTAAATAATAAATTATTTAATTAAGAAGGAAGAATTAATTAGTTAGCGACATAATTAAATAATTATGATTTATTTAATTAATCAAGTTGAATAAATGAATTAATGAATTAGTGAATTAATTAAAAGGGGTATTTAATTAATAGAGTAAATATGTGTTAGAAAGGTAATTAAATTATAAACATTATTTAATCATGACCATGGATAATAGAAAATTATATCGAAAGTGGTGTTCGCATGCCTAGACCAATTTTCGATGGCTACACTTTAAACTCTATGTTAACATAGGTTTTTCTTTTATGGAAGAAATGATGTAAACATTCTATTTTCTTAATATTGATAAACTATATTTAATACAAAAAAATTCTTAAGCCCCTTTCCACCTTGTTGTAGTTACATTATGTAAACCCATAACCAATTTAAGAGAGCCTGAGTGGGGTTTCCCTTTGTCAAAATATGGCATTGTTGTCTTCTATCATCTCATGTGTGTTGATCAATGTGCTAGATGTTGGAAAAATATCAAAAATTCTAAGTGTGGGGAATTTCATTATTCAAATTCTTAAGTTTGTGTAAGTTGTCATAAGTTTAGACCTTGGACGTTTTCCTTATTATAACTTTACTTTCCCCTAACACCTCTGAACCATAAAACTCTAACTATTTTAAGAATGGTGAAAAGAGGTGTGGAAATTTTTTATGGCCTATGTCATAGAACACAACTCTTCTCCCAAATAATTGTTCATTGGAGAATGCCCTAGGAGCCCAAATTGGATTGACTATCAACCCAAAGGTGAGTCAATTCTAAACAATGAGGACCTAGGAGGGGTTCTTTTAAAATTTGAAGGGTTCACCACCAAGAAAAATTTTGGACAAATAAACTTAACATTCAACTCACCAAACCTCATAATGCAAGTCAAATCATAAATGCAAATGATGAAATTAAGCAACAAAAAGTTAGGGTATGTGTACCTAGGAAGTCTAGAAATGTGATGAGGATTTTGGAAATGCAAAAATATTGTCAAAATATGCTAGGGGGGACTAATACACTCAAATAAAGCAAGGTGGTCCCAAACAAGTGTGAAAATGCAAGGGTAAGCATTTTCCTACACTACATTATTTTCCTTTGAAAAAATATATTGTAATGGTGGAAATAGGGTGGTCCATATTTTACGAGATGAAGCACAAGGGGGATGTCATAGTTCACTATTATTACATTCAAGGAGACCCTAGTGATCTCAATCCAATGATAGAGTGAAAGAGAGATATCTGCTAAAGGTTGTCCTAGGATATGACTAATGACTAAAAGAGGGTTCACCACCAAGATAAGGCTTGGAAAGATAAATGTCATGCAAGATCTAATTATGAACCTTAATGATATGCAAGACTACAACAAATCACCCAATAAATGCATGCAAAATTGAATAAAAAACTGAGAGATATGCGATGTGCACCTAGAAATTTGTAGGAGCTTTAATGGAGGTCTGAAATGCTAAAAATACTAAAATTAATGCAGACTGGGTGATTTAGTCCCAGATTAGGGTTTTTCGGTAGAAATATAAATCTAGCAAAGACAAGTTTGGTACTCCTAAAAACTGAAAATTTGATTATATTGGGAATCATATGCTAGAAGTGGTGTATCAGTCCAGTTTGGATTTTTTGAAGAATCGGGATTTGCATCTACTCTTCAATCTCTACTCTATCTTCTTGACCTAGTTTCTACATTTGAATTTGAAGATTCTACTAGTTGTAGATGTCCTCCAATGATCTTCTAAAAAAGGTGACAACTTGAATTACTTTGTAACTTGAAGAACCTCTTTCCAATCTTGCTCTTCAATATGTCTTCAACCTAAATCTGCAAATCACACACTAAAGAGAGGGAAAAATGTTGTTTTGTTAGTAGAAAGGGTTTTTCCTTGGTTAACCCCATTTTGGTAATCAAACCATGTAATGAAATCAAATGAGATAAAATAATGATAAATTAACAAAATATAATGTTGCAACTCACCAAACCCTAGTAATAAATTGTTGTAAAGATGTATGAAGTGGATCCAATAGATGTAGATCTTGACTCTTTCTAGAATGACATGGATCTTGAATTAAATGCTTGCTTGAATCATGAAATCCTACATCACAATTGTTAGCTAAAAAACAAACATGATACATGATGAATTTGACATAATGCTTGATGCTTGAATAATGCTCCAAAATGCTTAATAATCACTCTTACAAAACTTGATTTAAGGAACCATATTAGGGAGTACATTTTCCATCATTACATCTAGCCCCCACTTTAGTGAGAGGAGGAACTTGCTTCAAACTCACAATAAAGTAACAAAACTTCCATCAAGAGGGGTTCAAATGTACCAATGCTAGTTAGACAGGATGACAACGATCAAGAGGGATGATCAAGCCCCCATGATGAAGATCTCATGGAGAACCAACATAAGCACAAAGGAACAGAAATGAAAATGATATAAGAAAAAATAACCAAGCATAAGCATACACTGCCAAAAACAAAAGGGAAAAAAAAAACAAAAGGGGTGGATCAAGATTTGACCATTTGTCCATAGCAATGTGGATCAGATCTAGGTTGTTTGTATAAAAAATATACACACTCTAAGGCAGAAAAAATCTAGGGTTTCCATTGGGTGAGTTATCCAAAGCGACGACACACACACACACAACTGGTATGCACTCACACACACAAGCAAGTGGCTATGGGAAAGTCATAACTGAGTTCGACTTCCCATACAACTAGACCAAAGATAAACCTCATGATAACTTTAATTAGTTGCTACACAACAAGAAACTTTGAGCTTCATGAGGCAAGAAAAAATTCATATACTTGAAACTCATGAACAAACAAGATAGCTCCATAGGCATGCAAAGTGTATTATGCAAGGTGGCCATATAACTAAAATTGCAAATGCAACATAGGGAATGTTTGAAGGAGTTTTTATTAGTTCATGTAAGGTCTTTAACTTAGGGAAAATCATGCCTAATGTCTCCAAGAGAATACCAATCAAAGAATAGAAGATTCATAGCTTAGGGGATGCAATGTGTCACATCAAACCACTAAGAGGAAAAAAAAATGCTAAGAGAGATCATTCTTTTGAAGTACAACACACCCAATGTCATCCACAAAGTGAAGGACACATCACATTAAATAAGAAGACTACACATTGAAACATGAAATATGCAAAAGAATAAGGGTATGTGCAGGATCATGATGGGCCAAAAGTGGCGATATCTAAGTGATATGGTGACCCATGTGGCTGATGACTTTTTTTTTACCCAAAATTGATGAAATGAAAAGGGTTTTTAAAGGAAATTCTCAGATTTCCACCAATATAAATTATGCTTTACTTTGAATATAATAAATAATAATTATTCATTTTCTATTTGAATTATGACTAAAATCCTGATTGATAAGCTGATTGAAAAAAAACTATAGCTTTCAAATGGTATTACGTTTTCTGAATCTAAAACATGTGTCACATTCTATGCTTCACATAATATAGGATTAACAAAAAAAAATTGAATTTCATGAAGTTTTTACCAAGTTAAGGTGGTCAGACATACGATTTTTTATATTTTTTAAAAGTTTTAATAAAAAAATCATAATTAATTATTTACTTGGAAAAAAATTACAAAAAAATATGCATCACATCGGGACATGAGTCCCCTACTTATATCTAAAATATTATAAAAAAATATTATCATTTTATTGTGGTTAGGGTGGTCAGACAGACACCTACTTCTTATTTTTTCCCTGAAATTTAAGTACTACTGCATTGAAATTTCAAATTTTCACCAAATAGATTTAAAAAAAATAAAATTAACCTAGTAGTTTAGAAACTACATTCAATTTTCTACAGATTATATTCTTGCACATTTTTGAAATAATATAGATAACCTATTCAAAATTTTACGTCAAGTTCCTAACTCTGATTTTCTGAATTTTATTGCCACTTAAGGGCCTGTTTTTTCCATGATGATCTTGCACATACCCATAATGTAAATGTATGCCTCCAGTTTAAGGAAATTACTAAACACCATGTCATGAGAAATTACTTTAAAGTAGAAAACGATAAATGAGCTAACAATAAAGAGGACATGAGAACTAACTTGGAAATCCCTATTCCAATTCATATGTTTCTAAATAAAGTTACGCCATGAAAAGGAAGGGGTTGCCCCCAAATTAAAAATCCAAACACATGAGGGATCTATGGATTTGGGGTCAATATGTTCTTGCTATAATATTTTTAAGAGAGCTCAGAACTATCATCATTCCCAAAGTACTCACTGAATTAGAAGAATGACACAAAGAAAGAGAAATCAAAGAAATGCCTTTCGGGCCAACATGGAAGAGACCTAGAGGTAACGACGCCTTCCGTCATCCCGGAAAGGAAAACATAAGAAAAATAACATTTAGAGGAAAATATTTTGGGTCAACATGGAAGAGATATAAATATCTTGATGCCTTGTGTCATCCCCAAGAGGAAAACACAAGACAAATGAAAAGATAAAGGAAAAGGTAAAATATTTATGACATAAAGAAGAATGTAGGTACAAATAGAGGAATGTCACACACACACACACACACACACACACACACAGAGAGAGAGAGAGACATTAAACAAAGCAACACGCGGGATCGCATTACGCATAGGAAATCACACATAAAATGTGAAAAATAAAATAATGCAATATATTAGTAAGGAACATGCAAGTCAACCTATGAGCAAGTCATTTACATCCCAATCATGTTCATTGTATATATAAGGTGGAAAACTAGTCAAAGGGACAATGAAAAATTCATTACTAGGACAAGGTCATCTATTTCTTTCCCCCGTTGTGTGCAAGACAAGAATGAGCCAAGGTATGTGATGAGAAGGAGCTCCTTGCATCTTGAAATAATTTGCAATGAATGTAAAGCATGTAATCGTGAGAATACTAGGATCCCACAACTATTACATGGAAAGGAGCGAAAGGACATGCTTTAAGGGACTATTTTTTTGATATCAAACTTTTTAAATATTTGCTTTAAAGCATGACACAATTCAATATTGTGTCCAATAACTCTATGGTATTAGCAGTGTGATGTTTTTTTATTCTTAGGATTTGGAGATATATCTTCTCTTATTGGTGGTAATGTAAGAAGACCTTAGTTTAAAATTATTTATAAATTTCTATCAGTGGCAATTGGTGGACAAGGGAATTTTAGTTTCTTTATTTTGTAAGGCCGTCGTAGTTTGCTAGATTCACCAACTTCTCTAGTTGAATTTGAAGGAGGAGGACCTAAGATGATACTATCATCCTTATCATTGTTAGGAGGCATTCATTGCTCTTTAGGAAGGAGGACACTTATTTCAAGAGGAGGATCTTGATATCCTAACCCTTTAGTATCTTTAGTTGAAATTTTCTATAAGAGTTGATGAATTTCATGTTTACTTGTTGTATCACATCCTTGTTTGTTTAAGATCGTGAATCCTTTTCCATGTCTCCTCTAGATTGATGGGAGTGTTTGTCACTTTAACATAGAATGGTTGAATGTTTTCTTAACTAAAGGAACCTGTAATACCCCGCCTACCAAAAAGGAAGTTGAACTCAACACGGCAAATACAATTTTTTTCTTAAAAGCGCAATAATATCAAAGGAGATGCACAATACTTTGCAACAACCTCTAAGGTAATGTGACAAGATTACTTCGATTACCAAACATACACACTACTTGCACACAAAACATTTATTAAAATATTAACCATACATTTAATTTCACAAACCCACAAAACGTTAAAGATTCTAACACTAGGATAACATATAATAAGTTCCAGATTACATTATCTTAAAATAGATTACAATACTCATTCCCAGAATGAGGTAGATCAAACCTAACTATTACAATTACAAGATTCCTCCTCGAATACAAATGAGGGGAATAATAATTACCAGAGCTAAACTAAAGTAAAAAGAAAGATTAAAATAAAATTGAAACCACTGCGAGCTCTCCACTGAAAAACCTCGCAACATAATCTGCAAATCAAAGGGGGACCCAATGGAGTTGTGGCATGTTCCTCCCAACCATGTGGTGCTCAAAAGCCCACCCCCCGTGCAAGGAGATAAAACAGGTCCTCAAGTCAAATAAATAACAAAAGAGACAACATACAACATATGGTCGACAATCATGACATCGTAATGACAATAGATACATATGACAACAGACATACTCCCTGTAGCAATGATAGACACAACATAAACCTAAGGACAAGGGTGACATTACTGTAATTAAATACATCCAAGAGGTTACCCATGCAACCACATCTAGGGTTCGATCCCTATCAAAAGCCACTCCTCCTAAGGTACCATTACAAAAGACTCCATGACCAAACATCTGACATTAATTTCAAAAAAAATCACTAAGTGGATCACAACATGCATGGTCTTCACCTTCGCAATAACAAACACATTTCATTACACTAAAAGACAATTCCAATCCTAGGGACATTTATAAATCCAATACTATATCTAATCATTTTAACACAATTTGGAAACACAAGGTCGAAATATTAATCAATTCATAACCCCATTCCTATTCTCGACAATTATAATTTAACGGTAACCCATTTCATCAAGATGGTCCCTAACATACTACCCATATCCTCAACAGTAGTAACTTATAAAAAAAATAAGCATCTAGAGACTTAATTACCAATTACCATACACCTATTACAATTAAATTTACAATCAACATTTCACGTTCACTCTTTTTCTAAATAACACATTCTACAAATACATCATCTAAATGAAATTATCATATCGTTACAATTATTGATCTTTAATTAACTAATCTCCTTTAAAGGTGAGACTCAAATGAACAATTAAGATTAATAGAACCAAAATCTAATTCCAAGTATCTATATGTACTTGTATACATATTATAGCTTAACCCAATAATATTAACATCTTATTTACACATCATATTCTCATTAAATATATACTTAAAGTATAAAATGACGCTAATCTAATTCCCTTATGATACTTTTGTAAAGTGGATATTAATATAAAAATAGTAAAAGAAGTAAATTATACCTAGTTTACTTTAGTGGTAAGGGAGACTTAATGGTTTAGTCTACGCCGACCACCAATTACTAAGTGAGACTTTAGCGACTCAAGGAAACAAGCATGCAAACTACACGCGGACCTAAGCACTCGCCCGATCACCGAACGGATTAACAGTTGATTTAACTAGCATGCAAGTTAAACGGAGCTATCATGAGATGACTGTTTCGGTGGGAGAGATTCATGGTTAGAACTCCACTGACTCCGAGGACCGACATTCACAGATGGAAGATGTGGCTCGACATATAGACTCCAAACACAGGAACCAGATGCCAATGAAATGACTCAGCCATGGAAGGTTTAAAGTTCAACATGTAACAACCACCAGTTATCGACATCACAACATCAAGGCTGACCGACACCATGCAAGGATAATACGAGGTGTCAGGAAGAAACTACAGGGGACGAACACTCAGCGACAGTGACAGCAAAGTAAACTTACCTATATCCATGACTCGGTCGACGCCCTGCCAGGAGAATACGAACCTGCTGAGGACAATATAAGAAGGATACCAGAACAAACGATGCCAAAAGACAGAGGGAGAACACTCAACTAGCGAACGAGATTGTCTCCATTAGTAGCCAAGATGAGAGTTTTAAATTTAGATAAGACACATGCAAGGGCGCTATCAATATCTGACATTGCGAGGGCCGTGACTACATCAATAATGTGGTTGCTCCCGTAAACGTTAAACAAAAGCAAGAGAATACATTTGATCAGGAAAAGAGAACTAACAGATACTCTTCACAACACATAACTTACGGGTAGACCATACTGAAGATAACAATCACCACGGGCGGCAGAGCAGGAATAACTCGGCGCATGCAACTACCCCAAAGAATACAACTATCGTATAACAACCTATGACACAAAGCGGCACCATCACAAGCTTCTACAGATAATGGCAATGATGAAAGACCAAAGATCTCTTTCATGATGGGGGTCAAACAATCAGAAAAGCTACAGGAAAGGACGGTAGCCCATACAAGACCGAATTCAAGCATGTAACTTATGAACAAAACAATTACTGAATGCATGTGATAAAAGAGGCATTGCATGTATTAAATATATAATGCAATATCCACACAGGTAACGCCAATTAAAGAGTAGATTCAAGATAGAATAATAAAAAAACTTTAACGGACAACCACATGAAGTTACATAATTAATTTGCATTTGAGTGAAAGTAGATCTAAGCAGCCAAAGCACCGACTTATACATGCTGTCAGTTTCCATAAGGTATGGCTGAGAAATCTACAGACCCCAACTAGGCATCAATCCATCTAGCTTCAGCACTTATCAATATTCTGAATGATAAAGGATGCGATAGATGTGGAAAGTTAGCAGAAAGAACATTACGTTCAATAAGATGCGTTCATCGCAGGTAAATAAGATGGCAAAAGAAAAAAAAACCATACACAATATTCTAGTTAAGTAAACGATTATTTAATCGTGCTAAAATATGGGTTGCGTGGTCAATCATAAACAAGGAGACACACAAAATTGCAGGGTGTGCTTGGAAAATTGAGGCAGCAGGGTATGAGCATGATTCAAGACATTTTCAAAATCGTTGCAAGAGAACTTGTTTAGAGAGGCATGTACCATTACCATCACACTTGGTGCGACTTTCATCAAGGCTGGGTATAACTTCAGGTTGGACTTAACAGAATGGATGTTGACCGCAGCCAAAACAAAAGGAGTGGTATGATAATACCGAAGGTCTATAATAGAGGCAAAAAAATATTTATTTATGAGAAAAACAACACTTCAACCAGATCCAACCAAAATAACGCACAGAGTGTTCAGAGTTTTTAATCTTGAGATTTAATATCAAAAGAGGAAAAAGGAACCTGATATTCTTGCTTGTTGAATTTAAAAGTTCGTAACTGAAGAATTCTGGATCTATCTGCTCAATTTAAGCTTCACGAGCCCTAACCCAGTCCAGAGACAATTCCACAAAAATTCTTTCGACAAGCTTTTTCTTTTTCTTTTGAGAGCCAAAATACCGCAAAGAAAACTTCTCTCTCCCCCCAAAAGTAAAAACAATCCTGCCTTTGTGTAAAAAACTTGTTTTTTTTATTCTCTTTCTATATCCTCAATATAGCAAAACTCAACTGATTGTTAAGCATGCATTCAAAATTGATCCATCAGTGCTAACTAATGAATGTCTAAGATATTTTCTTCTAACTCCAAATCAAAATTTCAGATATTTATTTATAACTTGTTGAAAACAACTTCTTTTAGAATGTCAAATTTTCACATTACTCTTGTTTGCACAATCAATACAACTATTACATTTTAAATAAATACCTCTTAATAAAATTAACATTTACTTTTAAAATAAGAATCTTATTTAATCTAATTTAGTTGATCAATATCAATCATGACGAACAACGAATCACATGACAAAAGGGTGACGACAGATACTCGTTCTTTTCAGAAAGAAGGCTAAGGACAGAGGACAAGTCTATCTCCCATCGTTATTTCCATTGGGTCATGGCACGCTTAGACCTAACAAGCAGGTGGAGTTGATGCTTGTACCTGCAAGCTGTGTAACACTGCAAGATTAATCCAACATGTTCAAATATGAAAGCACACCATGAAGAAGAATCGCGACATAGCAGGGCACTCACTGTGAAGTACTGCTAAGTTGTCTTCTTCACAAACTAACGTAACCATCTAACTAATATAAAATCATCATGAATAAAATATAACAGCTTACCTAATCATCATTAAATGTCTTCTCATAAAGGTCAACATCACATCAAATAATAAAGCATCTTAATCTAACATAAGAGCAAAACAGAGGGGTGTTACAGAACCAAGTTCACCTATTGTAGGGAGCTTAGGTTCATTTTGTGTTTTAGTTTCAAGATGTAGGTAACCAAACATCTCAAGTGATGGTATTATAGGGGGTGTTATTCGTTTCATGGATGGATAAAAGGATGCATTATTCTCTTGATTATTAAGGAAATAATTTAGGAATTTATTCATGTTGTCATCATCTTCTCTAATGATGTCAATATCATGAGGAGGACATGCATTAGGATTTGAATGAGAATGAGTAAGTTCAATTTTATTAGGATCATTTCCAAAAGAACAACTTGACACATCTACTAAGGACTTCAAAGACATCCACAACTTACTAAAGCACATATCCATGATGAAATGAAATGCAAGAACTTATAATAAAAGGTCCAAATGAAAATATGAGATTATGTATTATATTTAATAAAGCTAAATGTGATGGGATGAAGAAAAAAAATACTCTACAAAATGAAATAGGAAACTAATAGCAGCACACATAAACATAGCAACAAAGAATTTAATGTTCCAAAATGTAGTTTAAAATATGAAACTAGACTAAATCACCTAGAGGGGTGTATGAGCCCCAAACAAGGTTTTTATAGGTTTGAATGTTAAATGAAAGTCACCATAGAATACCTAGAAATTAGGAAAAATCACCTATACTGGCACTAAATCACTTAGAGGGGTGTATGAGTCCTAGATAAGGGTTTTTGCACAAATTTCAATAAATTCCAAGTGAGAGTTATGCTTTTTGGTTTGTGTGATATCTAAACTAGGTACAAATGTAAATTTTGAGTCAATTTTAGTGATGAAAGAGACAAAAATGCAACCTATATGAACTTTCACTAATGTAAGATTTACAAACCCTAGATTCCAACTAATGCAACATGTAGAAGGAAAATAATGAGATAAAGTTTAAGAATGTCTTAAGAGGTCCTAAGTGTCGAGATCTTGTGCTCAAAATTTCTAAGGATTATGTCGTTACTACAATTCCATAGTCCCATTTATGGAATACATTTTAGCCAAAATACATCTTGTTCCTTCTCCTTTGTCAATATTTTGGCCATATCTTTATTGAGTTGCCTATTCCTTTTCATCCCTAAACCTAGAAATCTAAAATTTTCTCCTATATTTATTTTTACAGTCAAACTCTTTGTCCTACCTATTTTCAAGTACTTCCTTGAAATATTTGATGCCCAACACCAAATAAATTCCTACATGTATCATATCATAGTAAAATTTGTAACATCCCTTTCACATGGTACAAAGTATGCAATACACATAAACCTTTATCCTCAACAATACATGATTCATGCAGCATTCTCAATCCACAATCCTTAAAATTATAGAACTCTCACATTTTTAATATTTTATTTTAGTCGACTTACCTATCTATCTCTGAGTGCATCTATTGAACCAATTTGATCTTGTAATTATAAAAAAGTTTTTTAAAATCATAAAGTTATTGTTTAATATAAAGGAATAGACTTTCTTGCATTTTTAGTTGTGGAGAAGAAAAAGATGACTCATTTGGTAATTAATATAGTGATCAAGTTTCTAAATATTGATGGTTCTCAGGTAACGTCCTAGATATTGTTCTAATAGATTAGGATTTTTCTTGGCTTTCTTGATAATATTTAGTGGTTTTGGTGCAAAGAAGACCAAAAATATATTTTTTACATTAAGTTTTACTAGCCAAAATAGAATTGTGATTTTCTTATGAGAGTTTCTTGCAATCTATATCTAGGAAAAAATTCTTGCAATTCATCATGTGATCTCAATTTCACACACGTCGTCAATGCAAGAGGACTATCTTTGTAATATTTTTTATACAAGGAGTAAATGTTTTATTTTGAAAGGTCGAAAATAAAGAGGAAATATGCCTCTATGTTTTATACCACTTTTATTTGTTGAAATATAAAATAATTAATTTATTTTCTTTGTAATTTTTAGTGATACCTACTTTTGGTTGATTTATATGAATGATGGATTGATTGGATTGTTATCTCCTTTTCTATATTTTTTGTCCTTGAAGATGATTATGCTTCCAAGAAAGATAAGAAATATTTCTAAGAAGCAAGTGAGATTTTCAATATTAGGAAATTGATTATTAAGTAAAGCTTTGTATCTATATTACATTTATAGATTTGTGTTAATGTAAGGAGGTAAAAGACATTGTAAAGTAGTGTTATATGTTATGAATCAATGTCAAAGTTGTTTTCAAGATATATTTGTAGAAATATTTGATGAATATTCTTTCCCAAATTAGGCACCAATGATCAATTAGAGACATTTATCCCAACCCAATCATACATAAAGAATGATATCTTATTAGATGAATATTTTATTTCTATTATTTATAATATTCATACCTAAGTATGAAGGGTGCACTAAATATTTTAATAGTGTGAAGAATCTTGTAAATCCTTGTCATATTTTAGTCAATATTTTATTTTCTATACACTATGATAAGCCTATTGTATTCACATAAAATCAAATTTTTTAATAGGGCTGCCTGTTACGCCTTGTATATCCTAAACTTTAGGAGAGAAAGAGTTTATTCTCTCATTCGTTGGATAGCCTCCCAGCAACTTTGAACATAGAAATTTATAATTCCTTAGAATTTGTTGGAAGTAGTGTAGAGAACCAGCACTTTACACCTTTTACATTGTCATAACTTGTCATATTTGACCACTTAAACTTGTGTTCCCCAAATTTTCCTTATTCAATATTCAAAAAGATGCTCCATGAAAAGTGTAATAATCTATTATAATTCTAGTCAAGATGTTGATGTAATATCCCTCTTACTGTACATGTTCTTATACATTTTATAATTTATCATATGTAACTTTGTACATGATAACCTTACACACACCACAAGATGCTAACACAAGGCTACAATATGCCACCTCAAAGTGGGATGCCTACCTCCTCACATGAGGAAAAGAACTCTCTAAAAAAAATTGAGTCATCCTCCAAATAAGATACCAAGTCTTCCACAAGAACACAAAATACTAGAAGACAAAATAGAAAGAGTGTACAAATATATTAAACTATACATTAGGAAGGCAAGGTTGAGAAACCTTGTCACAATATTCATCCATTGGATCTTATTAAAATGCTTTCCTTTAATTATAACAAGAAAGCATTTTATAATTTTCATAGTGTTAGGGGACATAATAATCAATTGACATAATTTGTATTATTTCATAGATTTGAACCATAAGGTATAATATCTGATTCATAACATGATTCATAGTTAAGGTGTAAATTTTGGTGAAAATCATTCATTGCTCCTCAATACCAAAACTTACAAAATTATACCAATAGATATCCTATTCATGTTAATAATTTTGAAGCATAAGATTTAATTTTCATGGACCATGGTATATTAATTGGTTATTATACTAATTCAAAAGTGCATACACATAATGTAAGGATGGTGGGAATAGTAAGTTCTAATGACATACAATTTGATGTAGGATCATCTATTATGTAGGAGAAAAATTGTATCAACTAGAAAAAAAACCTTTTATATTTGTTTATTTTATATTTTCCAATATTTTTGGATGCTCTATAGTCTTGTGTGTTAGTGGAACCATAGTATGTACCACCCTTAATATTTTTCAATTTAAAGCTGCAAATATATAATAATAAGCATAGTTAGCATTTAGTAAACTGTTGTGCAATAAGTAATTTTTAAAATCATGGATTACTTGATCATCACATGCATGTTTCTTGTGTTAAGGAGCTTAACAAAGCCAATATTAAATTATTCACTATATAAAGGTAACTTGTTTGAACTATTCAACAATTATTGGAAAATTGCACCAAAATTTAATATGACCTACTTTATAATGAATCCTTAAAGGGGAACTTATGTATGGAACTACATTGAATTTGGAAACTCCTACCCTAGGATACATTAAAAATAGTGTTTCTACATGTTACCAAGGTTCATATGTTGAATTCCTTTGTCAATTAATATTCAAATCATTTGATTTTGGGACCATTTGTTTTTATTGCACTCCCCTTTGATGGTTTATCATATTTTCTAGTTGATGCATCTTTTTTACATCTATTTATAGAGAATGCTAATATCATTTGAAGATAGTTGGCGAAAAGGATAGTAGGGAGTTATAACATTGAGATCTTTAATATTTATGTTATTATCAAAAGGCTAATTCCTAATATGTATGAAGCTCGTGAACCTATTCTATTGTAAATCAATAATAGTTCAATTCTTCATAAGGATTTTTATTATTCTATTATGTGTTGTATTTTCAATATCAAATTTGGCTCCAAGGTTTGACCATCCTTAATTTTACCCTTAAACCATATTTTGATTAGTTTGTATTAGGGTTGAGAGTTGGAATCCTATAAGAAAGAAAAGGGATTTTGAATTCTTCTAAATTTTTTGTGTAGACATTTTTCATCCATGTTTCAAATCATGCTCAATGATCCATCATCGAGATGTAGGGAGAAAGAGTTAGATGATTAAAGAGTGGATCTATTAGTAGTGTGTGATATGTTGAATATAATAGGTGAGTTGATTTGGTGTAAGGAAATCATCAACTATGAGGAAGCCTACTATAGATCTAAAGATAGCTTCGAGAATGATAAAAAGAGGCTAAGGTGTATTGAATGTTGCAAAAATAATTAAATAAATGTTGAATATGATGAGGAATTCGTGGATCTAGCTAAATGATATAGAATTAGCTAGACGAATAGGTATTCGTAAACCTTGAATTGATGGAAGTGATATTAGTTAAGAGTACATAATATATTTATTATTTATATTATTATCCTAAGTTTATTACATTAGATAATGTTGCTTAAGTGTTGACTTGTACTCATGTCACATTGTGAAGAGCATCTTCTTTTAGCCATATGTCACATTCATAAAAAATGTATTCTATATTTAGCAAATAATGGTTTATTTGATCTCCTTCATAGTGACTCACTTGGTGATTCACCTACTTGTCATATGATAATAGTCATTTTTAATATTTCTTATAAATACTACTCTCACAAGCTCACATTTGAATAATGAGCTTATAACATTGTAATATTGCACTTGTGGAATACATCATATTCTACATATTTATGTTTTGTTTGTTTTATGAAATAGTAGTATTTGTGCTTTAAATATAATAACTATAGTAACATATTTATTTCATCTAAATCATTATTATACAGTTTTGTGATTTTATAGTCATTATAAAAAAATCTTACATGATATCATCTTACCTTTTCTGCACCGTACATTCTTTTTTCTTCATGCTATTGATAAAAAGTAAGAAAACTTAAGATGGATATTATTTTATATTTGTTCTATTTAAAAGAAAGATAAAAGCACCAACCTGCACATTTATACCCGGCCTATGCAAGCGCATTCTCTTTCACTTTGTTTACAAATTTTATATTAGTGGCCCTTGGAGGTTCTCTTATTTTTAGTAGAGGTTTATATTTTGTGAGAGTACTATCTCTAGTAAAGTATTTTCTTTTGTTTGGAGAATTCGATTTTTTTTATTTTATTTTTATGGTTGTTGGAAAGATATTTGTAAATTTTTTTATTGATAAAAGATTTAGAATTTTAGAATTTTTTGTTGTAGATATTGTTATGTCATAATTTTTTTTTTCTATTTTGTTTATAATTTTAGATTTCATATTGTGATTGCATTAAAATAAAGTGTTTTAACATTCTTTTTTTAGGGATGTTCTCATTGTGAGGTTTTGACTCTTTTTCTCTTTCTACAAAGTTTGTGTTTTTCCTTCTTCTTATAATAGATAAAATAGATATCTCGCTTCTTACTTCTTATAATTACATAACTTGGAAAGAATTAATCTGCAATTACTTAAGGTGTAAAAACTATACTATGCATGTACATTAAAAATGGAATATAATCTAATGATGATAAATAAAAGAATAATTGGACTAATTGACATGAAGAAATTTTCGGTATAGTTTTCTCATTTGTTTCTTTCAATCTTCTATTTTATGTCAAAAAAAGGTAAAACACCTAAATTGGCCTAGAATATACTTGTCCTGAAGGTTAGATTCTCAAATCAACGAAATTAGGATCTACCAAATCAATAATAAATTAATGAATCTTAATCCAAACTCTTTTGATAATGTACAAGAGTACATCACTAAAGTCAAAAAATTCACAACACAACTCAAAGAATGTGGCATAGATAAAAAGGATATTTTGTTAGTTTTGAACATGTTGTCTAAACTAGGTCTCAAGTATTATGTTTTTTTTTTTTCCACAATCACATAAATTTAGGAGGAGCTCCATGGAAAGTGTGTAATTATGTTCATTTTATGAGATTCTTCTTCAACAACAAGAAAAGTCAACTCAAATGGGCTTCATTGAAAGCACTATGTTTCATGCACTTGTAGCTAATCAAGTCAATGGGTGAAAGGGTTATAGTAATGCAAAGAAGACAACACACCATCTATATCTATATCTAAGGCAGGTACAAAATCCTTTATAAAAAAATCATAAAAGAAAGGAAGGCCCACCAGTTCATATTACAAAAGGTTGGTCATAATTAACATGTAAGTGTGATACAATGTAGATAGATGAGCTAAAGAATCTTCTATAAAAAACACCTCAATTTTTTGTCATCTATGTCACTAAGTGTATCATCCTCGAACTTCAAAATTTGATGATTGTAAAATAAAGGCTCTTGTTGCATATGCCAAATCTTCCAAACTAGGGATGCTTGACTCTCGTGTTGCTCATAATAGTAAACAAGATTTCCAATCACATTATTCTATAAATTACCCAACATTGTAATATTCTTAGGGTGTTTTAATTAAGAATTTTGGGAGGTGTTTATTGTACATGCACTATTTATAATGTGTCTTCTTTGCATCTTAGGAGATATAATGTGGGGAAATATATATAAGTCAAAATAAAGATTTTAGGCTAATAGAAATCTCATTTAGTAGGGTTACTCAATTCTAGTATTAACAACCACATAGCATGAAATATTGCACACCATGGACAAAATTTGAGAGAGATATAAAGGTTTCTATTGGCTTGCACCCAGATATTTGACTAGGTTAGGATTTTTTACATATTTTGTTGTCCCTATGTTAACATAGATATATGTTTTAGGCCCTATAATTTTTACTTGTGCATTACATCTCTTGTTATTTTTCTATATTTAATTTTTAGGGTTGTGGGGTGGTTTCTTTTTCATATGATAGAGATTTTTTTACTAGTGGTGGTGCATCTTTAGCCTATGGAGTTCCTATTGAAAAAATTGTCATTAACACTTTTTATGGTTTATTTGTATATATGTTGTGGGCTGTGTGGTGAGAAATCTCATCTTTGGGATAATTTTAAGTTATTTTATAGTGACATGGTAATGGTAACTCCATAGTACCTTAACCATTTGATTGTTTAATGCTAAGTTGTATGATGGGTGAGGCCTTTTTTTTTTTGTATGGTTCGCTTGGTTTCCATCTATTAATTATTGTCCTAGTAGATCACATTTATTGTGTCATTTATTAAGGTCTTATTTACACTAATATTGAATGATCCTGGGTGATCTTTCCTGCTATTTGTTGTTTGTATCTAGTTAGTAGCAACATGATGGAATATTTTTGAATTTTCCTTTGAACATCTAAATCCAAATGTTATTTGGCCATGAGTTAGAAAAAGAGGGGAAAGATGTTGAGATGTTAACATAGAACAAATAGATAAGAGAGTGTATAATTTTCCTTGTGTGCCATATGAGTTGAATGAACCTTTATATGCATTTATCTAGGCCACAATGTGTCAATGTTGCATATTACCATAGTTTTTTGTAAATAAATAATCTTTTGTTTATATGATGAATCTGCTTCAAATCCTACTCACATTGAGTCTAAGATCAAGATATAATAATATGAAACTACTCCATCTTTGTAGTAACCATTAGTGATATTTTAAATCTTATTAGTGATTAGGATGTTCATAGAATGAACTTCATGGAGCTTCACATCATAGATTAGACTGCATGGAGCTTCATATCATAGATCTCACAACACATGGATCCACCATATAAGTCCCCCTAATTGATAGAGTGCAACATGTCTTGATGGATGTTTAGGTTTTTTGTGCCAAAGTTTAAATATTGCACCGACTAGGATAATTTAAATTAGTCCCAGTAAGAGATTTGAATGTATGTTCATGACCATTTGGTCAATGGTACCTTATCCTTTAGAGTGGTCCATATAAATAGGATGCAAAATTTTTGGAATAAGCAAAGAATTAAGGAGATAGATGTGAGCAACAAGATTAGGGCTTTGAAACATAATTGCAATATTATCTATGGGCATATGAGATCATGTAATAAGCATAATTATTTTTGAACTTTCTAAGAACTAATGTTCAATACATCTATTGGTGGAATCTCTATTGTATGTTGAGATTTAATTGGCCAATACATTAAGGGAAGAAATCTAATGTCATGGGTGCATTTCTTCTTTATTGTGTAATGTCTCTTGGATGTGATCTTCTTCGAAGACAAAGATTTGGAAGCCTAGAAGAAACTACTCATGTCTCTAGTTATAGTAGGGCCTTGACCCATCCTCAAATGGTCCTACATCAACTTGACCTTATACTCAAATTAACCATCATAAACAACATATCTTATTCCTACATTGAATATTTATAAATCTTATATTCATGTTTTCTCCCATAGGTTCAAAAATGTAAGTGAGAATTCAACTTGGGTGAGATGCTTAACTGTCAAATTGGCCCATTTCTTCAAAGTTAAAAATTTATTATGGGCCCAACCTAACTTCCTTCTAGCTAAAAAATATTTATCATTTCTAATGCCAAAACTTTAAAATTGTGCACCTAGGATAAGTACTTAAAAGGAAACCACCCATAGGTCATTTTTATCTAGGAGGCATAAAAGGAATACATCAATCATTAAGCAACCCATCCATCATTAGAATGGCCTTATCACATCTATTTATCACAAGGGATCGATCCTCTTTAGCTATTAAAATTTCTTCATCAAACACATTGACCATTAAATAAACACATGGAAAACCCTCATTCCTAAACTATGTCACTTTAGTATCCTTTGCATTCCATTCTATTTACACCAAGTCTCAAGTGTCGGTTACCTAGCATTATCATAGCCATGTCATCAATGTCATTTTCATTGCTTCATTTTATCTTCAAATCTTTCCAAAATCATTAAATCGATAAAAAGGCTTGTTTAAGGAAAATACTATTTTATCTACCAAGCTCCAAACAGTGTTCCTCAACACCACCAAGCTTTTTCATTGCATGTATAAACATCAATTGAATTTATTTTGTAGATACAAAGAATCAATAAACATCATTATTAAACTTGTATGAGAAGAAATAATTTATAACTACATAGATCAATACCACATTTGAAAAATTAACAAAAATTCTTACATAATTTCAAAATCCACATAACTCAATTATCTTGATATTTTTTTCTAAATCGGGGTTCATCCCATAGTGCAATGGTTAAGTGGTGGCATTGTTGTTGTGGCCAACATGGTTCAAGTCTTTGTTGGTCTATTGTGATCGCATCCAGTATGCCTTCATTGATCCAATGTGCTCATAGGATTGAACTGCAGCGTTGAGGCTGCCAATGGCATTCATGCCTGAGGTCCATTCCCTCGCTAGGTTGATGTGCTCGTGGGCTCTATGCCCCTGCTGGGCTACCGTGCTCAAGGAGTGGACTATTAATTGTGTTCAAATCCGGGAGGAGGTCCCCCGATTGTGGTCACCTCACTAGGTTGATTTGCTCACAGGTTCTATGCCCCTGCTGGGCTACTGTGCTCGCAGAATTAGAATGTTGCTTGTGTTAATATCTGAGAGGAGGTCCCCCGATTTTGGCCTCCATAAATTGACTCAAACCAGATTAAAAATTCCCGATATAACCGATAAAAAAAAAAATTCTAAATCACTAATTTTAATTTTAATTAACAATTAAATAACAGAATTTGAAAAAAAATAAAAATAAATACTCTTTTATGTGTATCATATTATTCTGCTTCAAGTCCTGTTATCAAATACATGTCTCTATCCTAACCCTATTGTCATTTATCATACCCATATGTCATGTACTGTGTTTTTCCCTTTTCCCCATTGCAATCCTATTGTAGAAAGGACAAAATTTCGCTGAACAGATAAATTGTGAGATGAGTTAAAATTGCAATCCTATTGCAGAAAGCAAGACAGAATTTCCGCTAATAGATAATATTCTCAGATAAGATTGATAGCGCAAGAAACAAATTTTAGTTTGGACCAATTGTTTCAAGTGTTTTTTTGCCTGCTTTGAAAAGTTAACGACAGCAAAGAAGACAGACCAAAACAAAAAGAGACTAATAATGAGCTACAATGAGGAAATCAAAATTTACAGAAAAGCAAGAGCGATGGCTACGTTTCATTGGGCAATTCAATTATCTTGCCCCAAGACGGATCACATTGCCATTTTATACTTTCCCCATTAAATAGATAAAATAATAGTAAACATTTTAACCTTCTGTCAGGCAATTAGTGTCCAAAGATAATCATCGTAGAGCTTTCACCAATCCTGTAAAATTCATCGTATATGTTCCAGAATTCAACATAGAAACCCATGGTGCTCTGCTGTCACTGTTTTATTGTGCGAGCGAAAAAACGTTTGAGAATATATTAGACTAGAAAATTGGCAAAGAATTTCTAGAATAAAGCAGTTGCCAGATTAAGAAGTGTACAATAAAATTGAAAACGTAGTCGATGGCCTCTAGATGTGCAAAAGCTTCAATTTTCTTTTATATCATCTGTTTTGTAATGAATATTTGTTGAGTAGATCTAGAAACGCGGCCACTATGAATTTGTGTGCTGTACCGTTGTTGAGATTCAAATAACAACACAGAAGCTCCTGCAACGAAGACCAGTCTTGGACATTGAGATTGTGCGCCTCTATCATCTCCTGCATTGACTTCTTGAAATCTATGTACGGATCTGTCGAATACATCATTATCGCCAAACTCTCGTTTACAAATTTATTGTGCTCATTATTATAATCACACTCTTAGTACTGGTTTTCCACAATAAACCCATTCCTTTTCCTCCTCCTATGACTACTCCTCGATTTAAATCTAGAATATATGAAGTGAAAAATATGTTTCTTGTCAAATTTGTATTGCTCTCCACTAAAAGATTTTACAAGTATGCATTCTAAACTGGCATGATCAAAGGGTGTTGAATTGACAAAAATAGAGAGGGGTTAATGTGGAGGGATTCCTTATCAAATTGTAGGTGTAGATAAAATATTCTTAGGTGCCATGAGCTTTGAGAACCACTCCATCATAGTTCTAGTAGTTTTTCTGTTCTTATGGCTCTTAAGAAACTACGTTAGAATAGTGCATTTTGGAATGATTGGGTGAACTGGAAAACAAAAGGAGGCCTTCCTTAGTGTTTACATATCCACTAGACATATTGGCATAGCCCATTTGTCAAACCTTTTGACAATTTTGGAATTTTGCAATTCAACAATTTTTGTTTGAACAATCATTTTCACATGGGAAAGCTAGGGTTGTCCTATTTTTCTCATTTTTGTGAACATAATGATAATCCATAGACAAATATTCATGTGTACTACCTTAGGAATCCAAAATATTTCATTGTTTTAGCATGTATTCATGGTATTTTATGATCTTGTGAGTTATTATGACTATCCCAATGTGACAATGGACTGCTATGTGGATTATGACAACTCTAAACTCATGAAATTAATAATTACAATCCTACTAAATATGATTATACTATTGATCTGACTATAATCCTTCATTATAAACAAGGATATGATCTTATAAAGAGATTTATTAAAAAAAAAAAAGATAAAATCCTTAGGTGAGTCATTCAACTAGGGGCTAAATCTCCACCAAAATATGACCTCTCCAAGCTTAAAAAATTAGTGTACCATAACTCTCTAGACACCCATCCTTCCTAATCTCAATTCCTTTGGTCACACATCCAAACCAATACACCCATCAAAACCATCAACCTCAATTCCTTTGGTCACACATCAAAACCAATACACCCAACATCACTATCATTAATACATCCATCCTCCACTACTACTTATCTCATCTCTTGACCAAGAGTGAAAACACATTAAAGATGTGGAGAATGGAATGTGTAATTATGGCGAGATCACATATTTTTTCCCCTTTCTTCTTCAAGATCCTTAAATAATTCAAATAGAAGGGCAAGGGGGACCCTTGATAACATACAACTTATATAACAATAAAGAAACTTATATACATCTTCATAATTAATCTTGACACAATATTGGCATTCCATGTTAATTATTTTAATGCACTAAACAAAATAAAAATTCAAATTGAAAAAGCCATCAAATTGTTAAATGGAAAATTAAAATTTATTCAAATGCTCAAAACCAAAATGAAACTATAGAGACTAAGTATGTTAAAGGATCAAGGAATAAAAGGGCAAAGGATGTTGCAACTATAGACTTCTATACTAAAGATAAAGGAATCAAATTTTGTGAGGTTTCCCAAGAAAAATAAATTTCACACTAATATAGCTGTCAATGTAAATGGATGGGAAATAGAATTTAAGTTTCCCATTCAATTTTACCTTATAGATGTTAGCCTCCGAAATGCATCTAAGGGGACCTCTATACACAATATATAGAAGATGACACATAATTCTTACCAAAGTAAAATTGTAGCCAATAAATTGATCTTAAAAAATAGTTATAATCTTTGTAAATAAAATAATATGGTATTTAGAGAAAAATATTTGAATGCTTTTAATTTTATAATTTGAGTCTACTATTTCTTTAGATGTTAAGTTTAAAGAAGATGATAAATGTTTCTTGTTACTTTAATCTTTGCCTATATCTTTAAACAAAATGATTATTTATATTAGAGGTGGTGGTGCAAATAATAAGATGGACTTTTTGTCACTAAAAGATGCACCCTTGCTAAGTGTAGCAAAAACCTTATGAAACATGGGATGATCTCCCTGAGTGTGGGCTCAAACTCTGGAGATCAACCTCTAGAAAGGGTTGGTTCTATTGGAAACTTCACCCAATTAACCTATCATATTGTTGTTAGAATCCAAGATCACCTGCATGCAAATGGATACCTGTCACATGCAAAAGACATGCAAAACCAAGAAGATGTTCTGCAAACCTCAAAGTGTAAAATGCATTATTAGAATCACAGTTATTACAAAGAGATCAATCCTTATGAAGGAGATCAAGAAACCCTAAAAGGGAAACCCTAAATGAAACCCTAGTGTGCACACTTAATAATTAATAAATAATTATTAATGCGCCTAAGTTTAGCTTAAGCAACTAGAGGAATAAGTGACTTAATTAATTAACCAGTATGATGTAATTAATTAAGCGTAATAAAATTATTACTCTAACACCCCCCCTTAAGATGAACTTAGGAAGAAGCTAAAACACTAGAATAAGATGCATGCAAGAAAAGATGGGTCCCGACAACTAGGCCTGATCAGGTACCCATTTACAAATGCAAGAAAGAGGTAGAGGAGGAAAACCCAGTGGGACAAAACCCCCCTACAATGATATGACATGCTGCAAAGAAGCACTGGAAGAACACTGTAGAGTAACACTGGAACCGCAATCTGGCAAGCAAGGAAAGATACTTCTGTCTACAAGAAACCATATCGGAATCATAATCATGCAACAGCAGACCCGATGCCACGGAACACTCGAAAACTCCAAACGGGAACAACTCTGGAATCTATGAAGCAGCAGTCGATTATTAAATGATGTATCACTGAAAATGAAGTGCAAAGATGCAAGAAGCACTCTCCCAACTGTCAAAATATCCAAGTAATCTCCAAAACACCCATCGGGCCAAATCTGGAATAATGAAAAACTTGGGACAGATACAGAAAAAAGTGCATGGACAGCAACATAGAGCTCCTCAATACCATTCCAACGCCGCAAAGATAGCGAAAATCGGAGATCGTGGCAAAAAGTTATGAGCTCGGAAGCATAAAAAGTACATCTGACTTCAACCAGAAATAAATGCAGTAAAACAGGAAAATACTGAAAAATAAACTGCACCAAATGAAAGTGCTCGGAACCAGCTTTCCGGCGATATCTCGTTTGCCCAATTTCGATACCGTATGCCCAAGTTATGCAAAAAAGAAAAAAACTGCTTCTTTAGAGAAAACTAGGGTTAGGAGGGGCAAGGAGAGGCCGTACGGACGCTGACGTCATGCTGACGTCAGCGGTTCACGGGCATAAATTTGACGGCCTGCAAGCCGTCACCGCAAAAAAACCCCCTGCATAAAAAATTTGGCCCCTGGTCGCCATATGACCGTGGGCGCAGAAATGGGGGCTGGGCGGAGCTCCCTGGTCCCCCATATGACCGGGCGTTGTGGACTGGGAGCCCTCAGGGGCTGATCGACGGCCGGATGGGGGAGCCACCGGCGGCGGTGGCGGGTGGGTGGCCGCCCGGTGGCGGGAGCCGTTTAAACTGGAGGCGTCGGCACAGAACCCGAGGTGGGCCTTTTCTTTATTTTTTTTTCGATTTTCGTGTCTCGTGAAGCGTGCTGGGGAGGCCGTACGGCTTCCCTAGCAAAAAAATTTTGCCTCAGAAACCAACTGCTCGAAAATGGACGATTTGACAGGCGTTTCTAGGGTTTTGGGGCGCTGCGAACGCGATGGTGACGTCCATTTGAGCCCATACTATGCCAAAAAATTGGCTACCCCCAGATCTTTTAGAAAAGATGCCTGTGGAAACCCTTGCACTTGAAACTCACTGAGAAGCCATATCTTCAGATCACGAACAGGCAGCGGCAGGTTGGAGCTCTGATACCATGTTAGAATCCAAGATCACCTGCATGCAAATGGATACCTGTCACATGCAAAAGACATGCAAAACCAAGAAGATGTTCTGCAAACCTCAAAGTGTAAAATGCATTATTAGAATCTCAGTTATTACAAAGAGATCAATCCTTATGAAGGAGATCAAGAAACCCTAAAAGGGAAACCCTAAATGAAACCCTAGTGTGCACACTTAATAATTAATAAATAATTATTAATGCGCCTAAGTTTAGCTTAAGCAACTAGAGGAATAAGTGACTTAATTAATTAACCAGTATGATGTAATTAATTAAGCGTAATAAAATTATTACTCTAACAATTGTTGTGCATACTGAGAAAAAGGTGAATGGAAACATGAAATGAAACCTAAAACTAAAAATGTAATACACCAAATTGATTTCAAACTGACACCATTGTTTGGACTCACAATATGATCAAATGAAAAAGTTGTCTCATGCACAACTTGGGTTTGTACATAATTATAAATCAATATTTCATAGGAAAGATGATTTTTTCTCAATCCTAAAAGGAAAAAATAGATATTTCACAATTAGAAGTTGTTCAAACTATTGTCATAACCTATGACTTGCATAAGGTATACATATCTCTACAAATAGGTGCTTAATGAAATGAGACATACATTGAGGATATACATAAAATCATAAAAACACGTCAATCATTTATATTTGCACACAAACTATGGATTAGAGAAGGAAAAATACATGTCTTATTGATCAAAATAAGTGTTACATATAGTTGTATAAAAGTTTAAAAATGTTACAAAGCTTCTCTAGCTTGAAAGAAATTTTAAAATAAGTTACAATATACAAAACTTAGAGAGTAGGAACTAACTGAAATACTACCCTTAGGCTTGCTTATAAGCTACTCAACAACTTGCTAGATATTAGGAACATGTGTTGGAATCAAATTGTTGGGTCAAACTTCTTTGGGCGTCCAAAATAGATACCCCTACTTTGTAGCCCCCAAAAGTGCTCCAAAAAGGTGTTTGAATGAAGAAAATATGTTACTTTGACCTTTCCTATCAGCCAAGTCCCTTACACAACTCCTAAATGCCCTAAAAAAGGTTCAGATTGAGTCAAACTTCCATAATTTTTTCTCCATCAATTTTGTAGGTCACCAAACTACCTTTATATGCCCTCCAACTGCTCATTACTCCTCAAACATGTTAATAGGGCATGTGGGAAAAGGTTTGAAATAGTCAAAAGTCTCCTAGGATGGTGTAGCTGATTCTTTTAGGACAAGTATTTGACCCTTTTTTGATTCATTCAGAGCTCAAAATTATAATAGGTTCACAAGGACTATTCATTCTCACATATCTTGCATTATCATATTCTTCAAATTAAGCATAAGTCAGATTAATATATACTTATCTATGTCATATCCTCTGTAACTCACCTCAGGCACTACTCTTTAGAAGGTTTCATGGCCTACATTCATATCTTCTTGCAATTTTACACATGCCTTTTGTCATGATTGTTGGTTGTCCTCTATTCTCATGTCTTCCTCACTATCATATTTCAACTGACTATAATATACTATCATCTATTTGTGCTTCAATACCTTTGTCATACACTTGCATCTATCCACATGTTTCTTATATTTTTTAACAACATTAGTCAACATCAATATGGGGGCTTATATGACTATCTTGTATATTTTTCATCATAGATTTATCCACCTTTCAATAATCACATGACTGTGATATACCCTTATTTAGGATTCCCCTCATATACAATACCTTGACATGTATTTTCTTTCCCATAGTGCTTCTCGTGATTATAGAATTTATGCAATCATATAAGCTGGCTTGTAACACTATTACCTTCTTCAAGAGGTTATGACACAAAAGGATTGTCTACTATCATGCTCCAAAAGACCTCCCTCTTAACCTCTTTGATTGATTTTATGTTGCCCTATCAGATCTATCTTCTATAGTTGCATACATATAACTATATTTGAAACTCATATTACCAATGGTATTTACAAACCGAGGCTTCTCGTTCTCATCAGGCTTGTGAGCTTCATGTTTTGAGATTTTACTTTAAAGCTTGTCCTAGCATGATGATTATTTTATTGTTAACCATATACAATTATCCTTCAGTGATATGTGTCTTCATGTTGAATGTGCCTTTGATGTGGAATTGTATGCTTCTAAGGACCATCCCTTCTTCAATTTGATTAGGTATGTCATGCCATTTTGTACATTATGATGATCTTACTCTAGATCTCACTGTCTTCTGTCACAATAGTTATATCATTTTATAATATTGTTCAATGTCTTTGTGGAATTTGAGAGTACAAGTCTAGAAATCTAGGCAGTAAAGCAAAGACCTTTGAACTTCTTGATTTAGGACCTTTCAACTAGTACATATCCTACAATTTGTGGATTTTGATACAAGGAGAAAGGAGAAATGTTTTCTCATTGAAAATTCATTTACAAACTTGAGATTCTTCTTTGTAACCTCTTTGAGAACCATGTGGAAAGGTCTCTAGTTCACATCTTGAGGTGAAAATGAAAGCATTTCCTCATAGGTTAACCATAATACCTAAGGAAACCTACTATCTCCACATGCCATATACCTACTACTACATTTTAGAGTGAAAATCATTAAGGATAGATAATTTTCATGATCTTTCCTTGGTCTCCCTCATCAAGGGTCAATAAGATGTTCCTATGACTACCCTTCCAATGTGGAATTAGTATCGCACATTTGATCATGCTTTGATTCTATTCCTTTTGTTGTCATATGAACTTTCTCCCATGTACAAGCCTATATAGTAATAGGTGGACTATTCTTTGAATCTTGTTATCATACCTATTTTAGAATCATTGTCACCATTATCTTTTGATAGACCATTTCTTTATCTATTTTATGCCAAACTCTCTTTAATAATGACTCTCCTTTATTCTATCTTTTGATTAAAACCTTTGTTTTATGGTTTCCATACATTGGTTTGAATGGATTATATTCTTCATATTGAAAATTATATACTATAAGGCCAAGCACAAAAATTTATAAAAACAATTCTAAATACTATCCTCCCATACCCTGGAACTGCTTTGTAGACAACCCCAAAACATCCTCTTCTAATTTCATAGTCTTTGTTAAGAAATGAATGATCACTAGTCTCATAATCTTCAGATGTACGATCTGAATTGGGTGTAAATATAACAAGCTTTCCTAGACCCATATCAGTAGAGAGAGAGAGACTGATAAAATCTATCAATCATATGATTCAAGGATCTTGAACTAGACTAAGCTCTTATATTCAAAACACTCACAAATTTTCTCCTTCAACATATTTACTTTACTTTTCCATATCTGAAAGTTAGAATCTTGTAAAATCAATAGTAGTGATATCTAGCACATGTTCTCTCAAATCAATTATGTGATCTCTAAACTTCCTGTCATCTTGGATAGTTCTCTGTAAGGATCCAATCACTGAATCAAATTTCTCCTTTGTAATCATTGAACATACAACAATTCCAACAACAAGTACAGTTATTGAACTGATATGATCACCAAGAAGTATGTGCTCTCTAAAATACCCACCTTGTTTCTTTGTTAATCACTTTTGATATTCATTTAATTCATCCCACAGAGTATGATTGGAAATAATATTCCATGTAAATGACTCTAAATCTAACTGTAAAATACATATATGTTAACTTCACCTCACCTGGACTGTCATATTATACTTCATACTTGTCATTTAGGGTGTAGATATGTCATAGAACTCTTCATTACCCTCTACTATCATCTATTGGAAAATTTGAAACCACTAAAAAGACTCATGTGGGATGAAATAATTACAATAAAAGCATGATACTTCATCCTTCAAAGAAGCATCCATGTTTTCTATTGAATCAATTAAATTTGAAATTGGAATACTAGATAACGATAAGATATTTTCAAGTCTTGTGTGCCACTTGTATTCCTCTTTTCATTTAGTTAATTATCAAGCTAGCTATATAATGCAAGACAAGCTAACACCACCTCAGTAGTTCTGGAAAGGCCACCAATTTGGAAAACATGACTTAAAGCAAGAGTGGCCAATAATCTGGTGGATTGGGCTTGGGTTGGTTGACCTCTTCTAGTCCATTTTTATCATCTATTCAGAAACATTGACTATATAAGGTAGAGGTGACAATGAAACTTTCTTGTCACTATTACCTTCAAGATCTCCTTCTCTTTGTAGTAACTTGGAAAGATGTAGTTCTTCCTTAGTCTTTGCTAACTTTCCTTCTCTTGTTATGAAACCTATCATCTCTTTCTCTTGTCTCTATATTTGGATTATTTATTCTAGTAATTTCCTCACAAAATGGCCTGGGGCCATCATTTCTAGGTCCACTAAACCCTCTTCCAAGAGTAGATCCACCTTTGTTTAAATTATGAATCTTTTGGTTCTACTATTTCCTTAGGGTCAAGACTCGTAACAAATTTTACCTATTTTGGTTTCATCTTTTCCATAATTGCAACCTAGCACTCCAAATCTATTTCCCTCTTCATTTCTATATCAAATTTATAAGGTGGCATAAATAGTTCATCTACACCCTTTCCATAGAGCATTTAGTGTCTTGAAATTTCTTTTGTACCCTCTTATAAGCCTCTTCTAGAAGCTCAAATTGTTCTCTTAGCTGCCAAATCGATATTGTATTTCACTTGAAATATTTCAGTGTTCCATTTCTCAAGGATGTCTCAATATTTTCACATTTTTTCATTATCCTAAATGCTTCATACAAGTTATTCCCAAATCATAAATTTTCATGGTATTGAAAAGGAAATAAGAAAAACTACATACCTGGCATACATTTCTCATCTTTGAAACTGAATGGAAGGTTATTAAGAAGATTATAACTCTCATTAATTATCTCTATTGAAGCAGTCAATAACCCTAGCCATCATAGAACAACTTGCAAACTATTATAAGCATGACTTGCAATGTAGTAAAGTGCTAAAAACATGACTTTCTTTAATGGATGCAGACTCCCTCTTTTACATGCCCATAGGTTTTGACAATGGTCAAATAATTAACAAGATAAAACTCCTTTCCAAAAAATCCTTGTAGATAGCCTTTATCTCCTTTATACCTTTAACAAGTATATTCCAACTCAAAATCAACCTTCTTTAAGACAAGACCTCCTTTCAAAAATGTGTACATGGTTTTATGATAAAGTTGAGAGACTTATTAATTGAAAACTAAATGCCTTTCAAAACATAATGATTAATCTATTCAAAACAAAAAATTGAATAAAAGAGTAAAAATGGAATAACATCTTTGGTGACCTCTAAGGGGGTTTTTTTGCTAAAAATTATAAGAATAGTAGCCTATTTGTGGCATATCCTTTGAGCATAGGATTCAAGAGAGATTCAAAACAAATTGAAAACCAAACTTGACTATAGTTGCTAACACTTCAATAAAATCTAACTAAACACCTAAACTAACTATGCTTCAACACTTGGAGAAAACACAAACTAACGATGTGTGTCAATACTTATTGACCTAAAATTAAACCTAACCTAACCTACACATAACCAAGAACAAGATTTACTCAAACAAACAAAAAATAATTGGTTCCTTGTAGTAGCTTCCTTTTTTTATTATCTTAGAATGGTCCTAATTTTTTTGGATAGCCCAAAAGATGTGGAGAATTGATAAATGTTTAACCAACTACTACAATAACTCTTGGAGAATGAAGAAAACCTACTTACCTCTTCATGTTGATCATGCATACTATTATTTTTAAGTACATAGGTGATTTTAATGCATTATTATTGAGCTTCTAGTATTATTATTGAGCATGAACTATGATTCTTTGTTGGCATCCATCCTGGCTAGATATCTAATGGGACATCCTCTTGAAAGTATCAACTTAAAGCTCTCCTTGGTGGTTTCTTTCTTGTATTTGGTTGTCTCATCATTTTTCTAACTTGTGAATACTATTTCTTTTAACATTGTTGATAAAACATTGATATTTTTGCACTATGATCCTATTTCTCATGTTTTCCTTCTTCTAAAAGTGTTGACTTGTCATCAAAACTTGAACAAAAAGCATATAAATCATCCCAAAAAATGTCTTCTTCAACCTCTTCTTTATTTTTCTATGGGAGATGACTACTTTGGAATTCATGACAGCCCTCTTGAGGAACCATCAAAACATCAAGGTCATCTTCCTAAAGCAAAAGTGTTGATTTGATATGACAGTCATTTTGATCAGTAGCCTTGTGTGTGTCAACCTCTCTATTTTACAAAATAATAATGTCACCAATGTCCTCATAAACCAACATATTTTCATGCTCATTTTTAAATTCTATCTACTCCAAAACTTGTGATGATATTGAATTTTGCATCTCTTCATCTTTCTCAAAAAAACAAGGAATTTCATCAAATAAGAGTGTCAAATCTTCATTTTCATCACCTTTTTCTTGCTTGTTATCTCACTGTCCCAAAAGACCATTCTCTTCAACCTATTTCTTATTGCCTTGTTGTCCCAACTGAATTGTTAACATAGGCATTGTCATATTATCCTTATCTTCAACAAAATATGAGAGTTCATGTTAAAAAAATCAATGAGAGCTTCATGCTCAATACCTCTTTCTTGTCCTTCAACTTTCTGTCCTAGTTGATCATGCTCATCATTCCCTTGCCACAAGTCTGTTTTTTTTTGTTTTTTACATCATGTTCAAGATTGTGAACAACAAGAAACTCATTTTGTTCTTACCTAAACACTTCCTCCTCTTGTTCACTAAACTACCTATCTCGGTAGAAAATGGGACCACCTTTGTAAAGGAAAATAGTGCTAAGACAAGAAGTTTTATTATAGAGGTCTTGTTAGGTTTCTTGGGGAAGTATAAGTTTTAGGGAAGGCTTCTCTTGCTTATGTTCAACTTCTTGCAAAGGATGAAGGTTTCTAAAACTTGGAATTTCGAGCTCAAAATAATCACTTGAAGACTCAATGGGCTTACCTTGCTTAAATCTTGAAAATTTATACTTGGGAGGCTCTTCTTTTGCATGTTGATCTAAAGTGTACTTGAGTATAAATAGTCTTCTATCCTTTGTGCTTGGATAAGAAAAAGCTTCATATTCTCTATTTTGTTAGCAATCTCTTTTGCAAGAGACTCTTCATATTGTTTCCTTTTGTGACCAATGACTTAGTATGGGCTAACTACACTTGATCCATGAGGATTCAAAGCATAATTAGGCCACTAAACATCAGTCCCAATAAGATCATTCAATGCAAAACTAAACTAGGAATCCACTAAAACTAACATATATAAATATGAAAGATTCATAAACACCTATTCTAATCCATTGAAACTTATCCTATTGGCGGAGTGGTGTTGCATTGATGTGGAATGGTGACCCTTTCCCAATCCATTGGATAAATGAGATTTTTTTGATTGATTCTATTGAAAAAGATAGATGAAATTGATGATAGATGTGTACGAAAACATGATTTAAAGATATTTTAACATGATGCAAGCTATTTTAACATGATGTAGGCTATTTTAACATTATGTAGGCTAAGATGATTTATATGGGTGTATGCAAAGCTAATCTAAATGGAGTTTACCCTAAAAATATTAAAACACTATTTATGAAATATGCTAAATGGATGCATCTATGTTACCATGGAAGCCATTGATGGAAGCTAAGCTAATTAAGCAAATAAATTAAGCTAAAAAGATGCTAAATAAGGGCTAAATATGAGTGCAAGTGAAAGTGATTTTAACATCATAAGTTTTCTCTTACAAGATGGATCCATTTGTCTCCAAATAGTGACCTATTTAAAGGAGGAAAAATGAGAAATGAAGGGCTAAGATTGAAAAAGTTAATCAATGGTCAAAAAATGAGGAAGCTAGAGGCATGGATCATGGATCCCCATTAAGGGTTGAGGATGCAAGATGATATTTGATCAAGGGATCATGGTCATCCAATCAAACACACTTTCAAAACATGCACACAAAGTCATGTTGAAAGTTTGTTGCAAAAAAGGAATATTCCCTTTTTCAAATGAGTGAAAAAAAGAGAATATTCTCATGGGTGAGGAAAATTAGATATTTAGTTAATTAAAACCAAATTAAATTGTGCAAAGGAATATTCCATGAGAATATTACCTTTTTAGAGGAATGTGCAAAGGAGGAATATTCTCTTGCAAGTAGGAGGATAATATTTAAATAGTAATTTGATAATTAAATCAAGCTTTAATTATGCAAATTAGGGAAATCAAGATATTCATTAAATAAATAATTTATTTAATGAAGAGGGGAAAGTGTTTAGATATTTAATTAAATAACTTAGGGTTATTTAATTAAATTAGAGGACTTCAGGGATTAAATTAATTTAATCCATTCAATTTAATAGGATGAAATTTTAGCATGAAAGGGGGTGAATTAACCTAATTAGATTAATCAAATTAATAGATGCAAATGATGAAATTAATTAAATAGCTAGGAAAATTTAATCAATTAGGTGAAAAAAGGGTGGATTTCAAGACGAAATGATGTTAGTATATCAAATTTGAGTGCATGATATCATTCAGGATATTTTTAAGTGTCTACACCTTTGTATCTCCATCTCTTGTTGGTCTTGGTAAGCTTGATAAACCAACTCTTCTTGCTAAAATTTATTCTCATGATCTCCTTCAATTTCACTCATTTGTTATTGAAGTTATCCAGCATTATATCCTTGATGCTCAGGTTACCAAAATTTTAAGGTTAGCTATGAGGGTGGCTATGTTGGTTGGTATAAAATGGCCTTCTTATGGTTGAGTTTGGACATATGTAGGTTTTCATGAGGCTTGAGAAAGGGTGTGTGGGTGGTATGTATAATGAACATGTTGGTTTCTTTGTGTAGCAAAGGTATTTGGGAATTAACCAGTTGCATTCTCATTGTGATATGGTTGATAGGGGGGTGAACGACCAGAATTTTCATGGAATGAATGATGATAGAAAATATCTCCATGAAATGAATACATGATGTAACATTCAAACAAGATGGAAATTCATTGTAATGTTCTTAAAATCGAAATAATGAATATTGATATTTTTTGTAAAAAATTGAGCACATACCAACATTTAGTCCTCTTGAAACCAGTAGAATAAACTTGGAGTCACCATGTGTGTGAATATTTTTACCTCCAAAAGTAAAAATTGCTAACATACACACCAAATACCAAAAAGGACAAATTTTGAATTGAGATAGTTCAAACTATCCCATTGGGCATGCCAAAGATTATTATCACTTAGAAGTATACCCTTATTAAGTTGTACTAGTGAAAAATGGGATCTTTTCCAAGTTTGTGGGTCACCTATGGTGGAAAAGAACCTCTAGAGAGGGTTGGATCCCTTGGTACTCACCTATCATAACTTAGACTACTACTGCTACTAATAGAAATATGGCATGAAATGAATCTACTATGAGAGTGATGCACCAAAATGTTGAAGACTAAGTGTTTAAACTAGTTTGCATACAATACTTCAAGAAAAAGTGTATTGTGTCACATGAGCTTGTTGCTCTGCCTTATGATTTGAGCTATTTGATAAAATCTTGGCCTATCTTTTCTATTCTGGAAAGAAAACAGAGTATTTTTCACAATTGTATCAAATCATATAAGTGGTTTTAACAAGTAACCAACATATAGAGAAGAAACTATAGGTTTTGTAATTTTTTTAAGCATGCATAATTTTTTTTTTTGATGAATTTTTCCAGATATCTATATTAATATAAATAAAGTACAAAATTCACAAAAAAGGGTTGGGTGGTAGGAAAGCACACCCTGAAAGCGACATGGGCCCAGCCCAGCAAAAATAACCAAAGTCACATGGGCCTAGCCCAGAAAAAATAAAAAATGAAAACTATGCAGCTAAGGCAGTGCCAGTAGATCCTGGGGGATCCTGGTCATCCAAATTTCTACCCCATACATCAACAGGGTTAGGAGTGACATCAGGAGGAGCACCCCAACCATCATCATTTTTATCTTCTTTTTCTTTATCCTCGCGCTGAGGCGAGATTGCAAGAGCAAGCCATAGAAAGCTTTTACCAGAGGAGGGCCAACCATAGCCCGAGTCAGGAGGAGCATCTACAGGCCATCTAGAGCCGCCACCACTGTTTCTTAGCACACCACTAGATTGCCAACCCTGACCAGGTCACGGTGGAGGTGAATGAGTATGCCGGGGAGGCCGAGAATCCCTCCGAGGAGGAGGCTGGGAGCGAACCCACATGGAATCACTCCGCTTCTGGTCCCGAGAGGGCGACTAGCGATGGGAGGAGGAGGGCGAGTCAGGAATCCGAGCCACGGTACAAGGGGCATTTCCCCAATGGTCTAGGAGAACCTGCAGGTGACCCACTTCTAGTGCAACCTTGTTGGCTTGCACTTGAATCTGTAACATAACATTAGAGCATATAACAGCTTTAGCATAAATAGAAACATTATTATCTATATGCGAATGAGCAAAAATACAAGCATTTCTGTCTTTCCAGATACTGAAAAGGATTTCCACTCTGAAAGTGTGCCAAATCTGGGTGAACTTAGTTGGGGTTCAAGGCGGGTCCCCCAGAAGAACCATATGCCACGAAAAGGGTTCAGGCCTAAAAGGCCGAAAGAAATCATGAATCCAAGTCCAGAACTACTGAGCTCTAGGACAAAACCAAAAAAGGTGCTTGAAGCTTTCAGGCTACCCACAAAATGGGCAGTGAGGGTTGGAGACCCCCAAATGAACCAGCCGAGAACCCACAGGCAAGCCTTGGAAAAGAATACAACAAGCAAAGTGGGCCAGAATCGGATTAACAATTGCAGACCAAATGGCATCAAACCTCCTACACCAAGTAAAGGTCGAGGAGTTAAGAAGCCACCTCTGGTTCAACGAGCTGAGCATAGGGAAATGGGGTGAAAGCCACCTCTAACCAAGCCGCAGCTTGTAGCTCCTAAGAGGAGTATTTGGAAACCATTTCCAGTCTTTCCATAAGGTTTGTGCCCACGAATACCAACTTTGTGAAGAATCTCTGCCGGAATGGCGTTCACCAGACCATCAAAAGTAGGATGGTCCTAGTTTTGAAGGCTGTAATGAGCTTTAAAAACATCCCACTGCATAATACTCATGGTAGGCCGGTGGAAGAGCTGGTGCAGTGTCTGAATGCCCTTCTTATGAAATCGGAGAGCTTTGAGCCAAGGCGACTTGGCCAGGGGTTGACCATTCTGGGCAAGAAGGGGAGACCACTAGAGATTATGCTGGTTGATGGAGAGCCCATCACGAAACCCGACACCATCCCAATGGAGCCAGGGCTTGACACTTTCCCAAGAACGCCAAATGCTTTTAGCCACAAAGGAGCCAATAATTTGAACCGGCTCCATCATCACCAGCAAGGTTTGGAAGCCGATGCCTTTCCAAGCGAGTCTGTGAATAGGAAACCCAGACTAAATTCAATTTCTGAGGAGAACTTTCTAGGCTTCATCCCCAGTAAGTGCACAGATGATCCATTTGACACAGAGGGCAGTTCCTTGTCGTTGAGTGGAAAACAAGCAGAGCCCTCCCGACTCCTTGGGAAGACAACAAAATTCCCAAGCGACCCAATGAAAACCCTTATGGGTCTCAGAAGAGGCCCAAAGAAAATCGCGGAGCAGCTTCTCGAGTCTGCTATAGGCTGCTTTAGAAGGAGCCCAACAGGAAGAATAATAGATATGGGTGGCAGCCAAAACTTTAGAGCACACTTGGAATTTTCCTGCCAGCGAGAGAGGCTTGGTAATCCAATAGGCCAGCTTCTACTCAATTCTGGAGAGCACAACTTGCCAAAGCTCCTGGGGGGAAGCCTGGAAGGCGAATGGAATGCCCAAGAAGTGGAAGATTTCCCCTTGACCAATCCACTTCCAGTTATAAGATTGAAGCCACACAGGAGTGGGAAGCACAGACTGTCTGTAGCACAACGTTTTGTGCCATTGAATTACAAAACCAGAAGCAAGACAAAAAGTGTCAAGGCATTCAAGGGCAGCAGTGATCGAACCTTCATCCTCTAAGAGAGTGAGGAAGGAGTCATCAGCAAAATGCCCATTGATAAGCTGCTCTTGAGAATCGGGGAGAGTTATTCCTTTAACACGCTGTTGGGAGATAGCATTGGCCAGGAGATATCCAAAACCCTCAGCTGCCAGAACATACAATGCAGGGGCAAGAGGGCATCCCTGGTGAATAGAACGAAAGAGGCCAAAAGCAGAGGACTGTCAGCCATTAATGGAGATGCAAGTTGAGGCATCAAAAAAAAGCATGCGAACGGACTGAAGAAAATTGGCTGAAAAAAGCATGCATAATTTTGAGGTTAAAACACTTGCAAAACCTATAGTTTCTTCTATATATGTTGGTTACTTGTTAAGAAACACTTATATGAGCTAATACAACTATGAAAAATACTCTTTTTTCCTTCCAAAATAGTAGAAATAGGTCAAGATTTTAACAAATAGCTCAAATCATATGGTAAAACAACAAGGTCACCAACTGTGATAATAAGATTACCAACTATAAATGACTAATGATAATTATGAGTGAAAATGATATGTAATTCATAAACTATTAAAGTGCAAGATTACAAGAAATCAATATGTAAAATGTTATTGTTCATAGCTCAACCATTATAAGGTGAATATACATTCAAATTTTAAGTTTAAAAGTAGGAAAATATGCACACAACTAATAAATTATATTGAATATAGATTTTTATAAATAAAAAAGTAGTTATTATGTATGTACATATAAAAATCTGACATATATGCCAACTCAAGGTCTATATACAATGTATATCTTGAATCGCTATGCCATCTCAAGAAAATCCTCAACTTGTGGTCGATCATCAAAATATAGCCTCTTCATACCACTTAATGGATGCAAAGTTGACTGCATAATAACAATTTAAACCACAAATTAAATTAATTAAAGCTAAATGGTAAATAAGTTACATTAATAAATAGAAACTTATCTATTGTTTTTAATAAACTTCAAAGTAACATCTAATCACTATACTAAACTATAATTTCTCCAAAATATCAATTAAAGTAAACTTCAATTCTTGATTACCTTAAGTCTATTTTTTTCTCTAAAAAGTGTTATGTAAATGAGGGTCCCTTAGGATAATCAATATTCCTACCATATCATAATGGTAGAGAATCTACATAGGTGAATGGTGGAACACTATAGTAGGTAAAGGGTTTGTGTAGGATCATGATGGGCCAAAAAGTGGCGATATGTAAGTGATATGATGGCCCATGTGGCTAACGATTCTTTTTGACCCAAAAAGGGTTTTTAGAGGAGATTCTCAGCTTTCAGCCATTATAAAGTATTCTTTAATTTGAATTTAATAAATAATTATTATTTATTTTCTATTTGAATTACGACTAAAGTCCTAATTGATAGGATGATTGAAAAAAATCTATAGCTTTCAAATGGTATCACTTTTTTTTAATCTGAAACATGTGTCACATTCTATGCTTTGCATACTATAGGATTAAATAAAAGAATTGAATTTCATGAAGTTTTGACCAAGTTAAGGTGGTCAAACATACGATTTTTTATATTTTCTAAAATTTATAATTTAAAAAAATCATAATTAATTATTTACTTGGAAAGAAATTACAAAACAATATGCATCACATTGTGACATGAGTCCTCTACTTATATATAAAATCTTATTAAAAAATATTATCATTTTGTTATTGTTAGGGTGGTCAAATAGATACCTACTTCTTATTTTTCCCCTAAATTTTAAGTACTATTGCATTGAAATTTCAAATTTTCACTAGTTTAGAAACTACATTCAATTTGCTTCAAATTATATTCTTACATATTTTTGAAATAATATAGATAAATTATTCAATTGTTTACGTCAAGTTACGTAACTCTAATTTTTTGAATTTTCATTGTCAATTAAGGGCCTGTTTTTTCCATAACGATCATGCACATACCCTAAAATAAAATTTATAAACTTAATATATATAATTATTGAAAAAAATCATAAACTAAGCATATATATACCTATATATAAACTTATATCTACTAAATATAAAAAACATATACCACTGGTGATGCTTCTTCTATTGTTTGAAAATGACTCATTATGGATGCACAAACTACAACTTCCTGTATTAAGAATGACAAGAATGTAAGACTATAAATGTATGTACATATAATGATAATATATTTTAAATTAGTTCATCTAAATCACTACATTAAGTTCTATAACTCCTAAATAAACTATTTATAAATAATTAAAATATAGTTCAATTATATCAACTCTTTATGATTGCTCTAAGAGTCATTCTATGAATGAGAGTCCCTTAAGGCGATCAAGCATTTTACTATGACATTGGAGAAGGTGATACAGCATTCACATCTAGAGTAGACTATAAAATTAAAATAAGATCAAGATATAAATTAATATATTCAATCAATCATAGTTTAAATGATATCCATACAATAAAAAATATTAAGCATGTACAAACAATTACACCATGTCTAAGCCAAATTCAGTGGCTGAAATAGTACCATTATGAACTTCTCTATGTTCACCCTTTGTCATCAAATGTTCAATCCCACTTAAGTATACATTAGTACTAATATTTTTTATATTAATTTTAAATAAAATACATTATGAAATAACTTTAAGTTTTACCTATACATAAGATTGCCCTTTCTCCTCTTCTCTAGCCCTTGATGGCTCTCTATGTGTTCTTTCCTCAAGTATCTTCACATATGTTCTCACATTTGATGCCTCTACATACATACTACACCCTGATAGCTCATATCTTCCAAGTTTCATATGATGGACCCCATACTCAGATGTCTTTAGGGGAAGCTCACTAGTCTCTTTGATAGGACCCAAACACACATGATTGCATATAGTCCAATGATGAGGAACATAAATGTGTGTAGATTATGAGGATCCACCAAAATCAACTAATCCACCAAGATTATCATTGTTAGGTGATAGGAAAATTGAGAAGACTATGTAATCAAAAGGCCAATGAAAGAGTGTATGGCCATGAGGCTCTACATTCTTGCATCTGCAATAATGTTTGGGTGTTTTATTGGAGATGGGGGAGAAATAGAAGGATGGGAATATATGGACCTTGCAATCAACATATTTCCCTAGGTCTATCAAGTAGGGAATTTCTCTACCTACTCTTTGGAACTATCTAAAGTTGATGCAAAAACGGGTGGCAACCTCCTTACAATGGCAAACAAATGAGTATCAAACCAATCTTAAACACAATTTTTTCCCCTCCAAAACTCACTTGACTAGGACTATCCTAGTAGTACTCCAACCCCAGTTTAGGGAATTTTACAACCATAATTGCCAAAACACATCACATACAAATGAGTGATTAAGATATTGTTTAAAGGGTTACATGACATATGTAAAAACCAACATTAACTCCTTTGGATAAATCCCTTGAAACTAGGCCCACAACACTGTCCTAGGCCATGAATTAGGAAAGATTTCAATTGGACTACACTTCCCTACCTGAAAACACACAAATTCCTCATCTCATAAACCCTGATAGGCCCTACAACATCCTAAACACCAAAACCCTTAACTTTAGCTTTCCTCATGAGGGTTTATTGGATTTCACATCTCCAGGGATCTTGCAGCCATTCCAATGCTTCATACATGTCTCAAATTTTCTACAAAAACTCAAAAGTCACTCACATAACCAAATCCTTCAACAATTCATCAAAACCCTTCATTAACCCACCATTTTCACAAAGAAAACTCATTTCCTAGTCTAGGGCATCACTCCTCTCTCTCAACACATTCCCATAGCCTACAAAAATAAAATAAAATCACTAATACACTCCTAGAGAATCCATTCCACTGAGACACATGTTTGTATAGTAGGTGGATGGCTTATTTCATATTTAAAACTTCAATCAAACACCTACAGGCCTGTTATAGGTAGTTTTTTTAGAACAAGTTAGATCTCACTCCAAAATTGGTTTTAAATCCTCCAAATGGGTGGAATACAAATATAATTTATGGTATTACAATATTAATAGATTTCATAGCATTAAAATCCTATACAGGCTCATACAAGTCTAGAAAAACAAGAAAATAACAAAAAAATCTAAGAAATAACAGAGTTTTTGATTGATTTTCTTCTTCAAATCTTCTAGCCAACCATTACAAAAAAAAAATTCACCTTTTTAAAGGTTCCCCTCCAAAATAAATGACCAACCAACTCTCAACTACTTTTTAAACCTCCTTGTGACTGTTGGATGCACAATTGCATTATGTTTACATTGTTACATATTTTGCAATTGATACTTGCACTTGTGTCCCCAAATGACTCTAAAACTAACCAACTACACTATCAATGGTCTTATTAGACCTTATTTAACATAACCTAAGCCTTTACCCACTCAACTCTTAAAAAAAGCCTCCTCGATTGCCCATTTTGCATTTTTGGAGCACTTTGACAACATTTCAACATTGTTCCACAAAATGACCCTTCCAAACACCTATTCGGACTTAACTAGGAATAAGGGTGATCCCACAATACTGGTTTACAATTTTTGGGCAAACTGGACACTAAACTAATTTTTTTAACTAAATCTTCACTTTCGAGCTCCTATAGTGGCTAAACCATAATGAATTTGAAGATGATGAAAACTATTGATTTATGATGTTTTGTCTATAGATTATAAATATATTTTTTTCATTTTTTTTGGAATCAGATTGCACTTATTTTTCCATCTCCTTCAAAAACTAGTTTTTAGAAAAAAAACAACATTTTTAAGGAGTGACACTCACCGTATACAACATAATTTTTTTTGTATGAAGGATGAAATTCTAATTTTTTCGAATTTAGATTTGTAACTATGATATCTAGCACTTTCATTTGGTTTTATAGTGTTTTTTTGAATATTTATTCCTTAATCAAGTTTCAAAGTCAAACCAATTACAATTTAGACATAGGTGAACTGTATACAACATAACTTTTTTCTGTATGTATCAAAATTCAATTTTTTTTTTTTTTTAATGGATCAAGGACATGAATACCCAGGCTGAATATATTTTTTAAGAAATTATTTTGATAATCTGGTATTTTTCCACATGTGCAGAACAAAGAGCTTGATTTTCGGTGAAAAACCTATGTTTAATAAAACTAAAAAATGCATACATTATAAAACTAAAACATATTAAAATTATATTTGTTGGATAGATCATTCTAAGGACTACCATGATCATTTGAAATAAATTTTAAATGAGGTCATTTGATCCCCCAAAAGGTAAATCAAAAGTGATTTTTTATTAGCCTTTTGATAGGTGTAAAGGAGACTCCATTGTAGGTATGGTTTAAAACTAGTGGGGTTCTATCCAAGGGGGTTTGATCTAAGGTGGTTTGATCAAACCCTCTTCAATTGGAATCCTTAAAATATAAATTTTTAAGGCTTAAATCATTATATTTTCTAAAAATATGTGATTTCAGCAAAAATCAAAATCTCCTAGAAATTGTAAACTAGCTTTGTGGGATCACCCATAAATACATTAGATAATGGTCTCAATGACCTTATTTTAAAAAAAAAATACACCAAAACCTAAATTATACTCTTTGGCATTTGGATTTAACAAAATTTTCTTAAGGGTGCTCCTACACCATACACAACAACATAGAACCTTTCCAATTCCCTCGAAAAAATTGTTGAAGTTTATCCAACACTGCACCTTACATAACATGGACCATTAGAAGATCCTTTATCAAATGCAACCTGCTCTTTCTCCTCACTATCCTTGTTTGTCTTGTCCATGTCTTCACTTGTTTCATGCTTCACTTTGTCAGCTAGCACTGTGGGGTATTTTTCCTCTTGTCCATCTCCAAATACTGATACTAAACCATCTCCTACACCTATACAATCACGTCAATCAATTTCCATCACTTCTCCCTATCCTCCATGCTTTGTGCTATGCCCATTAGTCCTTGCAACTGCAACTTTATTTATGTCAAACTTGTCAACATTTGTACCATTACATTTTATCTCTACCATACCTGCACTTGCTCTAATCACTGTCATGACACCTTTACAAAACTTTGTACCTTCATCCACTATCCCTTCAACATCATAGTCCCATGTCCTCTCAATACTCAGTTGCCTCTTCTTTGTTGTCATGACTACAAGGCACATGCCTGCCCCAACCAGTATCCCATCACATTATTCTTTTTGTCTCATAAACTCGTTACACTTTCCATGTCTTTCCAAAGGCTCTTTAGCCTTATCGTCTATCTTACCAATCCGAATCCCATTCCTAGAAGCTTTCTTTCTCCACACAAGAACATTCTTTTTTCCCAACATCTAATTGCAAATCACTCTCATGTTTTATTCTTACTGTCCTAGCATCCATAACCTGCTCCATACCTACAAGAGCTTTATTTTTGGTGTCCTCAAGCCTTAAAGGCTCCTTCTTACCAAAAATGACAACCTTAGACTTACCCTTCTCTCTTCCACTTTCCTGCAAAGGAGTTAGCTTAAAGCTCTTGTCATCCTTCTTGATAGTATAAGTTTTTTCCCTACCATCATACATAGACCTTCTATCAAATTTCCATGGTCTCCCCAATAGAAAATGGAAACAATCCACTGGTAGCACATCACACAAGACCCTATCCTTGTACTCCCCAATCTGAAAATCTGCATAGGCTTTCTCATTCACCACTAGTGTTTGACTATCATTCACCCAAGAAACTTTGTATGACTTGCTACATGATGTAGTTCTTCTAATTTCAACTTATCTACCATCTCCCTAAACACCATATTTTCTTGAGAACCTGAATCAATGACCACTTGACATACCTTACCTCTACACTTGCATGAAGTTCTAAAGAGACTCCTTCTTTGACTCAAGTCTTCCTCCTTAGGTTCCTACAAGAAAGTTCTTATTATAACAAGTGCTTCTCCCACCTCTGGATCAACAAGTTTTCTTAAAATTTCACATTCTTCTTCTTGGACCATTTGTGCTCTTCATTTAATCTTCCTATCACCACTTGATGTTGAACCTTGGTTTTGAGGACACTTCCATGCTAGATGTCCAAACTCTTGACAATTGTAGCATCTTCCTGAATCTTTTTTTTGCATTTCTTCCTCCACCATTTGCCTCTTGTGCCTCTCCATCCACCTCTGAAATTACATTTTTCTTGCTCCTTCATGGAATTTCCTTGACTCTAATTGTTTGGCTTTGAATTAGGATTATATCCCCTACCTATAGATGCATTACCTCTGCCTCCTACTGCTTTCTCTTATCTCCTCTTTAATTTTTCTTCTGCCCTCATTGCCATTTGAAAGCATTGTTCAAGTGATTTTGGTGCCAAAAAACTAATTGAATCCTGAATGTTATATCTTAGACCATTCAAATATCTAGCTACCAAATCTATTCCTCATCTTCTTCATGTTTGGTTCTTATGCTTAGCCTATAGAATTCTTCAGTATATGATTGCACATCTAGTTCCTTTTATCTAAGATTTTGTAACTTCTTAAACAATTGAATATTATAATCACAAGGAAGGAATTTACCTTTCAGTTTGGTCTTCAGTCTCTCCCAAGAAGTGATCTTTATTTTTCCTTTCATCTTGCACAAAATTCCACCATAGAAAAGCATGTCCTTTCAGTTCTTTTTAGCCTTCTTCACCTTATGGTCTTCATCAATCTCTTCACTATCAAAATAGTTTTCCATGGATCCAATCCAATCTAGGAGCTCTTCACTATCAAGTTTGCCTCCATACATAGGCACATCCATTTTTCCATTTCCATCCTTCTTCACAACCTTCAAAAGCTTCATCATTCTCACATATTTTGGATCCATCTCCTCTTCTTCACTAGAGGTCTCTTCCTCTTCATAATCACTTTCTTCCAAAAGAACCCTACCTTTATCTTTCCTCATAGCAATTTCCTGCCTCAAGGCTTCTATTTCTTTATCATGATTTTCAATCTTCCTTGCAACAACATTCCCCTTAGGAGGAATTTTGATTCCAACAACCACCCTCTCCTTCGTACACACAAAATTTCAACCTTATTTCACAAGAGACCCACTCCCTTACTCTGATACCACTCTGATGCAGATAGGGGTGGCAACCTCCTTACAATGGACAAAAAATGAGTATCAAACCAATCTTCAACACAAAAATTTTCTTCCCCTCCAAAACTCACTCTTGACTAGGAGTGTCCTAGTAGTACTACAAACCCATTTTAGGGAAGTTTATAACCAGAAATTCCAAAACAAATCACATACAAATGAGTGATTAAGATACCCTTTAAAGGGTTACATGGCATATGCAAAAACCAACATTGACTCCTTTGGAGCAATCCCTTGAAACTAGGTTCACAACATTGTCCTAGGCCATGAATTAGGCCAAATTTATAAAGGGAATATACTTTAAAATTTCCCTTTCACTCATATTTCAATTTGACTACACTTCACTACCTAAAAAAACATAAATTCCTCAACTCATAAGCCTTGATAGGCCTTGCAACATCCTGAACACCAAAACCCTTAACTTTAGCTTTCCTCATGAGAGTTTATTGGAAGTCACATCTCCAAGGCTCCTACAACAATTCTAATTCTTCATAACTGTCTCAAATTTCCTGCACAAACTCAAAATTCACTCACATAACTAGTTCCTTCAACAATTCATCGAAACCATTCATTAACCCACCATTTTCACAAAGAAAACTCATTTCCTAGCCTAGGGAATCACTCCACTCTCTCAAAACATTCCCACAACCTACAAAAACAACATGAAATCACTAATACACCCTTAGATAATCCATTCCACTAAGACACAAGTTTTTACAGTAGGTGGATGGCTTATTTCATATTTAAAACTTCAATCAAGCACCTACAGGCTTGTTACATGTAGTTTTTTGAAAACAAGTTAGATCTCACTCCAAACTTGGTGTTAAATCCTCCAAATGGGTGGAATAAAAATATAATTCATGGTATTAAAATATTCGTATATTTTAGAGCGTTAAAATCCTGTACGGGCTCATACAAGTCTTGAAAAACAAGAAAAAACTAGAAAAATCTGAGAAATAACAGATTTTTGGATTGATTTTCTTCTTCAAATATTCTAGACAACAATTAAAAAAAATTCATCACCTTTTTAAAGGTTATCCCTCTAAAAAAACTGACCAGCCAACTCTCAACTTCTTTTTAAACCTCCTTGTGACCGTTGGATGCACAATTACATTGTTTTTACAACATTGTTACATATTTTGCAATATTTGCACTTGTGTCCCAAAATAAATCTAGAACTGACCAAATACACTATGAATGGTCTTATTAGACCTTATTTAACATAACCTAAGCCTTTATCCACTCAACGCTTACAAAAAACCTACTTGATTGCCCATTTTGCATTTTTGGAGCACTTTGACAATATTTCAACATTGTTCCACAAAATGACCCTTCCAAACACCTATTAGGACTAAATAAATTAGAGAATGGTATCAATGACCTTATTTTCAAAAAAAAACACCAAAACCTAAAGTCTACTCTTTGGAATTTTGATTTGGCAAACTTTGCTTAAGGGTGCTCTTGCATCAAAAGTCAAAATAATTCACATGATTTCCTACAAGAAACATTGTATATATTCATAGAAAAAATAAAGATGGAAATCAAGATTGTTGTTGGGTGGTTTATCAAAAACAATCCATCAACAATCCCAATAAAGAACTGTAATACCTTCATGTGTGCACCATTTAATTGAAGTTTTAGGCCTACATACATTAGTAGGTTGTCTATTTTTTGGATAAAAAAAAAATTGGGCTAATTGGGCTTTGGATATTTCTAGTTCTTTCATTTGATCATAAGGAAAACCATGACCATATTGTATCATCTTGGATTATATCCACTCCGAAAATGAATTATGTTGCCTTGTGAGGGCTTTCACATGAGAAAGTATTCCCTCTAAGTTGGGTGCCATCAAAGACAATCTAGGGTGCCAATGGTATATTTTAACAATGTTCTTCAATTTGGTTACATTTCTATCAATTAATTCTTGAATTGAATGATGGTTTGGTAGGGGAGGGTTTGGTGGGGGTTTTTGGTTGTCACTTGTTTCTGATATTTTTAAACCTATTTGGAATTAAAAAGTTCAAAATTAACAATTTTATTTTACTAATTATTAAAATTTATAAACAAAAATATATTTTATACTAAAATTTTAAAGAAACCGTGATAAAACAAAAAAAAAGATGATAAATATAAAGAAATGACTAACCTAACGATTCTAAGCATAAAATTCAATCAATTAAAAAAATTATTTGTTCACAAAATTAGGTGTTTGTAATCACTTGTTGAAATGCCTTTCTCTTCGCACACAGTCACGTGTTAAAATGAAGATAACTTGACTTTATATATATATAGCTTTCAAAAATGGATATTTTTTTTTTAATGAACTTGTTTTTTTAATATTTAATATATTATTATATTTCATGTTATTTTAAGTATATATTTATAATATTCCAAGTCATATATATATTATAATATATATAATATTAGATTTTATTATAATATATAATATAAATCATATATAATAATATGTATGTAATTAAATTTTAATAAATAATGGGTTCATCCCATAGTGCAATGGTTAAGTGGTGGCATTGTTTTTATGGCCACCAAGGTTCACACATTTGATGGGCCATTGTGATCATAGGCACTATGCCTTCGTAGATCCAATGTGCTTGGAAGCTTGAACTTTAGTGTTGGGGTTGTAGATGACATTCATGCCATGTGTCAAACATTCATGCCTTTGATGTAGAGAAATATAAAATTCACAAACAATAGACAATAAAGAACAAGAAAATGTGGGTTTCACAATAGTATGCATTTCATTCCCTGATCTTTCAATGGTGACAACAAATAACACCCTGTAAACAATCATATTTGCTTGTTTTCATAGACTCAAGTCTCAAGAAACAATAAAAAATCATTGTATCTTCATTCTTATGCTTCTAAATACTTTAACCAAACCTCACAGACATCATTCAAATCCTAGGTAACAACGATTAACTCAAAACAATGCATTTTCACAAAACCCTCAATAAACTAGGGTTTATGATAGTCTAGATGCTAATCAAAACACAATGTTCTCTATAAATCATGATAATTAATTAACTATCACTTGTACTTTGGTGGAAATGTGCACAAAGACCTATAGAAACTATGTTCCAAATTTTGTGATTTTTCACTAGTTAGAAGTTGAGATATGATTTTTTTTAGCTCACTAAAAACCCTAGTTTTTGGATAGAGCAGCGAGCACTATTTTGATCATAACTTGAGAAAAACTCAATGAAATCACCTCAAAAAATTTCATTTGAACCTTAAGACATGCCATTATCATCCCACGCAAACAAAAACCTACAAATTGACTGTGCAAGTCCATACCAAACCGTTATTTGCTATTTTTTAGGAAAACTATCATAAATTTGTCAAAAAAAGGTTTATCATGAAAATATTGCTCCTCCACATCTTGGAGCGTATATTATCATTTATTCAATATCCAAGAACTTACAAAAAATAGTTACACTGAAGCATATATCCTCTTTCTTCAATAACCCTAATTTCCATGTCATTAAACTTGACATTTATACTCTTTTTTTGCAACTTTTAACCCTATACCACACTTAGGCTAGAAACCATTACGAAAGATTATATATGTGGTTTTCTAAGACAATTTTTTTAATCTTTTCTTGACATAAAATTACAACTCACAAAACAAAATAGTCCTTAAAACATCAACTAGGTCTCTTGGACCTTCAAGAAAAAAATTTAGGTGATGCTCTTTCATCATACTCCCTAGGGAAAAGAAATTTGAGTTCCATCTCAAATGATGGTCTTTTTTTCTCTCTCTTCTTCTAATTGTGATGCATGATTAGCTCTTCTCTAACCTCCACTTTATCCTCTCCATGCTTGGTATTATCTTCTCAGTGTTTCTTGGTCTTCACGCTTTTTTCTTGCTTGCTTTTTGTACCTCCTCCTGATGATCTTCTTCTCAACTACAAGAATCCAAAATTCTATTTCTCTTCCATATGCCTCATGAATTTTGTCCATTTATTCATCCTCTTCTTTCTCTCCCTTTTTTACACCTATTCAAAAATTATCATCAACATGTACTATATAAGAACCATGAGGCTGATTTGTCTCCTCACTAGCTCCCTGTGCTTGTTTTCTTATGTATTCCTTCACTATCCTACTTGTATTCCATAGAGGAGGGAAACCAACCACACCAAGGCTCTAGGCCATGGAGAGCTGAGAGTGGAAGGATTCCCTAATATACCACAACCGTGCAGGTGTTAAACGTCAAGGATAGAGAATGAAGAGCACTCTCAAGTGCTTTTATCACTCTACTAACCAAGGAATTTGAATGGGATTAAGTGAGCAGGCATCTAGAACCCGAATTGTACCTCAGACAACTCTTTGTCAGAGGATAGTAGTGTGGGTCAGGGATGACACTACGGTACGCTAGCGTCTCACTAGGGTGATGGAATCTGTACAACTAGAAAGTATAAAGGTACAATAAGAATTCTATAAATCTACTAACAACTTAACAAAAGAAGTTTAAAGTGCTAACAAAAGTGACAATAAACAAAATAAGAAAGATAAATAGAACGGTGGTGTAGAAGTGATAAGAAATGAAGGTGATGAACATTAACTCATGGGGAGTCTAGTTCGCCAACAAGCTCCACATGAACATGTACCTACACACAATTGAGAGAGGAAAAATACTAGATTTGTATAGGGCTTTGTCATAGTCAAACCCTTGCTTTAGTGTTTCCACCTCCAGGAATAGACGAATAGAGAGATAGAAATATGATAAAGAAAGAAAAATATTTCTAAAATGAAAATGGAACCAAATAATAAAAGAGACAAAGAAACACAAATCCAAAAATAGAGTAAACAAAAGAATTACCACCCTCGATCAAAGGAACTCAAGGCCAATGAGATAGGAATGCAAGCCCATAACAATGGTAGAGTCGACACAACCGCAACAAGGTCGAAAGAAACCTCACTAGGCACCAAGCTACAAATTTTGTGGTAAAATGTGTGGGATGTTGCGATGTTGGATATGTGAAGCTAGTGGTGCAACAAATAGAAAAAGTATGCAGTGAGCGAAATCATGTGTATAAGATCAAGAATTGGCAAAGAGATGGAGAAGTACTAAAGAGATGTGAAAATTTGTGAAGAAGCTAGAATGAATGAGAAAGATAGCCATTTGAAGATAAAAATGGAGGGAAAAAGTCATTCAAAGGTCGGTTAGAAGGCACATGGGTGCTACGTTTCATCACCAATGGAGAATGTAATGCCTCTGCAGATTCTAGAGGTAGGAATCTTGTCAAGACAATAGTGCATTATGCAGGCGTTCACACGTCGCATGCACGTCCTTGAAAGAGATTCCCCACCAACACTAAGAAAAAGCACTAAGTGGATGAGGTACAAAATGAGGACATGGAATTACTTGCTCAGATTTGATTTTTCTAAGGTGGAGGGTTTTAAAGGGGAGTTTCTGAGAGGGGTGCAAATTCACTCCTATACATTTTTCCGCGACTTTAATGAGCATGAGTGTCAATGAGTGTTCGATAAATTAGATTGAAAGAGTTGAAACATATACCAGAATCATCAAGAAGGCAAACCACAATATAGAAAACTCAAAAGCATAGGGTAGTTAAAAACTCCATAGGTACTCTCTCATGAGGAGGTTCGAACAAAGTGCATTGAAGGCTCGCAAACAAACAATGGAAAAATCATGTAGGATGCAAGCACTTCATAGGCCCTCAGACCTGCAAAGAAGGAACCCCAGGTACTCTCTCCTGAAGGAAGCCCAGTATAATGGGAATCTGCAAAGTCTTAAATTGAAAAGCGGCTTCATAGGCGCACCTACAGAGAAAAATGTTAACTTGTAGACAAAAAATGTTAGAAAGCAAAAACCAACCTTTTCTTTTGAAGGGTTCTTGAGGGACCCCTTTGAAAGATTCTTCTTCAATTTTTGACTGCCTGTATTATTGTATGCTTGTCTTTCTATGTGGCTATTGTTTGTTTTCTAACATGTTTTGTTTGTGGATTAACATTTTTCTTTGCAGGTGCACCTATGAAAGAAAAATTAAAAATTAAAAAAAATTGGGTGAACATGGAAGGGAAGCCTAAATGTCCCCAACACTTTGCATCATCCCCAATTGTCTAAAATCAAAACATAATAGAGGAAGAATGATGTGAAAAATAGATCAAGTTTTATGAAACAAAAATAATCCTATATCGAAGAACCTACAAGGGTGACAAGGTTCATCCATGAACACATAAGGCAAGCATGGGGAACACAAACACATACACAATCTAATCTACACGTAAAGAAGATGCAACCCCTAGTCCTCATCAACCAAGAGGTTGTAGTTATCCCAATCTAGATCATCATAAGGGGAGGGAAGATGAGCCTGCAAGGGTGAAATATCAAGGGGGGGAACCTTTGACCCTCTTGCAACACGATTGATGGAATAAGGTCCCTTAAGGTCTTCTCCAATCAGTTCTTGTGACATGAATGTCAGCGATTTCACAAAAAAATGTCGATAAGATTAGGACCTCATCCATATATTTGAACATGCACCTCATAAGAGTTCCATATATCAACTCAATGGATGAGGAAGGCGACGCCTGAGATTCACTACTAGGCTCACCAAGTCACTCGAGAGAAGTGATGAACTTTGGGGACTTCGGAGCTTCATCCATCACTAAACCACCCTCTGAAGAAGGTGATCCCTTCTTCTGAGCCTCATTGCTAATAGAGTTGTCCTTTGTTTTATGCTTCGTTAGGGGATGAAAGATCCCCACATACCAAGCAAAGGGTGCAACGGAAGAGGAAAAGATCGTGGTGGACACTGCCAAGGTATTCGATATGTCCACGGTTTTTTAGAACAACGAGATGTACATAAGGTACATCAAAAGGGGTGAATCAACCGAAGGAGCAATGAACACCTACACCCTCTTCGGGTGAGGATCATTTACACTTACGGTGGAGGCCAAAAGTAGAACTAAAGCTATAGGAATTGTAGTAGAGAGGATGAGAGAGGAGGACACAATAGAAGGTGCCAAAGAAAGAGCTACTAGCTCCTCTTCCATATTTCATAGGGTGGCCTGCTCAGTTGACAAAGCCTTTCTTTGAATCTTTCTCTCATGCACAAGGTGATTTGTACGAATCTGGGAGCTAGAGGTTGGAGGCTGAGATGGGACAAAAGAGTCCTATTCAACCATCAGAGTGACCATCACATTCATTTTCAATGGAAGGAGAGACTCCTAGATGGGAACAAGGGGGAGAGATTGAGAGGATGATGGAACAATAGCAAGGGTAGTCAGCTCTAATGTCTCAATGGCGGGCCTCTTCTACTTAACTACTTTATAGGTAGGAGATGTAGGAGGCCATGAAGGTCAAGACATAAAGGACTCCCCATGGGGACCCTTCCCCTTACCATATTGAATCGGCCAAGGCATCGTGTGTAAGACGGGAAGCTCAAATGGTGGATGTTTGGGCTTATGCCAAGCAAGCACCATTGGGTTCACCAGAAAATGTATAGGAGAAAAAGATGATGGCATCGTAGTAGGGCGAGAGGAAGTGACAGACAAGATAATGGAATTTAAGAAGAAGAAGGGCCCTAGACATGCTTCTCTTCTTCCCTTTTTCGAGCTAAGGTGGCTTCATGTTCCACCTTGAGGCAAGCCCTATACAAAATGACATAGGGAGAAGGAGGTTATCTCACTTTAGGCGTTATTTCCCTACTCTTGTACTTCACATAGGTTCGATACAAGAGGTTCATCCTAAGAGGAAGTGGACCAACAAACACACGCCAAAATTTATCCAGTGAGTAGCCCCCATGCGCAATTAATGACTTATAGTCGGTGTCATGGACTACATGAACCATACCCTCATGGGAAAACTTTGGATGTACTTATGAACCACCGAGGGAAATTTATTCATAGCGAGCAACCAAGGTATACCTAGTTTCACTCTAAAGAGCTTAGACCACGGGATAATGTCAAAAATTGCATTTACACATCTAGGTCCAATTAAGACTGACAAGGTGATGTAGCCGATGGGAGGGACATAAAGACCATCGTGTGTATGAATAGTACTCCTAGATTTTTCAACATAATCTCCTCATCAATGCCATTCACCTATCTTTACCTAGATAGATTTACCTATCTTTGCGTAATAAATTAATCAACATAATCTCCTCATCAATGCCATTCACCCAACATGTAGGGCCAACAAGAACACTCATTACATTATTTCCATTGATACACATGGGGATGTATAAGGGAGACGGTTCTCTATTATAATTCATTGACAAGTCTTGTGAGGTTAAATTTATGGCAGAAGATCCACTTGTACATTGTGTAGATGGGATGGGTAGATGTAAAATGAAGGCCATTACATATACTAGATAGAGCTTTCACAGAGTCCCCAAGGGTTTCGCAAATAGACGGTGACCCACTTAAGGTTTTGTTTCGCGATGCTTATGCAACCTTCCATCTATGCCACTAGGGGTCATAGGTTGGGTTGCAAGGATAATAACCTCACAACACTCACACCCACAACACTCCTATGATATGAGGAAAGGGTCTTTCAACACTGCTAGATGAAACCAAAATGGTTCATGTCAAGTTCACCAAAATGTAGAGGGGGTCCAACCACACCAAGGCTCTGGGTCATGGAGAGTCGAGAGAAGAAGGCTGCCCTGATATACCTCAAACACGTAGGTGTTTAACATCAAGGATAGAGAATGAAGAGCACTCTCAAGTGCTTTTGTCACTTTACTAACCCAAGAATTTGAATGGGGCTAAGTGAGAAAGCTTCTAGAACTTGAATTATACCTCAGGCAGCTCTCTGCCAGAGGACAATAGTGTAAGTCAAGGACAACAACATGGCGCACGGGAATCTCACTAGGGCGTTGGCATTTGTATGGATTGGAAGTACAAAGGTACAATAAGAATGCCAAAAATATACAAACAACTTAACAAAGGAAGTTTAAAGTGCTAACTAAAGTGACAATAATTAGAATAAGAAAGATAAATAGAATGATAACATGTAGAAGTGATAAGAAATGAAGGTGATGAATATTAACTCACGAGGAGTCCATTTCACCAGCAAGCTCCACACAAACACATACATACACACAACTAAGAGAGGAAATTTTTTGGGGTTGTATAGGGGTTTGTTGCAGTCAAACCCCCACTTTGGTGTTTCCACCTCCACAGATAGAGAGATATAAAGAAATATGATAAAGAAATTAATGCTAGAATGGAAATGGAACCAAATAATACAAAATACATGTAAAGCTACACAAATCCAACAATAGAGTAAACAAAAGTGTTACCACCCTCAATCAAAGGCACTAAATTCCAATGAGAGAGGAATGCAAGACTAGTACCACAACAACGCTGAAAGCAACCTCACTAGGCACCAAGCTGCAGTTTCTATGGTAAAATGTGTGGGATGTTGTGATGCTGGAGATGTGAAGCTAGTGGTGCAACAAGTAGAAAAAGTATAGAGTGAGAGAGAAATCATGAGTAGAAGATTAAGAATTTCCAAAGAGATGGAGACGTGATAAAGAGATGTCAAAATGTGTGAAGAAGCTGGAATGAATTCGAAAGATAGTCATTTGAAGATGAAAAGGAAGGGAAAGATTCGTTCAAAGGTTAGTAGGAAGGTGCAGGGGTGTTATGTTTCGTGACCAATAGAGAATGTAACGACGCCTCTTCAAATTCCAGAGGCAGGAATCCTCTTAGGATGGTAGTGTGTGATGTAGGCGTTTACACGTTGTCTGTGCATCCTTGAAAGAGATTCCCCCACTAACACTAAAAACAAGCACCAAGTGAATGGGGTGCAAAATGAGGATGTGGAAAAACTTGGTCGGATTTTATTTTTCTAAAGTGGAGGGTGTAAAAGGGGAATTTGCAAGAGGGGTGAAAATTCACTCTTATACATATGCATACCTTCATTAGAAATCTTCACCTTCTACTCTTGTTCTATCTCAAAAACGTGTGCCCACAAATCATCTTTAAGTGTCTCATAATGTACATTTGTTGCAACTTGTTTCCTTTCTTTCTCATTTATTGACTCTTTTCTATCTAGACTTTGTTCACCTTCACCTTCCATGATAGTTATCCTTTTATTTCTTCTTTTTTTGAATAGACAACTTTATAGGCCACTTCACCTTATTTCTCATTGGCCAATACCCAAGATTTCCTAGGTATTCTTCTTCAAGACACTTTTGCACTACATGCTTAATACCTCTTTTCAACTCTTCTATTTCTCTATCAAACTCTACAACTTGCCTTATCATGTTATCTTTCATCTTGTCCTTCCATTTGAGGCTTTCTTTCTTATCTTACTATTGTATCTTCTTGTCTTCATGTTACCTCACCTTAGGCTTCTTTCTTTTTCTTTGGCCTAGTCTTTTGGTACCCCAATACCTTCACACACAACCTTATACAAAATCTTGTTAACTTGGACAACTTTCACTACCAAATATTTATGGGCTCTAATAGCAAAAATGATGCAAATTAATAGAAAATTCACAAACAATGGACAATAAAGAATAATAAAATGTGGATTTCACAACAATATTCACTTCATTCCCTAATCTTTCAATGGTGATAGCAAAAAATAGCCTATAAATTATCCTATTTGCCTGTTCTCATAGGTTTAAGTCTCAAGAAATAATCAATACTCAATTTCTCTTCATTCATATGCTTCTAAATACTTTAACTAAACCCCATATACCTCATTCAAAACTTAAGTAACAATGATTACCTCAAAATAATGCATTATCACAAAATTCTCAACAAACTAGGGTTTATGAAAATCTAAATACTAATAAAAACATACTATCCTCTATAAATCATGAAAATGGATGAATTATCACTTTCGATTTGGTGGAAACATGCAAAAAGACCTGAAAAAATTACATTATGAATTTCATGATTTTTCACCAATTAGAACTTGTGATATGAATTTTTTAGCTCACTAAAAAATCCTAGTTTTTTAACAAAGCAACAAGCACTAGTTTAGTCATAACTTGAGAAAAACTCAATGAAATCACCTCAAAAGAATTGAATTTGAACCTCAAGACATGCCATTATCATCCCACACAAACACATACCTGCAACTTGACCATAAAATTTCGTACCAAGTTCTATTCTTTGTTGTATTTTCAAGAAAATTATCACAAATTTTTCAAAAAAAATGGTTTATCATGAAAATATTTCTCCTCCACTACTTGGAGTGTATATTATCATTCATTCAACATCCATTAATAAATCTCAAGTTTAATCGATCAATTATTTATAATAAATAATATATTATATATATAATATAATATAATAAATTATAATATATAATAATTTCCATTTAATTATAGGGTGGGTTCCCTAGCTTGATTGGTTAAATCATCAAGATGTTACAGGAAAGAGATCATGAGGTCCAATCTCCACCCCATCCCCAAGGTATTAGAGTGTGTGTCACACTAGTGTCATCGGTCACATGAAAAAAGTTTACTAAGTGCATTATATTTTATAAGGTGGGCTGCTAGATTCCTACAATTAAAATAAAATAACATTTATTAAACATATAACTTACATAAAATAAATAATATATAATAATATTATTATATTATATACAAATAAAAAGGTGAAAAAATAGGGGATTTCAAAAAAATGAGATTGATGAACTCATTTAGGGGACCTATCTTTCACTATTTCATTAAGAAATGAGATATCCACAATGAAAGGACTATCAACCTTGAGGTGATTCATCAAAGTGTGAATCTACTGATTTCCTTTTTTTGCAAGGATGAGGGTCTTGATTAAACAATGCTTTGGGGAGAAATATTAAAAATAGAAAACTAACTTCAAAATGCAATCAATAAATTGGATCTTGAAGATTGAACTCAATACTAATGGAACCAAAAATCAAATTGCAGATCCGAGAGATTTAAGAAGGTATGTACTGGTCACCAAAAGTTCTTTTTTGAAGCTAGCTGAGGACTCATTCACCCTTTCTTGATTTTGATAGCCAGATGGTCAAAAATAAATCATGTATGTGAGCTTCCATGAAATTTCAACAATGGTGACAACAAATAAAACTTTGAAAACTTCAATTTTTCTCTTCAAGAGTTCTTCCACCTAAATTTGCAAACAAAAATCAAGAGGGAAAAGTGTTTTATTTTTAGTGAATGGGGATTTTCCTTGGTGAAACCCCATTTTGGTAATTAAACCTTGAATTGAAACAATGAAAAATGAAGGAATGATGAATGAACAAAGCAATGTCAAAACTCACCAAACCCTTGAATGAACCTTGGAATGTAGATCTGCAACTACCATGAAATGGATTCAATGGATTTGGATCTTGATTTTGAAACTTGATTTGAAACAATGCATTGAATTCTTGAATGGATCATGAACTCTACATCAACATATTAGCTCCAATAACATGCATGATGCAAGAAGAATTTGACATGACAATTGGATCTTGATTGAGCTGCAATAATTATTCACTAAATATGCTTCTAAATGCCTTGAAATGCTCTTGAAATTCTCTTGATCTCATAAAATTTCTATACGAATGCTCTCTTCAAAAGTGCTAGGTGAAACATAGTGAAATGACCTTATATTTATAGATATGTAACATTAATTTCCTGAAATTCAGATAACACAGGATGAAATGTGAATATAAATTTGAAATCATTAAAATGACGTCAAAAACATATTTAAAATTTAGGTCCTAGGTCTAAGTGAGGACCCATTCGCCCATGGGCGAATGGGTCCTAGGTCACTCAACTAGGACACACATTGCTCAATGAGAAGTGTTATGTTATGGCATTAATGAATGTTGAGTTTCCTCTTCAAAATTTCAATTAATTAGGCTTGCATTTGAATTAAAGGGGCCAATTAAGGAAAATTAACCTCAATTAATTAATAAAGGCCTAAACAAGTGTGAAACTGTAAAGAGGTGCACTCTACAACACTAAAATAAGACACAATTAAGTCCATTTTAATTAATAGGGTCCTAAACTTAATGTGAATATGTTAAATACATCTTACAACACTAAATTAAGACATAATTCAGTTCATTTTAATATTATTAATTTCCAAATTAAGTGTGAAAAAGGGATATGTTTTCCTACACTACAATAAATATAATAGATAAATTAATATATGACATACTATATAATAATATATAATATTTTGTATATGATAGATACTAATACATATTATTATATAATATATAAAAATATATAATAAATCATAAAAAACTAATATATATAATAAAATAATGATAATAATTTATATATATATTATATATATATATGATATATAAAAATATATTATTATTATATAATATATAATTATATCATATATAAAATTAAATATAATAAATGAATACAAGAACACATATCCATTTTCCTTTTGTTTTTACCATAGAAAAATGTATTTTTTATCCAACACAAGTAAAAATTCAAAGATGCATTCCATGATTTTGGCTAACTAAAAATATGTTTTTTTCCTATTGTCATTGTTTGTCCCGTCATGATCCTGCACTCACCTCGTCATAAGAACCAAATTATTGGAAGTAGGTCCTAGAGAGGCCTAGTGATGAGATATATTAGGTTCAAAATGAGTGGTTGCATGAAAGAACTCTGAAGAATAAATGCACAAAATACTCGATCTATTGGGAGGCAATAGTCCACCTAAGGATGACACATGACTATTTTGAAGATGATGTAGGCTAGTTGAGATGGTCATTCCAACCTTTGTTACTTCCTTAATTTTTAACATCATGATCAAAATTCTATTACTTGGGGTTTTTGATGTAGTCCTCTCTTAGGAGTAAAGCAATCTTGCATCTATCAAAAATAAATTTATCATTTTTTAATTACTTGAGATTTTTATTCAATTATTTCCATAAAAAATGTCATTTTTTTAGACTCTCATTGTAGAATATAGTTACCATCATAGATATATTTCTTACTTAGCCAACATTTCTACTCACATTGAGTCTAATATCAAGATCTAATAATAGGAAACTATTTCATCTTTTTAGTAACCACTAGTGATATTATCAATCTTATTGGCGATTAGGATATTCATAGGTTGAATTGCATGGAGGTTCACATCATAAATATTGCTACATATGGCTCCACCATATAAGTCCTCCTAAATGATAGAGTGTAACATTCCAATGGATCTTTAGGGTTTTTATGCTAAATTTTAAATATTACACCAACTATGATAATTTGAATTAGTCCCATTAGGAGATTCGTATGGAGGTTCATGGCCATTTAGTCAATTACACTTATCCATTAAAGAGACCCATATAAATAGGATGGTTTTTTTGGAATAAGAAAATGATAGAGGAGATATATGTGATCAATAAGATTAGGGATTTGGAACATGATAATTATGTAATATTTTTAATGGGCATATGAGATTGTAATACGCATACTTTTTGTTGAACTTTTTAAGACATAATATTCAAGACATTTATTAGTGGAATCACTATTCTATGTTGAGATTTAATTGGTCAATATATAGAAGGGAAATGATCTAGTCTCATAATTGCATTGCTTCTTTTTGTGTGATGTCTCTTTTATGTGATCTTCAAATATAGATTTGGAAACATATAAGTAATTGTACTCTTGTCTCTAGCTAATGTAGGGTCTTGAACTATCCTCATATGGTTGTACATCACCTTGACCTTATACTCAAATTAACCATCGTAAACAACATATATTATCCCTACATTGAATATTTCTAAATTTTATATTTATGTTTTCTCCCATATGTTCAAAAATGTAAGTGTGAATTTGGTTTTCGTAAGTTGCTTAATTTTCAAATTGGCCCACTTCTTAAAAATTAAAAATCTATAATGGGCCCAATCTAACACCCTTCCAACTAAAAATATTTACAATAATTCCTAGAGAAATAGCATTAAAACTGTGTACCTAGGACAAGTATTTAAAAGAAAACCACCCATAGGTCATTTTTATCTAGGAGACATCTAAGGAATGATTTTTCAATCATTAAGTAATCTACCAATCATTGTAACAACCTTATCACATTTATTTAGTACAAGGGACTAACCCTCCTTAGCTATTAAACTTTCCTCATCAGCCACATTGACCATTATATGAACACATGGAAAACTATCATTCCTAAACTAGGTCACTTCAATATTCTTTGTATTTTATTCTATTTACACCAAGTCTCAAGTGATAGTTACCTAGCATTATCATAGCCACATCAATTCCATTTTCATTGCTTCATTTTATCATCAACTCTTTCCAAAATCATTAAATCAATAAAATAGGCGTGTTTAAGAAAAATAATATTTTATCTAGCTAGCTCCAAACAATGTTCCTCAATGCTACCAAATTTTCCACTGCATATATAAACATCAATTAAATTTTTTTTGTAGATACAAAGAGTCAATAAACATCATTATTAAATTTTCATAAGGGGAAAGAATTTATAACTACATGGATCAATTCTGAATTTGTAAAATTAACCCAAATTATTACATAATTTAAAAATCCACATAACTCAATTATCTTAATCATTTATTTAAATCTAAATTTTATTTTTAATTAACAATCACTTACCATATATATATTTTTAAATTAAAAAAATCATTTGTATTATATTATCTTGCTTCAAATCCTATTCATATTGAGTCTAAGATCAAGATCTAATAATATGAAACTATTCCATGTTTATAGTAAACGTTGATGATTTTTTCAATCTTATTAGTGATTAGGATGTTCATAGATTGAACTACGTGGAGCTTCACATCATAGATTGAACATCATGGAGCTTCATGTTATAGATCTCACAACACATGGCTCCACCATATAAGTCCTCCTAATTGATAGAGGGTAACATGTCAAGGGATCTTTAGGGTTTTTGTGCCAAAGTTTAAATATTGCACCAACTAGGATAATTTGAATTAGTCTGGACAGTAAGAGATCTGAAAGTAGGCTCATGAATATTTGGTCAATGGTAACTTATACTTTAAAGAGGTCCATATAAATACGATGCAAAATTGTTGGAATAAGAAAAGAATAAAGGAGATATATGCTAGCAACATGATTAGGGATTTGGAACATAATTACAATATTATGTATGGGCATATGAGATTGTAATAAGCATGCTTATTGCTGAAATTTTTAAGACCTAATTTTCAATACATGTATTAGTGGAATCTCTATTGTATCTTGAGATTTAACTAGCCAATACATAAAAGGGAAGCGATTTGGTTGCATGGGTGCATTTCTTCTTTTTGTGTGATGTCTCTTGTATGTGATCTTCTTCTTGAAGACAAATATTTGTAAGCTTAGAAGCAACTACTCTTGTCTCAGGTTATAATAGGGCCTTAACCCATTCTTAAATGACCCTACACCACCTTGACCTTATGGGTATGTGCAGGATCATCATGGAAAAAATAGGCCCTTAAGTGGCAATAAAAAGATAGAAAATCAGAGTTAGACAACTTGACGTAAAAATTTAAATAAGTTATCTATATTATTTCAAAAAAATGTAAAAATAGAATCTGTAGCAAATTGAATGTATTTTCTAAGCTACTAGACCTTTATTTTAAAAGAAAATCTATTTGGTAAAAATTTAAAATTTCAATGCAATAGTATTTAAATTTCATGGTAAAAATAAGAAGTAGGTGTCTGTCTAACCACCCTAACCACAATAAAATGATAATATTATTTTATAATATTTTAGATATAAGTAGATGACTCATGTCCCAATGTGATGCATATTTTGTTATAATTTTTTTCCAAGTAAATAATTAATTATGAATTTTTTATTACAACTTTTCAAAAATATAAAATCTTGTCTGTCTAACCACCTTAACTTGGTCAAAAATTCATGAAATTCAATTTTTTTTTTTAATCCTATAGTATGCAAATTATAGAATGTGACACATGCTTCGGATTCAAAAAATGTGATACCGTTTGAAATTTATAGATGTTTTTTAATCATCCTATCAATCAAGACTTTATTCATAATTCTAATAGAAAATGAATAATAATTATTTATTAAATTCAAAGTGAAGCATAATTTATATTGGTGGAAAGCTGAGACTCTCCTCTAAAAACCCTTTTCGTTTCATCAATTTTGGGTTAAAAAAAAATTGTCAGCCACATGGGCCATCATATGGCTTACATATCGCCACTTTTTGGCCCATCAAAATCCTGCACATACCCTTATACTCAAATTAACCATTGTAAACAACATATGTTATCCCTATATTGAATATTTCTAAATTTTATATTCATATTGTAGACACTAAAAAATGTCTTGAATGATATCATGCACTCGAATCCGGTATACTAACATCATTTCCTCCTAACACCAATCCTCTTTTCACTTAATTGATTCAATTAGCCTAGCTATTTAATTAATTACATCATCTTCATCTATTAACCTAATCAATTTAATTAGGTTGATTCACCCCTTTCATGCTAACATCTCATCTTATTAAATTAAATACATCAAGTTATTTAATTTAAATCCCCAAGTCTCCTTATCTGATTAAATAATCTTAAGTTATTTAATTAAATATCATTCCACCTTTCCCCCATTCATTAAATCATTTTATTTAATGAGTATCATCTAATTCTCCTAAATTGCAGAGTTAACATTGTTTTAATTATTCAATTACTAATAAATCTAATTCCCCCCACTTGCAAGGAAATCTTCCTCCTTTGCACATTCCTCCAAAAGGAATATTCCTTCCCCTTTTGCACAATTAATTTTCTTTTTAATTTGCTAAATGTCTATTTTCCTCACCCATGAGGATATTGTAAGGAATATTCTTCCTTTTAACAAACTTACTTGACTTCATGTGCAAGTTAACTCAAAACTTCTTGTGTAGGTTAACTTGTGACCTCTTGTACAAGTCAAAAGCGTGTTTGTTTGAAGGAATATTAACCCTTGTTTAAATATCATCTTTTATTCTCATCCATTAATGAGAATCCATGATCCATGCCTCCAACTACTTCCATCCTTGACCATTAATTATATTTTTTGATCTCAACCCTCCATTTCTCATTTGCTCTCCTATAAATAGGTCATTATTTGGAGACAAATGGATCCATCTTTTAACATCAAACTTATGTCGTTAAAATCACGTAGACTTGCACTCATATTTAGCACTTATTTAGCATCTTTTAGTGCAATTTATTGCATTATATTAGCTTAGCTTTCATTAATGGCTTCCATGATAACATAACTGCATTCATTTAGCTTATTTGTTAATTAGGGTTTGAATCTTTTAGTTTAAAATCCATTTAGATTGGCTTTGCATTTGTACATCTAGATCATTTTAGCATAAAATCATGTTAAATTAGCTCGCATCATGTTCATTTAGGTTAAAATAATATTTTCATGCACATCTCACAATCATTCCATTAGTTTTCTTCAATAAAACTGATTGGAACAAGCTCATTTATCCATGAGATTGGGAAAGGGTCGACGTTCCACATCAACATGACACCATTCCCCCAAAAGGATAAGTTTCAATGGATTAGAGTGGACATTTTAAAAGATTTTGTAGTTTAGTATGCTTGATTTTAATGGATACTTGATTTAATTTGCATTTGATTGATCCTATTGAGATTGATGTTAGTGGCTTAATTATGCTTTGATTCTTCATGGATCAAGTTTAATCAGCCCATACTAACTCGTCGGTCACACATGTTTTTTCCCATAGGTTCAAAAATGAAAGTGTGAATTTGGCTTGGGTGAGATGCTTAATTGTCAGATTGGCCCACTTCTTCAAAGTTCAAAATTTATAATGGGCCCAATCTAACCCACTTCCAACTAAGAATTATTTATCATTTCTAGTGGCAAAAGCATTCAAATTTTGTACTTATGACAAGTATTTAAAATCACCCATAGGTCATTTTTATCTACGATGCATAAAAGGAATCCATCAATCATTAAGAAATCCACCCATCATTAGAATGATCTTATCACATCTATTTATCACAAGGGATCAACCCTCCTTAGCTATTAAACTTTCCTCATCAACCACATTGACCATTACACGAACACATGGAAAACCCTCATTCCTAAACTATGTCACTTTCATATCATTTACATTCCATTCTATTTACACCAAGTCTCAAGTGTCAGTTACCTAGCATTATCATAGCCATGCCATCAATTCCATTTTCATTGCTTCATTTTATCTTCAAATCTTTCCAAAATCATTAAATCAATAAAAAAGGCTTGTTTAAGGAATATAATATTTTATCTAGCAAGCTCCAAACAATGTTCCTCAACACCACCAAGCTTTTTCATTGCATGTATAAACATCAATTGAATTTGATTATGTTGCTTTTGGATTTGTTTGTGTGCAAATTTTTTGATGAAAAACTTGCACACAATCGAAGCCAAAAGTAATATAATCACATTCAACATGGATTGTGGAAATCTCATATCATTAATCAATTGAATTTATTTTATAGATACAAAGAATCAATAAATATCATTATTAACTTTGCACAAAAAAAAAAAATTTATAACTACATAGATCAATTCCACATTTGCAAAATTAACCTAAATTCTTACATAAATTCAAAATCTATATAGCTCAATTATCTTAATATTTTATTAAAATCTCTAAATTTTAATTTTAATTAACAATTGAACTTACCATAATTTAAAAAATAAAAAATAAATACTCTTTTATTTGTATCATATTATTCTGCTTCAAGTCCTATTATCAATTACATGTCTCTGTCGTAACTCTACTGTCATTTAGCATACCCCTATATGTCGTGTACTGTGTTATTCCTTTTTTCCCATTGCAATCCTATTGTAGAAAAGACATAATTTCGCTAAACAGATAAATTGTGAGATGAGTTAAAATTACGAATCCTATTTCAGAAAGCAATGCAGAATTCCCTATAATAGACAATATACTCAGATAAGATTGATAGCGCAAGAAATAAATTTTGGTTTGGACCAGTTGTTTCAAGTGTTTTTTTGCCTGCATTGAAAAGCTAACGCCAGCAAAGAAGACGAACCGACAAAAAAGAGACTAATAATGAGATACAATGAGGAAATCAAAATTTACAGAAAAGCAAAAGCGATGGCTACGTTTCATTGGGCAATTCAATTATCTTGGCCCAAGACGGATCGCATAGTCTGTGACATTGCCATTTTATACCTTCCCCATTAAATAGATACATAGTAATAAACATTTTGTCCTTCTGTCAGGCAATTAGTGTCCGGAAATAATCATCGTAGATCTTTCACCAAACCTGTAGAATTGAATGTAAATGTTCCAGAATCTCTTCCAGAATTCAGCACAGAAACCCATGGTGCTCTGCTTTCAAGGTTTAATTGCGCGAGCAAAAAAAACAAGTTTTGGAATATATTACACTAGAAAATTGGCAAAGAATTGCTGCAATAAAGCAGTTGCCAGATTAAGAAATGTACAATAAAATTGAAAACATAGCTGATAGCCTCTAATGTGCAAAAGCTTCAGCTTTCTTTTATACCAGCTGTTCCGTAATGAATTTTTGCTGTAGGGAGTGTGAATTTTCAGGCTTCCGGTTGAATCCGAGTGGTACTGCTTGCACTAGCAACAACATTGTTGAGTAGATCTAGAAACGCGGCCACTATGAATTTGTGTGCTGTACTGTTATTGAGATTCAAATAACAACACAGAAGCTCTTGCAAAGAAGACCAGTCTTGGACATTGAGATTGTGCGCCTCTATCATCTCCTGCATTGACTTCTTGAAATCTATGTACGGATCTGTCGAATACATCATTATCGCCACACTCTCTTTTACAAATTTATTGTGCTCGTTATTATTATCACACTCTACCGGTAATGGTTTTCCACAATAAACCCCTTCCTCTTCCTCCTCCACCTCCACCTCCACCTCTTCCTCCGCCTCCTCCTCCGCCTCTGGATCTGGCTTTGCATCTGGCTTATTGAGGGAATGTTCATGACTTGATCTTCTTCTTCTTTGAGATGCGCCTTCTAGCCGTTGCCCCTTGGCCTCCTCCAGAATAGAATTGGAATTAGAAACCCTAGGTGAGAAAAAGAAGCGCTGCGAGTTGAGCCCTCTCACAATACCCGCTACCAAATCTGTAGACCTGTTCGACTCCGACTGCGATTGAGACTCTGACCAGAAGGACAAGGAAATGTCAGTGCTAGACTGCGCCTCCGCGTCTGCTTCCGAATCATTTAAAATCCAATCGATCTTATCTTCATCTGAAAGGGGATTACCATGAGCATCCAATATTTTTCCCCTGTCAAATTCTCCTTCTTGAACTGGTAAGGCAGAGCGTGCAGTGCTTGAATTAAAGTCGGAAACGATGTAAAGCGAATTGAAGCTCTTGTAGATTCCTTCTGCTGTATCTGCGTCTATTTCAGAGTCACTTCCCCTCGGAGAATGAGCGGGAATTGAATCCCACTCATTACACTGCGCCGTTTTCCCTTTCTCTTCTGCCGCCTCCGCCTCCGCCTCGGCAAATCTCATCCCTGTTGCTGCTGCTTCTTCTTCTCCTTCATAAAGTTTGCTCCCCTTCAATTTTGACAGAGCTATCTGAAAAGACTTTAGCGAAGATTTCAACTTCACCATTTTCAAGCCTCCCAACCTTTCATTTTGCTGATTTCAGGTCATTATCCATTCCATTCCACCTTCTGCACTCCACTGCAATGCACCATTAATTTTCCCCTTGGCATAGAATAAGAGCCACAAGGCTTTGCACTCCACTGCAATGCACCATTAATCTCCCCCTTACTATAGAATATAGAGTCACAAGGCCTTGCACTCCACTGCAATGCACCATTAATTCCCCCTGACTATAGAATAAAATGAGCCACAGTGCCTTGCAGTCCACTGCAATGCACCATTAATTTCCCCCTTACTATAGAATAAAAAGAGCTACAAGGCCTCTGATCTGCAGATAGAGCAATGCCTCAAGTCCACTAATTAATGCTGCTACTACCATAGCTAGTCTACCAGAAATCAAGCTCAACTTACTTCAAATCCTGTTTATGCATTGAGCACTCAACCCACCTCCAAAGACACCTAATGAATGCAACAAACCCCATCTATAAGTCGCTAGAAATACAGAGATCAAAGTTGACGGGTAAATGAATAAAGAGGGTGTTGTTACTCGTGGGTTAATACGAACATTGATTATATATTTATTGACACTGCAGCAGTTGGCCTTTCAGTCCAACGCACGTCAGTACCACATTAAATTTACCCACACAATGAGTGTTTCGCAAGTAACTCCGCCACCACAGACCACCTACACCCTAAAAAGCCCACAGTGCGAGCTCTCGCATTGTCCAGAGGGCATTGTATAAACTGCTAGCTAGGCAAATATGAAAAGCAGAGAAGATATTTCCCAAAAAAGCCGGGAAGAGTCTACACCATCAATCTGCGCCAATTAGATATATGAAACATGGCAGAAGTTGTTTGTTATTTGGGACAAACACAAACACACCCATAACGACGAGCAACAAGGATGAATTTTGATGGTGAGAGATTGGGAGGCAACACGGGAAGTGTGAAGTCTTTTGGTAGTAATCCACACGTGATATGTACGTCCAATTAAATGCAGTCATATGAAATGTAAGTGATCCCTCAATCACTGACGGTCAATCTCATTATCATTTTTCTCTTTTGTTTCTACGATCGTTATCCGCTGCTCCCCCCTCACACAAGTTCCAGAGCATTCCAGGCGTCAAATACCATGCCCGTATGGCCGTATTTAGGCTTTTTATGCCTAAAATTACCACCCTTCATTTTTTCTCAAAGCTCTTAATCATGTGTTGTCAATTTTTGTGGGGCAATTGGAGATTATAACGTTTTTTTCCTGCGGTTAGCCATGAACGATCGATGTACAGCATGTGAAGGGCTAGCGTCGAACAAAATTCTAACTGACAAGTAGGGTCAACCGTCAAATTTCCTCCCAGCTCGGGTCATCTGTCGTCCTGTCCTCTCGGTGTTTTATTATAATCAACTGTCTTATATGCACGAACGGGAACTGTACAAGGACCAAACGACGTATGCCCTACTACAGTGGCAGTAGAACTCTTCAAATTTCACGGGAAGGTTTTGCCAGCATCCAGTAATCTTGTGACATTTGCCCTGTGAATCTGCTCACGATACTGTACAATCATAATTTTCCGTCCGCAACGTGAACCGAGAGACAAAAAATTTCATGGAAATAGACACAGAATCCTAGGTGTAGTACTGTTCCAAATTCGATAGTTTGCGACAAAAGATTATCGATACACTTGCTTTATTACCAGTCGCAATTGTAGATTAAGATGAATCATGTTTAAAGTTGATATCGGCAACGGAACTCTGATGGGTAATGTTGTTCTAGAATGGTTTGGTATTACTATTTCATGGCCGACTAGTAGTACCAGCAATAATAAGATGCCTACAAGCGTTAATTAGTCTCATTTGAAGGACATGAAAATCAATATTTTTATCATCGGTTCCGACCTTATTTCATTGTATCACAGGAATGTTTTTCTTCTCGATTAGAGTTAAATGACATACTTTATTTTCTATTAGTATTTATGAATATAAACAGAGTACACCACTATATTACAATGGGAATGTAGTGGTCCAGAAAAGAACGGTTGAAGATTAAATAAGAATCAGTAAAATTAAATAATAATACAAGAGAATATAAAAATTATATGAATAAGAAGTTCATTTCAAAGATTGTATGGTGAATTGATTATAAAAATTATACAAATATATTGGAAAAATTAAATCATTAGTTGATTTATAGTTTGTTAATCAATTAAAATGTCTATTTGACTAGAAGGTAGTTGCTTCATTAGTTTGTAACATTACGAGTAATAAGGACAACAACAACAACAATAAAAAACAAACTAAATTTATTGTTGAAAGTTTCATTTTGTAAAATCTTGCTAGTTGAATAAGATGTGATTGAGTTGTCAATAGATTTAGTTTAAGGCGGTCCCCTCATTATTTAACATAACTTTTTAATTAAAAAGATAGCAAAGCAATTTAAAAGAGTTCATATCAAAGAAAAACCTTGAAACAACAATTTTTGAATGAGTAAAAGAACTAGAAAACAGAGTTGAACATCTAATTTTCCAAAAATGTAAATAGATAGCATGTCTAATTGAATCAACAATCCCATTATTCTTCAAACCTATTCCAATTATTGAATATAAATAAAAGAATTAAAAAATATAGTTGAACACCTAATTCTCCATAAATGTAAAATGATAAAATTTCTAACTAAATCAACAACCACTTTATTCTTTAAACCTATTCCAAATAAAGCCTCATTTGAACTTAAATGATGGCCAAATAAAGAAAGTATGTTTCTAAAACTAATTGACCATTATCTTTAATAAATATAGAGCTCCAAAATAAGTGTTTTATAGTTTCATCAACATGACAAGATATATTTAACTAATTGAAAAATTCGGTATCTTAATCTCTCACCAGTTAAAAATTTGTAATACAATATTTTCATAGAAAGCATTTAAGAATTTGATTCAACTTTGGACTTCCAAATTTGTGCACTTGTCACGTATAGATTTCATTTGATTAATTAAATATAATTAGTCATCATGATGTCACTATTTAAATTAAAGTTAAATAATTATTTTAATGAAAGTTGAATTGAAATTCAAATTGAAATGCAATTACAATTGAAATGAAATTCAAATTGAAATGCAATTACAATAATTCAAAATGTATTTTATTTAAATTTGGGGTTTGTCATTGCTAATGAAAAATCGAGTGCAAGTGAACGCAAGAACAAGTGAATGTGATTGAAGGCGAGAACAACGATCAGGTAGAGTCATTTACTCGTTAGACATTTATAAGTAAGACAATATCACACTCACTTAGATAATATTTTAATGCATTTTTTGTTATCGTGTTTGCAAGTTATAAATCTAGTTTTAATTTAATTTCTCAAAAATTATGAAAAATACATGTTGATTTAAATTGACGATTTGGTTAAATTTGATGAAATTGATTTAAATTAAATGATTGGATTTCTTGTTTATATATTATATTATTGTTTGAAAATAAGATGCATGTATTTCAAAATTTAAATGGAATCAACTTTTAATTCAAAATTTCATAAAATTTAAATGAATAAAGTGTTTTATAAATTTAAATGTTTTTAATTGAAAATATGAACGAAGAAAAGATTTAAAATTATAAATTGAACAAAAATCTTAAATAGAGTTATTGAAAAATAAATTCACGTGCAAATTGAACTCGGCATTCAAATGAAACTTCAGTTTACAAATTGAAGAAATATCTTCAATTAATTGGAAAAGCAATCAGATTTTAAATACTTGGAGTTTGAGAATTGAACTAGAGATCAATCATATTTTGTGGATCTCATTTTTCTTGATAACTCCAACAACGCATGGGAAAGGAGATCAGTTTGGAAGAATTTTGAAATTGGGGAGAGACACATAATTTATAAACTTGCAGGAATTATTTTTGGATTTTTTTTTTTAATTTCTCATGCCATGCACGACCAAGAGGGAGTTTGTTCTGTTGAAAACAGTGGTAACAATCACCATCACATATGCAGGTGATAAGAGGCAAACCGAGGCCAAGGAGAAGGACTCTACAACCCATGCGGCCAAGAAGGGAGAAGACTCCTTTGCATTCTATGCAACCAGCAGGGAGGACACCCATGTAGCCAGGAGTAAGGTGCCAACCACCATAGAGAAGGTAGGAGAGGAAGGCTCGGGCAGAGAGGAGACTCCTCACATCCTACATAGCCTATTAAGGAGGTTGGAAGGGGCGCACAAGGAGAAGAAGTCTCCCCACGTCTCATCACATCCCATGCACTAGACAAAACAAGGGAGAGAATGTAGAGGGTGTGGTACTGAGAAATGAACAATGCGCCCAAGGCAGTAGGAAATGAGACATGGGTGACAGGGAGATAAAAGCTACAGGAAGGAAGAAGTAAAAATAGTAGAGACAGAAAAATTTCCATACAAAAAAAAAATATCAAATAAAGAACAGAGGACAAGATTCAAAGAAAGCGATAGAGGAATTTCACAATTACATTTCCAGAATATAATAGGTAGGATCTTGAATAAATTAAATGAATTATTAATAGATTGAAATGGAATACAATGTTATTTATTTATAGATCTTGAAAACTATTAAAGAATTTTTTGTTATTTCAAATTCTATTAAACGTTTAGATTTCAAACTGTGATTATTCTTCAATTTCCAGAATATTATTGAATTTAGAAATAAAAGCTTTTTAGGTAGAATTTGATTGAAAACATGAAATAAAAACAGTTGATTAAAATATAGGAAGAGAATTCAAAATAGAAAAACATCATTTACATTTAAATTTAAATAGATCTTAAACAAAAAATGATTTTTTTATTCCGATTTAAAAGCACTTTAAAAATGTGCGAGACAAAACATTTTTGAGAAAAATATCCTTTAAATTTTAAAACGAAATTTCAAGATAGAGGTTAAACTTAGCAAAAATTGCAAACAAAACTCAAAACAGAAACAAAAATGAGTTATTTTAATTCTGTTTGAAAAAGTTATTATTTATTTTATGAAAGTTTGAAAAAAAATAAATAAACCATTTAATTTTAAATGCAATTTATTTAGAATAAAAAATGAACTTAAACAATATTAAATAGATGAGTACAATAACGAATGAACTTGTGCTCTTTTATGACTGTTTTTATATGTATTTAATTTGCATACTAGAGATACACCTTCATTATTCTTGACTATTAAATTTACTCAATTTAAATATTAAATTTTTGTCTTTTATGGATTTAAACAATGAAAAAGAAACAAATTTTTAACTCTTTTCGCTTCAAACAAGTTTTTCAGTTTTATTGTTTTGAAAGATTGTATTTGACTATTTAGACTAGGCATGCTTGATAAATGAATGTGCATGTTATGATTTTGGGAAAGTTACCTTCCGAGACGGGTGCCAAATATGGGTTAATAGAGAGTGTAATTTTTCTTTTCCAAAACTGCTTTATTTGTCGTGCATGACATTTTACTTGGCCAAGTAACTTAAGGACCATTGAAATAGATGGAATTATTGAACTCTCTACCATATCCTAGTATCGAACTTTCTTGTTTCTTAAATGATTTAGAAAAATGAAAATGCTTGTGGTTTTACTAGTTATACTAGGCACGCACTAGATTCCATCTTGCTTGTAGACTGCTTTTTCCTAAGCGATTCATGCAGGGTCGGGTATTCTTTGAATGATTTAAGAATTCTAGGGAAGCATAAGCTTCGAGGTTGTGAAGAAAAAGCGCCTGATCCTTGTTCTCATCTTCTTTATTGAAGATTTTCTATTGGATGGAAGATCAATAGATGGCATCTTCTTTTATGCTTTATGTATCCTTTATTATGTCTTGAAGAGCTTAAGGTGACTGAATGCCTAAGTCTTAATTTGTAACTTATATTACAACATCTTATGTATGATTATCATTGAAGTGTCTATTGACACATGTATATTTTACACTAGAATTGTATATGAATCTATCTTATCGACCTTATGTCATTGTTTTGAAATCGACTAGTTTCTTTGATGTCTAAATGAATAAGTTGTCGAATTTATTTTGAATATAAATGATTTTATTTAAAGTACTTGTCAATTTTTTTTTAAAGAGTTTTTCTCTTTACATTCGGTATCAGAGCCCTAGGTTTGAACACTAGGGTCTTTATCCATTACGCTAAACAAAAATTCCTTGATGTAGGAATTGTGATACATAATGGGTACAAGAGGTAAAGGAGTTGCTGCAAGTAATGAGAATGACAGGTTGGAACAGATTCTCAGTCTCCTTAATCAACAAGGTTCTAGAATGGATAACCTGGAATAAGAAGTTTGAGGTGTCGGAGAGGGACAAAACCCTCAAGTTGAAATTCCCCAAAATTAGGAGCAGCCCAATAATGAGAATCCAAGGGTTGAAGTACCAAATCCTCAAGCATGGATAGAAGGGGAGTTGGTGAAATATTTGAAAAGGGTAGCACTGCGCAAGTTTGATGGTAAGACAATAGGTGATGGAGCAGAAGCCTGGGTTATTGAGATGAAAAAGTACTTCGAGCTCAGGAATATGTCCAATGAGACCAAGGTAGTTTGGGTTGCATACCAGCTTACTAGAGAAGCTGCTACTTTGTGGGATAACGAGAAGACTGAGAAGAAGCTACTACTAGGTGGGACTACATGGGAAGTTTCCTTGCAAATTTTCAAGAAGAGGTGACTTCCACAGCTATTCTTTGACAGGAAGATGACAGAGTCCCAAAATATGACACA